>NW_024102833.1:6347669-7547669 GCF_013122585.1 Styela clava | reverse complement strand
ATCAAGCCAGTATTTTGTGAAACATCGAGCTAAAGCGACTGGTATATCTACATTAGGCCTACCTATGGGTACTCTTGTCATTGCGCCTATTTTGGAACTGTTAACAACTTTATACGGATGGCGAGGATCACTTTTAATTGCATCTGGAATATTATTTCATTCTTGCGTATCTGCAATGCTATATAGACCTGTGATTTTAGCGCCGACGGCGCCACGTAGAAAGTCTACCCGTGGTTCTATCAGTGGTATTCGAAAGAAAAGCACGCCAACGGAACTAAAGGAATTCTCAAAGTCGAAAATTTCGTCTGATTCACCACAATTTGACGATCACGACGAGAAAAATCCAATGACCAAACTAGTTACGCCAACGGAAAAGTCAGATTTTGAAATAACTCGAGAAATGGAAGTGGCTTCCAATGCCCAACAAAATAAGAACAGTTGTAATTCTACATTCAAGAATAAAGTTAAATCTATTATCGACGTCGAACTTTTTAAACTTATCTCCTACGATATTGGACTATTGAGCTCCATATTCTACTGCTCCGGATATGTAAGTTTTTATTTATTTAATTGCTAATTATTAACGGAACTGTTCCAATGTACAGAGCGACCCAAAAACATACAAGTCATATATTGAAACATGGTCTAAATACAGAGAACGTAACTTTTGTGTAAAGCGTCCAAGATTACTGAAAATTGTGGGCACAAACAAACATACACAGAATTATTTTCAAGTGTTCGATATTTTTTTTCATTTTCGAACCAATGATTAGGCAATTTATGGGTTCTATTTTTATTGTGTCTACCGTGAATTATAGGCTATATGGAAGTTATAAATGTATCAATCATGCATGCTTATCGGCACGATAACCAGGTTTAGTTTTCCGCGATTTTTTTCACTAATAGAAGTAGTGCGTATGCATTTGGATAGCCATGAATATCTTTGAATTTAGCCTTCCGACACTCTAACTAAACGATATACCAGTACTTGGGTCGGAGTCATCAAATAACCATGTCATTTACCAGTAGTTAAGATTGAGTAATTCATTCAAAAAGTTCCCATTGAAATAAATTGAGACGGAATTCGATAGTGTATTTAATTGTTAGTTATTAGTAAAAAAAAATATGGCTTCGACTCCAGATTCGAATTTCGAAAAGACAAAAATTTGATAACAAACACACTGCGTCGTATACAAGCCTACGTTAATGACCTTTTAAAATCGCTACAAGTCAACTTAATGCCAATTTGGCTTCTATAGGAAAGTTTAACTTCTTTTATCACTATTGAAAGTCTGAAATTCCTAATTCATACTCCGACTGAGGATTTCGAAAATGAAATACGGCTCCATCTCCAGTGAAATCACGTAAACTCCGACCCCACATTTCTGCTTCTCTTGCCTTACGCATTAATTACTCCAAAAATATTTTTTCAGGTCGGAGCTAACACGTTCCTCATACCATACGCATTGGAACATGTCCACATCGATACTTTGCAGGCATCCACTATTTTATCGTTATTAGGTGGGGCAGAATGCGTCGCCAAAATCGTCACTGGGTTTTTGGGAGACGTGAAGTGCATTAACAAGTGAGTTATGACTAAAAAAAAATTCATTTGCGATATAATTTTTTATAATCAGATATTTATGTGTTGTAGTTTGACGATTGGCGCGCCGCAAGGTTAGGAATAATACCACAGTCTCGCGCGTACCAGGGGGCTGATAGGCCTGTGCGAGACATAAATGCTTATATTCCTTCTCCAACATCATTTTACCGTATTCTTGAACGATTTACTGAAATCTGACTTTCCCTAGCTTACTATCAATAATCCTTTAAACAAATAACCAACCGAGATAGATGAAAATGCGCGCTTGTATACCTTGGATAACTTCGTCTGCGAAATGGTGTTGTTGTTAGATATCTTTTATCTAGCATTGTTCGTACCACGGGTAAGCGTCGTATTACGTCATTATACAACAACAACAAAAATGCCACTCCCGCCAAATTTTGGACTAGCTACTATGACTATGCGTAACTTTGACAGGTTCGAGCCTTAGGTGAATGGATATTACCTGTCATGTAATTGCAATATTTACTTTCGCAAGGCATTCGCCAACGACTACAGTAATAATGCAAATCCATAGGCATATAAACAGTCGTAATATATACAGGGGTGGCCAACACGTCGATCGTCACGTCTCGAGTATTCGATCGCGTTTGATGTTGATTAAGTTGAATAACATACCCCCCAAAATTGCCTTAACACTGTTTCATACAGCGCCTGTTGTGTGTTTTAAAATGGGAAGAATATAGTTGCTGTATACCTGCTCAAAATACGTACTGAATACCATCTGTCTTGACTGGCATACGATTCTACAACAATTTCTGCACTGTGCAAAAGTTATTGTCTCTCTCCCAAGAGTAGTTTGATAAATTTTATTCGCAACGGTAGCAGTGTTATCAGAATGCCCAATTTTTTCTTTAATTCCAAGCGAGCAAAGAATCGGACTTGAAGAAAATTGTAAATTAGATACTGAAGTTTGAAATATACCATTTATGTTTTGAGAATATTCATCATTCGCTGTTTATATAATACTTGGACACTTTTTGAGGAATTGAAAACACTCACGACTAAAAATAGGACAGGCCCTAGATCTAACGTGTATGATACGAAGATAAATGATGAAACATCAAATTAACAAGTTGAATGAAGCATGAAAATGCAAATTTTTGTGGCAATTTCATTGATAATCCGACCGCAGAGCCGAGCTTAATGGCAGCGGTGGAATTTTTGTGCGCGCGTGTGCAAATATCTGCGTATTCAGTACTCCTTCGTTTTTGTGTATGGCCTTATTACCGATTTGGCGATCGCGAGGTATTTTCGAAGATTTTAGTCGATCGCGATCGAAAGCAGGTTGGCCACCCCTGATATATATCAAGGTGTTTCTCCAGTACTGTTCGATGGATCTGCAAGTTTATATTTGAATGAGAGTCTATATTATTATATGTGTGTTTCCTGAATATGATTAAACACAGACGTGTATAATATAATCATATAATGAGTGTATTTCGCTAGTGTTCCGTGATGAAAACTTTAAGGTGTTCCGAAAAAATGGTATATCAGGAATAAAATTGTATAAATGTTGGAATTTTTCTCAACTTTACACTTAACACGGCTCTGAACCAGCAACTATTTCATACATTGCTGTTATAACCTGCCAGATGTTAAAGTATCATATAAACATCCTCGTATATCTCTAATAACGGATAACGCGCCCAGAGATCAGTTTCCTTTGCTTCCCAGCGATTTGCTTTGAGCACTTTTTTTTAACTCTATTTATATAAATATATATATAAATCTGAAATATGTACATCTGTATACTAAAGTTACAACATTTTTCAATATTTCAGGTGTATTCTTTTGGCAATCATGGCGGTAGTATGCAGTATAATTGTTGCTACAATAACAGTCTGTGAAAGTTACCTAAGTCTTGCTGTAATAACCTTTGCGTATGGATTATTTGTGACAGCGTATATGGGAATAATACCAGTAATATTCTGTGATATAGTTGGACCAAAAAAACTGGCAACTGCAGTTGGATATCAGGGATGTATTTATAACAGCTTTCTCGCGTTATACCTTTATCTAATGGGTGAGTTGTGCACTTTTTCGTGCGCTCCTAAAGTGTGTGTACCAATATGGAGGTAACTAATTTTGTTCGCCTATTTTACATCAAGTTGTATAAAGGAACGGAAACCGATGGACAATTGGTTAATTCACTTGGCTAACACAGTCAGTCCCTGAACTCGTAATAGACCTAAAATAAAGAAAATCGAAATGAAATTATGGCCTAACCGTAACCTGCTCTATACAACATACTTAAGATGAGGTCGTGATTTTGTTTTCCTGTTTTAAAATTTGAAAACCGCCAAACTTAGCATAGTGGCCTCACGCGTTCTAAATGTTTATTAAATAGTATTCGTTTCTATGCATTAGAAGTAATATAATGAACGCAATTGATAAAAACTTGTATCACGAGTCGGAACAAGTGTGCGGTTAACGTAGCATTCCAATTCGCATAACGAACGATATGTGTACATTGAAAATTTGTTCTGACTAATGTTGCCGTATCTGCACTTTCGCGGACATGTCTTCTTTTGAAATAATGAATATATTTTTGTAGAGCGTTCTCAGGCCTTCAATTCGATTACGTCTGTGTAAAAGTAGCTGTTAATACTTGAGGAACTACATTTTTTGTAAATCCACAAGTCTTTCCGGTACATCATTGCCCACCCCATTAATTACCCTGCGTGGGGCGGTGGTCATGGGATTTGATCCCGAGATCTTCAACATGCGATGCCGATTCCAATATTTTTCTCCTGCTCCATAATTCTATCAGGTCTTCGCTCCAAACAAAGCTCCGTTCAAGTAGTCATTTATACGAAAAAAGCTGTTATTTTGCGATGAACGGAATTTTTCCGTTTAAGCGTTGTCTACTCACTTTATTACGCCATTTGTGAGGTGGTTAGCATGGGATTCGAACCCAAGCTATGTAACCTGCGATACTAACATATTTAGAGCTAACACCCTATTGGCGGTTACGGCTTCTTCCGCGCCCCCCATTTATACATGTGTACTACGGGTATATATCGGGTGTGCAGTCTCAAAAATTTTTAAAATTGCAAATGGAATTTGTCGATACCAAAATATTGTTTTGGTCCTCACAAACGTATCAAATGAACTAAAAATACTTGAACAATTCTGATTAAAAAACAACAAACCTAGTTAAGATATATTGAGAACTGACTTCATAACAAAATTGAAATTGTAAAGGGACACCCATGGACACCCTGAACACGAAAACTTTATCTCTGCCCAGCCTGAACAGACAAACGGACAAGAGCCCGTGGTTTACCATACAATTTAGCAGTCCTATCTAGCTCGCCACAACAGTACACCTGTGTTATTGAAAATGATAACTATTTTCTTTGGTACTCCCGTAGTATGTGCACCAGGTTAGGGTTAGGCCATATTTTATTCCAATTTTCTTCATTTTAGTTCTATTCTGAGTCGGGGACTTCTGTGTTTGCCAAGTGGATATACCCACTGCCCATAGGTCCCATTCCAGTCCATTTACACAACTTGATGTAAAGTCGGCGAACAAAATTAGTTACCTCCATATTGGTACACACTTCTGGAGCGTTTTTACTTACAAAGCCTGAACATGTAAACGGACAATAGGCCGTAAAATTCAGACGTCCTGTCGAAGTTTTGTCATCCCCGATAAGTATTGAAAATCTCGTAACCAACTTAGCTCAATGCATGATAATTTTTTTTTTTAATTTTTTTTTCAACATTAAAATATTTTATTCAGGTCGTTTGGTGGACAGAACCGGTGATGTCCGACAGCCATTTTATTCTTGCGCTACTTTAATCGGTTTGACATCATTTTGTTTAATTGCTATATTCCTATTGGAGAGACGACAAAAGAAAGTCAACAAAATGTTAGCAGACATCGAGTCTTAATAACTGGAATTACTATGGCCGCGGCGAGGACTATAGTTGTTTGGATAATGACTTATAGTTAGGGCTGGGCATTTCGAATCGAAAAGTAATTATACGGTTCAAAGTAAAATTTCCAATCTCCGCCATCTTTTTTTTTCTTTCCGCCAAGGTGAATTCCTCAATTTTTTTTATTGAAGCAATATTTTGTTAACGCAATATGACTATTTTCTGTAGTGAGTTATTGCTAAAACGTGTTTCTTATTGTGGGTGAACGCTCAGAAATCTGTCATAATGACTTATTCTATGTTTTCAGTAATTGATTTGTTGACAGGACCAATTACAATGAAATAAACGCATACAATTTTATATCTACCAAGTATTCGAGATTCGACTCGAAAAAAAATATTCGATTCCATTCTGAAATCATCAGGTATTCGCAAATGCCCAGACCTACTTGTAATGCGTGTTATGACTTTTTTAATGGCGAGATGCAATTGATAATTTTTATGGAAATCTTACACCATTGAATTTTCTATTTATCTTTTCTGAGAAATTTTCGTACTGTGGAGAAATATAGAAATTAAATGTGTGGCGAGTGGAGTTATAGGTTCGTGAAAATTTACAAGCGACTCCCATTGCGAATTATGAGCCATTCGAAAATTTTATCAAGTTTGAAGGAAAATCTGACTCCGAATGCAGCTCTGGACAACAATAACTGTGTCGTGTTTAATAATTCGTTGAGATTGCGGATTCAACTTGAGTTTTCGTAATAAATTTTGATTTCAATTATCATCATTAAGCTTGAAATGCCATTTCCGGAGAATTCAAAATTTGTACTCCTACTACGGCAAGTGTGAAAATAAGATTGCGACCTTTACTCACATTTCAATCAAAACATACCAAACTCTTACTCCATATGCCTGGATCGTGTTCCCTATGGATTCATCCTAAAATAAAAAGAGAGCAATGCTCAAATGTATGGACACGTTGATAGGAGCGAAGCAGTCCCTACCTTTGACGCTACCGGTACCTACGGCGCTGTTCGTCATTCCACATTTACAAATCTTTTTCAAAGAAAGAATTTCGTTACACACCACCGACGTTCGATGAGCACGTGATCAAAAGAACAACAAGAAGAGTGCCAGCATAAAAACATGTTTATTACGTGTTAAAATAACGAATCCCACAGTGCTAACAGAAATAAATGAGAGTAATAGCCTTCTAAAGAAAATTTTTATCTTTAACCACTGAAAATTCCAGTGCAATGAACCAGAAATATTCTTTGACATATTTTAGAATTTAGACTAACCAAGCACATCATTCAACTTCGCTAGCCATACCACTAGTCAATTCAGTGACATTAGTGATGTAACAATATGTCATATTGAGATCTAAAATCTGCGATAAAACAATCAAGTTTGTCCAACGGCATCTCCCACAATTTACATTTCGAACTATTAAAACATGCTAGCTCCCTATGAATCGTTTGAGAAATTCTTGTGAAAAAATCATTTTTTCCTAACTAATGGATTACAAATTGTGTTACTTGAAGATGAATGGAGTCCCAGGAAGTCTATTACTAAACGGTAATTACCAGTGGTCACCTAACCGCTACATATGTAAGTGTACGGCGATAGATTCGATTTAAAGCGTTTAAATGAGAATGTGTGTCGCATGGACTACTTTTGTACTGCGGTTAGTCATTAATCTTGTATAATTAGGCACTGCTTTCAAAATTCATTTTGCTCCATTATATTCGCGAATTAAATTATATATGATTTGATTGAAATTGATTTTTTTTTGGTTTTCGGTTTCTTTTCCGCCAGTATACTCTCATATACCCCAGTACCGGGGAAATAGATCCGTAGTAGCTGTTTATGCGATGTGTTGAAATAGTAGCATAGGTGGAAAAGAAATGTGCGTACGTGAATTGTTACTGGTTCACGCACGCAATATTAGCATGAGATGATTAAATATTGAATTGGTGCGTATGAAACCCAACACGCTGTAGAATAATTTATTGCTATCATATTCAATTGAATGCTACCGTCTTAGACTGTTATGCTGTTCTGGAGATTTGCGTTACTTCATTTCGCGATTGCTACGGCTCCATCCAAATATAATTATACACAGCGACGGTTCTCAAACCTTTATGGTACCTGGCCTCCTTCCAAAGACTCTCAACGCTTGTGGCTCATGATTTTATAAAAATACCTAGTTTTGCTTTTACTGTGGTCCCATTCATGCTCCGCATGTATTTTTATGCGGCACGTTCAATAATTAAAAACCAAAGGGAATAAATGTATTACGGTTAGACAATTATAGTCAATTTAGATTAATTTAGTCATCGCGCACGGTAGACCTACCTAGCAAAAGCCTTTGCCTAGCCCTGGTTCACGAGCGACCCACACAATTACACGAATATTTGAAAAAAATGTCGGAATTTTATCTAGAGTACATTGCAGTGATCGACAAAATTTCAGTAGCTCAGTAACACAGGCCTCATCAGATAACATGACCAAACACGGTATTTTTAATCTGCCATAAACATTTGATTATGGGTGTACGTTACACGTTCGATCAGTTAGCAGATGGGTTTTAATAAACCAATACGGTGTTAGTGTTCAGTAACCATTAGCTCCTGTCAATCAACGTGCAATAGACTATGGACAATGTTACAGCAATCTCAACTATGAAGAGCACGATTCTGAAATGGAACTTGACAACATCTGCTCCAAATAAGTAAGTTAAGTTTTTAACGTGTCGTACAATGCATATTTATTGGGCACGAATTGTACCTATGGATCGTTTTGTGAATTTTTTATCGTTGTTGATGATATTATTCTTGGCATTCTTTTCGGTATTCGCACGAAGATGGCGCACAACCTGAATGTAGCATGTGTACCAGGTCAGGGTTGTTCAGGTTGTGCGTCATCTTGGTACGAATACTTCCGGAGCGCCTACTTTTCTTCCTGTTGCTATTGTTGTTGTGACAAATCGTCTTTCTTATTGATTACTGGGCCAATTGGTTGAAAATTTTATTGGATAAAGATTGTTCTTGTTACTATTACTTTTGTTTATTTCAACCGTTTTTGTGGGCTCCATTCCTTTTTGACTATTACATTTGGTATGATTACATCATCAAAAGTTGTGTGGCGGTTCAGCGATCGCATCTCACCTAGTCAGACTACATACTTTACAATATTTCATGTATTTCGATTTGGCCATCGTATCTGCTATCTGTATATTTGAGCATCGCTCTCTTGTATTACACATCTTTCGGAACCAATATTTTGTATATACATATATGATAAATGCCTTAATATGAGACTGGAAAGTTCGGAATCGAAAATGTATTCTCTACACACAAAATTTATTCGAATGTTTAACAAACATACAAAATACTCAGCAATAATGAAATTATAGCCAAAAACGATCTGTTCTATCAAAATAACTTTACTTGTGATAAAACAGGATTTCCCAATTTTTTTGTTCATCAACACCCGTTGGACAATTTATAGATTCGTTCGTATAGATTATGTACCCCCAAACCAGCTGATTTGCCTTGCGTTCGGTGATTGAAAAAAATAAGTCGTGTAAACTACAAAAGTATACTTTTTAGAGTTACTGTAGTTGAAATTTAAGCTTCTACTGGGGAAAAAAAGTAACTTTCTAAAACGTTATTCAACTCAAGTCTTCAAATATTAATATCAGGCGATAAACAGTATTTCAAGGCAAATTAGAAATTATGGAAGGAATATTTTTATACCCTTGATAAGTCGAAATGTACCATTGGACGCACATGTGCCATTGGGAACCCTTGTAGTGTAGGGTTTGGGGTCAGCCACATGGAATAAATCGGGTTCGTCATCAAGTAACCACTAGACTTACCTCAGAGTTTGACTAGCAACTCGGTGTTTATGTACTTCTACCAAACATTGTATACATGCAGCACATACATATGCATATTTGAATGATTAAATATAAATCTAATACTGACAATCGTTACAATGATAGAGTCGCCTTCAAGATTTATGAAGAATATGAAGCAGTCGCTTTTATTGTTGTCCTGCTTTCGTTTTGCGCATTTGGACTGTTTGCGAATTCTGTGACATTTACTGCGATCTGGAAATCACCGAAACTGAAAAGGTAAGATTATAAGTTTATACATGTACTGTAGTTCATTTTCTCAGTTGATCATATGGATTTGGGGTCGCAGCCAAAGCGGTAAAGAAATAATTTCGGCGCTCAAGAAGTGTGCGTATCAATATGGAGATAAATAAATTTGTTGTCCTATGTGCAGGGAGTATGTTCACTTAGCTAGGACAGACAATCCCCGAAGAACTATAATCGGAATGTACATATATAACGAGAGTACCTCATTTCCTCTGTTGATCAGTTGGCATTGAAGTCGGGGCTAAATTTTTAGGCACATAAAAAATATTTTTTGGAAATGGATGAATATTTTGCGACACACATTCGCCAATCACTGGTGTAGTTTCCATGCTATGAATGCTCATGCTATGGGTTTCTTCGCTATAGAACGGGGATGGGCAAGGTTTTTATACCTGGGGCAAAAAATTTCGTCCACCTAGACTGGCGCATCATGTAAGTGTGACGTAAAAAGTTGCATTTTATACAATATTTACAGTGGTACAAATTCAAAAGTGGAAAACAATAAGCCTCGTGCCAAAACTAAATTTAATCGCAATCTCAACAAATTCCTTGAGCTATTTCCTATCTGTAATATCAAAATTTGTTTTTAGTTTGGTTATGGCAGCATCAGGCGGGCTAGATTGAATTACCTAACTGGCCGGATTTGGCCCACGGTAGCTATAGAAGGTCAATTCACGAATCTAGACAAAGCAATAATTTGAAAATTACTCAAATTAAATACCACTATTTTAATTCTTTTTAGCTCCGTATTCAACATATTCTTGATGAGTTTGTGCGTTTCCGACTTTGTCTCCGCTGTTGATAGTTTGGGAGTTTTATATCGAAGAACTTGGGGATTTCGATACTGGAATTTGCCCACTGTCTTCTGTAAGGTAAGTCATCCACCGGTATATCTATTTTTGTATCAATTTGAAATGCAAGATTCTTCCATACGTGAGTGAACCAAACTCCCTCACTCTTTCTGATTTACTGCCGTGTAGCCTACGAATGGAAATTTTCAGCGTTTGGCACATTATGAACCTGTCTTAGGGCGGTTTATGTAACTTCTGATCGGTTAAATCTTTCCTCCACCATCAAGTACATGCATCTGATCTAATACCCATACATGGTTAACTATTTCAATACCCGACATGGACTGGTAACTGTTATGTTATGTAACTTCTGATCGGGTTAAATCTTTCCTCCACCATCAAGTACATGCATCTGATCTAATACCCATACATGGTTAACTATTTCAATACCCGACATGGACTGGTAACTGTTATGTTATGTAACTTCTGATCGGGTTAAATCTTTCCTCCACCATCAAGTACATGCATCTAATCTAAAACATATACATATACATGGTTAACTATTTCAATACCCGACATGGACTGGTAACTGGACAAGAGGCTGTTGTAGTACGCTATATATATATCAGGGATGGCGAACCATTTTCAATGAATGGGTCAAAAATTATATTTTCTTCGAGGAAGAGAGGAGAGTGGGTCACAGATATTTAATCAATGTTCGTATCTATAAGGAACTGAAACAAGTCTGATAAGCTTCTGTTGGTGTTGGTGTAGTTTTGGGCCTCACTTATGCAGCACTTCTATCGGGGACTTTTTATGGCACTCGATTTTATAAAATTAGGGTATGAAAAACACGCATATGAATTAAGTTTATGATGATGCGGCAAATTATTTTATGGTTACAAAAAGTTTGGAGAAAATTCCACTCTAATAGTGATATTTTTCGATCAGCTTTCAACCACATTAAAGGCGCTTAGGGCCTCCGCGAGCTATTCGTTGACTTGAAAACTGTCCTCGACACACTGCCCTATCTCCCCCAACCTCCCTATTTTCGACCGACTACGCTATTTCCCTATCCTCGACCACTGCCCTATCTACCCAACTTTCCTATCCTCGACCCATTGCCCTATCTCCCTCAACCTCCCTATTTTCGACCCACTACGCTATTTCCCTATCCTCGACCACTGTCTTATCTACCCAACTTTCCTATCCTCGACCCACTGCCCTATCTCCCCCAACCTCCCTATTTTCGACCCACTACGCTATTTCCCTATCCTCGACCACTGCCCTACCTATCTCCCTCAACTTACCTATCCTCGACCCACCGCCCTATCTGCCACAGCTTACCTATTTTTGACCTACGCTGCTATACTATTCAGTAGCCTACCTGACCTAACGGCGCTTTATTCACGACCCGAACGCCACACTGAACTTAACTATCTTGCGACCAACTTCCATGGGTTATACTGGTCGTGTATGCCAATGAGATGATTCAATCGTACTTCAACAAAACATGATTGACGGCATTCGTATATGTAGGCTGGAATCTCAAATGGTAAACAATAACCATAATTGGCAGTTAAAAAATGTGTTACTAATTGGGCTACTGATGGTCTGTTGTCGCGAATGACAGTTTTCTAAATTTAGCAAAGCCGTTTATGCCCTTAATAATTGTCCATGTCGTGAGTCTTGTGACAATATGATGCTGATCCGAAATAAGCAGTAGTGCTCTGGTCCGTATAAAGTTTCAACATTTTATAGTAAAAGATTACGTACGAACTGCGTCCTTCGCAACTTCCTTAAGTTGCAGATAAGATAAGCTCTTTTTTGGGACTATACGCTGAATTAAAGTGCAGTTGGAAACGCTAGCTACGACAAAACATTTCATGGCTTAAAAATAGTTTGGAAGGGATTACACTCACCGAGCGACTTATATTTTTGACTTTTCAGCCTTCTCAGTCACGTAAAAAAAGTTGTATATAGAACAGGATATGGCAGAACATTCGTTGAAAAAGACCAAGCGTGCAAGTATTTGATTACTTTCTCATCGTTTTGCCTTGCATGGAAATACAGGCGACATTGAACGACTTTCTGAAAAGGAACTCAGATAAGTCGAGATCGAATGAACTGCTAAAATTTTAAAAACAGTGACTCCAAAACATGCCATCAGTAGCCTAATTAGTAGCACATTTTTAAGCCACTAATTATGGTTATCGATTACCAATTGAGATTCCAGTCTACATTTACGAATGCCGTCAATCATGTTTTGTCGACGTACGATTGAATCATCTCATTGGCATACTTGACCAGTATAACACATGGAAGTTGGTCGCAAGATGGTAGAGTTCATTTTGACGATCGAGTCGTGATTGTAGCGCCGTTGGGTTAGGTACTGAGTGGTATAGCGTCGTGGGTCGAAGATATGCAAGTTGAGGAAGGTCGGACAGTGGGTCGAGGGTGGGAAGTTTGGGGCAGATAGTGCAGTGGATCGAGGTTAGAAGAGTTGAGGGAGATAGGGCAAGGAGTCGAGGGTAAAAAGGTTGAGGGGGACAGGTAGGTAGTACAGTGGGTCGAGGATAGGAAGGTTGAGGGAGATAGGGCGGTGGGTCGAGAATAGGGAGGTGGAGCAGTTGGCCGAGGCGAGGGAGACAGGGCAGCGGATCGAGAATAGGGAAGTTGAGGGAGATAGGGCAGTGGGTCCAAGGATTTGTGTTGGGATTAAATTCCTATTAGACTTGCTTATGGGCTCAGTTGTGTAAAGTAAAGCGTAAATCGGTAAAATTTAGAAAAAAAAAATTGAAAGTTGAATAATATTTTTGTGAAGACTCTTGTTTTATCTGTTGAATGGTGTCATGTGATATTTTTTCCACATTTGGTATTCTGTATTTTCAACACTGGGTCGTTGTGACACTGTCAATCTGTCCTTTGGTATCCTGTTGGCGTGTGCTGTGGTTGGTACCGGTACAGTGTGGTTGGTTTTTGGTTGAATTCTGGTCATGAGTGTCTGTGGGAGTGCCTCCGGTCTCCGGTGGGTTACCAGGGATGTTTGTTCGTGGTTTTGCGACTGCGGGATGGGGATTTGTTGGATGTTTTAATGCTAGACAGTAGGTTAATATTATTGGACACGTAGTGGACATAGCGATCGTTTTGTTGTCGGACACCTAGTGGACATAGCGATTGATTCAATATTATGTTGTTGTTCTTTGACACTTTTGGACACCTAGTGAAAAACCTGAAAAGTCGCTTTTCTCTTTGATTACTGGACCAATTGCCCGGAAATTTTCAGTGGTTACAACTGTATTTGTTAATTTCGATAAGAGCAAATTGAATTGAGTTTTTATATGCCAGAGAAGAACCGTTCCACGATCGAATAGCAGGCCTACATACAGCAACAGGTACTGCAGTACTGGTAAGGTACCGTACGGCAGGGGTCCGCAACTACGGGGTCCCTCCGCTCTGGGTCGCGAAACAATTTGAATTTTCCATCAATATGAGCATCGCGTCTGTGTAGCGAATTTACCTATAACAGCTATATAAAACCCTAATTATATTTATGGAATCTCCCCCGAGTTTAGACTTCCTTATTTACTGCCGTAACATTGGCCAATCAGCATAAGTGCAGATTTTGACGTAACAATAAACGTTTTAAATTTAGATTGATATTAAATCTAAAAATAAAAGTTATGTTATGCAAGTAACGTATTTCTTACTTTTAGCCTACTGCGATTTTATCGTAAACCTTTCTCTTCTCGACTTACTGCCCTATCTCCCTCAACTTACCTATCCTCGACCCACGGCTCTATCTGCCACTACTTACCTAATTTTTGACCTACGCTGCTATACTATTCAATACCTGACCTAACGGCGCTTTATTCACGACCCGATCGCCACACTGAACTTTACTATCTTGCGACCAACTTCCATGGGTTATACTGGTCGTGTATGTCAATGAGATGATTCAATCGTACGTCGACAAAACATGATTGACGGCATTTGTATATGTAGGCTGGAATCTCAAATGGTAAACAATAACCATAATTGGCAGTTTAAAAATTTGTTACTAATTGGGCTACTGATGGTTTCTTGCTGGGAAAGACAGTTTTCTAAATTTAGCCAAGCCGTTTTATGCCCTATAATTGGCCATGTCGTGAGTCTTGTGACAATATGATGCTGATCCGAAATAAGCAATAGTGCTCTGGTCCGTATAAAGTTTTTTTCTTCAACATTTTATAGTAAAAGCGTTGCCAAAGATTGCGTACGAACTGCGTCCTTTGCAACTTCATTAAGTTGCAGATAAGCTCATTTTTGGGACTATACGCTGGATTAAAGAGCAGTTAAAAACGCTAGCTACGACAAAACATTTCATGACTTAAAAATAGTTTGGAAGGGATTACACTCACTGAGCGACTTATATTTTTACCTTTTCAGCCGTCTCAGTCACGTAAAAAAAGTTGTATATAGAACAGGATATGGCAGAATATTCGTTGGAAAAGACCAAGCGTGCAAATATTTGATTACTTTCTCATCGTTTTGCCTTGCATGGAAATACAGGCGACATTGAATGAGTTTCTGAAAAGGAACTCAGATATGTCGATATCGAATGAACTGTTAAAATTTTAAAAACAGTTGTTCTTTCCTCCACCATCAAGTACATGCATCTAATCTAAAACATATACATGGTTAACTATTTCAATACCCGACATGGACTGGTAACTGGACAAGAGGCTGTTGTAGTACGCTATATATATATCAGGGATGGCGAACCATTTTCAATGAATGGGTCAAAAATTATATTTTTTTCGAGGAAGAGAGGAGAGTGGGTCACAGATATTTAATCAATGTTTGTATCTATAAGGAACTGAAACAAGTCTGATAAGCTTCTGTTGGTGTTGGTGTAGTTTTGGGCTTCACTTATGCAGCACTTCTATCAGGGACTTTTTATGGCACTCGATTTTATGAAATTAGAGTACGAAAACACGCATATGAATTACGTTTATGATGATGCGGCAAATTATTTTATAGTTACAAAAAGTTTGGAAGAAAATTCCACTCTAATAGTGATATTTTTCGATCAGCTTTCAACCACATTAAAGGCGCTTAGGGCCTCCGCGAGCTATTCGTTTACTTGAAAAATGTCCTCGACCCACTGCCCTATCTCCCCCAACCTCCCTATTTTCGACCCACTACGCTACCTCCCTATCCTCGACCCACTGACCTATCTCCCCAACTTCCGCATCCTCGAACCACCGCTCTATCTTCCTAAACCTTTCTCTTCTCGACCTACTGCCCTATCTCCCTCAACTTACCTACCCTCAACCCACCGCCCTATCTGCCACAACTTACCTATTTTTGACCAACGCTGCTATACTATCCAATACCTGACCTAACGGCGCTTTATTCACAATCGCCACACTGAACTTAACTATTTTGCGACCAACTTCCATGGGTTATACTGGTCGTGTATGCCAATAAGATGATTCAATCGTACGTCGACAAAACGTGATTGACGCCATTCGTATATGTAGGCTGGAATCTCAAATGGTAAACAATAACCATGATTGACAGTTTAAAAATGTGTTACTAGTTGGGCTTGTTGGGAATGACAGTTTTCTAAATTTACCCAAGCCGTTTTATGCCCTTAATAATTGGCCATGTCGTGAGTCTTGTGACAGTATGACGCTGATCCGAAATAAGCAAGAGTGCTCTGGTCCGTATAAAGTTTTTTTCTTCAACATTTTATAGTAAAAGCGTTGCCAAAGATTACGTACGAACTGCGTCCTTTGCAACTTCATTAAGTTGCAGATAAGATAAGCTCATTTTTGGGACTATACGCTGAATTAAAGTGCAGTTGGAAACGCTAGCTACGACAAAACATTTCATGGCTTAAAAATAGTTTGGAAGGGATTACACTCACTGAGCGACTTATATTTTTGACTTTTCAGCCTTCTCAGTCACGTAAAAAAAGTTGTATATAGAACAGGATATGGTAGAACTTTCGTTGAAAAATACCAAGCGTGCAAGTATTTGATTACTTTCTCATCGTTTTGCCTTGCATGGAAATACAGGTGACATTTAATGAGTTTCTGAAAAGGAATTCAGATATGTCGATATCAAATGAACTGTTAAAATTTTAAAAACAGTGACTCCAAACCATGCCATCAGTAGCCTAATTAGAAGCACATTTTTAAGCCACTAATTATGGTTATCGATTACCAATTGAGATTCCAGTCTACATTTACGAATGCCGTCAATCATGTTTTGTCGACGTACGATTGAATCATCTCATTGGCATACTTGACCAGTATAACACATGGAAGTTGGTCGCAAGATGGTAGAGTTCATTTTGACGATCGAGTCGTTATTGTAGCGCCGTAGGGTTAGGTACTGAGTGGTATAGCGTCGTGGGTCGAAGATAAGCAAGTTGAGGAAGGTCGGACAGTGGGTCGAGGGTGGTAAGTTTGAGGCAGATAGTGCAGTGGATCGAGGTTAGAAAAGTTGAGGGAGATAGGGCAAGGAGTCGAGGATAAAAAGGTTGAGGGGGAAAGGAAGGTAGTACAGTGGGTCGAGGATAGGAAGGTTGAGGGAGATAGGGCGGTGGGTCGAGGATAGGTAGGTGGAGCACTTGGCCGAGGCGAGGGAGACAGGGCAGCGGATCGAGAATAGGAAAGTGGAGGGTCAAGGATTTGAGTTGGGATTATTGAAATCCTATTAGACTTGCTTATGGGCTCAGTAAAGCATAAATCGGTAAAATTTAAAAAAAAAATTGAAAGTTGAATAATATTTTTGTGAAGATTGTTTTATCTGTTAAATGATGTCATGTGATATTTTTTTCATATTTGGTATTCTGTATTTTCAACACTGGGTCGCTGTGACACTGTCAATCTGTCCTTTGGTATCCTGTTGGCGTGTGCTGTGGTTGGTACCGGTACAGTGTGGTTGGTTTTTGGTTGAATTCTGGTCATGAGTGTCTGTGGGAGTGCCTCCGGTCTCCGGTGGGTTACCAGGGATGTTTGTTTGTGGTTTTGCGACTACGGGATGGGGATTTGTTGGATGTTTTAATGCTAGACAGTAGGTTAATATTATTGGACACGTAGTGGACATAGTGATCGTTTTGTTGTCGGACACCTAGTGGACATAGCGATTGATTCAATATTATGTTGTTGTTCTTGGACACTTTTGGACACCTAGTGAAAAACCTGAAAAGTCGCTTTTCTCTTTGATTACTGGACCAATTGCCCGGAAATTTTCAGTGGTTACAACTGTATTTGTTAATTTCGACAAGAGCAAATTGAATTGAGTTTTTATATGCCAGAGAAGAACCGTTCCACGATCGAATAGCAGGCCTACATACAGCAACAGGTACTGCAGTACTGGCAAGGTACCGTACGGCAGGGGTCCGCAACTACGGGGTCGCGACCCAAATTTTGGTCGCGAAGCCCTCCGCTCTGGGTCGCGAAACAATTTAAATTTTCCATAAATATGAGCATCGCGTCTGTGTAGTGTAGCGAATTTAGCTATAACAGCTATATAAAACCCTAATTATATTTATGGAATCTCCCCCGAGTTTAGACTTCCTTATTTACTGCCTTAACATTGGCCAATCAGCATAAGTGCAGAATTTGACGTAACAATAAACGTTTTAAATTTAGGTTGATATTAAATTTAAAAACAAAAGTGATGTTATTCAAGTAACGTATTTCTTACTTTTAGCCTACTGCGATTTTGTAGTTGTCAATTTTGAAAACCCGATCTCACATAAATGTAAAAATGCCTGTAATAGCTTTTTTTTGCAATGCCGGGGTATTCAGATAGCAGTATTGCCCAAAAAATTGCCAAAGTAGCTACCCTTTAAATCGCAAAGACTCTTTTCAACTCATTATTGTTTGAAATTTTAATCAACTAAAGATGTTATTAGGAAAATTGTCCGTCTTTTTCGTCACGTTTCTGCGGACCGGTAGTAACCTTTCCGCGGACCGGCGATGGGCCGCGGCCGGTGGTTGCCGACCACTGATTTAGTCATTCAGACAGATTTTCATGGTTGTGAATATTACCTCGTTTTGTCGGTTTTGGCGTGTTATTTGTTAGATTTTAGTTGTGTTTTTTTTTAAATATAAGTCCTAAACACACAAAACCATTCTTGAAATGAGTACTCATAATTTTTCAATGGTAGAGTGTAAAGAGGAAGAATTCAAGAGATCAAAAGTCGGGGAAACATTCGTTACTTAGTTGTTCGCATTGTTCTATCCTACTACGTAGACTTTAGGTTCTCAAAGTGCTCTGTACGGAGCCTCAGGACTCCGTTAAGGCACTTCCACACTGCTCCATTCTAATTTCTAGGTTTTTATTTCAAGTCTCAAAGATTTTGTTTTCCCAGCGGCATTGTATGTGAGAAACTAATAAAATGCAAAGTATGGAAACATCTAGTTCTCGTATAAACCCCTAAACAGTCTGCAGATGCACTTCCGAAAGAGACAAGACGTTGCGAGAAATGAACAGATCAAATGCATTGTTATGACAGAAACTATGTGAGAGCCAATAGCTGAATAAAGGTACACAGTGGTGCATACATACGTCCAAGATTAGGAGTTTTGAAAATCACCATACCGGCCGAGAAGGATAAATTAACTATTTGAACATGAATGACGGTACAATATAATAGTTTAGTTATTGGTAGATTAATTTAAAGTCGGTTTTTCTTCATTTTATATCACTAAAATGTTAGCATTTTATTTTATTCGTGCCTTGGCGGGTCACGAATAAAACGCGGTGGCTGACTCGGTGACCCGCGGGTCAGTGGTTCGCCATCCCTGATATATGATTAGGTCGTTTTATTAGGATTTTCCTCTCCCCAAAGATTAATATGGAAATCCTATAAATTTGAAAAAATAAACCATCTAATCATAAAGCATTATGAAACTAAAACCTAACTAACAACTGTATATATACACAAATAGGCGAAAAATCTAACTATTTGAAAATTTCCAGCTGGTATTAACAAGTAAATGACATCTTATTATTCAATTGACTGGGTAGTTTTGTCACCTTTGCTACAGTTCTCAGGCTTGCCCATGTGATATATTTTTGATCCCATTCCCATAGCAATTATACCTGTCTCATTCAATCCCATGGGATTCTCATTGGAATAAAATTCAATAAAAATTGTTAAATTTAGGTTTAGTGTCCACTAAATAGGACTATATGCACGAAGAGACATGCAAAACAACAAAATATACGGGCTTTATTAACTTTATATTCATAACTGTTATACATGTGTCCATCAGCCCCCTCACAAAGTATATTGTTAATGCTGAATATAATTTGCTCTTTATAACTAACAAGAGAGCTATGATCAAATATATGGACACAAAGTCCATAACGAAATGTTTTACCATCATTTTCCCGAAAATCATACTGTTCCCGTGTCTCATGAGAAATCCAAATGTGTGCTGTCCCATCTCATCACATGGGATGGGACGTTCCTCATGGACAACCCTGACACTGCTACATTGCACGATATGCTACAGTGATTATCATTCTACTAATCGACAATACTTAAATTTTTTCAGCTGACGTTGGCTGTTGACCTGTGGACTACGATAGCAACAATTCAGCATGTTCTTATCTTTTGTGTTCTTCGCATTATCTCGTTCAAATTTCCAACAAAGTTTGGTTTAATAAAACCTTCCCACGCAAAGGTAAAATAGTTAAGTAATATAAAATTCAAGTAAGCATTGCTCAAATATATATATGGACATTGAGATCGAATGACTGATACGAGGCTTAAATCAGCGATTTCTAATAACAACTTCAAAAAAATTCACATCGGTATCGGTAAGGCTCTAGCTGTATCTGTGGAATAAACTCATGGAGTGACACGTGATGGCGTAAATATATGCCAAACTGAGAAGCTTTGCGGTAAAATATAAGGACCCATTGGACGTAAAGAAAATTAAAAAACAATAACAACAACAATTTAGTAAATTTTCTCCAATAAACTAGGTAATGGGTACTATTTTAGTGGTGGGGCTGCCGCAATAGCGTGGGGTGTATGTTAGGGTTAGAACGAAACTCTTCCCGCAACTTTCGAATTGTCGCAATCGATGTGAATTGGTTCAGACTGAGCAGGAATCTGAGTCTGCTCCTTTGTGGGAGTCATATTACATTATATCTCATTTTAACTTGTATCAGACATAACTATATCCAGCTGTAATAGACTGGAATTCAAGTTGCTTATGACCCAGGTTCAAAGTTAGTTCAAATAAATATCGTCTCATATAATGTTAAATAAATACGCTTTTCAGTTTATCAAGTATTTATTTTTATGACTTAAATTTATGTTAAGACCTTGGTTGCCGTTATCTGGGTGGAGACATTCTTCTTCGGTTTTCTCCCGTTCTTCATTTTTCCTGCTGTCAAAATGCCACCATCGGATCTTACTAAACCCTACTGGTATTCTTGTGCGATGCAGCAAAAATGGCGAGTACAGTCTGAGATATTATTCGTCTGTAAAGTATCTTTGTTATAAGCGATCGAACAGGGACTACTAACACCTTAAATTCACACAGTAACAACTGTATGCACAACTAGAGTACTTGTTTGTATGCCTCATGTAAAAAGCGGTGTTTCGTGTCACACACTTGTCCCATTTTGCCACACTCTTTTTCATTTCAGCGCTGTTTTTTCCCTTATTGACGCAGTTGTCCCACTTGTCGTACACTCCTTCCATTTGTCCCAATGTTCTGAGTTAATGTATATATATATATATAATGGGCCCAATGTCTTTCTGGAAATGCTGAAGCCGATGAATATGTGCTTTCTGTAAAGCATTTTTATTATCTACAAAAATCGTTTGTTAGTTAAATCCATGGTATGTGCAAAGGTATGATGAATGTAATACGGCCGAAGGCATATAGACAAATTCATACAATGGGGACAAGCGTGGGGGACGAGATGATTTTGTAAACCACTACCAGTAGTTTATTCATATTATTTAGTGAAACATTCTTCTTGCTGTAATACGATTTTAATATTTTTGATTTTCAGGCTACGCAGCGCGGGGATGTATGCGTTCATAGGATTCCCGATACTTATTTATATTCCTTTACTGATGGTCGTCGTATTGTGTCTACTTCTGATATTCTTCATTCTACAGCGACGTAGTGAGTAAATCATCCATATATACCCAGTGGTGGAAATCGAGGGGGTTTGTACATGTTCGTGCAAACTCGTTCTTGCAATGTCTCGACTAGGGCTAAGCACTGGTGTTTCGAAATCGAAACGTTTGTCCCAAGTAGTAAAACATGGCACCATTATCGACTTCCATCCAATAATGGTTCATACCGTCTCACTTAGTCTTCTTTGGGTGTATTAAATTTGACAAGATATGTTAGTGATGTTTTTTGATATTAATCTCATGTATTAATATTGCATAAGTGTGTCCCATAAATACAAATGAGTCAACATTGATATCCCCGAGTAACCAGACGATGTAAAGTCTGGTTTGTGTAAAATACAAAACGCAATGAATTTTTCGTATTCTGAATATATCTGTTTGTAGGAAGCAAGATATTGACTCAAAAAAATCGGTCAGCAGCAATGCAGAAAGAAAGATCCGCTTTGATACAGCTAGGTCTGATTGCGTTCTCCTTTCTTCTTGGATATATTCCTTATTCAGGTAAGAATCGTGTATTAGATTCAAGCTTCAAGCCCGAACCTTACCCAGGGTTCGGGATTGTCTGTATTATCCAAGTGAATATACACCCTGCCAGTGGTGGGATTCAATTTTTTTTTCTGCCGGTTCCATGACAAAAGTCATATTTTTCGCCCGGTTGTGTTACAAAAAGTCATCGACAGTAACCAGTAATGCTAACCGGTTCGCTGATCTCATGAAATTCCGTGAGAAGGTTTTATAGAACCGGTTCGAACCGGCTGAATCCCACCACTGCACCCTGCCTATAGGTTTCACTCCCTTTACACAACTTAATGTAAAGCAGGCGAACAAAATTAGTTACCTCCATATTGGTACACACACTTCATAAATAATATAGCGCCATAAATTGAGTAGGCAAAGCCGAACCGGAAAGATTCCGGTATTTCCAAATAACAGTAGCTTCTTACGTAACTTGAGATATCAGTGGCCGCTTGTATAAGGCCTTGTTCGGAGCGAACTGCGCGAGGAAGCGTTGCATGAAACAACCAGAAGTTGACTGGTAACCGGGTGACAACCGTTGATTCGAAATATGATTGGATCGTCTTAACAGCTTTCCGATTCTCCCGGAATGAAGATGGAAAATTCTTATGTTCACTGCCCAAGGCTATATAATCTGCTTTTATCTCTTATAAAGTTATCATGTTACTTATTAAGAAATAAACCTATTGGTTCGAATGGCCATCAAAGAATTGTGGCGATTCCAGGTATTACCAAACGCATTAATATATACCGTGTTTCCCTGAAAATAACACCTAGCCCGAACTTTATAAAAATGATTTCAATATGAGCCCTCCCCATACAAGACCTAGCCGAAAGCGCGAACTTTGTTTTGAAAAATCGATAGCTAAGAAATCTATCCTACACGTTTTAGATAACTAATAGTCCATGCTTAGCAGGTACTTTAAATAAAATGTGTTATGTATAAGTAAATGGATATCGGTCCTCATATTTCGTATATTCGAAACCCTCGCAATTCTCTACTTTGCAATTTTGTTTTTGATAAATAAAAAAAAAAGACATCTCCTCAAAATAAGTCCTAGTGTTATTTTTTGAAAGAAAATTGAAATAAGACACCGTCCTTTACGTAGAAACACGATATATGTATATAAATATATATTTGATTCTATTCAGCATATGGACTTCAATCGATTATTATTCGATCAAAAGGTGGAAAATTGACGGCGCATTTAGACTGGTTTCTTTCTCTTTTTTGTCACACACTTCTTCGATTCTCTGAATGTCTGAATCCTGTTTTTTACAACATTGCATCAAGGTAAACAATGTATATTGGAATAATTTTAGTTGGGAGGTACTTAGACGTTTTTTTGAGTTTGATATTGTGGGGTGCGTGATAGTATTTCCCTATGACTCCGCGCGTGCGGAGACTGTGCTTCCTTAACTGTTCGCTTCTAAGTCTCTAGTTAAACAAGTACAATCGGGTTGTGTTTTAGATTATTCAGTTAAAAACGACAACGGTAAACACGATAAAAAAGTTTCAGTAAAAGTAAATAAGACAGTAAAAGACTCAACTAAGTTTGAGGCAGAAGCTTGTTGTTGCAGTTAAGATGCTTGTCGCGATAGTTCCCCACAGTCTCAATCTAGAAAACGCCCCCAAAATCGAAGCGCGTCACTCGACCAATCAACTGTCGACGCAATCCGGGCCTAGGTGTCGCTATAATATCAATACTGAAGATTCTAACAACTATAGTACCTGTCCCACTTGTCGCCTTTCAGCCCAATTGTCTCACGATCGTAATTTCACTTCGTATACATACTTTAAATCAACAAGTTTGCGGAAAATGTGAGACAAGTATGGGGTGAGCGGGATAAGTGAGCTAAAAAGGGGTCAAGCTATTCAAATATTTTTCTCTGTATTAATATAATTAAGCTTATCGGTTTGAGGGTTACGCGTATATGTTATTGCACTGCTCGATTACATCATTATTTCTCTACAGTTCCGATCGGTCTGAAAACCTGACCCAGCCAGGAGCTACCAATCTGCGTGATTTGTATATTCTGCTTTAAAACACATTAAACAAACAAAGCAATACATGAATAACACCAAATATTTGTTTGATTTTTTAGCAATATAAGAGAAGCGACAGCAAAGCTATTGATTGATGTTTTCGGATTGACTGGTCGTAGAAATGGAAAAGTAGCAGCTGCCCCGACGCCTCACAAGTCTAAGGTTACAACCATCACTGCAGATCAGCGCTAATCGTTTCGATAAAAGGTTCAAATGGATACACAGACTACAAGCTTTTTCTTATTTTCATTGGATACGAGGTTCACATATGAATCGTTTTGTCTAATTATTGTGGTGCAAAAATCGCAATTAGTGAGCTGGTTGATTTCAAATTTTCCCTACTTGAAGATTGTTGAAGCCGCCATAAGGCTATTGTTATTTATTTCAAATTTTCTCTATTAACGGATATTTCACCTAATGTTTTTGCTATTTTATTATAACTAACTCAAATAGAAACGATTTATTCCATCACTCTTAACGCGCCATTTTATTATCTTACAATTACAATGGTAAATAAAACTAATCTGATATAAGTTTCAATATTCTTATAAAAACTTAGTTTCGACTAACTGTGAGAAGTTTTCACTTGTTAAACTCAGTTAGCCATGAACTCTAAAAATTTCTACGCCCAAAGTTTTTTCCCAATCCGTTATGGGGAATTCACTACCCTATCGTTAAGTATACCATAGCTGCTGTTTATCTGATTGTTTTGAAGCGAATGTTTACTAAAGCGCAATCCCGCTCTTTAATTCTTTATAGATCAGTAGGTCTTGGTATTTGTCTGATGCACGCGATATCTCACGAAAGTGAGATTGGATCTGCTGCAGATTTTACATGTGCATTCATCATATCTCGGACCAGAAGCCTATTGATTTTGGGCAAATTATGTCGTATAATTAGCGAGTTATTGATTAATTAGTGATGGGGCACAAGGTGTCACTATGGAGTAGGAGCGCTGTTTTGGGGGATCCCCTAACTTTCGATCGATAAGTCTTCGGTCTCTGACCGATATTCTCGTTTTAGTGATTTTCCATATCTTTGCTCTGAATCATTCTCTTCAATCATTGAGTTCTGGTGACCTTGCTTTGAGCAAAAATCTCTACGAGAAATAATTGAAGCAGAATCAACGTCAGTAAATGTTTATTATCTTGACTAATATTTCATTTTAAAAGATTTAGAAGTTGACAGTTCATTACTGAAAGTAAAAAAAAAAACATAGCAATGTTTATCATCAGGTATATTGATTCGACACAATGATTACAAATGACACTCGAATACATAACGAGGTCCTAAGTCCAAAATGGCGAAGCTTGAAAATGCTGTTCAAATAAAATGGAGAAACGTATATTTTGGATTTTTACCGTATTCCTGTAATTTTTTATTGAAATAATTTATTGATTATTGGTTCATTTTAATATTAGATACCAAATTAAAGACCATTCATTTTTTGTAATGCAATATTTTAAATTTTCTTTTCGAAATTCCGACATCTGCCCTTTTGTTTTAAAATGCTCGTTTAATCTAAATACATATAACGAAGCATGGTATTGCATTGTATGTTTGTGTGAAATTACCTAGGTCAGATTTGGGATTATGCTAATGTAAGCAAAATCAATTAGAATAAAAAATAAAATGAAAATATAGTATAATCGATTACAATACATGGGCAATATCGATGAAATTAGCTGCTGTTGTGGCAGTTGCACATGGGTATACATGGGATGAGGTTAGCATCATTGTCAACTGAAATTATTTGACATGCAGATACATACAACACATTTCACACATTCGTAAAAAAAAAAATAAAAAAAAAGGTTCACGATAAAGGGAAATGATTTAAAATTGAAGTTGGGGATTCAGAAATTTCAGTTTTGAAAATTTATTTTTTGAAATCACCGCTCGAGAAGAAATCGCCATATTTAAGATGATAATTTTCAACTCGTGTATGTTTAAGCTACTTCAAAGTAAAACCATAGATATTGGCGATTTAAATGTGATCATTTTTTCTAATTAAATATCTTATCTTCCCCATTTCTGAAGTTTGCTATGCTGTTTTTTTCAATTTTGTCGGAGTGTGTAATTGCGAATATGTCATATATGTTTGACAATTCTAATGCGTCTTTAATTAGCAACAGCCGCAACACCATTCTTCGTTGGTTTCTGCTAACCTCCTATCTTCTTCTGCTTGCAAAATCTTTAATATGGCATCGCACAATTTGTATGACGACTTATTGAACTGTATGATGAATAAGACCGTGCTTGCGCGGGGCACAATGACCACGCACCAAATCCCTGCAACAGACATGCAAACTGCAACGAATGATAATATTCCATATATCACTACAAATGGAAATATTTTGACTTCCAAGTCTGACCAGCATAAAAATAAACTTGTCCCGATCGTCACGACCTGATCATCTGAAAGCAGGCAGTGTGACGAATTCGGCTGATACGGACGATAACACAATATAAAATACGAGACACAATCTACTAATCCTAAAGAAACAACCAACGCCAGACAACATCTCACGAAGTAACATGCTGCAATTTTTGATCCTGGGTTAATGCGCTTTAAAAATTTCTCCCAAGGTCCACAACACATAGTTCCAACTATCGGGTTATACGGTCGTTGTAACTTATCCATGACGAGAGATTCGTATACTTCAGCCATTAGGTCTAATTTTTCGGCAAGTTTGAAATCTTTTCCAGTAATAGCCTCTTGTGCTTTTTTCTCAATTTGTTTTGAGAGAACATTGGCACCGACCTGATTTCGGTTTCCAACACTACCACCTTGTTGTTGCGGGACCTGGTTTTCAACAACACCACCTTGTTGTTGCGGAACCTGATTTCCAACAACACCACCTTGTTGTTGCTGGACCCGATTTCCAACAGCACCATCTTGTTGTTGCTGGACCCGATTTCCAACAACACCACCTTGTTGTTGCTGGACCCGATTTCCAACAGCACCATCTTGTTGTTGCTGGACCCGATTTCCAACAACACCACCTTGTTGTTGCGGAACCTGATTTCCAACAACACCACCTTGTTGTTGCTGGACCCGATTTCCAACAGCACCATCTTGTTGTTGCTGGACCCGATTTCCAACAACACCATCTTGTTGTTGCTGGACCCGATTTCCAACAACACCACCTTGTTGTTGCGGGACCTGGTTTTCAACAACACCACCTTGTTGTTGCTGGACCCGATTTCCAACAGCACCATCTTGTTGTTGCTGGACCCGATTTCCAACAACACCATCTTGTTGTTGCTGGACCCGATTTCCAACAGCACCATCTTGTTGTTGCTGGACCCGATTTCCAACAGCACCATCTTGTTGTTGCTGGACCCGATTTCCAACAGCACCATCTTGTTGTTGCTGGACCCGATTTCCAACAGCACCATCTTGTTGTTGCTGGACCCGATTTCCAACAGCACCATCTTGTTGTTGCTGGACCCGATTTCCAACAACACCATCTTGTTGTTGCTGGACCCGATTTCCAACAGCACCATCTTGTTGTTGCTGGACCCGATTTCCAACAGCACCATCTTGTTGTTGCTGGACCCGATTTCCAACAACACCATCTTGTTGTTGCTGGACCCGATTTCCAACAGCACCATCTTGTTGTTGCTGGACCCGATTTCCAACAACACCATCTTGTTGTTGCGGGATCTGGTTTCCAACAACACCATCTTGTTGTTGCGGAACCTGGTTTTCAGAATTTACAGCTGGGGTGGCTAGAGCATTATCCACATGTATAGCCCTTATATTCTTGTTCCTCAAGCTATCATCAAGGCGCTTCATATCAGTTAATACAGTAGTTACCGTTGATGAAAGCAACCATGTAGAAAAGCAGATATACAGAGCTATGGTCATGCCTAACGAAACTATACCCGCGATGTCCAGAAATACACCTCTTTGGCGGTGGCAGAACTCGTTTGCCAAAGCAGCTTGTTCGCTAGTCAATGTTAGATTAGCCGATGGATATTTCGGTGCACACTGGATTGGTTTTGCAACGGATTCGATATATAGAATGAGCAAAGATGTGACCAACATGCCTCTCATATTGTATTCTATCACTTTTTCCCACCATGGTTTGAAGCGCGAATCGTCTATCCCGCCTGCTCCCACAATATCAGTAGGGTTAAAAGACATGTTTCCAGCAACGTCGCAGATTGAAGTACAACACAGAGCTTAAACAGCATAAAAGTGTGATGCACGCACGTATGCAACCAGATTTATAGTGCATTTGGCCACGACGGAAGTCCTACGCATCACCTGATTTGTGAGTTATACCTTGCTATTCCACCATCTAGCTAAATATAACTATATACTAATTATGTTGTGTTATATCGTTCAAGCAAGATAGGCTTAAAATTTGTCGTTATTCTTAAATTAAAGAAACTTTTTCAGAAATTCGCAATACGAGCTCCAACGGTCTTGCTTGTTTTTTATGCGACTTTTACTCGCTTCGAAGACGTCCATGTACAAGTAGCCATCGAATTACTTTAAAAAAAAAACCTGTTTCGGCATTACCTACCCAATTTATTACGGCCTGTGTGAGGTGAGGTCATGGGCCTTGAACCAAGGTGTTTAATCTTAAAACCCAACACGGCTTCGTCTAACGCTTTATTCGCTGATCGCCGCCGTTTTGTCAGATAACGTTTTTACAGACTTCCCGTATAAAAATTTGACTTTCATTATCAACAATCAAAAGTCTGAAATCCCGACTGCGGCGATTTTACGATTACGACTTCCGATCCGGAATACGAGTCTGATCCCGATGAAAATGTCCCCCAACTCGGCGCTCCATGGTTGCGTTTCAAAAATAATTTAAAACCAGTGACGTTATATTATGTCGTCATAGTATTAGACGTCCGCATTCAATCTATACCTTTGGAGCATACTACTCAGATCAAGCCCAGGTACCTGAAGAAATAACCGTCTAACAAACTATTCCCAAATCTGAAACGGACTGGTAATCGAACGAGAGACCTTGCTACGCCATATGATTCAGCCATCTTATCGGCTTTCCTTTCCCTTGGATAAATATTTAAAAAAAAATATCATTCCATTCTAATAATGGCACCATCTGTGTATCAGGGGTCAATGCGTATTTAAAAGCAGAGCCATCGCTTGTCATGATTTGACTTCACCCTGAGAACAGCGCCTCCCCCCATATAGCGTATGATCCCCGCACAATTTCAACTCCCGACCCCCTCTTCATTTCAAGATGTAACATCACGCTGTGATTCCTAACTCAAATATTTGTATTAAAACATCCAGAAAGTTGTCTATACAGCTGGCCAGTCAAAGACATAATAGATTTTATACATTACAAATAGTTTTATTGCTACTAACGAAATATCTACCACCCCCTAAATTTAGACCCTCCCCTCCTCCCCTTAAAGCTGCGGAACATACTGCTTTGGAGTTATGACATTGTTCGTATAAGTTCTTGAATTTTGTGTCACCAGACAAGGCGAGTGACGCCTTATTCGATTCTTGATTAAAGTTTCAGCCCCAGTAAATTTTAAACTTTGAAGTGGAGTCAAATCTTTGCGACTAAGTCAACTACAGCGTATATTTTGAATATCAAATTAAGAGCTTATATTGTGTTGACAACGTTTACTTCGGTACCAAAATGGTTTATTTAACGATTTGGCTGCGATATATAATCTCGATATTTCTCCAATACAACAGTAAGATATGTAATGACTGCGTTTTGCATAAAATACAAAGTGTTTATGTCAATTTTTGATGTAGTAAGCTGAAAAGAACAGCGAATCATTTCGACGGATGAGTCACGCATGATCTTTTCATTTAAAATAGATACAGCAAAAATATCGGTCCAACAGGACTCGAAGGTATCGACAGTATTCTATGGGTTTCATCCATCTTTACGTACTAATAATTTGAAATCGATTGGTATATTAGCTGTAACGAAAACGTTTTTTTTTCATACCGGTAATAAAATTAATAATAATAGCGAAAAGTCTTTCTGTTGAATAAACAAATGGTCTTTCTGAATTTTTTCTACCGAAACTCCCACGAAAACTTTGACACATTTGGATAAACCTCCTTTGAAACACACAGTCATCATAACAGGAAATCCCACATTCCCACATCCCACAAGAAAATGTGTATAGAATAAATATTTAGCAGTTATGTTTTGTCAAGTTTGATTCCACCGATATGGCGACTGATAATCAATGACAAATACTTGGCAAAAGATAATTCCAATCCATTAATAATACAATGGTAACAGATAGCACTCTTTTAAATGTAAATCAGCGATGGCCCGCATTTCGGCAGCGAAAAATGATATATCTACAGCGCATGGTTATTAAATAAAATTTGATGTCCAAAAATATAATTAGAAAGCTCATCTTAAAAGTGACTCGAACGATAACTGAGAAATATTTTTTGATGTGGCTTTCTTTTACGTTTTTTTTAATACACCGTATATCTTATATTGACGTGATGGCCCAGCACCTAAATTGTTAGACGTAACTCTGGTGACATCAGAACTGGATTACACATCTCCGAATGAAATGAACATCACCTTGGTGTAATAAAGGGTGTAATACATTAGGCAGGCAATGCTGAACCTGACAGCTTCCAGTCCTTTTGAAAACAATGTTAGATATCAATGACTGCTTATTCAAAGCCTTCTTCAGAACAAAAGTCGTGAATAACAGTCGTATAGAAGAGTTCAATTGATTACTTATTGATCTCGATCGATAAGTATGTTGATAGGCATTTTGTATCTGTTAGACACTTTCGTATGTTACGCGATATCTGACGAAATCTTCAAGTTTTGCATGTGCATTCATCATATCTCGGAACAGAAGCCTGTTGATTTCTATAGAATGTCTTATAATTAGCGAGTTATTAATTAATTACTGATGGGACACGCGGTATCGCTATTGAGCCAGAGCGGAGGATACACGCCGATAGATCGATAAGTCGGCGGTCTCCGATCGCTATTTCGTTTGTGCATCATGTAAAATGCTCATATGAGACATGAAATGATCGCAATCTCCCTGTAACGTTTTTTAACCATTTCATCTTGTTATTATCTGAGCTCTTGTTGGGTCAGATTGATTGAAAATGACATATTTTTTAAACGATGTTTTTTTACGACTCTGCTCCAAACAAGGCACTGTACAAGTTGTAAGTGTTCCAGAATTTTTGGCTACTTACGTGTGATGAAATAACGGAATGAAAAGTCCCACTATTAGGCGATTTGGCATTGTCGGTACTCCCGTAGTGTGTGTACCAACCAGGTCAGGGTTAGGGCCTATATTCTAATTTCAATTATATTACGAGTTCGGGGACTGTCTGTGTTAGCCAAAAGGTTTTATTCCCTTTACACAACTTGATGTAAAGTAGGCAAACAAAATTAGTTACCTCCATATTAGTACACACATGTGAAACTCAAAACCTATAGTGCCAATATATGGAACTAAACCCGGGCGATGATCTAAGCCAGGTTTCGCAATTTCGATCGCGTGGGCACTCCTGAAATCTCACGCACATATTGGCTCCGATATCGTTGCTTTGCATCACGTCTATGGTGTGTGGACACACTCTTAAAACAGAGAAGCAGTTTTTCTGTATGTCTCTTACAACTGGGATGTCAAAAAAGTTATATCTTTCTATAGTGGCTTCGACCATCTTTAAATGTTAAAATCGCCTGGACCAGTAGTTTTCGACAAAATCGACATTTTACCTAGCAACAATAAAAGAAAAAACAGTTCAGAAAAAGATCCGTATGTAAATGTATTGTTCAACAATTAGAATTGCATTGAATTTGCAATATTATTTCGTTAAAAAAAAATCGGCTTTATCGACTCTTGTTCTAACTAGTGATTAACTTACAGAAAAAAGACGAATATTAGGGATCCGAAACTGTAACAGTTTTCTGCGAAGAGTTCACATTCTTAAATCTGTTAATTACATGATGTAAGGGCTCTTTAATAACAGATACGTCATCACCAAACGGGAAGAATGAAAGATAATATCTCACTTCTTATGTAAATATGAATTCATAATTGTCGGAAATTATACCGGTATTTAAGATATCTATGAAATTGTGGCCGATTAAAGATAATTATATGTTGCGTGCGAGATTATAGCACACGAACACTTCGGAGAAATGTGGTTTGAACTAGGACTGTGGAGTCAGAGTCTGGCTTTATTCACCGGATCCGGATTTTCATACTTGGCGTTGTTTCAGACTTTCAATAATGATGAAACATGTCAAAGTTTCTCGACATCGATTTGGGTGGACAGTTGAAAATGTATTACGTCATAATACAAACAAGAGAGGCTCAAATATATGGACACGTAGCGCCACCCAATGACAATGATTTTGATGACGTCATAGCGAAAAAAATTATCTTTAACCACTGAAAATTTCAAAGCAATTGGTCCAGTATTCGAAGAGAAAAGCGATTTTTTGAAAATGATGGAGACAAATAATAACATAATATTGAAACGATCGTTATGTCCACTAAACGTGTCCAACAAGACGTAACAAGGCTAATTTTTTGAGTTGAGTAATTTTCGAATGTGCCAGTGGGTTCGAATATTCAATAGATAAAAGCTTTAAAATATTTATTGATATGGCCGAGAAGCCCGAAGAACCGCATCTCAGAATTTTCTTGAAACTAAAAATTAGATAATAACTGTGAATTTTGTATTCAGCCTATAATCTTGGTCATTAACTTTATGGTATTTGCACAAGTCGCGACATACAATCACCAATTTTCACGTTTTGTGGTAGAAATTGTTGGCTAATTAACCCTAAATGATTCATAATAATACGATTTAAAAATTGGAATTTGTCGTGAATTTTGGAATATGGGGGAATCGAAAATTCAGGGTTGTACGAATACTGGTATTATAGTTGAATTGATTTCGTTTGAAAAATTAAATATAACGGTGCATTGCCAACCAATGCAAATGAGTAATGCTCAAACATATGGACACGGAGGTCACAAATTGTATTTATAGAAAGTATCCCATGAATTAAAAAAACAGCAAAAGTTCAAGTGTACTATTGGGTCACACAAGAAAGAATATGAAATAAAAGTAATAATTTTTAACAGTTTTACCCATTTTTAAGTACTGAAAATCGATAGGACATTTAGTTGCGAGTAAAAGCGATTTTTCCCAGCAACAACAAGAATTTAACAAAATGAACTATATTCACACTTTATGTCAAAAATACGGAACATACCTAACTTAGATTAGCCTGTGCTTGCGGAAACTAGAATCTAAAATGACTGTTACCATTGGTGCCTTGCACCAATGTACAATTATATAATTTCTCAAAAGGAAATTACTTTAGGGAAAAGAAGTGGACAATTGACTACAAAATTAATTCCTTCCAGTGAGAAACTAAATAACTATTTTTGAATCGTAGTAATCAGTCTGAATTAAATTTTTGACATAATTGAGTCTGCAAATGGTCATTTTTAGCAACAGTGGGAAGAAGAGAAAAACAACTATTACAGTCAAGTAATTTTCTGTGACGTATTTCTCTTCGATAAGGCTGCACACAAGCAGTAAATACTATAGCTACTATAGTTCGAAAGAGAGAGATTCTTTCCGTTCCGGTATCACCTACAACAATGTTCATCAAATTTTTTTCATCGCGATCCACTTGACACAACCTAATTTTTTCTGCGACCCCAGAAACTAAAATGAAAATACCCCTTAATTTAACAATACAGATAATATTAAAAATAACAATAAAATTGACAATATCTTTAATGAGACCGATGTGCTTGCATATTTTCGCACAAAATATCGAATTTCGACTCCATTTCTGTGATAATGGGTTCAGTACTGTTTCCAAATCCGATCGATAACATTACATTTTCAACATAATTTAGTGCCGAAAAACCCAACCGATCGGGGAGTCGGGAGCCCAGCTTGAAGAGCCCTGGCCTTCCATATCTATTGCATTCTGGGCGAGATGGTGGTCATTCGAACCCGAGATCTGCGATGACACCATAATTGAGTCTAATGCTCGAACCACCACGCCCTCGTTAGTTTCTGCGCAATTGAATACTGAGCCAATCAATGTGGCCCATTGGGTAATTCAGTCTGGTCCGCCTGATGCTGCCACAACCAAACTAAAACCAAATTTTTGATGTTTTAGCTAAAAAATAGCTCAAGGAATTGGTTGAGATTGCGATTAAATTTAGCTTTGGCACGAGACCTATTGTTTTCCCACTTTTTTTGTAACTTTGTAAATAATGTTCATAAAATTTAATTTCTTACGTGACACTCACATGGTGAGCAGTCTAGGTGAGCAAAATTTTTGGACCCTGGTCAAAAGACCTTCCCCACCCCTGCGTAACCGGTATTTCGTGTACTTGGTTTTCAGAACTGTAGAAGGCGATACCCGATGCGTCCAAGTACGCCTACTAGTATATCTTTTGTCTTCTATTACAGCTTCCGTCAATTAATAGGTACCGACGGTGATAGTATGTAATATTGTACGACGCGTGGTAGGTTGGTGTAGTTTTACAATCTCGTCATTGATGTAGATTTTCAATAGTACTATGAGGTTTACATCTCTATATGACATTCTTTCACTCCAAACCGGGCCAGGTCGCTTTGGATCTGTAAGAAGTACCCTTGTTGACGAGTCTTGCCGGTCCGGGATTGTTTTTACGTAAGGTAGTGGGCACTGGCTTCGAACACGAGATCTGTATCGTGCGGTTAATACCTAGTTACTCCTAACGCTCTATTCACAGACCATCTATTTCCCCTGTTATTCGGGTTGGTTTATAATCGTGGTATCGAGCTAATTTGAGTGAGAGTCAGCAGAAAATTTGAATTTCTCGATTTTGGAGTTGAAGCTTGAATTTAGGAATCCTAAATTCTGTCATTTTAAAATCGGGGCAATAAATTTTGAAAATAAAAGTTGGAATCAAAATTGTTGGTAACTCTTATCTAGAGAATCAACAGTCGGAATTCCAAAATGGCTAAGATGAGATTTATCATAATCCACAGCTTGGATATGCCACTAAAATACCAGTCGATCCAAGATATGCCAGACCTATAGCAATTGACCGAATTGTTAGTCTTCTTGTTTTGTTACTTACGACGTCACATATGTAGGTAGCAGTAGCACATATGTAGATAGCAAAATTATATGTGGATGAATTAATAACAAAGTGAAAAACTAAAATAGAAAAATAATTTGTTAATGCTATTTCCTGCAGAAATTGCGTTGTTAACGATGAACTATATCTAAGAAATTAATATTATTTTGGAATTTAAATTAGATACTTTCAAAGGAATTGAGTTACTATATTACCACATAAAAACAATTTTGTATTAAGAAGGAAATTACCGTTTTGTTCAAACAAAGAATATCGTTTCCTTTTTGAATTTTGGTAATTATTATAATTATAATTTGGAATTCGGACAGATTTAGATTCTTATGTTGTTTCAGGAAAGTTTAAAAATACTATCTCTTTGTAGTTTTAATAACAATAATAGAACAATTTCACGATTTAGGCGAAATTTGAATTTGATAAAGGATCAATTTGACATGCAATGAGAAAAAGGCAATATGGCGAGACTGTAAACCGCGGGTGTTGAAAGTCCGATATAGTTCCGGTTCAGCGTTGCCTAACCGATTTATTACACCCTGGTAAAGGTGGAGGACAAGGGGTTTGAACTTGAGATCTCTAACCAATAATGCCAACATACTTAATTTCAGCGTATCACTAACAATTAACTAGCAGTGGTTTCCAAACTTTTAAGATGTTGGGACCCACTATTTATTACCACAGCTTATGGCGACCCATTTAACTTTAATAAAACATTGATGGAGAAAACAACAATATGACTTGGCCTGAAAATAAGACCTAATTTGATTTTTAAAAAAGATTTTAATTAAACCCTATACCCTTAAAATAAATTTAAAATGTGTGGGAGAGGAAAGGTTCAATGACCTGAGGTTAGGTGAAGATTACATACAGTGTACAAAACTGCTATGCGTAAAATAGCCACATGGTCATTCTTTGTGTAGCAAATTTTTGTTCCTTTGAGAAGATCATAAAAAAAACTTTCACAGATTAGAATTTAAATACAATTTAATTTATTTTGTTTTTTTGAAGATTTACGTATTTGAGTCGCCACCGATCCTAATAACCGGTATAATTAATCAAAGTTTTCTACATTTTTTCACGACCCACCAAGATTCCTTTTGTGACCTACCAGTGGGCCGCGACCCATAGTTTGGGAACCGCTTAACTAATGGGTGTTTCCAAGACCGGGTCGAAAAGATCAACAATTAAATCAAGAAAATTACTACAAGAAATTTGTAATTTCTCAGTTTTTGTAACCACGTCCAGAAGCGCTGACCACCAGATAATCTACGATCATGGCTTACTGAAATAAATGACCTTCTTATTTGCTCTGATCATCTATTTTAGTCGCACGTATTACATGATAATTGAATCTGAACGCGGCCTCTCTTCCATGTCACAAGTACAAATCATTTTTTCTTTTGTAATATTCTATTTTAGACATCGGGACGCACTGAATTAAACCGTTTCATCGGGTACGTTATCGACATATTCAGGTCGCGATAAGATGATTAACGACAATTCGTGGTAATATTTTGTAATAATTTTAATTAATAACTTTCCAATTTATACCATTCTTCGTAAAAAGATTCCAATTTTATATAATTAAACGGAAATCTGCACTGTTGAAAAATAAGTAAATTTGACATGAATATTACCGTGATTTTGACAGTTTAAACTTAAAAAATGAAGAACCGAATTACGTTAAAATGCGTGTAAATTATTCACGTTTTAGTAACTCACGTTCCGGTCGCAAAATACGTAAATATTACGCATCCTACGTTGTATACGTGACGCAAACATTAACCGACATTAATAAATAAACATCACGTCCGGTTCACTAAGTTCTTGTTATATTATTTCATAAATACTGAATGAATTTTGTAGGAAATACACATTTGTAATTTTATTATTGTTTTAAAATATCGTTTCTCGCTTTATTGCAGATTTTCAGAAATTCACTTTTTTCGCGAAAGCGCGCACGAGAATCTGTCTCTCACGACTTCTTTATTATAAGATTAATAGTGAAAACTCTCCTGTACAGCATGTAAAAATATGTCAAATTGTGACCAATAGACAGTGAACATGCAAAGCACGGATGGATTCAATATGACATTCAAATTAACCAATAAAACAAGCTATAAAATCCTTTTATTAAGCAATAAGAGAACTGATGAAACCAAATTCTGGACAAAAAGATCGCTCAACCTGTTTTATAAATTCAATATGAAATTTTATTATTCAATAAAAACAACCCATAAAATTCTTAATTAAAGAAATAAAAATATATACGCGTCGAAATCGTATGTACCGATATGTATCGGTACATCAGTTACATCTCCGGTCACACAATGACTTCCCTGTTTGGATTTGTTTACATTATGACGTAATTATTATTGTTGTACTGCTAAAGTTCGCACTCATGTCAGTCGAATGAAAACGCTTGAAGGAAACTTCATGTAAAGCCAGACTATGTCCCGGCATGATCTATCTTTATGTAGAATTTTTTTATGTATGTGACTATCATCACGTCACAAAAGTTATTATTTTTTAAAATGACCAAAATCTTTGCGGTTAAGCATTGCCTACTCAATTTTAGTATTGAAGGACTATTGTTGATGACGGTAGCTTCCACAGTAGCCTGACTTGCTCCATACAGGGACCAAAAGCGATATTTCTGAAAACATATACAAATGAGAATTCATTATACTCATTGGAGAGAGAGGTAGCGGAAATGGCATTTGTACCCAAGATCTTCAAATTAGTTTCACGTCAATTAATAAGAAAAGATTAAGTTGACGAAAAACATTTTAAACTCCTAAGTACAGTATCGATATTTTTGCATAAAGCCTACTCCGGCGTTCTGTTAATAAAAAGTACAAAATTCAGATGGCTGCGTAATTTTGGTTTACGATGACGTTGCTTTGAGCAACTCCTCATATATATTGCCCTATCAATAATTTTTTTATCTGTTGATAAGTTAGGTTAGGTTTAAAAGATAAATGGAAAAAGACGGGACAATAACCTAATCTAACTTATTGTAACCCAAAAATAAACATAATCTATGCCAAGGAAACAGTGGAGAAATATCAGGATAGCGTCGTCCATGCACTTTTAAATTAATCTGAGCAATAGCAATATAAACAATATATATCAAAAGGTCAGACGTGGACAGCAGACAGATCGCTACGTCACATTATTTACATATTCTATTTTAACATAATAATTAATAGTTGCACGTTTCAGTAATTTGATTATAACTGAAACTGTACCTGGTGAAAATAAGCAGAAAATTTAACGAGATTTTGCAGGTATTGTATGCATAACTTGGTAAAAACCTCGATTCCTCAATAGTTATTGACAAAATTTCTAAAAATAAATTGATCTCGCGTTTTGATTGAGATTACTATATAACTATAATAAATTTACAGATTTTTCAAGATCACAATTTTAATTAATATTGAGGTATGTGTTTAATTGTGCTCATTTTCATATCGGTGGTCTTTTGTCCACGAGCTAGGGGTCAGTACCACCAATACATTGTACCTATATATAATGGTCATTTAATTAATAACTATCATTTTCTATTATGTCATTGCGATACTGATTGACAAAACTATCTATCAAAATTAAATTTGACCATCCTTGACGAGAGTGAATTATCAAGAGAATTATGGTCAATCGATATGTAATCAGTTATTGCCTATTATGTCAGTGGTCTTTTATCAGTACTGCCATAGTTTGCGTACCAGGTTAGAGTTGGGCCATAATTGTATTCTGATTTTCCTTATTTTAGTTCTATTACGAGTTCGGGGACTGTCTGTGTTAGCCAAGTGAATATACCCCCTTCTCATAGGCTTCCGTCCCTTCACACAACTTGATGTAAAGTAGGCGAACAAAATTAGTTATCTCCATATTGGTACACATACTTCTGGAGAGCCATTTCATCAGTGGTGTTTTCACACCTTTACTCTGAACTGACTACGTACGTGACAGCATAATATATTCATAATCGTTCTAACCACAAAGCCATCGCTTTCAGCTGAAGTTCCATGATTTGATTTATAAAAAAAAATTATTTGAGTTTATCAGTTGTGCATTTCCCAATTTATGGTTATTTAGTTCCTATTTAAACCGGTTTCTGTTATGTATAATTTCAGATACGGATCAGACCATTTTTATTTATTCTCGCATCAAATCAAGGCAAATTTGTGCATTTTCAAAGAATTTAGTAGATTTACATTGAGGTTGCAAGGGTGAGCAAGGTTTTTGGACCAGGGGTCAAAATGTCGTCCACCTAGACTGGCGAGCCGTGTAAGTGAGACGTCAGAAGTTACATTTTATGAACAATATTTACAATGTTACAAAAGCAAAATTGGGAAACAATAAGCCTCGTGTCAAACTAAATTCAATCGCAACAAATTCCCTGAGCTATTTCTTAGATAAAACATCGAAATTTAGTTTGGTTATGGCAGCATCAGGCGGGCCAGATTGATTTACCTAACGGGTCGGATATGGCCCGGGGCCGTAGTTTGCCGATGTCAGGGTTAGAGCGTTGAGACTAACTGTATTCAAAAATTTTCGCCCATCACCTCACTCACCCAGGATATAATATATAAGGCGAGCGATGCCGTAAAACTCTTCATAGAAAAAAGCCACAGGTCAAAATATTCAAAAACATTTGTTATAAATGTTTTCAGATCGCACGAAATAATTCTAACATGTTTAATAATATCAATCTATTCACGAGTCGATACTAATGGCATAGCGTGTTACCTACAGAAAGCATGTAGCTATCAATTTATGCAAACATACGCGAAAAAGGTACAATTCAAACGGATACACGAGTTCTTTATCACGTTATCACGTTTTAAATGCTTTTTATAAGGTTTCGACGATATACTTAGAATGGTAGAATCATCTATAATTTATAGTAAATGTGACGCACTTTTTGATAGTAAAATATAAATACTTAAATTCTACTTAAAATGAAAATAACTGAAAATGACGTCATAATATGGTAAAAAGATTCCAGGGCGAAATAAAAAAACTTCTAGGAAAGGTTTCGTCTAATAGAAGAAGACAGCGTTAATTTGAATTTTTTATTTAAATATCATTAAGCCTTTAATTAACGCTGATTTATATTCATGCTGCGTTACCTTGCTCTGGGCATTAGTAAGGTAATCACGGTAACGACAAGATGTCGTTGTCAGTTTCAATCAGTTTCGTATTGCCTGCGTTTAGGTTTGCGTTGAAGTACGCTGAAAAAATTTATGCCAGATTAGAGATACGTAAATGTTACAAAGTGTCCAACCGAGTTATAGGATTTCAACAAGAAGAGACAGATGGTCTATCTAATGCGACTACTATGTTTTCGGAAGGATCGGTTAAAAAAGAGGAATATGTGTGTAAGAAATAAGCATTGGTTTTCCTATTTTGCAAAGAGTGAAATTCGCAATGCATACATTTATTTAAGTGAAGGCGTAGCTAGCCGAAAATGGGAGGGGGGGGTATGACGAAACAGTTATTTTTTTGCAACCCTGAGAATATTGTTATTGATTTCATTTACCGTATATTCATTTAGTAAAATACTTCAAAATGAATTGAAATCGGAAATTTGTATTTTAGGTATCAGTAGCTTTATCCATCAGTCAACGAAGTGATATGTCATATATCGTGAATTGAATATTATGATACCGAATAAGGCTTATTATCATCAATCGTTGAGCATGGTTGTTAAAAAACTATCGGGGTGGACTCGACCCAGATCGTGGCATCTCCGACTTTGCACGTTTGCGGCAACTAGAAACTCACCCGCCAAGGCGATAGGGTAGTTCATCTAGGGCGATAGATAGTTCATCTATACATAGTTAACTCGACATTATGTTTTTGGGGTGGTAACGGATTCTAACTCCAAACTGAAAAAGTGAGGCCATTTATAATCGATTTCAAGCATTATAAAACGATGTATTTATAATTTATTTCATAAAAAGGGTGTTTCTAATCAAAAGACTAAACAGTGGTTACGGGTCGTGGCTCACTTAACCTTGGCTAACTATAGGTATCGATAATGTTAATATTTGTGATCGAAAGTTAGCCATACTCGAACCCGATATATCGGCCAAACATGAACAATAGAGTTTTGCGCAACTATTCATTTATATAAATAAATAATAACGAAAGCATTAAATCGTCATAATTGTTAACAAGCCGATTATCTAGTCAGGCCTCGAACCCGACCCCGTTCGTCTGTGACTCTGATCTCGATGGTGATCATGTACCGGTAATAGGGCATAGAAAGTGTTAAGAGCTTAATTACACGTATTGTAATGTTTTCACAGCTATCACAATTTCGGTAAGGAGAAAATGCCGATTTTCACCTTATGTAAATGACGCTTACCAATGCTCGGAATCGACTATTTTTCAAAGGAATTCCAACAGTTTTACTTGGGTAAACGTAGCTTGATTTGATCACAAGTTTGTTTTCTAATTGAGGGAGTTGTTTCTTTTACCTTTTCATCGCTCCGAAAGAGGCTGTGAATAATCAGTCACTGACGTGTAGGCAGCTACTATGTTTTTTAAACTGGCATTTGCCGGTTCGTCGTATCACGTTCAATGTATTACACTATCCCACAGTGGGTGAGGAGATGGCTACAGGATTCGAACCTTCAACCTACGACATAAACATGATGGCTCAAAGTGCCCGATTGCGTGAAAGCAAACAAAAAATTAACAAATAGTTTGTCAACAAATCTCAATTTTATTGGTTATTTCACCGGAAAAAACGCCCGCAGGTTCGATAAAATTGTAATTTTAAGATCGTATCGTCTTTCGAAGTATTGTAAATTGACGGCAAAAGAAATTTGGTACTTTAAGTCGTTCGCGGTGGTCGATATGTATGTTACAGACCACGGTAACGTTAAAGTCGTTCGTACTCACGGGTATTAGGTAAACTAGAACGATGTATTATGTCTCAAATAGATCATATGTAGCGTTTTATGTATACACTGATATTATTTTAATTGGAAATTTTCGTTTGATAAGAAAGTTAGTGTTTGAACATGTAGTTGATTAATCTCAGGGACGGCAATATCGCATTCTTCGCTTCGACTGGGTAGTAGAAAATTGAGTAGGTGGAAATTGACCATTTTTTTGTTTGGATGTTTGCTTGTGCATGGCTTTTCAAAGAGAAGAAGAAAAATGTCGAAATGGATATTGGCGTTTCCAATTGATGCTAAAACCGGAAAAACGTGAAATTTCGATCTTTGATAATTTTCGTTATTTTGTTTTCGGCAAACGAAGAAAACCAGCATATATGCAACTGGATGTTATCGCCATACTAAAAAGGTCTGCAGGAGGGCCTCCTAATTAAATTTTTTGTCAAAAAAATTTGAAAGAATTTTTTTTTGCAGCATTTAGGTCATGTATAACATTCAAATTTGCCTAATCATGACAATATATTTTTGTTTTCAGAAATTTGCTATCTTAAATAATCAATATTATAAAAAAAAATTATTCCTGATATTTAAAGGCTAATCACCGACCAACAAAAGTAAGAAAAACAATATGAAATTTGCTTATAAAGGTAAGTTTTGATATGATTGAATATTTTTGTGACATTTTGATCAAACTATCGAACAATTGTTATTCATTTGCACGCTAAGTATGTTTATTGTAATGTGATATTTGTAAATGTAAGTGAAAGTGTAATAATAGAAATTCAACATTGTAAAAGGCGATTCGTGAAATGGCATTTCTACTAATAAAAACGTGTATTACCTTTGTTCCCGTAGTGATTAAAGCTTTGTTTAACGAAAGAAAGCACATGTGACAAATGTGAGGTCAAAACTGGCAACATGATTTAGAATTGATTACATATAATTGAACTAGACTCGAACCCGTGGAGTAGCGTTTTAGAAGATGTTTTTGTACTTGACGAAGATTGCTCGTCTCATTTTCCATATTCGTTTACTTTCGATATTCCCATTACTGATTACCTCGGCGGTGAAATTGAACAATTATTCCATTGTCCAGATTGCTGACGTCATGTTTTTAATGCACGAGTGATCGGTCCATTTCTTCCTGATGCGTCTTTTCAATAGGTCACGAAGGGCTATATAGCCAATAGTGTGAAAAAATCCTTTCAAACTTTGTGAACATTACTTGTTAATATCGACGTTGCATATTCGTAAATTTCAAAACCGAAAAGTTGGAACTATAAAAAAGAGCCCCCAATTTCTATAACTTATTGAGTAGAAATGTAATATCATTAATTTCTAAAACAATTTCAGATTTTATAACAAAAATAAATCACAGGAAATGACATTTCAAACAGTTTTAGTTTTCTTAATATATTTTAAAGTTTATTTAAAAAGTTATGAAATAATAGAAATGTGTTAGCGGATGTCTATATTGAAAATCGTGATAATATTAACTTCCAAAAATAAAATTATGACGTCATAAAGGGCTCGACTTCTAAATTGGAAACAAAAGAAACAAATATAAACTTGTGTCAACCAATTATATATATACGGTGTAATTTATGATAGAAATGAATGCATTTAACCTTATTTTTGTAATCGAATATGCTCGGTAAATGGATAAATCCGTTCTGAGTTCTAGTTATATCCCTTGCCAATCTTGATATGTGTTAGTTTATTTCTATTACAATTTATAATCTCACCTTTTAATAAATTTAAATTTAATCGCAGGTTGTCTGGACTTAATTATACCACAAATGGTAGCTTAAATTTACACCTTCCCGGAATTCGGATACCATAATTTCTGATTTGGTAATGGGTAGAACCGCATAATAAGGTAATTAGAGAATCAAAAGTGTGAAAACAAAGGATATTTAACCATCAAGATGATATCTCAATTTCTTAATATCAATTACTTTAAATTCAAACACTGTTTTCACACTTATTTTAATAAAATCTGTACAACTTAATAATATTTATTTTTCATACACACGAAATTGTTCCAGTTATGATCCTAATAATTATTCCGCTGTTGTTCCGCGGATAGGCATCGTTTTGACAGTCTTAAAACTTGTCCATTGAATAACCTATCATGGCCTGATAAATGAATATTCTGATCTCTATCAAGAAACCGTAGAGAGAATAGAGGACATATAGTGAATAAATTTATGATTTGTGGTTTTGTCATCATTACATGATAATTCCAAAGTATTATTATTTTATCTCGCGATGTCGGACAATTTTGCCCAAATAGACCTGGTACCTTCCCATATACATCACATAAGCATATCTTTAGTGCTAAGGTAATGAGCTATCTTGAAAAATGAATAGGAGAAAGATTAATGCACGTATTGCGTGCAAATTTGGCACGAATGTTCGAAAGCGGAAACTTATTTATGATTAGAAAAGAATAATTATTGGAAGAGTGGACCTAATATATATCACCTCTATTTGCATGAAATATATTCCAAGAGTTAATTTAATTTAACTGTTAATTTACAACCATGCAACATGCACGGCGCTTTGCTAAAAATACAGTTAATACTCTATAGGTCTCTCATATTGAGGCAAGTACGCGCAATTTTTGCGAAAATGTTCCGCGTCAAATCGAGTATATTGATAATGGAATATTTAGTACGTGCTGTGATGTCACAATAATTATTGATAAACGTCATACTTAATTATTTTCTACGTCACCTCATTGATATTTCTCAAAAAATATTGCGATATTCGGAAAACACACTATTCGGATATGGAAATATGATTGTACCTAATTATCAATTCGAGTTAAATTAGTCGTTTGGGATTTCTATTATTCCAAACGTTTATTAACTTCCGAACATCTTAGAAATTTCATGCATACTTAACTGTATCATTGAAATAGGATATTGGAAAAATCATTGGTGTTGTGTATTTCAATTTAGTTTAATTTTCATGGCTTATATAGCCCAATATACTATTGATATACTTTTTTGTTATTTTGCATTATTTTCATACAGAAATGCTGTTTTTAATCATTGCTGCTACAATATTACTGGCAAGAGCTGGAAATGTACACGATATCCAGAAGTAAGTGCAAAATAAGGCGTTTATGAATTTTTCGTTATTTTAACTTTTTAAAGTGACGGTTCCCAATGTTGCCGGTACTGGCATTTGAGTTAATATACAACTTTGCTCTTATGGAAGAGTTACATATTTTGTAGTAGTTAAGGATACCGTTACCCTTTGCGAAAAATAATTACAAAAGTACTATTATATATGGGTAATTCCAAATAACGGCATGCAAAACGGCTGTGGTTTGTCGTAGGCTACCTTTTTACTGGTGGGCCCCTCTTCAGAAAGTTCACAAGAAGGGGGCATGCCGTTTGCTTAATCTTTGAATTAGCGTTACGAGAACACATGCAAATGGTTATTCTAGCCCTAACTTCTAATGAATCGTAAAGTCGGAACTATCGGATAAACCAAATTGCTATACAACACTCGCGTATAAATAACTAAGGCTATCATGAAACATTCATTCATTCAATTTCTACTTCTAGACGCGCCACAAAAGCTGAAGAAGAGCAAGCTCGCGTACAAACATATCAACTGCGTTTACAAAACACAATCGCAGCAAAATATAACAAGAGTGAACTCACAAAGATGAGATCAGATCCTCTTCAATGTTATTCATGTCAAGATGCAAAGACGAACGAAGAATGCAATGCTGGAGGAATGGTGACTTGTCTTCCAACACAAACTTCTTGTCAAACTGAGATCAGAATATTTAATCCAACTGATAGCGTCAGTGTCAGAATAAAGAAGGTGAGCCTATTCAGCTTACATCGGCCATATTATTCATTGCGCAAGCAATCGAAAAACTTTACCGGCACTTCGAGTCTGAAAGTTAAGCTGGGTATCAGCGTCAATTTTAATTACTCTGAATATATGAAAAGGCGTGGCCGATTTAATGTACAAGAGTACCGTACCTAAATGTGGGAATATTCATATAGCACAGAAATGAATAAGGTATTCAGTAATTACACGACTAATATAACTAAAACATGGCTGAAACAGCTACTGGTGTCCTGCCATTTCAGGGTACGTGGCACGGCGCTTAGTAAAATAGCGTGGCAGCAAATTTCCAATGCATGACAAAACAACCTTGCCGTCACAGCACTGATTTTATTATGATTCAGATATTTATTTCGTCATGCAATAATCAATATGAGGCAAAAGAAAAACACAGTAAATTGAAAAAACGAAAAACATTGATTCATTGCAATTGACGCGGGGTCGCGAATAGACTCAATGAGTCATCTAGTCAGCGACACCTTGGTGCTGTATTAAAGCAGCAAATATAGCAATGAAGCATATTGAATGAATATTTTCCTAGGTTGATATTTAATTCAATCTTGAATAATGGTTCTTAACTGCAGCGAACACATTGGATATTTGCCAACCGTGTTAATTCATAGTCCTTGTGTATGGTGATTTGCCCCTTGACTGGCCGACAAGACTGAAACCTAACCCTTATCTTCTAATCTAATCATGTATTAATTTCAGGGCTGCAAGCAAGATCGCGCTTGTCACAACAACTTCTTACAAAACGACCGTAAAGCTTGGCCTTCAACACAGTGTAAGACGATACCAAGAACTTCTTTATCAGTATGTAGATACTGCTGCACCGACCCTGGATGTAACAAAGCATTGCCTGGTAAGATTATATCTATACCGTTGCATCGTTCATTCATTTATGTGTTACAAAGCCAGGCAAAATGGCGATAGGATAAGTTTGTCATATTTATTTAACCCGGTAAAGGGAAAAGAAACTTTCTGACATTACCGCAGTCTATTGAACAATCGTGTCTATATATATATTTAGGCATATATATTCAGTAAATTTTTTTTTGTGAGGATAATTCAAAAAGATTGTATCAAAACAAGGCAGAAGACCTGTCACTTTTGCAAAAATTACAACGTTTTCGTAAATTTTATTTGATATGACAAACAATAAAGCTCTTAATTCTAGCTGAGCATGTAGAAAATTATATAAATATTTTTCTCGGACAATCAAAGAAAAACACTAGATAATATCTTCCTTGTTACGTCATAGGGCAAGTATAGCGATCACGTTCTCTGTGGTCAATGTTTATATTTACGAACTATGGAATTTTGAGTAAACTCGATTTTCAACACATTGTTCAAAATTGGAAGTTCTTTGGAATAAGGCAGTTATTGTATATATATGCTACTGTAGGCTATCTAGTAAAATACCAGCACATAGTTACTGAAAAATGTTACAGACGTTTTTGGTATATGTCAATAGTGCGCGCGTGGGCGAGATTATAAGATTATTTTGGCCAGTTTGATGCACAATCTCGAGCGATTTTTCAGTTAATTTTCCTGTTGCCAGGAGCCCGGTGGTCAATTTCCTACTTGCACTTTTTTGTATAAATCGTCATACTTCATTTTACATTTTGCCAGTGGTCAAATTGTGTGGGAATGCGTAAATAATAACAAATAGTCACTAGGATGATTCGATAATTCCAAGTTCGTTATCGACGACAAACAACATGACGTGACCGCAATCCCGTCAATAAGTTAACATGGAAGTGTGCGGATAAATCTCAAAAGTATTCAAATATATTGTAAAGTAACCAACGCCTTGAAGCCTCAGCCTCAAGAAGAAATTCTGACTATTTGAAGCCTTGATTTCCAATATTGCAATTTTTATATAACCATACGTTGTTGAAGAATTACGTGTCGATTTTTAATAAATTTGGTTGTTTAATCAACTTTAATCAACATTTTTGCCATACAACCGAATATTTCCTGACTTGGGCGTAAAATATGGCGAGAGCTTTCCCTAATTTTACTAAGATTTATGACGTTAGTTGTAAAACAATCTTTCAAAACAAGTAAACAGGAATAATTCTTGCTCATTTCCCATTTGTTGGCCAGTCGACGTCGACTGAAAATTAATTGAAAAATCCAAATTCATGCCACAAATATGTGTCACACTGTGTGTTACCTCACGGTAAAATGTATCCCGATAAGGTTGTGATCCATGATAACGGTATATATGATTATTTACTACCAGAAATCCAATCCAATCTTGATGCATTTACTGAGTAAATTTATTTTGATTAGATTTTCGGTTGCTAAATTTACAGGTCTGTTTTCAAAATAGCTCACACGATTATGCCAAATATTCTTCCCGACTGATTTACGGTCTGCCAGGAGATAATTCTAATTATTGTGGCGTATTGTCAAGCAAATAGATTTACCTTCGCATGGATGTTGGCACTTTGTAATGTGAATGGTAATACTGAAAAATGAAACACGCTCTTTAACTCCAATTAAAGTGTCCCATTATCCCTGAAAGTAGAGTACAATAATTTTTTGCGACATAATAATATCTTCTGCTATGCGTTAGCAAAAATCAGCAAATGAATTAGGAAAGATTTGCGTGTGTACTTTTAAATTCGAGCTTATTGCATCTTTTACATCATTCTTTTTAGCAATTTTGATTGTTTTATATTTCCAAATCCCCAAATCCATATTTGATATACTGTAAATATATGAGTTAAATTATTCCTATTACTAGGACCCAGTACGTTCACGAAAAATATGAAAGCCAATCTTTTCATGAGCGATATAATAAATTATCTGATAGAATCTATAATATTGTCTCGTTAGTTCGACGTTCTGCATTTAGAATAGTTCACCTGTTATAATAATCTGTCGTAGTATTTATTTATTTATGTAACACCTTTAAATGGTAAGGTCTGATGCACTTATTTTGAACATACTCGGAAGAAGAGCATTATAATAATTATGTCTTACATTAGAATTTGTCAACGTTATGCTTTGAATACCCAAAGACCAAGCATGAACAGTAATTAAATCACGATCTTTCTCTTCTACCTATACTTACTTCTGATTTGAATAGAAGTTAAAGTTACTGGAAAATGTAAATAAAATTATCTGATCTTTTCTAAAGTGTCATAGAATATACTTTAATGCTAAGTGGTAAAACTTATTTATTAAATTTGGTATAGACATGTACTTTTCTTTGAAAATTATAATTTATAAATTTTGGGAAGTTAATTGAAATAATTTCTGGCAACTATATTAGTCATTTCTTAATTTGGTAAAATCAGAAATTAACAAGTTTTCAAATATATTCTAGCTCATGTATGCGGACCGATATCTCCTCCCGAGAATGGGCACGTGTCTTGTTCAACTTCAAAAGTTCAATCTTCAGTTTGTACTTTCACGTGTGATCCGTGTCATAACCTGGTTGGATCCAGAGTTCGAATGTGCTTAGAAGACTCTGCATGGTCAGGAACGGAAACGAAATGTGTATATGGTGAGTGTTGTGTTTCAATTTCAACTTTTTAGTGAATAATTTCAGTTATTCGGAATTCATTTTGATCACATTCATTATGACTACTTCAAGTTTGTCGTTAATGATCTATATTTACCTTGAAGCAGAGCTTGATTCTGTATGACTTTAGTATTTCAGTAGTAAGACTCCAAAACTGACTTTGAAAAAATTATTTTTTGAATATAAAACATATTTAATCTTGAATACATCTTTCTGATATAAAGATGATAATAAGGTGTTAACATTAAAGAAACGATCTCAAATGACCATTTCTGCAGCCAAAATTGTAAAACTGGGATTTTAATACAGTAATTGTCATTTTCTGGAATTCACAGAGAAATGCATAGAAATACAAAGAACAAAATTACAAATTACTTGAAAATATCGTACAAAACCACAACACCTTTCTAGATTTGCGCATTTTGCTTATAAGCGGGTATGATAAAATACAAATTGAAACATAATGCCAAATTATAGGTTCTGTTATTCGCGATTCAGATAATCATCTCAGTATGTCTTTCATGAACTCTTGTAGAGATCCGAGAAACGATAAATACAAAATTGATGCAAACTATTCGTCTGACGTTATAGACACACAATATGATATCTGTTTGTGAATACGTTGCATTGATTTTGAAATCAATTTAATTTTCTAGAAATTGCATTTTATTTTTACGTCATTATCCGACAAGAAAAAACAAATATCCGGTTCAATGCATGTATTTTCTGGGTGGTCACTCACAGGCTCCAAGCTGGCGACTCAAGATCAAATATTATTTTTGTATTTGGGTGCAAATCCCCATTTATTTCTAGAAAAAAGCGGGTTTCAATTTTGAGCTGATTTTGCCGAAATTTTGAAACTTCCGAATTATCGATTTAACTCAAATATTGAGCCTTGTACAGCGCGATTACGTTTAGCTGGATTATAGGGACAGTTACTCGGTTTTATCCAACTAATAGTACCCGAAGAAGTTTAGGAATGTTCTTTTCTCTTCTTATGGCTATGGTGTTTAGGGTTAGGCAAAATTCATAATATGGTACTACTTTATTATTGCGAAACCATAACTTTTTCATCTGTTTATTTTTTATTTAATATTGTGCATTCAAGGTTAGGTTATTATACCGCTTTCTATCTTATCCTTACCAAAGATACACAGATTCAAAGAAAACATTAGAAAATTGATAGTAGAGGTATTACCTAGAACAAAATTTCCTGATCTATATAGAAAATAAATGTAGGCACCGAGTGAGAAGTTACATTACAGTATATAAAATCAAAAAAAAAAAAAATTTTACAGTCTGTACGAACCAAGATGACAGAGTCGCGTAAAAGTATCACCATTATCACATTCTTTTGTCGAAGATATCGCGACTCGGATTTCAATATGCTTGTCGCTGTCTGCGCTGACGTATCAAATCTTCGTAACTTAATATCGAGCATAACCTAATACTGTTATTTATTCAATATGGATAATCGTGATCCTATTTATAAAGGTTTTACTAAAGTAGGATTTAAGCCTGCTTGAACTAAAGAGATCGAAAGAAAAATAAGTAATTACAGCTAAAATTTCCTGTATTACCGTGATGATGGGCAATTGCATTGAATCGTTAAAATTTTATCATTACTTGAATTAGAACAAAAAAAAAATTGAGTTTTTTGTCTATGTGACTTGTTTTTCAAACATATTAATGATTTCATACCGTGATATCATAATAAAAAGTCTAAAACATGGAAATGAGACGAAATAATAATCCCTTTTAGACAAAATCAAGTTAACACTACAAGGGTAACTAAACAAACACGTTTCTTTTGCATCAAAATAACCAAAATTTCCATTTTCCCATCTTCTTCAGATAACTCGCTTCCTGGTTGCGCGGTGGGTACAACATGTCCAGCAAAATCTATCTTGTCTCCGGACAATGGAAACGTTGAATGTTCGAACTCTAACAAATTTGGATCTGAATGTCGATTCATATGTGATAGAGGATACATGATTAACGGAAAACGTGTTTTAAGATGCAATGAGAATACAAGAGATTGGGACGCAGTGAGACCCATCTGTGTTAGAGGTGAGACACGCCTTTTTTGTGAATGATTCCCTATCGTGAACTTGATAGATGACCAAATATCGATTATCAACTTTATTGGACGCGGATTGATTTGCTCAATGTTGTTGTTGGGCTGGTTGTTGTTATTGTTGTAGAAATTCGCTCTTCTCGTCAATTGTTGGAACAATTTTGAACTTTTAGTACCAGAAAATACATTTTTCTCAGTTGAGCCCGATGTTTCACTCTAAATTATGTTGTTTTTTATAATTCATGAAAACACTTTATATTTTAGCACTGCTCTCTTGTTTATTAAAATGCTAAATATTGTTTAATTCAAGGTGATGATACTTCCAATCCTTGCAACGTTTTCGCCGTTTTTGATTTCGCTTCCGATGGAAAACTTGAATGTGAATGCAGTACTGGATTTCGAGGTAAGTTTGAGCCTATATTGGCATCATCAATTTTTCTAATCCAAGTTTTCCCAGCTGAAAATCAACCTCGACAAATCTTATTCTGATTTCTATTTCTATCGTTAAAATTAACAGTTTTTTCAACTTGCGCACGGACAATGCGATATTTAGTCGACTCTACTTTAAATTTTAACGGTCGGGCTTAAGTCGACTTATGAGTTGAATAGAGCTGACAGTACTGGCATTACTGGCAGAGCTGGGATTCCCGATAAAACTGACATATTTGACATTGTGCCGGTAGATCTGGCGCATTACTGACATCTGGAACAAACACCATATATATATATCGCTCTCTATATTTTTCTTGCAATATTTCACTAATTGTTCAATACTTATCATTTTAGGTGATGGTTACATTTCCTGCGAAGACGTAAACGAATGTCAAGAAGGATCCCACGTTTGCGATTCAAACGCAATGTGCATCAATACATTGGGATCTTACAGGTAACTTCGTTTTTTTTCTTGAGAAAGTTTTCTCGAAAAAAAAAATCAGGCGCACTCACTCACGAGTATATTGTACTCGTCTATGAGCGAAGTTATGGCGAGCAATGAAGAACCTGGGAATAACTATATATATAGAATTACGGGGATACATGTCGCGTTAGTAGGTAGTGACTGACTCGAGATTTGAAATAGTTTAAGTCAATTTTATCAGGACAGAAATATAAATAATCGAAATTCATTGAAAAACACTTTTGTTGTAAAAGCTTTTTCGCTTGGTAGGTAGACTGGCAGTGAACGTGTGAGAGATCCAGCCCAGCCCGACATCTGAAAACGTTTCTGAAAGATTATTCATTCCGAATTTTTTTATAAATTATCATATATACTTTTCCAGATGCAAATGCAAAGTTGGTTACGTCGGAAACGGACGGGAATGCCGTGACATTAACGAGTGTACGTCATCAGCAAACGATTGTGACGTGGAAAATGGACTTTGCATTAACATCGATGGCGGATATACATGCACATGTAAGCCAGAATACACGGGAGATGGCGTGAATTGCTCAAGTACGTTAATATATTGATTAAATTCAATGTAACTCAAATATATATATTCTAAACTTGGGCTCGGCGGTTGGCACATAGTGCTAAGCTTTCGGAATACGCTTGCCATCGCACCTCTGATTAATCTGCGCGGGCTCGCAGGTTTGAATCCCGTGAGGGTAATTATAACACTGGCAAACGATTCTCATACCCGACATGGACTGGCAACCGGTTGAGAGTTCTTGATTTGACATATAGTTGAGCCGCCATATCGGCTTTGCTCTTCCCAGAGATGATTATGAAAATCCTATCCTAAAATATTGCAGACTAAGCGCATTGCTATATTACAGAAGTGAATCTGTCCTGTCCTGGAGGGCTAGTCGATGATCTTTGCTTACCCGATGAACCAGCACATGGCGAAGATCCGACAAAACCAGTTGAGTTAATGGAGGAAGAACCGCCTACTGATAAGCAACTCTTTTCTGATGGTTTCTCTTCTCTTGCTAAAGTTGATAGTTGCGTAAGATTGACTGAACATAGACCTTCGATGGTGCGAGATCCGAACACTTATGAAAACATGAACAAAAAATTACTGGTATGGAATTTAGTTCATTTTATTATTTTTTGTTTCACAACTAATTTTAAAACTGTCTAGTTTTTTACGGACTCGAAAGAAAGGGAATGTCTGCTTTTTTAAACTTTTGACACCACTATTTAGTTTCATAAAATTACTAGATTGGAACAGCACATGAAGGTTATAAAACATGATGATTCGATGCAATATAATTTATTTGCCAAAAATTGTTATTCGATCATTTCTTCTTACTCTGCACTATTTACATCTCGTGACTCGTATTAAAAGTTTTAAAATGGCTTTCGACGTAATTCTTAAAACCTATTTGCTACAGAAATTGACATAAGTAAAATATGGCTAAATTTCGTCCGAAATTACGGAGCATCCGAAGTTAGACGCATTGATTTAAGTTCAATAAGTTGTCGGTTTAAAAATCTCGTCCGAAGTTAGTATCTTTCACTCAAATTGCGCACTTTATATTTATTATTTTCTATTTTTACAGAATAAATTGATGTCATATTCCAACAGTAGTCGAATAGTATTCGGTCCATGGATAGGATTAGACGATAGAATTGAAAGCGGAGTACTGAGATGGAGAGACGGTAAACCGCTTGACCGAAAGGACTTTCAAGTGTGGGCTCCCGGTCAACCGAAACTATTAGAAGATGGAGGTAAAAAATATGATTACAAAATTCAGCTTTCGATCGCTTTGCATATTTGTTGTTATTGTTTTAGTTGCTAAAATCCGCTTTTTCAGCAAACTATAGACGAATTGATTTTAAATTATTTAAAGACGGAAGAGGTCGCCTGAAGGCTATTACTTTTTTTTAAATTTTTTATCCGGAAACTTCAATTTCGTGGTCCACGGATCCTGATATTTTCCCCAAAATTTTGCTATTTTATACCAATTCATATGAGCATTTCTTACTATAATCATGCCTTTTTCAGGTTTGGGAAATTGTGTGAACCTTATATCCGATCCTGTTTCCAGTCATACAACAAGCTTCTTATGGCAAGTCACGTTGTGCAGCAGTGCAACTCGATATGTATGTGACACTGAGCGAAGTGATGGTAAGATAATATTTTTTTCGTGTCTTGAGAATAAAGGGTGGAATAACATTAAAATTGAGTCAAGGAAGCTAATACAAGCAATATTTGAAATCTACAGCAATTCAAAGAAAAAAATAATGGTCCCTAAAAACGTTCCATTAATGTAGCTAATAATACAGAGCCTCAAAAAAATAAATTCTATATTTTACACAGAACCAATTGTTTCTCTCTGCATCCCTCTTGTGGATCCAACACACGGCAAAGTCTCCTGCTCAAATGGTTGGAGAATCAACTCAGTATGCTCGTATTCTTGCGACCCTGGTTATATTCTCCGAGGCCCGAGCAGTAGAATTACTTGCCAATCTAAAAATATGATGTGGGGATAACGAGCCGCCAGTGTGTGTCCGTGAGTAGACGTTTATTATTGAACACTAACTGTACATATGGATCGTTGGTATTGTGGGTCATGTGGCTACTTTTGTTGTACACAAAGTGCTTTTCTCTTTAACCAAAGGACCAATCGATTTGAAACAAAAGCTTCAAGAACTAGACATTTCACCACAAGTTTCGCTAGTTTTGCGCATATTGCGCAATCTTTTTGGCGAACCTGATTTACATGTATGACCTTACCGATTCTCTTGAATTGTTACGGTTGTGGCACTTGATTTATGATTTTGATTTGAAGTTTTTGAATATCCAGATAATCGACTTCTATACATAAGCTACTTTTGTACTCCTATTTGCTATTTGACCTTCTTGCGCACATATTTGAGCATTACTCTCACCATTGAACTATGAACGCAATAAAATCAATCATCATAACGCATTTATCACTAGTTAAATAAACAAAATCGGTTCTACATATATTAATATATATATTATTCTCATATACAGGTGCTATTTGCGACCGACCATTGATGCCTCCTAATTCTGGACGAATGGAATGTACAGATGAAAACAGAGAATTCTCAGTTTGTAGATTCACATGTAAACCCGGTTATACGTTGCACGGTAATTCAACAGTGACTTGTCAAAGAAATTTGAAATGGAGTTCTCAGCGGCCCTGCTGCCGAGGTAAGCTCATCGGCGAATATTTGTCAAATATATTTCTAACAAGTTGTTTAGTGTGATGATTGATTATGATTAATTTTTATTTATATATATTGTGTTTTATATTTCAGATGATTGTCCACCATACGCAAGAATGAATTTAATTATGGTATTGGATAGTTCAAGGAGTATAAATGCGGAGAATTTTGAATTAATCAAAACATTTGCAAAAAAGAGTAAGTATAAAATTACTTTTGTTTCTTGCATTTGTCAGACTAAATTGAACGATAAACATGTATCGTTGCAGTATATGAGGATTTGGTCCGCAAGGTAACACGAGCTCAGTCAGAGATATCGAGAACTCACCCCGGGGGATATTCACAGTCGTCCATCGCTAAGCTATAAACTATATCTAACTCCACACGCCAAGGATGAAATAGCATTCCCCGACCTGTATTGATCACTTAATAGGGGGCATTATCCGTTAATTTCCCAAGCCATATTATCGGATTTTCCTTCTTCCCATTACCTGACCTAAATCTTAACTCTCTAAACACGTGATAAAGTTCATTGTTTTTGTGCGAGGGCTTACGGTAAAAAAGTCAATTACTAGGTTGTTCCATTCCTGGTCTGATTGTATTCATCCTTTTTTCAGCTCCACAGAAGATTTGAAGTTTCCGAAGATTTTACTCACGTATCAGTCATATCATACAGCAGCAGAGTTGAATTACTGAACAACAAAACTGTTTTTAAATCAAGCGATGAACTCGATTCAGCTTTAGATAATCTTGCGTACGAGGGAGCCGGAACTCTGATAGGTAAGTTTAATTTGTGATTTTGCATTGAGAGCAAAGTGGCAGTGTTAGTTAGAAGTCCCTAAACCAGCACCGAGCCCCGAGTCAAGCCACGGGGAATCCGAGTCAGTTTAGAGTCGAGTTACACACTTTGTGATTGACTCGACTTGAGACTTCGATGACTCGTCACTCGATTTGACTCTCGACTCGAAGTTTAGAAACCTGTACCCAACAGCTCGTCACCGCAATGTCATCAAAATTTCAACAAATTTTTAAATTGTACCGAATGTCATATGTGAAGTTAAAAGAGTTGTAGCGAATGTCATATGCAGGTGTGCATATTAATTAATAAATATTCATTAATTTAAAAATAACCGTCATATCTGATGAAGAATATCGCGCCTGATTCAAAAAAATGTTAAAAAGGATAAAATACATAGCCTTCTAAAATCTTCTTTTACTCACAAATACTGAAATAAAAAAACAATTCACAGCTTCATTTCGTGCCCAAAAACTACAGCAATCCAGACAATATTTTTGTTTCTACAGGTAGAGCAATAACCTACGTCACAGACAACTTGGCAGGCAAAAGACCAGGCAGTGGAGATATTGTTGTCGTACTCACAGATGGTATTTCACATGATGACGTTTATTTTCCTTGTAAGTCTTGTTTTTTTTTTATACTTTGTTAATGCATGGGTTCGTAGGTTCGAACAACGTGCGAGGTTAGTTATGTGCCAGAGGATTTCTGGATCCTCGCCGCCGTAGGGTGGTTCACGTAACCGCTGGTCGGTTACGGCAAAGCTTCCTTTCCATCAATGCTTCCGAAAACAAATGATTGGCTAACAAATCCCATACCTGACATGGACTGGTAACCGGACAAGAGGCCATAGTTCGCTATAAGTTATGACTGAGCCGCCCTATTGGCTTTTCTATCCCCGGGATAAATATGTAAATACTGTCCCATAAGCCAAATTTCATTAGATCCAATAAAAGAGCAAAAGTTGGTTATGGCTGTCTGTACAAATCGTTGCTTGGAGTGTAGTATCGGCGCTTGAAAACAATAATTAGTTGTGTCTCCGTCGTAAGCGAATATTAAGTTTTAGCTCAACAGGTATACTCGTGGTAACAATTTCTAAATTTTATTTTCATTACTTTTATTTCAGCTAAAACTCTCCAAGAGACAGGAGCTCATATCATAGCTGTTGGTGTTCGACATGCATGGAGATACCAATTACAAATGATTGCGTCAGAGCCTACTGACGTCAACGTCGTTGAAGTTGAAACATATAATGACCTAAATCATATTGTTAACGTAATAGGCGAAAAAGTTTGCCATTTATCATGCTGATTATCATATTTTAGTAAGTTTGCGATAACTTCATAAAATTCAAGACAGATTAGACTTACCTCCTTTCTATTATCCTAGCGAGAACGTAAATTCCAGCGCCAAAAGGTATTGTGACGTAATATTTCCATTTTTGATGTTACATTTTTGGATTAAAAACTCGTTTTGTCACGCTGGACTGCGAAACACCAATAATCTAAGTACAATACGTACTTAATTTTACAGGAGCTCTGTTACCAGCATTTTGACGGTCATATCTGAGAAATTGGTGGACTTATTTCAGAAAATGTAAATTTTACTAAAATGCCCAAAACTGAAAAGTGGCAAATGCATAATGACAAATTTGAAAATTAGGAAATGCTTACACTTTTATCCCTTATTTGCAACGTATCAAAATGAACTGTTCCAAGCTTTACGAAAATTATTGTAATATTCTTTTAATTTTCTTGTAAAAAGTTATATTTCTATACTTCTTTTATATTTTATATAATTTATTTCGAACATTCCCATTTTATCAGTACATTACTGACATTGTGTATACTGCCGCCATTATTTTTCTTATTTCAAAGACATTCTCGCTTACGCCCAAAATATCGCCATTAACCTTGGCTGAGAAATGCTGGCGCTCCAGTAGTGTGTGTACCAATATGGAGGTAACTAATTTTCTTTGCAAACTTTACATCAAGTTGTGTAAACTTGAAACCTATGGACAGGGGGTATATTCACTTGGCTAACACAAAAAGTCCCCGAACTCGTAATAGAACTAAAATACGCAAAATCAGAATACAATTATGGCCTAACCCTAATCTGGTACACACACTACGAAGTACCGAAATATTTGCTGTTTTTACTTTAGATCTATTTTCCCCTTTATGAGGATTATTTGCCATTGGTTCAAGTAATATGGTCGATTTTTCAAATTTTACTTTTATTGAAATCATATTTTTTCGCCTCAAACAAGCACCGTATTGTTTCTTTCTCGTTTTTAATACAATAAAAATCTTCCGATACATTTTGTTTTACTCACAAGAAAAAAAAACGAGAATATCGGTCAGAGACCGAGGACTTATCGATCGAAGGTTAGGGTATCCCCCAAAACAGCGCTATTACTTCATAGTGACACCTTGTGTCCCATCACTAATTAATTAATAACTCGCTAATTATACGACATATTTCATCCAAAATCAATAGACTTCTGGTACGAGATATGATGAATGCACATGTGAAATCTGGAGCAGATTCAATTTCGCTTTCGTGAGATATCGCGTGCATCTAACAGACAGACAAATACCTATCAACATACTTACCGATTAAAATCGATAAAAAATGAATACAAATATATGAGAAAGTTTGCGTGCATGGCCAACCGTTTGCAGTTATAGTAGAGGCGCGGAAATTATATACAGTGTTGGGCAAAGGTTTTTAAATCCCGTCGAGAGCCAAGTCAAGCTACGTCATCAGAGTCAAAGATTATAGACTATAGTGGCTGAAGGCCAGGCTTGTGGAAGATCCGATTCTGCTATAGAATTAATGAATAGCAATGGAATTCCCGTTACAAACGCATTCCAGTTTAGAATTGGCATTTTCACCATTAGTGCTACCGAAACATCTACGTATTTTGTATTATGAAAATTTGTATTGAAACTGTTTTGTATGTATTTTGTATCAATTGTATTGAGTTATTTTTATCTCTATGGAGTTACGTTAGCAGGGTTTCTTGCATTTACGTCATTTCCTTTTATTTTAGCTTTCACTGAAATTTCCCGCAAATATCGAATCATTTGTTTGAAAACTGTTTTTGTACTGATCAAAAAAAATGGAATCTAGACAAGAAAAAGGCATTAGCAAAGTCTCATGTGGTGCTAATGTACAGTTTTGTACGTTCAAATATGTCCAGAAGTTTATTTTGAATTTTGCAACTGTAGAATTTTCCAAATATAGAAAATGGATGCTCCTTCAAGATAAAATTACATTAGATGTTAGAACATTTTACTGCTCATTTTTAACAGTATGCTACTACTTTATACGTGTCTGACATACGCAGGTACTATATAGTTGGAAGTTTTTTCTCACAGATAGTCGATGCAGCAGATCAGGGGCAGAGTAAATCAGAACACTTTTTGCGTTCGCTGAAGTAATAACTCAATTAGTATGAGCTTAACGAAGTTGATTTGAAAATAGTTTGTTGATATGTAAGAAAATGTTTTCACAGAGGCCGCCACTGCTTTAAATCGCCAACATGATAAATATTTATTTTATTTTAAAATCTTTAAAAATTATCTGTAGCTATGGTGTTAGCTACGATGATGGTAGTGTGTGTTGTTACCTACAGATTCAAGTTTTGTATTTCAAATTTTATTCAATAAGCTAGCAATTCCTAAAATATTTTTGTTAAAATTACCTTATCCTGCAAGGTCTTTGTATATTCGTTGTAAAACTCATGTCGAACGAGTTGACAAGAAGTTGGTGTCTCAACCATAACCCCGGAATCTAAAAAATATACTCCAGATTTGACTCGTCAGCCTTACCGGATTCCAAACGATCAAAATCGACTTGACTTGATAATATTGTAATTGACTACGAAAAGGTTGGCACATACATACATAATTTTTGCCCCTAGTTCTGTGAAATATCTAAAACAACCATCTGATTTAAAATATTTTTTTGTTCATATCTAGAATATTAACAAGTTACATTTAAACCGATCAAAAATGAATTCATCAGAAAACATTACAAGTTCCAATGGAACTGGTATTTATGAATTATTTATGAAAGAGTGTTACTTTGACGATGATGTTGATGAAATATATCGACAACGGTTGGCGTCGATTGTCTTGACTTCAATTCTGCTCCCGATCAACACTTACTTATTGGTTGTCACATCTTATTACGAGTATCACGTGCAAAAGGAAAATCGAGTAATTTTGAAAAGAGCGAAGGAAAAGGGTCGTATGGATGAGATTAGAATGAATATAAAAGACGACTTGATGAGAGCTTTTATAATTTTTATTGAATGCACTAATTTTGTTGCATTGAGTCTCAGTATATTGTATTTGTATCATTCTCATGCGTTATGGTCGACCCCTAATTTGGTTTCCACTGGGGTCAACGTAATCCTTCTTGACTTCATACCAATTCTCCGCCAGTACTCCATTCTTAACTCACCCCATGTTTCTTCAATCCCAGGCAAGCGTAGAAGATTTTTCAACAATAAGTACGTTCAAATAATAGTAATGATTATCAACAGCATGCTGTATTTTCAAATAACAATGTTTTTTTATACTGGTCAACTTACATGTTTACTCGTTACTCCATCGTTGTGGAATATTCTGGCAATAACAATATTGTTCTCCATTCGAATTTCTACACAAATTATAGTTGTTAGCTCGACTATTAATACGTTGAAAAAATATAGAAATAAACCAAACCATGGCGAGGAAAGCTTTCTAGTTATGCTGAATCTTATTAGACGATTAAGTATCACAACTGAAGTGAAAGTATGTTTTGAAATTATTTGTATGATTCCATTGATAGCTTTGACATGTTTCCCTGTGATGACTCTGTTTTGTTTTATTATATTTCAATTATTAAATTCCATTTCATGTATTTGTTACTTATTTACGTTTGATGAATGGAAACTTCGCTTATTCCCGTATATCCGTCAAGTAAACTTGATCAATGCTTCTGTTATTCAGCTACCCGATACAAGTAGGAAATGGTATTTGCCATAACCGATCAGGGATAAATCATAGTTGAAAGCGTTCGTAAACATTGATTGCGATACCGAAATTATACTTCAAAAAATCCCGAAAATTTACTATAATTCAAAAGTATATGTATCGACTTCAGGTTGGCTGAGGTTGGTAAAACTACAGCGATCGCCGAAGTTGCCAAGATGACGCGATCCGGTCTTTTACTTTACATATAAATACAAATAAAATGGCGAAATTTATCATTTTAACATTAAATGGTATTTGTAATAATATTTGTTTTACTTTTCCACTGTTCGAAATACACAATTTCGTTGCCAAACCAATTAAATTTGTGAAGTATATTAGGCGCAAAATGGCGACGAGACAAAGTAATAGATTTGGTGTAGTGCATTATTGAAACATTGTATTAGATTTTCTTACTACCGTATTACCGACATATATAGGTGTATGACACATTGAAAGAAATAATACAATCTGCGAGTCCTCACCGTAAAACATTTATTTATGGTATTCTTCATATGTATATTAATATATTATTTAAATATACACATTAATTCTTTACTTTGCTATTTTATCAATCAAAAATCTATTTACGACTAAAACACGGCTCGGCAAACATGAAAATAAATCGCTGTAACGTTATCGACTTGAAAATTAGGAAAAATTTCATAGTTTTTAAACCATTCTGTATAAGATATGCGAATCGCAAAAATTCCGTTTTACGTAAAAGTCTCCCAACCCCCATCTGAAAATTTTGCTGTGCCGAGCCTTGTTCTGGCCTGTCGTGTGCAACACATTTATATTACATGTTTGAATTATATTTTATTATTGTTACATTTTTTATTTTACTCAATAAAATTATTTGGAAATAAATTAGCAAAAAGCATTGATTACAATAAATCTGTCAGAGTTGTTGGGAAATTATAACATCTTTCAGTTGAAAAATATATCTTATACTGTTACATGTGCTTTGGATGAGAGAACAACTTTGCGTAATAGCACGACCCCGAAAGACTTGATTGAAATTTGTAATTAAGGCATAAGTGGATTTTGTAAAACGTGGGATATTGGCTCAGATTCAACTACGTATGTTGCATTATACAATTGTGAGAGAAAGTTAAATCAATATACAGACTTTCTGTGGCTCCTTCGTAGGTATCAAACAGCTCTAAACGTCTCTCTTGGCCTTGATTCGAGGAAGATATTTGGAACTCCAGAAATATGTGCACCAAGATGGCGCACAACCTGAACATAGTATGTGTAACCGGTTAGGGTTAAGGTTGTGCGTCATCTTGGTGCACATACTTCGGGAGCGCCTGATATTTTAGTGATTACTTAGTGTCAGATATCGTTAAAACTGCAGTAATCGTCGCAATTGCGTGATGAAAGTAGGACGTGGTATTTAACATAACCGATCAAGAATAAATCATGAGGAAAAGTGTGTGTAAACATTGATGGTATTCCCAAAATTATACTTTAAATTTAAAAAATCCTGAAAATATACTAGAATTTAAGAGTATATAAATCGACTTCAGGATTGCGGAGGTTGGTGAAACCGTACTATCGAAGTATGTGAACCAAGGACGCCGGAATGTAGATATGTACCGGGTTAGGGTTAGGGCATAATTTTATTCCAATTTTCCCTATTTTAGTTCTATTACGAGTTCGGGAACTAGCCAAGTGACCCCAGTAGTATTTTTACCTGAAATTATGGCCTAACCCTTGGTACACATACTACGTTCCGGTGTCCGCCATATTGGTTCACATACTTCGGGAGTACCGGTGAAACTGCAGTCGAAGTTGTCTAGAATCCTAGATAAGTGGATCCCAATCTTTCTACCCTAGAGGACTGGTAAAATTATATAAAATGTACTCGCGGTCAGGCAAAAAAATCTACATGGCGGACCAGTGAAATTATACAAAATGTACTCGCGGACCGGACCAAATCATGTACAAAACAATTAACTCCAGTGAGAATTTTGCTGCTGTTTCGTTTCCAATATAGGTTTGAAAACGAAGCTACAAAGAAATTTCTGCAACACGTAGCTCTGCAGCGGTGTCCATTGATTTCTTAGCTTCGTTTTAAATAAAGCTAATCACAAAAAAAAGTTTTTTGCATGAGTAACTGGGTGGAAATACGGACAACAGGTTGAATGCTCGATTACTCAGCGATGGGTATTCATTATCAAGATATATCCAGAATTGTGACAGTGATTCTTTGGTGCTCCCGAAGTATGCGAACCAAGATGGCGGACATCGGAACGTAACATGGGTAACAGGTTAGGGTTAGGCGATAATTTTTTCCCAATTTTCCTTATTTTAGTCCTATTATCAGTTCGAAGACTAGCCAAGAGTCTCCCGTAGTATTTATACCTAAAATTATGGCCTAACCCTAACCTAGTACACATATTACATTCCGATGTCCGCCATCTTGGTTCGCATACTTCGGGAGCACCGATTCTTTTTTAAATCTGGATTGTAAAGGAGAATCACAACTTTAATCAAGCTTTATTACTTTCATCGGGTTTATCGGGTTCATCATATTAGTCCCTCTGCAGTTGATCGACCGCCTCAAACAAAATTAATTTACATTAAAATGACCGTAGTCGGTAACTTGGCACCAGGCTCAAAATCCTGCTGTGCACCACCTGGACAATATCTCTGTTGCGCGTATCATTACCACCTGCAGGGTGGCCGAGATAAAAAAGGGAAAATGGAATTGCTTGGAACCAAGACCGGTCCGCGGACCAGCGGTTGATAACCACTCGCCTAGATGACTTTCTGCGCGAGATTGCAATATTCTGAAAATTCTACATTGTGGTTCGGTACACCCCGGGTACACCCTATCTTGTTAGACCCTGAGATGTAGGCTACTATACACCCGGTTTGCGAGCACTGGGATAGATACAATTTCTCCGCTTGACTACTATAGCAATAACACTCGGCGTTTTACCAGTCTTTTACAACATGCAACGTTCATGTGACCAACATTTTATACGTTTCCATCAGGTATTTTGGGCACAACATTAAATATATAAAAAAAAATTACGCACGAATAAAAAAGAATACAGGCATTACCGATAAGAATCGAACTAATATCAGTCAATCTACTTTAAATTAATAAATGAAGCCCAGTATTGGCATTTGCTTGTAATTCCCAGAGAACCGTTACGTACCGGTATCTTCACAAGAAACCGAGGCTTTGTACGAGTATTTGCCACTCAACTCTGTGGTGAAAATTGGGGGAACCCATGTGGTACCAAAAAAACATTTGGTAAAATTGGTTGGTAAAATATTTCCCAACAGCAGAATGCGGCTTCCATAGGATTTCTCCACCATCAAGTCTATGCTTCCGAAAACAAATACTTACTGATCCCATCCCGACAAGGAGTGGTAACCGGACGAGAGACCGTGGTTCGCCATATGGTTGAGCCGTCTTATCGACTTTCCTTTCCCCTGGGATAAATATGTAAATCCTACTCTATTCTATTCAAATCGTCCATGTATAATAATAGTTTTCCACTAACGGAAGCTTAGTGATTTCCCTCGTATTTGCTGATTGCTAAGTACGGTTGAATTTAATATTTTAAGTCTGTATTGAATGACACCTTTTCACAAAGACAAATATAAATCTCAGTGTGTCAGTAGTCGATTGCAATTGTCCTAACGATGCTTTTTCTACTACGCTGTTTAAGGCTGGTTTCGGCTACCATTAAATGAGTTATGAATAAAACAAAGCTGAGATCATCAGTACGAAACAGCGAGTGTACGATACGATAAATACGTAGGATAGTGTGGATGAGAACTGGCCCTCGTTTGGTAATCAAATGATCACACTTTTAACAATTCCTCGATCATTGCGGAAAGCAGATATATAATCCTCATCACATTTTCATCGGACGAATAAAATTTAAAAATATGTTTTTTTTTTGAAATATATAGGTCCCCTCCTTATTTTTAATTTCAAGTTTACTCACTCAGCTTGAAAAATAATGAACTGGGTTCATAATACACATTGCAGGGATTACAAATATTTTTTCCCATAATAAGTGATTTTCCGGCTAGATATTCCCTAAATTTTTGTGAACTTTTCCTAAGCTCATTTCCTCTTCCAAGAGACGCATATACATAACTGCATGACATAAGGTTCCATAGCTGAACATTACCCGACATTTACTGGTAACCGGAAGATAGGCCATGGTTTGCCATATCATAAGGCGGCTTATCGGCTTTCCTCTACCCGAAATAAATATGTGAATCTCTATTCTGAGATAACAAGACCTTATTCCGATATTTGTAATCCGCGACTTGTCGTTGGAGAGCCACAATAAAATGGTGATAGGAGTCCAAAATTTCTTATCCATTTTTATTATAATAACATGCCAAAATAAAAGATTCTTTTTACTTGAATAATATTCGTTTTTTAAATAGTCAAATTTATGTATCAATTGACTTGTGATTTTAAAGTAATTTTTTTTTCACGACTGCCATGTTTCCAATGTTTCGTTACCTTGCGAACTCATACCACAACAGTTACAACAAAATGAAAATCGCGTGTTCCGTATTGATGCATAAGCGATAGTCAGTGGCGATAGTAGTAGTGTTTTCGTATTCCGCCAGAAGGGCGTTTTGTTCCATTTTTTATTAGAATTGGAGGAAAATACTATTGTCAGTAGCTCATCACTGTTTGACCTGTCTGTATTGGCAAAATGCCACATACTATGGATATCGATGGACATTCGCCCAGGCCAGAAAATATTGGCATTGCAGCCGTTGAAATATATTTTCCATCGAGTTACGTCGACCAAGTAAAACTTGAGGAATATGACGAAGTTTCAGCTGGGAAGTATACAAAGGGTCTTGGACAATTACAAATGGGATTTTGCTCGGATAATGAAGATATCAATTCTTTGTGTTTGACTGTTCTTGCAAATTTAATGGAAAAACATGGAATATCTTACAGTGAAATTGGTAAATGAATTTTAAACTCGAATTTTCTTCAAAAAAAGATTTTCTGGAAGTTGTGCTTAAAATTATTTATTGTGAATTCAGGGCTTCAGTAAATGCAATTATGCCATATGCTGGTAGGCTACTGCCATTGCTAACTCAGGAAATCCAGAAATCATTTAACTGAGCATTAAGAACTCTATTGTCATCGCATATCTAAATGTTCAGATTCGCAGTTGCCTGCGCTATATTCTCTTGAATTTCAGATTGTTTAGTCTTTCAATCATTATTTCGAATTAGAAAATAGTTCACTTAATCTTAAATTACTTAAAAAATACAGTACATAGCTACTGGAAATGTCTTTGTTCTGACTGGTTTTCAAATTATTTTATTTCCCAACAATTTATAACAGTTTTGCATACCTCACCAGACTCGACAGGTTTTGAATAAAATATTCTAAATTATTTATTTATACTAAATAATAAGAATATATTAATTATGGCTAATTTTTGTATTTTAATATCCAAACATTTTAGGTCTGACATTTCTGTTAAATCTTAATTATTTTCGAAGGTCGTTTGGAAGTCGGAACAGAAACCATAATTGACAAATCGAAGAGTGTTAAAAGTGCTTTGATGCAGCTGTTTGAGGAATCAGGAAATTTTGATGTTGAAGGAATCGACACCACAAATGCTTGTTATGGAGGAACAAGCGCACTCTTTAATGCCATCCAGTGGATGGAAAGTTCTTCATGGGATGGTAAGTTAATTATTCAGTCAGTTTTGAAAATGGTTATTTTCAAAGAATTGAATATTCTAAGAATCATTGGTGGTGGTATCATAGCAGTGGTTTTCCACTTTTTGGTGGAGATCGGAGGGCAACCCCTTAATACTGAAACCTTTCAGTGGTTTGAAGAACCCCTTTATTACCCTCGTTTAATTAAATGTCTTTTATTGTCCGAATTGTATTAAATTATGAATACTGTATATAAAAGCCAACCTGATACTGGCGGAACAAAATTGTCTTTAGAAGTGTTGCAAGTTCAACAATATTGGCTAACCAAATGGGTATTTGATTATATTTGAATATAATCGTTTGTTAATTTAGAATATCGTACTATAATGGATACTCACGAATCCATGTACTGTGCTGGCGTAACACTGAGTTGCGGCAAAACATGGTTGAAAACCATGCTGTAGAGTAAAGTTTATCATCATATGTCACCTCAACGCAGCGGTTTTGTTTTTTTCTAGAATCATTTGTTCATTGTTGAAACGTAGCAGTGAACACATGAAGGTTGCAAAAATAAAGTTTTCAAATGGGCTACTGCACTCGCAACCTATTTTGTTTCAGCTTCATATCGAAAACTTGATTTCTATCTCAAGCTAGTACTATAGCTTGAGGATTATCGTTAAATTTATTCGACATATTGTGGTAGACTTGTGATATTGTAGCACCGAATAATATCTACCGGTAATTCTTTCAGGATTCAGGACATTAATCAGTTGTGAAATTGTGTTATGTACAAATTATAAATCTTATTTTTGTTCAGGGCGTTACGCAGTCGTAATATGTGGTGATATAGCAGTGTATAGTGAAGGAAATGCCCGATGCACAGGAGGTGCAGGTGCCATTGCAATGTTAATTGGACCGAATGCTCCATTGGTTTTTGAACCAGGTGAGTGTTTATTATATATTGCAGGAAAGGAAAAGGTTTTGTACTATTTAGTCTAATGTCTCCTACTAATTTATTATGCATTCTTGCATCTACAGTAATAACTGGTTGGCTTCACTCAATATGAATCGGTAACCAACCAAACAAGAGTCATGGTTAGGCTGTCTCATCGGCTTTCATTCCCCTCAGAAAGATTAATAAAATACTGGCAGTTTATTTCAGGCAAATCAACTTTGATCTGAGTTTTATTGTCCAAATTTAGTTATCAGTTTTAGCAAAATTGCATTATGGCGAATCATTTATTCTGATATTATAGTAACAGACACTTTCACTTTGTTCCATATTTAGATCACCATTGTATATTTTGCTCATTATTATTTGATACTTTTGCTTCAGTGAGTGTAATAATATCATGACAATTTAAAAAAAAGACTGGCAATCAGCAAATCTTTTGTGTCTGAAGGATTGTTGACATTTATTTCTGTGTTTGGTGATGATTTTAATTGGCAATTAAAATACAAACAATTTAACCAGATTCAATTTTGCTAGTTTAATTAGCAATTAAAATACAACAATTTAACAGATTCAATTCTGCCAAACTGAAATTCTTTGAGAGAAAACTTTTAGTTAGCACCTTCAACACAGCACTGCGGTTCCAATGGGCTTTTAATAATAAGTGTTTTTTCTCTTTTGGACATCACTGGTCATTACTATTTGTTATATTTACTCATTTCCAACTCTGTATTTTCACAGGTCTACGAGCAACATACATGAGGCATGCTTATGACTTTTATAAACCAGATCTGACATCGGAATATCCAGTTGTTGACGGAAAACTTTCTGTTAAAAGTTATATTTCAGCACTTGATAATTGTTATAAAAATTATTGCCGAAAAGCTTCAACCAAGTTAAAAACAGGTTTTTTGTTTGATAATCTGATGATAGATGTAGATAGATGTATTGTTTTATTACTGTTTTATCTATATCGTTTTATATTTTTCGTCAGACCCACGACCCATGTTTTCTAATTTAACCTAGCGGGGAATTGCAATGGCCATAGACAGAAAGAAAAGACTTTTGTAGATTAGGTTCATAATATTAAAAATTTATTTTATTACTTGAATTAATTCTTGAAATAAAAAAAGCCGCAGACAATATATTGAAACTCTTCTAATATCAATACCATATGATCAGGTAATAGACACTCATCTCATAAACACCTTGCAATCATTTTGCATTTATACCTAATTGACAATTGTTTTAGACATTCAGCTTTCAGGTTATTGATCTTTAATTACTGTACCAGATTACCATCTGTTTTTTACAGTCATGCAAATGGTATTGATTGGATAGGTGTTGTTAAATCATAAATGGTTTTTAATCATTAATGACTTTGTTTATTGTATTGTTCTATTGAGTGTCAAGTAAATTTCAAATCATTTTTTGTCTAATGATGATTTATTGATCTATCTCATGATATATGAAGTAATTGCTCTAGGCTGTGTTATTCACAATTCAAAAATGCGTAATCTTGTTTTGAATGTTGGACTTTGTACACCTGCTATCATGATTAATTTAATCATACCAATGACTTCAATAATAGCCTTACTGAGGGCTGAGGCTTAAATGATACATCGTAAGGTATGGCTGCATGGCAGCCCAAAAAACCATTTAGCGACGAGGCCATTTAAATTGGCTATTGGAACTACATAACTCTCATTCCTAACATGCTCGGCAGAGCGGGCCATTTTAAAGGCGATCGGGACCATGTAAACATCTCTACACCTACCTGTCTATATCAGGGTGGTCCAAACCCAGGCCCGCGGGCCACATGTGGCCCGTCGCTACATTATCTGTGTCCCGCGTCGCATTGGCGGGAGAGTGAAAAAAAGCATTTTGCGTTATTTTGTCATAAAAATAATTTTTTTGCAAGTTTTAGTGGGGTTTTTGCATGTTTCAGCTTGATAAATGACGAATAATGAAAAGAGTTTGTTTTGTATTGCACTGTTTACCTATTATTGGCACTATTGTGGCCCGCGAACAATATGAAAATAATAGTGTGGCCCGCGAGGCCGACAACCTTGGACCACTCTGGTCTATATGACTATATGGTAGCTCAACAGCTTCCTATGAGAAAAGCTATTCAAATAGTGATTGACAATATACAGGGTGATTGAAAGGTAACTCCCTATTTTAAAAAAACTATAGTTTATTTTTAAAATATAATTTCTACAATTAATGAATATGAGAAGGAAGTATAATGCATGGGCTTATTGAAAAGTAACTCCCTATTTTAAAAAAACTATAGTTTATTTTTAAAATATAATTTCTACAATTAATGAATATGAGAAGGAAGTATAATGCATGGGCTTTTATTTAAAATTCAATATGGGCGCCTTTATTTGCCACCAGCTTCTCAAGTCGACCAGGAATCGCATCAACTGATTTCGCAAGAAACGCAGGGTGTTAAGTTAGGACTTCTGGCAGGCCATTCGTGCGAACCGCGACGACCCATCCATCTTCCAGGAAATTGAGCATTTAGCCATTCACGAACAACAATAGCAAAGTGTGGAGGAGCTCCATCTTGCATGAAAATCAAATCTTCAATATTTTCCCAAGCACTGATAATTGGCCAAATTTCATCTTTCAACATAGCGAGGTACCTTTCGGCATTCATGGTATCGCGAAGAATGAAGGGACCCACAATCCTATCAAAAGTAATTCCACACCATACCGTTACTTTGGATCGATTTTGCATTTTTTCACAGGTAACACGAGGATCTTCTTCCGCCCAGTAGTGGCAGTTATGACGGTTCACAAATCCACCTATGTGGAATACAGCTTCATCACTCCATAGAATATTTTTAAAAAGGTTGGGCCAATCTCTAAACCAAGCCAACATTATTTCACCAAACTCCATACGAATGTCAAAGTCTTCTGCAGAGAGTGCTTGACAGTAATGCGGCTTCCAAGCACGCCATTTAAGCTCGTTTTTTAGCACATTACGTACACAATGAAAGGAGAGCCCACTTTCTCTTGTTGCTTGACGAATTGACTTATGTGGGCTACGGGTAAACATTTCTTTAACAACTTGCACTACCTCAGGATCTCTGGATTTGAAAGGACGACCGCTTCTTTGAGTATCAGCCACAGATCCTGTGGTCATAAGTTTTTTATGACAATTCTTGATCGTCTTCGGGTCAATTTGGGCATGTTTTCCCTTAATAGTTCTCCACCATCTTTGCACTTGAACAATGCATCCCCAAACTTCATAACGCGCGGCTATCTGGGCACGTTCCTGTAGAGTAAGACGTCCAGCCATTTTTGTAGGGTTTTGAAATAAAATAAATTTGAAAATTTCTCATATTCATTAATTGTAGAAATTATATTTTAAAAATAAACTATAGTTTTTTTAAAATAGGGAGTTACTTTTCAATAAGCCCATGCATTATACTTCCTTCTCATATTCATTAATTGTAGAAATTATATTTTAAAAATAAACTATAGTTTTTTTAAAATAGGGAGTTACCTTTCAATCACCCTGTATATATCCATCCCTAATCCTGAATCTAAATCTCCCTAATATAAAAATGAATGAAAAAATTCCGTACTCTTTTGTAGCGATACAGTGTAATCTCACAATCTCATCCATAGTGTATAAATAGGTATGGGTAGGCAATACATTATTTCCTGTCTTTACTAAAGTGGTAGCTCGACTTTTATCGATCCTTTTCTGGGGTGGCAGGCAGGAAAATACCATAAAATTTCCTGTATGGAAAAAATGAAACACTTTTTTAATTTTTTTCAGATGTTCCGTTCAGTTTACGGGATCTTGATTTTATGGTTTTCCACAGTCCGTATTGTAAACTTGTCAAAAAATCTCTCGCTCGTCTCGCTCTCAATGATTTTCTTCAAGACAAAATAAAATATTATTCCGAAACAGAACAGAAGTGTTTTGCTGGGTTAGAAAACCTCAGGTAACATTCTTCCATTTTTCTTTATGCACGGCATATTTATCTTCCTTTCCATCTGAACAAGGCTCTGTATGAGTTGCCACAAATATGTAAATAGATATTATGTCTGCATCGATTTGGCATTGCACACCTTACCTGAAATGGCGCCATAGTTGACTCCAATGCTTTTCTGATGTATCCATATCATGTTGGTTTTAAAATAAATTGTGTAACTCGCCCTAGACTACTCATTTGCCCAACAAATAACAATCACTAGGATGAAACGAGAGTTTCAAAAAACTAAAACCACAAACACTGGAATCCATACAAATAAAAGTAATAAAATTAAAATCTCAACTAATCCAATGGATATTTACAGCAAGGTAGTGAAACCTGGTAAATAACCTGGGATTTATCTTTGACTATTTCGCATTTTTTCCACAAAAAATAGTTATTTTCCTCTATTGGTTAGTTGGTCATTTATTTTGATTTTGAAATGTTCAAAAATAACAAGTAAAAATCTTGGTACTGAATCATATCTTGGAATCACTGCCTCACTGGTAATTTGATTTGAAAATTTTCAGTGAGCCATCTTCAATTTTTATTTGCAGGGAAACAGACCTTGCTTCTTCAATATTTGATAAATCAGTTGAAACTACGTTCATGACAGCAAGTAATAATTTATTCGAATCGAAAACTCATCGTTCGCTGTTGATAGCAAGTCGTGTTGGGAACATGTATACTCCATCGTTATACAGCTGCCTCGTGTCTGTTTTAATAAGGTAAGTCTAGATGGGGCTCCAGAAGTGTGTGTACCAATATGGAGGTAACTAATATCGTTCGCCTACTTTACATCAAGTTATGTAAAGGGACTGAAACCTATGGCTATGTGTATTCACTTGTCCAACACAGACAGTCCTCGAACTCGTTATAGAGCTAATTCCAAATTTATTTATTTTTCTTATTAATATCTGATGTGCAATATCATATAGCCTAATAGTTCAGAGACTGTATTATGTCTCAAATTTTTCTTTTGTTATTAAGAAAGTACTTTTGGACTTTGGAACCTCTGACATTTCTTAAGTCGATCTTTTTTTTTCGTCTGTTCACTCTTTGTATTGTATTCTTTTCTGATTGAATATTAAATTATAAACATCCAGGGGACGGTCGCTTCGCTACCCGCGAGGAGAAGTTTCAACAGATAGTTTAACGTCGTTCAAAATTCGAAAGCATGTCGGGGTGACTGTTACATTCACGAGTCGTTGCGCCGGACGAATTGCGCAAATTCGTCCGGTGCCATGCCCCCGATCCGTTTCGACAATTGAGCAGTATAAATACGAAATAATAAAACAAATATCTCGTAAAAAATAAAATACGTAATTATTCCAAGAATAAATTATTCAGAAATCGAACCCGGAGTCCAGTCCGCCATCCCTACTCATGTGTTCAATATTATTTGTGCAATGTTCAACAATAATATGTACACAAAAACATAACAATTTCCTTCATGCCATTGATACAGAACAATAACAAAATATCATATTACCATATATGAAAGAAATCTTACTTCACCACACGTCAGCAAATACCTATCTTAATATTGAACTTATTCAATTGTAGCTGTAAATATCAGATAAAATTCAGATATCTTTGTACAAGTGACAAAACAAAATATTAGTATTGCATAAATATCAGTTTATTTCGACTCTATATTAAGCATATTCGACGATAAAATAAATGACAAAAACAAATAAAAAAATACTGTTTTATGTAAGGTTTAAAACGTAAAGATGTTAGATTTGGAAGGCAATATCGAATAAATTTAAAGTGCTCACCCAGAAGTATTAAATTCATGCACACACGCACACATATATACATACCGTCACAGGCATAATCAAATTAGCAGAGGCAAAGAGAAACACAGGATTACTCACAGGATAATAAATAGAAAAATATACGCAAACTAAAGCAAAAAAAGGAATGAAACTTAGATATCTAACATTTGATGACTTGTCTACGCTTATATATAAACATATATCAAAACGTTTACATTTACTACAATAAACTAAATAAAATGACATTTGACAATACAATAGAGCGATGCTCAAATATATAGACACGAAATGCGAATTGCCTTAAACGTGTATTCGATCTATTACATTATACTATCGGTACCTGGCGTCACGGAGGTCGTGAAACGTGTTTTCATATTTAAAATTTATACAGAGCATTTTTATTAAAATGTCGGATTTCCCACAAAGTTTTACAATATATGAAAGTGATAGCATTTCATCAAAAAATACAACCTCTCAACAATTAAAATTTCAAAGCTATTGGTCCAGTTTAGGATAAAACGATTGTTTTCATAATGATAAGAGGAGGATTCGAACAACATAACAAAACGATCCATATGTTCATAAACTTATAGTATTGAGTGGCGTATACGAATACTATTTATTTGTAACATTCACACCATTTACTAAAAATTCTAATACTCCTAATTTTTTAAAATATCATCAACCCCATTACGATGATTTTACAAATTATTTAGTGAGTGGGGTCGTATGTGTACGTTTTTCAAACTTTGTTGTAAGCTATTCTTGCCTTCTGGTATATCAGCTTTTGGTTTTCTGATTACTTTCTGCGTTGTTCTGTTATGTATCATAGTGCCGAAATTATGAAAATATGAAACACTATCAATATTACTTAGCAACACTTTATTTTAAAAAATTGCATTACTGCCTACAACAATGCGTTGGACTGTTTTAGTTTGCCCTTTCCCACACGACCTCTCTTTCATGGGTGACCCTGCCAGGAGTTAATGCTCCGGCCAGCACAGATCGTGAGTTCATTAAGGGACTAAAGCCTACCTGCCACGACAAGGCAACAGTACCATAGGTAGGAAAAATTTTGTGTTTAGCAGTCTATATAGTATCTCCAATATTTATTAAAATCCTAAGAACCTTTGTGATCACTATCACAATTCAGTGTTTTCAGTTCCGACAATTCCGTTATGCTCATCAACTCGAAGTCTTCCCAGTCTTTCAACCGTAAGGTTTTCATAAAACTGATACCTACCATCAATTGTGATACCTCCTGAAACCAAATTGAACATGACGGATAAAACCGTTTCTGGGGTAAAATGTCGTCCGATGTGATCATGTATTGTTTGTTCCACATGTCGTCGTTGCTTTTCCGCATCGCTTCGAGAAATATCCTCAGAGAAACCGTATATTATAGCAAGGGGGGCCCATGGCATATAATGTCCTTGGCTGGTGAAGGTGGTTCCATTGCCAGCGTTGTGCTCCGCGATTCTTTGCTTGATGTTGCGTCCTGTCTGTCCCAAATAGGACACATTTGGAAATGGCAGAGAAATGAGCAGATATACAACTCCGGACTTGAAACATGGAATTTCTCTGGAACTGAAGGAATAAGGATAGTCTGAGTTTGATAGGTAGTGGGATTGCCTACTCATATTTGTCATTAATCTTGCAGATATGTGCGATGTCCAAAAATCATCGGTTCGTAACATTTGAGCAATTGTGCTACTTGTGACTGATTTATCGCCAACAAAATATAAACACGCTAAGGTCGGTACTCGCGACAAGAGTACTAGAAGTTGAGATTTCTCCCAGAGACGTAGATGCCGCTTACTCGGCTCTTGATTATTAATTTCAGTGGCAACGAGACGGCATGTTTCTCCCATTACCCGATGAATAGTGTTAGCCTTGTAAAAGCGAACAGGTAATTGAAGTCTTCTTGCATTAATCATACCGCTTATCAACACATCAGGGGTATACCGAGGTTTCAAAATGAAATCAGACCAATTTGAGTCGAGCGTAGAGAAAGACCGTTCGCCCGGGGGCACGAGTTTGACTCTAACTGCAACTTCCGATTGTAGTTGATCCGCTTGCAACAATTCATTAACAATGCAAAGTTGGCCTTGTGAAAACTTCGCATTTCCCGAATTGTTGTTGTATGTCAGTCTGAGGACAGCACCGATGAATAACGAAATTTCTTCTGGTTCTAAAACTTGTCTGGTGATTGCATGCGTTTGCGTTGTATTAGCTGGTCCCCAACTCGCTCCATCGTATACTTCATCAGTAGAAATAAACTTTACCAGTTGCACGTTAGGGTCATTTGCTTTACCTTCCAAAAATTCGTCAATTGCCATTTGTTCCGCTTTTCGCGTTGATACTATCCTCATTGCGTCTTCTGGAACACTATTCCAATTTCCTACAAAATTGCAGTTGTCACCGAGAATGTTGACGATATCGATTACTTGCGCTTCTTGCAAAGACGGTTTTCGAATCAATGCTATAATTTTTTGGAGTTTTCTATCACTTGCTGATCGGACGAAATGCTTCAATGGTAATGCTTTAAAAAAAGCCATAAAATGCATTGACGTCCAAAATGGAGCGCCTTGAGGAGGTGGGAGCTGACAAGGATCCCCATTAGCGATAACGAGCTTGTGCCCAAAACACTCATCCGTAGACATAATTTCCTTCATGCATCGGTCTAGCATGGCGTAGGTCTCAGCAGAAATAAGTCCAATTTCTTCGAAAATGAATATATCGGTTCTTTGTAACATAACCATTTTTTTTCCGGATTTACTTAAGCTTTGCATCATATGGCAATATGATTTGTCTGGTGATTTGTTGTATTTATCCGTGACCGGCAAAGGGAACATTTGATGTATATGTATTCCACCTAATGATCTGGCTCGTTCCGAAGTCAAGGAAAGTAGCGTCACACGGAATCCTAGGCTCAGTGCAATGAATGCGATAAGCTGAATCAGGAACGTTTTGCCTGCTCCTGGAGGTCCAACAATGCACGGGAATTTGCTACTAGATGATACCGGTTCAGGATTCATGTATGCTTTTATTGCATTTAGTGCAATCTCCAGTGTCATGACTTGTTCCGAATAACTCTCGTCCGTTTGAAGATCTGATCTCGGCATTAATGAGGCAACCGCGCTTTCGGAGAAAAGTGGAATCCAATGATTGATTGGTTCAGCCAAATTGGCATGAAAAACATCTTCAGTCGTCGGCAGATTTGATACTCCAGCGTTAAGTAATGCACTATGTAGCGATTCGATTAGGTTTCGTCTTCTGACGTTTTCTATCATTGCTATCTCGTCTTCAGCAGCATTTCTAATTGCTAACTCCGAAATTGGGGGTATTGCTGAAGAAATATCGCCGGAACCGCAAACAATTTCCATTATGAGGCTGTCTGCTATTTTCGTAAATCTTTCCAGCTTTCTTCTTGTAATCGGTAGATGAAGGCCTTCTGCATCCATGTATAGCTTAAAGATTTCGTTTGCATCTTCCTGATTGTATTCGGATTTTCTTGCAAGAAGTCCAGCACGTATAAATACGTCGCGAAAAGAAGTCGTGCGGTGGAACAAGTCGAATTCCGTTTCATAATGTCCGAGAGTCAGCACTATGTGATAGATGAAATTGATTTTCCTATTAGGGTAAATATAGGAGCTGACAGCGACAGTTTCTTTGACGTCTTTCTCGTGAACGAAATCTTTTGAAAGCTGTTGGGTGTCGGCATCCGATTTCGACGAAAGGCGTGTAACGAGATCAATGAGGAAATTTCTACTTTGCACGTTGTGGTCGGATATCTCCTGAAACAAGATTTATTTATGGTATTATGATTATGGTAATATTTTACTAAAACTGAAGCCAATATTTAATATTTCACACACTATAAAAGGATTTACACCAGTTAATTTGGACATTAATTTGAAGGCTGTCATATTTGCCTTTTTACCAAACATAATTGAATTGAATAGCCCCAATTCATTTAAACACAACTAACCATCATAATTGATTTTTTAATGACATTGACTATTGACTACATAAGCTGTTCATTATTCATTGTTGGGTAGTGCGATCTTATTGAATCGCTATCAAAAATTGATAAGTGAAACCCTACTCTTTATAACGTGTCTGACAAACACGCCAGCAGTTGAGTCGCTGCTGTTTTAACTCGTCATTTCAATGAAATAAACTTTCGTACACACACTATGAACAACGATGTAATATATACTTTCTTACCCGTAAAAAGTCTCGTAACTTGTTAAGTGCACATCGTCTTATCTTCACCTCGTACCCACGCGCGTCATAAAGTCTGTCAGTCATGGGATCTAAAGATATTTGAAGGTTAGAAGTTGCTCGATTACCCGTATAAATAAATATCTCATGATACAAGAGCAATTTATTAACTGACAACAGCTCGGGAGGGCGAATATTAAACTTTTCAGTATTGGAATAGACTAACTCAGATTCGTTATATTCTCGAGCATGCAACTCCTGATTTACAGTAAATCGCCGCCAATGAGGAATGGTTTCAACAAGTCTACAATCAATGAATGGCGAACGACCTCCAGTTATTCCATGATCACAATTACGTACGCTAGCATTCTTCGATTTAACACGCCAAACACGATACTCCGGAGGATTTGTGTTAACATGTATAAAGTTAGCAGTTGAAGTTGTATAACTTGCATCATTAATGAAAGTATTCATTTCGTAGTATCCTATTTCAGTCACTGCTAAACCTTTCAATTTATTTCTATTCGTCTTTTTATCGTTAAGCAGTTGTTGACCAGAAATTTTAACATGCTCTAATCCACCGTCAATAACTTTTACATTACCTTTTTCGACTCCTTCCAAATACTTACCGCCACTATGGCTCTCTTTACCTACGTGATACTTTATCAAATATGACGTTGCGAACCGACGATCACATGCAGTACAGTTGAAACTCGAACCCAAAGCGCATTGCAATAAAGGAATGGTCGGCAGATAAGTTGGTGGGCTCCTCGTTGGGTAGTGGTATCTGCCTCCCCGTAGCCTCGGATCAATCATTGTCAATCTGCTGGAAATAGAACCATCGGGTTGTCGGCAATTAGTGTTTTCGGCAAATCCGATGCGTTTCATTCTCTCCATCATATCAGGACAATAAAGGTCATGCTTCTCCTGAAAAAAGTACTGATAACTTGTTGGGTGCCTAGGTACTCTACAAACCATTTCTCCTTTCTCGTTTTTACGCTTCAAGCAGCGTTCTCCAGCCCTCGAACAATTATGCGTGGACATTTTGATATATAGTTGTTTGAGGTCATCGAAGTCTGAAGATCTTTCAACGATTCCATTTTTCAGGAGTTGCTGACGTGTGACCCCAAAGCTTTCATCATTAAACACGGTTTCAGGATTGCAAGAAATACGACTCAACGTTGTTTCTACTGGTTCGTCGAATAAAGCAGCACCGATGTGGACGTGGGCTTTGTTGCCAGGTGAACCTGTAGATTGAAATTCCAAACGAGCAAACATGTGCCTAATAGGTCCTGCAGGCTGATCTGGGCTATTAACGAGATACTCCAGAAAAACGTTAATGAAACGGAGCCACATCCTGTTAATCATTCCTAAGTTAGCGTAATAAATTCTAGGGTAATCGGACAGATTCTTACTCATCTCCTTCATACTACTAATTACCCGCATTATACCTGGAGTCCTGACTTCGTTGCATGTCATCGTCATCCAGTACTTCCAAGGATACTTCGTAGTAAGTGCTGTCAATTCACGAATTTTTATATTACTGTCGGATTCATCATATGGAAGAGGACTGTCTTGTACCAAACAATGAAGAGACTTGTTTTCGGCTATATGCTCCAATCCTCGTCTGAAAACAAGGGCAGATGAATTCTTGTTTAATTTATCATTTAGCTTAAGGTCAAAATAAAAATGCAGACTTGAATGTTGTTGACTCGTTGGCAAGTTATGATCACGTAATCGAATGCCAATCATGTCGTCTTTGGATCGCAATGACCTGGAGGTGCGAGAAGATGATGTGTTGCAGAAATGGGCTTGATGCATAGCACCAATTGGAGAATTCCCTTTCATTGCCCAAAACGTTGTCGGAAGAATTTGTGCCTCGGGAAAGAGTAGAGACACTGCCGTCGAATCACCATTCCCAGCAAAGTGATGGAGCAAGTTTTGAGTCTTTGCATTCTTTCTGCGGCGTGTGCTTCTTTTCAAAACCTGAAAAGTGTCATTCAATAAAATATGTAACGGAAAATAGTTACTAGCCGCGTTAAAAGAAGGTATGTTTGTTGACACTGTATGTAAAGGATCAACAATTATTTCATCCTCAAGAAAGTCTAAGTTAGAATGATGTAACAAAACTTGACTCAAATCAACGTCATTATCACAATTCAAGTTATCGTTATCTGCAGATGAACTGTCATTAATATCGTAATCAATATCAGTACCTTCATCCATACTCACCGCATCCGGTGCCACATCATACTCACTTTCTGATTGTATTTCAACAATCTCACCGTTTCGCATCTCAGACGTAAAATGTCCTCGACATATTCCTACATTACACTCCATCCCCAAATAGTTCCATTGACATCCCCAAACAGCTTTATTGGTACACGTTCTCTTGAAGCATTGCTTATTAGTGTAACGAGACTCCTTCATGAGAAATTCATGGTGTTGTTCATTTCCACACTTGAAATATTGTTGGCCGTCTAATGATCTTGAGAGGATTTCTTCGTTGACCGCATTTGATGTTGTGCCATATATTGCTAGCTGCCAAGATGGAAGCTGTGGAAGAAAGTTATACTTATGCGTCCGTTGGTCATTGACCAGCCACCAAAGTAACGTGTGATCCCATCTAAAAGCATGACCATGCTTGGAAGACAACACCATGAGAAGATGTCTCCCCATAAATTGATGAGGAGGTGAAGAATGACGGTTTCTCGAAGATGTAGGCTTGATAATCAACAACACTTCTTCATCATTAAGCAGTAAATGGATTGGATGACTGAAATCGTCCGTAACGTGTGACACACATTTTTTAACAAGCAAACATAAAACGTTCGATAAAATTTCTGCTTCCGAAATTCTGACTTGTTGTCCATGCGTCTGAATAATTCTCTTGAAACTGTCCTGAAAAACAATCTTTGACATACTAAGTTTACAACGGGTTTGAAATTTTTCAACAGAAGCAACAGTACATAAAATTGAAGCGGTATACTGGTCTTTGTTTTCAACCGCTTGCATTAGAGCTAAGTTATATAATTGCCTGCAATGGATGAGAATAAAAGATATTAATCCAGCAGGTGACCACGAGTTTACGCAATCCTCATAATGCGAAATGTTAATGACTTTACTAAAATCAGTTCCGAGCTGACATCGGAAAGGTTTACAGCCAAACGAGTCAGCCGGATGTACAATAGCTATAAACATCTTAGTTGGCTCTATTAACTCACCATCATGTTGTTGAGAAGTCTGTACTTGCCTTGCGTGGCCTGCTCGCCACATATAATAAGCATCAATTTCCGACACATAGGTTCCCGAAGACAAATGTTTCTGAATAACGTCTTCGTCATAAACACCCGACTTTTCTCGACGATGTACATTGTATGTAAGCAGGTACGATTCCGCATCCCGGCGTCTTCTATGATCCCTAAAAAGTCTTTTTCTAATATCATTACGTTGCCCTACAATAAGTGAATTAACTAGATGCTGATCACTAGAAATGATCATTTTAGATGGATTAGGATTTAGTGAGCAAGACGACATTCCAAAATGACCGCCACGAACGTCTATCACGTGTCCTGACGAATTCCATTGCTTTATCTTACCCAGGCGTTTTATGTGAGGTATAAGAGTACATGGAGCTAAGAAATCACATCCTTGTTCAGCATTTGGTCGAAGAACGGGATTCGTTGGTGGATGAATTGTCGGCCGCTTCAAAGACTCGTGCTTATCTTTACACCATAAAATGCATATTCCTTGCTGTTCCGACACCGCTATTCCAGCTGCGCACACATAACTTTCCAAATATGTCGTTGGCAAGGGTGGCCAATCGGGGCGTGCTCCTCTGAATGTTTCTGAATCAGCTCCTGACAATTTGACTTCCGTTAAATCTGTCAAATAATGTAGTAATGGAATAAAATCACAATCTTCTAAAAATTGCCAGCAACCCAAAGGGCATACGACGTCGGCAACTGGGAAAGCATTAAAAGCCTCTTTAATGTAGCCTATGTCAAGAGTTGCCACTAAAGACTTAAATTTATTAATATCGTGAGTACGATCCACAAATCTACATTCGGTGTTGTTCAAATGCAATACTCGCCACATTTCCCTAATTGTAGATGGTAAAACTGACCAAACTTTATTTGAAATGTCACCGCTCAGTGACAAAATATACCATAGTACACTGGGCCAAGAGCAATGCCAGGATTGCTTAATTGTCATAAAAGTAGTTGAAGTTAAATACTTACAACAAAGATCGCAAAGCAATACCTGCTGTGAAGCTACCATACCACGCCGAATAAATCCGAACTTTTTACGTTTGAGTACCGGTGACCGGTTGCGCAAATTAATATTATACTTCTCTGTACTGTTTCTGCAGCAATTGGCACATGTTCTGGTCGCTTGTTTAACCCCTTGAAGTCTCAACGGATATTCCGGTTTGTCAGGCCTTTCCATTCGCTGAGGTACAGGGTTGTTTGATGTCATTTCCAAAGTTACAGTCTGCGAAACATCTCTGATATCTTTTTCATGGATTGACTGCTGATCTTCTAAATGACAACTTGATACACAATTAGCAGAGGAATTGTCAGAAGATGCAAATGACGGAAGAAGAGCTACGTAATGAAGGTCATTAGATAAATATCCTATATTAACCACTTGTGGAAAAGTGCCGAATGATCCAAAATGTTTTGTCCTGTCGTCCCATAAACGAATTGTTATGGGAAACAAGGCAGCTATTGCATAAAAACAACATGTCTGGGCCCATTCACGAGTACTTCTTGTTAAAGAAACAAAAGTAGTAAATTCCGAATCGCGATCATCAGAATCGGTTTCTAATAAATCTCTATAAATATCCGGACGACTACTTAGTTCATCTGCCACGATTGCCCTAAATTGCTCGATATTATCCGGTTTATTAGGTAAGCCTAAAGATCGCATACCGTCTAGAATTGAAATGTACGCGCAGTCGCCATCTCCAGTATTGTTTAATAAATAAAAATTGTTCAAATTACAGACCTGTTTAAGCCATACAATACCACCTGGATTTTGAAAAGACCCATTGCAAAGTCCGTCAGTGCAAGGCGAAGGAGCGGTTGTCGGTAACAAATCTCGAACTGTTGGTCCAAAAACCTGGTAACGAGTCCCTACTTCTCGTGTTGAGTTACACTCCGCCAAGGTCCCAATTTCCTCTACGTTCTCGGAATTCGGTTCAGTAGAATTGACTTCATTGGAAGTTGCCAACCATTGAAGCAATTTCCTTTCACCATTGCCGTCAACCAACGCTTTCACGCCACATGTTCTCACGTTGTGATCAGTCGCATTGCAGTATGAGCATGAACGTCTAGCGCGTTTTCGTCCAACCATTATGCACAATACCTGATAAATGTTGTATGTTAATAAATATTGAGGAAACTGTACAAAACCTAACGCAAATGATATTATTTTTTCCTACCTTAAATCGTAGCCGATCTTCAAATTATTGAAAACACGCGAATGAATGCACTTGAATGCCGGCTAACTGCTTGAACTTGGGACTGTATTATCAGTTATAAATATACAACGTAATGGGACGTAATGTTGACGTCCTTCTATTAGCCTATTTACTGATATTAAATATATTACTCTGTAAAATAATGTCATGATAATTATTAATGAATATAAATTGGTAACAATATAACCATTTCTTAAGGTAACAGTAAGATCGATTATGTCAATCAGCAAGATCACTAAACCGCCAAGGCACAAACGATGCTAGTAATCATAACTATACAATAACATTGCCAAGTTATCATCATGTTCTGACTATTCCTGACAGCATGCATAAAACTTACATTTGAGTATAACCTATATATATACAATTGCATACATTTAACGCTGCACGAATCAGAGAGTGTCTCTAACAAGTTGAATATGGTCCCAGTTATTTCAAGTAGACCCGGAGCGTAAAATTTAGCAAACAGTTGATGCACACTGCTGCAAAACTATTTGTTGCATTCAACAACTATATAACTTAAATAATAAACATAACAATAACATTGCAAGGATTTGCAAGTCTGCAACGAATCAATGTATCGCATAAAGGATTTCTATTGCTTACAATTTACGATCAAGTTCCCGTGCGTTTATCATTTCTTTCGAATTTTATCGTTCAGTAAACTTTAACTTATTTAATGGTATAAGCGATTCGATAATGATACCATTCGTCTACGCGTCTATTGGAATTGTTAATCATAACTTTCCTTATACCTGTAATAATTAGGTCTTAGTTTCAAAGATACATATTTCGTACACTGGAAGTATCTCTGCTAAACATCACATCAAAGACATATATGATAGGACTTCGCTAATCTTTGTATACTTTATTTATTAGGTTGATTACGTTTAGTTGATGCACACGTATGCAAAACTGTTTGTTGCATTCAACGACTATATAACGACCAATTGAATTGCTGTGGTAAATAAATGCAGGTTTCAAAGTCTTGATCCAATATGCAAACCGACAAAGAAAACAGACTTATATTATAAGCGACTAATAACAAATGGTTACATTCAATTTCATCCACAATAGCTAACTAACAGCAATAGCGTAATCAAGTTTTATCAATTTTAGGGCCCGTTTTCACTCAACCGTGACGAAATTTTTTGACATAAACTAGACCTCAATTAACTTGTATGACCCGAATATGGCATCTCTACCTGTCACCAATTCTCGAGATATAACGTAAAATCACTGGAGCATGACTGAGGAATTGGAGAAAAAAAGTTCCTGTCAAAATGGATTCAAATAATTTTTTCTAACATGCCCATGCTTTTACTTTCTTAATAAGTCTTTCCAAAGGCCTGCAATAAGCCAAAATCACTAAAGCGTGACTGGGGAGTAAGAAACAAAAAAAAACCTCCAAAAAAATGTTAAACTAATTTTCCAACGATACCTATCTATTTCATTTCTCAATAGCTCCATTTTAGGTACGCAACCGTCTTATGCCACTAGAGAGCCATTGGAGGGGAAACACCGATTTTTCGGCAAATAAAATTTCAAATAATTATACTCTTTGAGAATTAGGCAAATATTTTTCCCGGAAACCCCCTTTCACATGCCTCAAAATTGCCTAAAAACAATATAACCTGAGTGGCGTGGCTTTGCACAAGTTTTCTCACCACAGAGGGCGTGGGGGCTCAGCCCCCACCGCCAAAATTACTTGAAAAAATTCCCAGAGCTCGGCCAAACGCTTTCCCGTCCCGGAAATGCCGCTAAACGGCCTCTAAACCACACAATCACTCTTGCGTGACTTGATTGACAGCTTGATTGACAGATAACCACGCCCCTCGCTCAAAAACCCCGTTTTGACCCCTTTCCTCTGGCCCTATCGTTTCCAAAAATTTTCTGCGTCATGCGGACAGGCATACCTGACTAACGTGCTAATTACCTATTTCATCAGCCCTACCCTACATAGTGGAAATGCTCATCAGTCGGTCTCCCACGCATAGAATTTTAACTTCCACCTCACGTGCAACGTTTTCTGACTCAGACTGTGCATTCGCACTTTCAGTGCGACAGGTTGCGAGACCATCCAGGGACGGTCGCTGCGCTACCCGCGAGGGGAAATGTAAGGGAGATATTTGAGTATAAACGAGCGTATGTTTCATTATGAGTTTGTTGGATGCACCAGGGTCGTTGCGCCGGACGAATGCGGAAATTCGTCCGGCGCGTAGCCCCAGCCACTTAGTTCATTCAGTAGTTTAAATAACACGTCATAAACTGATCACTCTTGATGGGTGTCGATTTTTATCAATTTTAAGGTCCGTGATCACTCGACCGTGACGAAATTTTATAGGCATAAACTTTACTCCAACTACCTTGTATAACCCAAATATGAGACCCCTGTCTATTACCGTTCTCGAGATATGGCAGAAAATCACTGGACCGTTACTGAAGGCTACTAGAAAAAAAATTTTGCTGATACGTGATTGGAATGATTTTTCTGATCATGCCCATGCCTTTAGATTCTTGATAAGACCTCTCTGAAGCCGGCAAAAGGCCAAAATCACTAGACCGTGACGGAGGCACGGGAGCAAAAAAATTTCTTGAAAAAAGTATTAAACTAAACTTTCTCAACCTACTTATGTATTTTTTTTTCTCAATATCTCAATTCTTAAGCGCAACATTCCGAACTCACTGGACCGTTACGGGGACGGGGAATCCCAAAGTTCGGGTGGTGATATATTCTATTAATTAGTCCCTTCGATATTTATGCATCGCTTTGCCCGAAAACCGATTCCGAGTGCTCCTATTCGCCCGAAAACCATATTACCTAAGTGGGCGTGGCTTTCTACATGTTTTTTCGCCACTGGGGGGGCGGGGGCACATCCCCCACCCCCAAACATGTTTGGATAAATTCCCAATGCTCTGGCAAACCCTTCCCCGGCCCGGAAACGCAGCCAAAGGGCTTCTAAACCCCAAAATCACTCTTGCGTGACTTGACTGACAGCTTGATTGACAGGTGGCCACTAAAAGCCAGTTTTGGCCCACTTCCCCTGGCCCGATCGTTCCGAAAAATTTTCTGTGCTCGTTTGGTAACAGCCCCCAGCTACATGCCAAGTTTCAACCCGATCGGCCCGCCAGTTTTCTTGGAAATACCCTTTTCACCCCCACATATCGCATATACTTTCAACTAACCTGCCCTACGTGCAATGACCTCTGATATATACTGTGCATACGCACTAAAGTGCTACCGGGTTGCCATACCATCCAGGGACGGTCGCTGCGCTACCCGCGAGGGGAAATGTAAGGGAGATATTTGAGTATAAACGAGCGTATGTTTCATTATGAGTTTGTTGGATGCACCAGGGTCGTTGCGCCGGACGAATGGCGGAAATTCGTCCGGCGCGTAGCCCCCAGCCACTTTAGTTCATTCAGTAGTTTAAATAACACGTCATAAACTGATCTCTCTTGATGGATGTCGATTTTTATCAATTTTAAGGTCCGTGATCACTCGACCGTGACGAAATTTTATAGGCATTAACTTTACTCCAACTACATTGTATAACCCAAATATGAGACCCCTGTCTATTGCCGTCCTCGAGATATGGCAGAAAATCACTGGACCGTTACTGAAGGCTACTAGAAAAAAAATTTTGCTGATACGTGATTGGAATGATTTTTCTGATCATGCCCATGCTTTTAGATTCTTGATAAGACCTCTCTGAAGACGGCAAAAGGCCAAAATCACTAGACCGTGACGGAGGCACGGGAGCAAAAAAATTTCTTGAAAAAAGTATTAAACCAAACTTTCTCAACCTACCTATGTTTTTTTTTTTCCCAATATCTCAATTCTTAAGCGCAACATTCCGAACTCACTGGACCGTTACGGGGACGGGGAATCCCCAAAGTTCGGGTGGTGATATATTCTATTAATTAGTCCCTTCGATATTTATGCATCGCTTTGCCCGAAAACCGATTCCGAGTGCTCCTATTCGCCCAAAAACCATATTACCTAAGTGGGCGTGGCTTTCTACACGTTTTTTCGCCATTGGGGGGGCGGGGGCACATCCCCCAACCCCCAGACATGTTCGGATAAATTCCCAATGCTCTGGCAAACCCTTTCCCGGCCCGGAAACGCAGCCAAAGGGCTTCTAAACCCCAAAATCACTCTTGCGTGACTTGACTGACAGCTTGATTGACAGGTGGCCACTAAAAGCCAGTTTTGGCCCACTTCCTCTGGCCCGATCGTTCCGAAAAATTTTCTGTGTTCGTTTGATAACAGCCCCCAGCTACATGCCAAGTTTCAACCCGATCGGCCCGCCAGTTTTCTTGGAAATACCCTTTTCACCCCCACATATCGCATATACTTTCAACTAACCTGCCCTACGTGCAATGACCTCTGATATATACTGTGCATACGCACTAAAGTGCTACCGGGTTGCCATACCATCCAGAAGAAAACGTCTGCCTGCGGCACACGACGAGGGGGGCCGCGGACGCACAAATGGTTGGTTCGGCCCAAGCCGGGTATGTCCGTGACGCTCTGGCCGCCATCTGTTGCGTCGGACGGATCGCGGCATGATCCGACCGACGCCATTGACGCCCCCTACCATAAACAGTACTATCTGTATGGACGGGAGTCTATTTTTATCAATTCCAAAGTCCGTGATCACTCGACCGTGACGAAATTTTATAGGCATAAACTACACTCCAACTACCTTCTATAACCCAAATATGAGACCCCTATCTATCACCGTTCTCGAGATATGGCCTAAAATCACTGGACCGTAACTGAAGCCTACGGGAAAAAAATTCCGCTGATACGTGATTGGAATAATTTTTCTGATCATGCCCATGCCTTTAGATTCTCGATAAAACCCTTCATTAGCCGTCAAAAGGCCAAAATCACTAGACCGTGACGGAGGCACGGGAGCAAAAAAATTCCTTGGAAAAAGTATTAAACTAAACTTTCTCAACCTACCTATGTATTTTTTTTTCTAAATATCTCAAATCTCAAACGCAACATTCCGAGCTCACTGGACCGTTACGGGGAAGGGGAATCCCCAAAGTTCGGGTGGTAATATATTCTATTAATTAGTCCCTTCCATATTTATACATCACTTTGCCCAAAAACCGATTCCAAGTGCTCCTAATCGCCCAAAAACCATATTACCTAAGTGGGCGTGGCTTTCTACACGTTTACTCGTCACTGGGGGGGTGGGGGCACTTCCCCCACCCCCAAACACGTTTGGAAAAATTCCCAATACCCGGGCAAACCGTTTCCCGGCCCGGAAACGCAGCTAAACGGCTTCTAAACCCCAAAATCACTCTTGCGTGACCTGATTGACAGCCTAGAAATGGCAATGTCGCACATCCTTACATTTGGGCCACTAAAATCCCGTTTTGGCCCACTTCCTCTGGCCCGATTTTTCTGAAAAATTTTCTTTGGTATATTGGGACCCTCAGCTATCTTTTGACACCGCCCGCTTGTCTCTAGGACTTGCGGTTCTCCGTAACATACCCTGTTGGATCGGAGTCTGTGATTGACCTTCCATTAATATCTCTGGCCGCTGGCTTTTGATTTTTGTTGTGGCTATCGCCACCCATCACGAGACGTGGCGGGGTAGCATCCAGGGGTCGGTCGCTTCGCTACCCGCGAGGGGAAATGTGAAGAAATGTGTTTAGTAAGGTAAAAAGTAGGTGTTTGTTCTGATTTTGTTGGAAGACCCTGGTCGTTGCGCCGGACGAATGGCTGCATTCGTCCGGCGCAGTGCCCCCGACCTTTTTAGTTCATTAAATAGTTTAAATACCAGGTTAGAAACTGATCCCCTCTAATGGGAATCAAGTTTTATTCATTTTAGGGCCCGTGATCACTCAACCGTGACGAAATTTTTTTGACATAAACTAGACCTCAATTAACTTGTATGACCTAAATATGGCATCTTTACCTATTACCATTCTCGAAATATAACGTAAAATCAATGGAGCATGACTGAGGAGTTGGAGGAAAAAAATTCCTTTTAAAATGGATTCAAATAATTTTTCCAAATATGCCCATGCTTTCACTTTCTCAATATGTCCTTTCAGAGGCCTGCAATAAGCCAAAATCACTAAAGCGTGACTGGGGAGTAAGAGAACAAAAATTTCTTCAGAACAATGTTAAACTAATTTTTCCAACCATACCTATCTATTTTATTTCTCAATAGCTCCATTTTTAAGTGCGCAACCTTCTTACGCCACTGGAGGGCGATTGGGAGGGGGAAACACCGATTTTTCAGTAAAGAAAATTTCAAATAATTATACTCTTTGAGAATTAGGCAAATCTTGGCCCAAAACCCCATTCACATGCCTCAGAATTGCCCAAAAACAATAGAACCTAAGTGGGCGTGGCTTTGCACGAGTTTTCTCACCACAGAGGGCGTGGGGGCACAGCCCCCACCGCCAAAAAGACTTGGAAAAATTCCTAATACTCGGGCAAACGCTTTCCGGCCCCGGAAACTTAGCTAAACGGCCTCTGAACCCCTAAATTACTCTAGCGTGACTTGATTGACAGCTGATTGACCAATGAACAGCCTCGGGCCACAAAAACCCCGTTTTGACCCCTTTCCTCTGGCCCGATCGTTTCCAAAAATTTTCTGCGTAATGCGGACAGGGATACCTGACTAACGTGCTAATCACCTACCTCATCAGCCCTACCCTACATAGTGGAAATGCTCATCAGTCGGTCTCCCACGCATAGAATTTTAACTTCCACCTCACGTGCAACGTTTTCTGATTTAGACTGTGCATTCGCACTTTCAGTGCGACAGGTTGCGAGACCATCCAGTGGTGGTCAAAGGTGCGGCCTTCGGCCTCCCAACGAGAGGGAAAAGCGCTAAAGCGCACATTTATAACGCTCGACGCTTTTTTAAAAACGTAGCACTCGCGTGTCTATCACCGCCGTAAGTCGCGCCGATCGAATAGCGGAAATTCGATCGGCGCACGCCCCCCAAATTTGGAATGTTTACCAAGTTTAATCGATCTACAGGCGTTTACCCACTAGGGGGCGTGTTGAGGACTCTAGTTCATGAAATAAAGAATCAGTGTAGTTAGTACAACGTGTCGGCCAGGTTTACAGGTTCTACTAACTACAGAACTCGAGATACAGATTTTTGCGATTTGACCACTAGTGGGGGCACGTGTGCGGTAGAGAGTTCAAACTAAGAAAGAGTACCACCAAAGCCTTTCACTGACCGAGTTTGAAGACTCTATCTATCGCAGAACTCGAGATATAGATTTTTGCGATTTGACCACTAGTGGGAGCACGGGTGCGGTAGGGTCTCCAAACTAAGAAAGAGTAACACAAAAGCTTTCCACTGACCGACTTTGAAGACTCCATCTATCGCAGAAGCCGAAATTTAGCGATTTCAATATTTGACCACAAGGTGGCCGGATCAGTCCCAGATTTTTTTTGAGTGGTTAATTAGTTTAGTTATACACCTTTTCCAAGTATGAGCCCTCTGCCTACACGGGAACCCTTATTTCCGATAACGACACAGACCAGACTGCCGAAACGGTGTTGCCAGGTTTTAAAAACTAAGAAATCCCTTTCTCGTTATCTGGGGCGGGGAGGGGAAACCCCCCCGCCTTGAAAATATTCAAAATAATTTTAGCAAGGTCCCTATCGCCTTGCGCGGCCCGGTAACCCCGGGAAACGGCAAGAAATCAAAGGATTACCTTATATGGAAGGTCATGTGACCGACGTATGGAAGGAGAAAGGCACTTTTTGGCTTTCGGGCCGTTTTTCGGGCCCTTCCCGTGGCGGGATCGTTCTGAAAAATTTCTCTGTTTCTGGGGGGACCGTCAGCTCTCTTTAGACACCTCGGGCGCGTCTCTACGACTTGCAGTTATCTCCATAGTGCTCGCTGCACCCCTCTCGGTAAAGTTACAACCCAACCACACTACGCACGTTACACGTGCACCGAAAACGATCGCATGTACGCGCCTCACGGCGCGGAGGGTTTGACAAACCGTGCTGCAACATCCAGGGGTCGGTCGCTTCGCTACCCGCGAGGGGAAATGTAAAGAAATGTGTTTAGTAAGGTAAAAAGTAGGTGTTTGTTCTGATTTTGTTGGAAGACCCTGGTCGTTGCGCCGGACGAATGGCGGCATTCGTCCGGCGCAGTGCCCCCGACCTTTTTAGTCCATTAAATATTTTAAATACCAGGTTAGAAACCGATCACCCTCAATGGAAATCAAGTTTTATTAATTTTAGGGCCCGTGATCACTCAACCGTGACGAATTTTTTTTGACATAAATTAGACCTCAATTAACTTGTATGACCCAGATATGGCCTCTCTCCCTATTACCATTCTCGAGATATAACGTAAAATCACTGGAGCATGACTGAAGAGTTGGAGGAAAAAAATTCCTTTTAAAATGGATTCAAATAATTTTTCCAAATATGCCCATGCTTTCACTTTCTCAATATGTCCTTTCAGAGTCCTGCAATAAGCCAAAATCACTAAAGCGTGACTGGGGAGTAAGAGAACAAAAATTTCTTCAAAAAAATGTTAAACAAATTTTTCCAACCATACCTATCTATTTCATTTCTCAATAGCTCCATTTTTAAGTGCGCAACCTTCTTACGCCACTGGAGGGCTATTGGGAGGGGGAAACACCGATTTTTCAGTAAAGAAAATTTCAAATAATCATACTCTTTGAGAATTAGGCAAATCTTGGTCCAAACCCCCATTCACATGCCTCAGAATTGCCTAAAAACAATAGAACCTAAGTGGGCGTGGCTTTGCACGAGTTTTCTCACCACAGAGGGCGTTGGGGCACAGCCCCCACCGCCAAAAAGACTTGGAAAAATTCCTAATACTCGGGCAAACGCTTTCCGGCCCCGGAAACTTGGCTAAACGGCCTCTAAACCCCTAAATCACTCTAGCGTGACTTGATTGACAGCTGATTGACCAATGAACAGCCTCGGGCCACAAAAACCCCGTTTTGACCCCTTTCCTCTGGCCCGATCGTTTCCAAAAATTTTCTGCGTCATGCGGACAGGGATACCTGACTAACGTGCTAATCACCTACCTCATCTGCCCTACCCTACATAGTGGAAATGCTCATCAATCGGTCTCCCACGCATAGAATTTTAACTTCCACCTCACGTGCAACGTTTTCTGATTTAGACTGTGCATTCGCACTTTCAGTGCGACAGGTTGCGAGACCATCCAGTGGTGGTCAAAGGTGCGGCCTTCGGCCTCCCAACGAGGGGGAAAAGCGCTAAAGCGCACATTTGTAACGCTCGACGCTTTTTTAAAAACGTAGCACACGCGTGTCTATCACCGCCGTAAGTCGCGCCGATCGAATAGCGGAAATTCGATCGGCGCACGCCCCCCAAATTTGAATTGTTTACCAAGTTTAATCGATCTGTAGGCGTTTCACCACTAGGGGGCGTGTGGAGGACTCTAATTCATGAAATAAAGAATTAGGGTCGTTAGTACAACGTGTCGGCCAGGTTTACAGGTTCTACTAACTACAGAACTCGAGATAAAGATTTTTGCGATTTGACCACTAGTGGGAGCACGTGTGCGGTAGAGACTTCAAACTAAGAAAGAGTACCACCTAAGCTTTCCACTGACCGAGTTTGAACACTCTATCTATCGCAGAACTCGAGATATAGATTTTCGCGATTTGACCACTAGTGGGAGTACGGGTGCGGTAGAGTCTCCAAACTAAGAAAGAGTAACACAAAAGCTATCCACTGACCGACTTTGAAGACTCTATCTATCGCAGAAGCCGAAATTTAGCGATTTTAATATTTGACCACAAGGTGGCCGGATCCGTCCCAAATTTTTTTTGAGTAGTTAATTAGTTTAGTTATACACGTTTTCCAAGTATGAGCCCTCTGCCTACACGGGAACCCCTATTTCCGATAACGACACAGATCAGACTGCCGAAATGGTGTTGCCAGGTTTTAAAAAACTAAGAAATCCCTTTCTCGTTATCTGGGGCGGGGAGGGGAAACCCCCCCGCCTTGGAAAAATTCAAAATAATTTTAGCAAGGTCCCTCTCGCCTTGCGCGGCCCGGTAACCCTGGGAAACGGCTAAAAATCAAAGGATTACCTTATATGGAACGTCATGTGACCTACGCATTGGAGGAGAAAGTCACTTTTTGGCTTTCGGGCCGTTTTTCGGGCCCTTCCCGTGGCGGGATCGTTCTGAAAAATTTTCTCGGTAATGGGGGGACCGTCAGCTCTCTTTAGACACCTCGGGCGACCCTGTAGGACTTGCGGTTTTCTCTATTAGGCTTGTTGACCCCGACTTTTGCACTTCACAACCCAACCACACTTCGCACGTTATACGTGCACCGAAAACTATCACCTGTTCGCGCCTCACGGCGCGGTCGGTTTGACAAACCGTGCTGCAACATCCAGAATAGACGTCTGCCTGCGGCAGCCGCGAGGGGGCCGCGGGCGCACAAATGGTTGGTTCGGGACCATGTCGGGTATGTCCGTGACGCTCTGGCCGCCATCCGTTGCGTCGGACGGATCGCGGCGTGATCCGACCGACGCCATCGGCCCCCCCTAACATACACAGTTTTATCCGTATGGACGGTTAATACCAAAATAGGTCGCATTGTCGAAAATTCTAATTTTCCTGATTGAAATATCGACATTGCGACAATTTTGTAGCAATGTCGAAATTTCCGTCCAAGAATGTCACAATGTCAATTTTTCATACCAGATTAGGGTTGTTATGCAAATTATATAGTTTGTCGCAATGTTTGATTTTTAGTTGTTGAATTTTCGACAGTGCGACAAAAAGGATTAGGGTTGTTATGCTAATTAGATAGTTTGTCGCAATGTCGATTTTTAGTTTCTGATTTTTAGTCTGTTTTCATCGATTTTAAGGTCCGTGATCACTCGACCGTCACGAAATTTTATAGGCATAAACTACACTCCAACTACCTTCTATAACCCAAATACGAGACCCCTATCTATTACTGTTCTCGAGATATGGCCTAAAATCACTGGACCGTAACTGAAGCCTACGGGAAAAAAAATTTCGCTGATACGTGATTGGAATAATTTTTCTGATCATGCCCATGCCTTTAGATTCTCGATATGACCTCTCTGAAGCCGGCAAAAGGCCAAAATCACTAGACCGTGACGGAGGCACGGGAGCAAAAAAATTCCTTGAAAAAAGTATTAAACTAAACTTTCTCAACCTACCTATGTATTTTTTTTCCTCAATATCTCAATTCTCAAGCGCAACGTTCCGAAGTCACTGGACCGTTACGGGGTAGGGGAATCCCCAAAGTTGGGGTGGTAATATATTCTATTAATTAGTCCCTTCGATATTTATGCATCACTTTGCCCGAAAACCGATTCCAAGTGCTCTTAATCGCCCAAAAACCATATTTCCTAAGTGGGCGTGGCTTTCTACACGTTTTCTCATCACTGGGGGGGCGGGGGCACTTCCCCCACCCCCAAACACGTTTGGAAAAATTCCCAATACCCGGGCAAACCGTTTCCCGGCCCGGAAACGCAGCTAAACGGCTTCTAAACCCCAAAATCACTCTAGCGTGACTTGATTGACAGCATGGAAATAGCAATGTCACACATCCTAGAATTTGGGCCACTAAATGCCCTATTTGACCAACTTCCTCTGGCCCGATCGTTCTGAAAAATTTTAATTAGTAGTTTGGGATCGTCCCCCATCTTTTGACACCACCGGCGAGTCTCTAGCACTTGCGGAACTCCGTAACATACCCTGTTGTACCCCTATTCTGTATACACAACCTAATCATCCTGGCCCGTGGTGCCTGGTTTTTGTGGCAGCTATCGCTGCATTGAAAGAGACGGCGGGATCCCATCCAGGATAGACGTCTGCCTGCGGCATCCGCGAGGGGGCCGCGGGCGCACAAATGGTTGGTTTGGCCCAGGCCGGGTATGTCCGTGACGCTCTGGCCGCCATCCGTTGCGTCGGACGGATCGCGGCATGATCCGACCGACGCCATTGACCCCCCCTAACATAAACAGTACTGTCTGTATGGACGGGAGTCTATTTTTATCAAGTTTGAGGTCCGTGATCACTCGACCGTGACGAAATTCCATAGGCATAAACTTTACTCCAACTACCTCCTATAACCCAAATACGAGACCCCTATCTATTACCGTTCTCGAGATATGGCCTAAAATCACTGGACCGTGAATGAAGGCTACTGAAAAAAAAATTTCGCTGATACGTGATTGAAATAATTTTTCTGATCATGCCCATGCCTTTAGATTCTCGATATGACCTCTCTGAAGCCGGCAAAAGGCCAAAATCACTAGACCGTGACGGAGGCACGGGAGCAAAAAAATTCCTTGAAAAAAGTATTAAACTAAACTTTCTCAACCTACCTATGTATTTTTTTTTCTCAATATCTCAAATCTTAAGCGCAACGTTCCGAACTCACTGGACCGTTACGGGGAAGGGGAATCCCCAAAGTTGAGGTGGTAATATATTCTATTAATTAGTCCCTTCCATATTTAAGCATCACTTTGCCCAAAAACCGATTCCAAGTGCTCTTAATCGCCCAAAAACCATATAACTCAAGTGGGCGTGGCTTTCCAAACTTTTTCTCACCACTGGGGGGGCGGGGGCACTTCCCCCACCCCCAAACACGTTTGGAAAAATTCCCAATGCCCGGGCAAACCGTTTCCCGGCCCGGAAACGCAGCCAAACGGCTCCTAAACCCCAAAATCACTCTTGCGTGACTTGATTGACAGCTGAGAAAACTCGATGTCTGCAACCACGTCTCTGGGCCACTAAAATGCCGTTTTGGCCCACTTCCTCTGGCCCGATCGTTCTGAAAAATTTTCTTTGTTAGTTTGCCCCCGTCCCCCATCTTTTGACACCACCCGCTTGTCTCTAGGACTTGCGGTTCTCCGTAACATACCTTTTGCATACCTCTTGAGCATTAACAACCCAATCTTCCTGGCCGCCGGCCTCTGGTGTCTGGTGCGACTAGCGTCGCGGTTCAAAAGACGGGGCGGAGTAGCATCCAGTGGTGGTCAAAGGTGCGGCCTTCGGCCTCCCAACGAGGGATAAAAGCGCTAAAGCGCACATTTGTAACGCTCGACGCTTTTTTAAAAACGTAGCACTCGCGTGTCTATTACCGCCGTAAGTCGCGCCAATCGAATAGCGGAAATTCGATCGGCGCACGCCCCCCAAATTTGAATTGTTTACCAAGTTTAATCGATCTGTAGGCGTTTCACCACTAGGGGGCGTGTGAGGACTCTAGTTCATGAAATAAAGAATAGGGTTGTTAGTACAACGTGTCGGCAAGGTTTACAGGTTCTACTAACTACAGAACTCGAGATACAGATTTTTGCGATTTGACCACTAGTGGGAGCACGGTTGCGGATAGAGACTTGAAACTAAGAAAGAGTACCACTATTGCTTCTCACTGACCGAGTTTGAAGACTCTATCTATCGCAGAACTCGAGATATAGATTTTTGCGATTTGACCACTAGTGGGAGCACGGGTGCGGTAGGTCTCCAAACTAAGAAAGAGTAACACAAAGCTTTCCACTGACCGACTTTGAAGACTCCATCTATCGCAGAAGCCGAAATTTAGCGATTTCAATATTTGACCACAAGGTGGCCGGATCAGTCCCAAGATTTTTTTTGAGTGGTTAATTAGTTTAGTTATACACGTTTTCCAAGTATGAGCCCTGTGCCTACACCGGAACCCTTATTTCCGGATAACGACACAGACCAGACTGCCAAAATGGTGTTGCCAGGTTTTAAAAAACTAAGAAATCCCTTTCTCGTTATCTGGGGCGGGGAGGGGAAACCCCCCCGCCTTGAAAAATTCAAAATAATTTTAGCGAAGTCCCTCTCGCCTCGCGCGGCCCGGAAACCCCGGAAACGGCAAGAAATCAAAGGATTACCTTATATGGAACGTCATGTGACCTACGCATGAAAGGAGAAAGGCACTTTTTGGCTTTCGGGCCGTTTTTCGGGCCCTTCCCGTGGCGGGATCGTTCTGAAAAATTTCTCTGTCTGGGGGGACCGTCAGCTCTCTTTAGACACCTCGGGCGATCTCTACGACTTGCGGTTTTCTCTATAGGCTGTTGACCCGACTTTCACTTCACAACCCAACCACACTCGCACGTTACACGTGCACCGAAACTATACCTATTCGCGCCTCACGGCGCGGTGTTGACAAACGTGCTGCAACATCCAGGGACGGTCGCTGCGCTACCCGCGAGGGGAAATGTAAGGGAGATATTTGAGTATAAACGAGCGTATGTTTCATTATGAGTTTGTTGGATGCACCAGGGTCGTTTGCGCCGGACGAATGGCGGAAATTCGTCCGGCCGCGTAGCCCCAGCCACTTTAGTTCATTCAGTAGTTTGAATAACACGTCATAAACTTGATCACTTCTTGATGGATGTCGATTTTTATCAATTTTAAGGTCCGTGATCACTCGACCGTGACGAAATTTTATAGGCATAAACTTTACTCCAACTACCTTGTATAACCCAAATATGAGACCCCTGTCTATTACCGTTCTCGAGATATGGCAGAAAATCACTGGACCGTTACTGAAGGCTACTAGAAAAAAAATTTTGCTGATACGTGATTGGAATGATTTTCTGATCATGCCCATGCTTTAGATTCTTGATAAACCTCTCTGAAGCGGCAAAAGGCCAAAATCACTAGACCGTGACGGAGGCACGGGAGCAAAAAAATTTCTTGAAAAAAGTATTAAGCTAAACTTTCTCAACCTACCTATGTATTTTTTTTCTCAATATCTCAATTCTTGAGCGCAACATTCCGAACTCACTGGACCGTTACGGGGACGGGGAATCCCCAAAGTTCGGGTGGTGATATATTCTATTAATTAGTCCCTTCGATATTTGTGCATCGCTTTGCCCGAAAACCGATTCCAAGTGCTCCTATTCGCCCCAAAAACCATATTACCTAAGTGGGCGTGGCTTTCTACACGTCTTTCGCACTGCGGGGGGCGGGGGTCCACATCCCCCACCCCCAAACATGTTGGATACACTCCCAATGCTCTGGCAAACTCCTTTTCCCGGCGCGGAACGCCAGCCAGAAGGGCTCTCCACAACCCCATACAATCATACCTGCAGCTGACTTTGATTGGCAGCTATTGACCGCAATAACAAGCCCCGTGGGCCACTACAAAACCCCTGTTTGGCCCACTTCCTTTGGCCCGATCGCTCCCAAAAATTTCTCTGTGTCCGTTGGTAACTGTCCCCCCGCTACATGCCAGAATTTCGTCTCGATCTGCCCGCACCGGTTGTCTGGGACATCGGAACTACGTGGTCTGCCCTACCTATCTTCGACTAGCCCTTTCGACTTACGCGCAAAGATTTCTGACCATTACTGTGCATACGCACTAAAGTGCTCTGTGTTGCCTGACCATCCAGAAGAAAACGTCTGCCTGCGGCACACGACGAGGGGGGCCGCGGGCGCACAAATGGTTGGTTCGGCCCAAGCCGGGTATGTCCGTGACGCTCTGGCCGCCATCTGTTGCGTCGGACGGATCGCAGCATGATCCGACCGACGCCATTGACGCCCCCTACCATAAACAGTACTATCTGTATGGACGGGAGTCTATTTTTATCAATTCCAAAGTCCGTGATCACTTCGAACCGTGACGAAATTTCAATAGGCATAAACTACACTCCAACTACCTTCTATAACCCAAATATGAGACCCTATCTATCACCATTCTCGAGATATGGCCTAAAATCACTGGACCGTAACTGAAGCCTACGGGAAAAAAAATTCCGCTGATACGTGATGGAATAATTTTTCTGATCATGCCCATGCCTTTAGATTCTCGATAAAACCCTTCATTTAGCCGTCAAAAGGCCAAATCACTAGACCGTGACGGGAGGCACGGGAGCAAAAAATTCCTTGGAAAAAGTATTAAACTAAACTTTCTCAACCCTACCTATGTATTTTTTTTCTAAATATCTCAAATCTTCAAGGCGCAACAATTCCGAGCTCACTGGACCGTTACGGGGTAGGGGAATCCCCAAAGTTCGGGTGGTAATATATTCTATTTAATTAGTCCCTTCCATATTTATACATCACTTTGCCCCAAACCGATTCCAAGTGCTTCCTAATCGCCCAAAAACCATATTACCTAAAGTGGCGTGGCTTTCTACACGTTTACTCCGTCACTGGGGGGGTGGGGGCACTTCCCCACCCTCAAACACGTTTGGAAAATTCCCAATAACCCGGGGCAAACCGTTTCCCGGCCCGGAAACGCAGCAAAACGGCTTCCAAACCCCAAAATCACTCTTGCGTGACCTGATTGACAAGCCTAGAAATGGCAATGTCGCACATCCTACTTTTGGGCACTAAATCTCGATTTGGCCCACTTTCTCTGGCCCGATTTTCTGAAAAATTTTCTTTGGTATATTGGGACCCTCAGCTATCTTTTGACACCGCCCGCTTGTCTCTAGACTTGCGGTTCTTCCGTAACATACTCCTGTTGGATCGGAGTCTGTGATTGACCTTCCATTAATATCTCTGCCGCTGGCTTTTGATTTTTGTTGTGGCTATCGCCACCCATCACGAGACGTGGCGGGTAGCATCCAGTATAGACGTCTGCCTGCGGCACCGACGAGGGGGCCGCGGGCGCACAAATGGTTGGTTTGACCCCAGTTGTGTCCGACGCTCTGGCCGCCATCCGTTGCGTCGGACGGATCGCGGCATGATCCGACCGACGCCATTGACCCCCCTAACATAAACAGTACTATCTGTATGGACGGAGTCTATTTTTATCAATTTTACGGTCGTGATCACTCGACCGTGACGAAATTTTATAGGCATAAACTTAACTCCAACTACCTTGTATAACCCAAATATGAGACCCCTCATTTCGTTCTCGAGATATGGCCTAAAATCACTGGACCGTGACTGAAGCTACTAGAAAAAAAATTCCGCTGATACGTGATTGGAATAATTTTTCTGATCATGCCCATGCCTTTAGATTCTCGATATGACCTCTCAAAGCCGGCAAAAGGCCAAAATCACTAGACCGTGACGGAGGCACGGGAGCAAAAAATTCCTTGAAAAAAGTATTAAACTAAATTTTCTCAACCTACCTATGTATTTTTTTTTCTCAATATCTCAAATCTTAAGCGCAACGTTCCGAACTCACTGGACCGTTACGGGAAGGGGAATCCCCAAAGTTGAGGTGGTAATATATTCTATTAATTAGTCCCTTGATTTAGGCATCACTTTGCCCAAAAACCGATTCCAAGTGCTCCTAATCGCCCAAAACCATATTACCTAAGTGGGCGTGGCTTTCTACACGTTTTTCGCCACTGGGGGGCGGGGGCACTTCCCCCACCCCCAAACACGTTTGGAAAAATTCCCAATGCTCGGGCAAACCGTTTCCCGGCCCGGAAACGCAGCTAAACGGCTTCTAAACCCCCAAATCACTCTCGCGTGACTTGACGGACAGCTTATTGACCAATCAGAAGCCTCGGGCCACTAAAAGCCCGTTTTGGCCCACTTCCTCTGGCCCGATCGTTCTGAAAAATTTTCTTTGTCAGTTTGGTAACTTCCCCCATCTTTTGACACCTCCCGCTTGTCTCTAGCACGTACGGTTCTCTCTAACATACCCTTTTGACGGGCGTTCTCTATATACACAACCCAATCTTCCTGGCCGCCGGCACCTGGTTTCTGTGGCAGCTATCGCTGCATATGTAAAAGACGGGGCGGGGTAGCATCCAGAAATAAACGTCTGCCTGCGGCACACGACGAGGGGGGCCGCGGGCGCACAAATGGTGGGTTCGGCCCAAGCCGGTAGTTCCTATGACGCTCGAGCCGCCATTCGTTGCGTCGGACGGATCGCGGCATGATCCGACCGACGCCATTGACCCCCCCTAACATAAACTTCAACGTATGACGGTAGTCTTTTTATCAATTTTAAGGTCGTGATCACTCGACCGTGACGAAATTTTATAGGCATAAACTACACTCCAACTACCTTCTATAACTCGAATACGAGATCCCTGTCTATTACCGTTCTCGAGATATGGCCTAAAATCACTGGACCGTAACTGAAGGCTACTAGAAAAAAAATTTCGCTGATACGTGATTGGAATAATTTTTCTGATCATGCCCATGCCTTTAGATTTTCGATATGACCTGTCTGAAGCCGGCAAAAGGCCAAAATCACTAGACCGTGACGGAGGCACGGGAGCAAAAAAATTCCTTGAAAAAGGTATTAAACTAAATTTTCTCAACCTACCTATGTATTTTTTTTCCTCAATATCTCAATTCCTAAGCGCAACATTCCGAACTCACTGGACCGTTACAGGGACGGGGAATCCCCAAAGTTCGGATGATAATATATTCTATTAATTAGTCCCTTCGATATTTAGGCATCACTTTGCCCAAAAACTGATTCCAAGTGCTCCTAATCACCCCGAAACCATATTACCCAAGTGGGCGTGGCTTTCTTGACGTTTTCTTGCCACTGGGGGGGGCGGGGGCACTTCCCCCACCCCCAAACACGTTTGGAAAAATTCCCAATGCCCTGGCAAACCGTTTCCCGGCCCGGAAACGCAGCCAAACGGCTTCTAAACCCCAAAATCACTCTTGCGTGACTTGACAGACAGCCTATTGACCAATCAGAAGCCTCGGGCCACTAAAAGCCCGTTTTGGCCCACTTCCTCTGGCCCGATCGTTCTGAAAAATTTTCTTTGTCAGTTTGCCCCCGTTCCCCATCTTTTGACACCACCCGCTTGTCTCTAGGACTTGCGGTTCTCCGTAACATACCTTTTGTATACCTCTTGAGCATTAACAACCCAATCTTCCTGGCCGCCGGCCTCTGGTGTCTGGTGCGACTAGCGTCGCGGTTCAAAAGACGGGCGGAGTAGCATCCAGTGGTGGTCAAAGGTGCGGCCTTCGGCCTCCCAACGAGAGGGAAAAGCGCTAAAGCGCACATTTATAACGCTCGACGCTTTTTTAAAAACGTAGCACTCGCGTGTCTATCACCGCCGTAAGTCGCGCCGATCGAATCGCGGAAATTCGATCGGCGCACGCCCCCCAAATTTGGAATGTTTACCAAGTTTCATCGATCTATAGGCGTTTTACCACTAGGGGGCGTGTTGAGGACTCTAGCTCATTAAATAAAGAAGGAGTGTCGTTAGTACAACATGTCGACCAGGTCTACAGGTTCTACTAACTACAGAACTCGAGATACAGATTATTGCGTTTTGAGCACTAGTGGGAGCACGTGTCCGGTAGAGATTTCAAACTAAGAAAGAGTACCACCAAAGCTCCTCACTGACCGAGTTTGAAGACTCTATCTATCGCAGAACTCGAGATATAGATTTTCGCGATTTGACCACTAGTGGGAGTACGGGTGCGGTAGAGTCTCCAAACTAAGAAAGAGTAACACAAAAGCTTTCCACTGACCGACTTTGAAGACTCTATCTATCGCAGAAGCCGAAATTTAGCGATTTTAATATTTGACCACAAGATGGCCGGATCCGTCCCAAATTTTTTTTGAGTAGTTAATTAGTTTAGTTATACACGTTTTCCAAGTATGAGCCCTCTGCCTACACGGGAACACCCCTATTTCCGATAACGACACAGATCAGACTACCGAAATGGTGTTGCCAGGTTTTAAAAAACTAAGAAATCCCTTTCTCGTTATTTGGGGCGGGGAGGGGAAACCCCCCCGCCTTGAAAAAATTCAAAATAATTTTAGCAAGGTCCCTCTCGCCTTGCGCGGCCCGGTAACCCCGGGAAACGGCAAAAAATCAAAGGATTACCTTATATGGAACGTCATGTGACCTACGCATTGAAGGAGAAAGGCTCTTTTTGGCTTTCGGGCCGTTTTTCGGGCCCTTCCCGAGAGGCGGGATCGTTCTGAAAAATTTTCTCGGTAATGGGGGGACCGTCAGCTCTCTTTAGACACCTCGGGCGACCCTGTAGGACTTGCGGTTTTCTCTATTAGGCTTGTTGACCCCGACTTTTGCACTTCACAACCCAACCACACTTCGCACGTTATACGTGCACCGAAAACTATCACCTGTTCGCGCCTCACGGCGCGGTCGGTTTGACAAACCGTGCTGCAACATCCAGAATTCTTATATGATCAGCCATGGTACAGCTAGTGTATGTATAATTATCTTTGGACCTCGCTAGAATTAAGTGTAAACTAAAATAAAATTAGAAAAAGGAATGTTTTAATCCTCTTTGTTGTTACTAAGTTTTTTTTTTCGTTTGGGATTTTTCCTTTCTTAGTTTTGTAAACTATCCAATTACTTTTACTTATCATGAAAGTTAAAATTTCAGTCGAAAATTTATTTATATGTAAAGAATTGGGGAGTACCAAGAATTCTGAGACATTTTGGGGTGGTTTCAAAAATCCCCTTCCATGTGATAGACTACTTCCTAATACACAGATGTGGTTGAGACTATAGGTATAGGTAATCGGTTTGAACCACTTGAGAAGTCTGTGGTTATTTCTGCAGTGTGCATTGTATGTATGTTACAAACATATTATGCTCAGTGATGATCGAGACTGAATATGCTAAAATCATACCAAAAGACTATCCAATTTGGTATATAGAGGATTTTGGGGTTGATGGCTTATTGGATAAAAGGATTGGATTCAATTACGTTGACAACACAGATTCAAAAATTCAAGTTTAAAATCCCATGGCCAGTCACTGTGTTTTCCAAGATTTATTAAATTGGTAGACAATTCTGGACCAGAAAGATACCGATCCTTTCATTGAAAGGAAGCTGCTCACATATTAAGAGCTGCTTATATACAGAGCCATGTCTAAAGTGAAAAAAGTGTGAACTATGAAAAAAATATTTTTTTAATTGAGTCCTGTTCAACAGAAAAATGTCTGTGAAATATTGTATATTCATTGATGACTTTTTTATATTGATTATTCTATTTTTTACAATTACCGAATGTTGATTTCTTTGACTGTCAGGTGTTAATTGAATAAGATGACAATAATGAATGATCATATTCAGAATATTAGAATGAGTAATTAATTTGAGTAATATATTATTTCTTTGTCTTGTGACTATTGCTTGACAAAATTTGTCTAATTGAAATTAAGTGGGCATGCTGATGAGTCTTTGGCTTAACTATATTAAGGCTAAAATTTACTTGGCCTAAATTCTAAATTTGATGATATAAATTTGGGTCGCTTCTTCCTAACTACTTTTATTTCCAACCCTCTTGGAGTCAGATTTCTAAATTCCTTTTAGAGTTTCAGATTTTAAATGTTGATAATAAAAGTCGAGATTTTTCATGAAAACTTAACGTAAAGTTTACCAAGCTCACAGTAGTCCATTTAAAGGGGGCTTACACATGGGTGTAGCTAAACGGGGACTTTCGTCCTTCAACCACCACCTTCTGCCTTTTAAGAATGTGAAAATAAAGTAATTTTCATAAATAGCAATTTTTCGAAGCTTGAAACGCATTTTAGACCCTCTTTTAGACTCACATTTCCAACAATTAGAAATTTTTGCCCCCCCCCCCCCTCGGAAATTCGTGGTTACACCCTCGGGCTTGCATGTGCTAAAGTATTTGTTATCAAAATCATATTTTTTTTAATGGTTGGAAAAGCAAACTTGTCATTTCAATAATGCTTTCGAAACCCACTGCTTATTTTTGTTTATCTGTGTGTGGTCCTCTCCGATAATACCATATCGAATAATTGTCCTAGTTCGAGCGTGTTCTGGGCGATTCCTGTTTTTGCAAGATTCTTGTCAATGTAATGAGAGAAAGTGTTATAATTAAGTTTGCAACCTTTTAGTCATGGCATGGTTACGTCATTCTATTTGAACACAAACAGATAAACAGTTCCGGTTGAAACATCTGGGAATGATCTTGTGGTGTCACTCACTACTGTTGTTATCGCCATAATTTTGCTGACATGTAAGACATAAGGCTGCACTCCCGTAGTGTATGTACCAGGTTAAAGTTCCAATTTTTTATTCCAATTTTCTTCATCTTAGTTCGATTATGAGTTCGGGGACTGCCTGTGGTATCCCAAGTGAATATAACCCCGCCCTATAGGTTTCAGTCCAAATACAACTTGATGTGTAAAGTAGGCGAACAAAATTAGTTACATCCATATTGGTACACATACTTCTGGAAAGCCTATAGAGTTATATTGGGATACATTCTTTAAATATTTTATTGTTTACAGTGTGAATGAATGTTCAATGTGTATATTCAATTAAAATAATTTTCGATAATCAAACTTTGCAATAATTCTAGTGAGTCATGTTTTCTTTCTGTTAGGCTTCAGATGTATGGAAAGAAATTATGTAGAAATAGCCTTAATAAATATAGGTTATGTTGTCATAATTAAAATTTAGGTTGTTTTTAAATGTGGAGTCTTTTGATCGATCTGCTAAATTGTTGTTGCTAATGGACCATTGAAAATTATTATTTATTAAATATCATAGTTTTTGTTTTAACAGTCATTCATTCGAAGAATTATCAAATAAAAGAATTGGATTATTCTCATATGGATCTGGTCTTGCTTCATCTATGTTTTCTATGAAAGTATGCAATGTGGACGATGACCAAAGCAAACAAGCATTAGAAAAACTTATATATGGTAAGTAGTAAGATGGCAGTTTTACAATGGTGATTTATTTGGCTACTAAATGCTAAAGTTAATGAATGATAATAAACAAAAGAGCAATGCTTAAATATATGGACATGAAGGACCAATGGCTCATTGGAGTACTGGTAGCTTATGTTACTTAAATTAAAATTTCATGTTCAATCCCCTTGCCTACTTCCTCACCCAAGGGTGTAATATATCCAGTAGACCAGTGTTATTCAACTTATCACGACCCACTTGGCATAGCAAAATTTTTCCGCGAACCAACAGGTGGAGTGATGGGTCAGTCAGGGCCGGACCCCCAGTTTGAAAAGCTTTTGACAATGCTGAACCAGAAAGATTTTAGTCTTTCCAAAAAGAAACGCTCGTTACATTTCAATTTGAGAGTTGTATGGAACCTTGGAGCGTTAGCCTGGATACATTGTCATCCTAAAGAATCACTAGTTCTGACTCCTACCACCATTTCTGGGGTGTAATTAACCTGTATGCAATGCCTAGGTGTAAATCTTCATCTAATATTTAATTGCTCCATACATATCAGAGCCTTATTCGAAGTGAAATTGTAGAAACAAATTGTGAATTTAGACATTGAGATGACAACTTTAAGAATCACAATTCCAGTTCTTACCACTTTACCTAGGGTGTAACAAAAACGGGTACGCAGTGCCCAGGTGGAAAGATTTTATCCATTATTTGAACGGATAATTGCTTTATATATATCAGAGCCTAATCAAGTGAAAATCAAAAATAAATTTAGGTTTATTCATCCAACCTGTAAACTATGTTCACTAATTAATGTTTTCTTTATAAAATCAAGGCATCAGCGATGTGAAACACAGGCTGGATAGAAGACAAGAGATATCACCCGAGGATTTCACGAAAACATTGAAGTTGAGAGCAAGCACTCATTTGAAATGTAAGTAAATCTGCTTATGATTAATAGAATTTTTTTCATCTGTATCCAATCTAAGTCCGGACTCCGAAATCAGCAATTGTTGTGAATAGGGTCTAATGAATTTATCGAAATGAGTCTGGACTTATTCTAGTGCAGTGGCTGGCAAAGATGTTTAAGTGAGGCATAACTATAAATGAAAAAGTTTTTAGGACCATCGACCATCGTGTTGGTTACGACCTAGCTAGCCTCTGCCAAGATTTGTTGGAAATTTTAAATATAACCACCTAATAAACTTGTTAAAAGACATTTAAATTGTGATTAAAACTAGCGCACATGGTGGTGGGAATATTGAACATCTGACATAGCGGCACATCTTGTTAGCTTGGGCGTTAGCTTCAGACAATTAAGCTGTTGCGCTGGGGCTCTTCGAAACTCTGGAATGTTTCATTGGGGTTTCGTTTCACAAAAAAGATTATAAACCACCACACTAGATGGCAATACAGAGCACTTTAGCGCAATGAAATACTAAACTAAGATGAGACTTATTATAGGAGTTGTATTGGTTGCGTCTCACTGCAGATGTTATTAGTTTCTTGTTAAATGAAAACTTCTGTTCACAGGTGACTATACCCCATCAACTCCTCCTGAGCATACGTTTCCTGGAACGTTTTATTTAACAAAAGTTGATGACAAATTTCGAAGAACTTACGACAGAACGAAAACTTATCAGAATGGTTTTACAAATGGACATTAGTTGAAGTCGCTCCGAGTTCTAAATGATTTTTTTTAATTTATTTGATGCATCAATCCATGCTGTAGTGTTAAAGTGTTAGGATGTGGCAATGTGACCTCACCACATAGCAGTGTTGGGTGGTAATCCCTAATTCTGAGTTACAATTAAAGTCTAGTCCGGCCTGTGGAATGTCGATTGTGACATTGAAAAAAATTGAGTCACATTAATAAAAAATTGCACTGGGATTGAAAGTGCACCGACAACATTCATATTGACATCAACACAGCCAATTTTGAGTTATTACTGTAATAATATGTTTTCAATACAATATTAATCAACGTGGTGAATAGCATTTCCCCCAAAAGTCTCGAAAATTATCTACAGTTCTCGAGCAAAGTCTGTGTGTTTGAGGAATCATTTTTTTTTTTATTCTAGTCCCCCAAATACTGCTGGATAGTAAGATATTGATTAGAATTAAGACAACTTGCTGTTTTTCTTTGGGAAATGCAGACCACTAGTTCAAATTCAGTCTGAGTTGAAATTTTTTAGGATTACCCACAAATTTTTCAAAGATGTTTTAATGATTTGAGATTACAGAAACTATTTTTTTTGCATACCTATACATTTGGTGCATTTATTGTCATTATAGTAGGTCATCATCAAAGGAGAATTATTTGTTTTCAAGGTTTTTGGATTATTTGTCATCACATAGTTTTCTGAACATGTGCTTTCATTGTTTATTTCGATTTTTTTTTTTCTTATAGTTATAATTCTGCCTAATATTTCATTAAATTTTTTCTTCAATATTGTGACTGAAAAATTATGCTTTCTACGTTTTATGTTTCTTTGCAATTTATTCTCAGTGTATTTTTCATATAGGATCTCGATTGGTCTGTGGATTATATTAGAAATAACTGTAACTTTGTTATAATGATGTTCTAGTTCACAATATTTTTTTCAAATTATGATTACATTTGTTATAAATGAGTGGAAATTCGCTATGAGGTACACCGTTACTCTCGTAGTGTGTACCAGGTTAGGCAATAAGTTCGATCTTAAGAGAACAGTGATATACAAGCTTGATATAGTTTTTACATTGTTCACACGAAGTCCACGCAGACCTGTCGCAAGGGACTGCCTTAACTAATGGGGCACTATGCGAGACAAATTGTGCTGGACTACTGGGCAGAGATTTAAGATTAATTAGTCTTTGTATGTTTCGTTACATAATCACAATTGAAGCTTGAGCCTTGGGTTGTTTGTAGGGCTGGGCATTTCGAATCGAATAGTAAATTATTCGAATCGGTTCAGAGCTAAATTTCGAATCGTCGCCATCTTGGTTTTGACTTTCCAGTGAATTCCCCAATTTTTTTTTCATTGGAGTCATATTTTTTCAACGAAATTCTAACATAATATGACTATTTTCTGTAGTGAGTTATTGATAAAAACATGTTTGTTATTCAGTGTGAACGCTCAGTTATCTATCTGAGTGATTTATTCTATGTGTTCAGTAATTAATTTGTTGAGAGGGCCAATTACTATAATAAAGCCGCTTACAATTATATATTTTCAAGTATTCGAAATTCGATTCGAAAAAATTATTCGATTCTGAAATCACAACGTATTCGAAAATGCCCAGCCCTAGTTGTTTGCCTTGTATGTCAACCATTATCTGCTGTCTGCTGATATCGAGTACTGGTGATAACACTTGTCATGGAAACTTTCACTTTTCTCACTGAATCTTCCACCCAGAATCACGGACATTTGCTTCTTCACAAAATTCACAAAATTTTTTTTCAGTATTTTCTTCAAGATTTGGTTAGTTCACTTCATTATCAAGATGCTGTCATGCCGTTCTGCTTACTGAAAAAAAGGGTTATTGTAAATATGAACTGACATGCTGTGGCCAACTTCGTTCTCATTTCTATTATTAATATAGATTGAAAATCTTGAATAAATATTCGACAGTATTTTGTTTCTGTTGTAACTGCTGTTGCAGATTAGAGAGCTTGTCAGCATTTAACAAGTAACATGATGGACAACTAACTGCTTAAGTCTCCTGTCATAAAATAGGACAGCATAAATCTTCTTTGAAGTGGGGGCTGTTAGTCAGGTAAGGTAGGTACTGATAATTCTCTAGCATGAGTGGTGCATCTGTTTTTAGGTGACTTAAAAGGTTGTTCAATCTCTGGTTTAGGGAAAGATTAAGCAGACTCAGGCCATGTAAATAACGATCTGGCTCACGACTAAACACAGTTTTGACTCAACTTGAAATTTTGATTTCAATTAATAATGACGGTAACAGTCTTGATTTTGAAAATCATAACCAAACTCCCATGTCGCAATGATAAGGGATTGCATACCATCAGCTATGCCTACTTACTGTGTGGTTAAATTTATGAATTGAAATGTTTGAGGTCAACTATAATTCATTTGTATTATAATTGCATTAATTAGCAATGAAGTTCCCTCCCAAAAAAACATAGCACTCTCATCAGGCGAGAGACCTTGTTAGCAGCATGATTAAACAAGTCTGCTGGTCCTTTTTAAACATCCTTGCTTTGGTGAAGCCCGTCTTGAAAAGTAGGAGCTGAAGAACAGTGTCTAAGAATCTTTCTGCATTATTCACACATTCAAAACTACTATTAACAAACTTGCCATTTTGCATGAATCACTCAACCAGCCCCATCACCAGATATCCAAACCTTTCAGTACACAAAACGTCAGCTTTTTATTTCAAAAGAATAGCAACAATGCTTCATAAAATCCACTTTTACCTCCGTGAGGTAAATATCTCAATTAATCACAAGATTTTATTAAGCACATGATCCTGACTGATGCGAAATATGAAGCATTGAAGCCATGATTATATACAAATATTTACAAACATTAAATTAAATAAGTTACCCTTAATAACAGCTAAGTTGAAAATATATCGAAAGGAAACACATTCACCTTAAATAAGTTGTCAACAATAAAGCCATCGGCGTAGAAGGCCGAATAGAGATAGCCACAGGCCCCAAATAAGTAAGCCAAACTGTTGTTGTAATATGTCACATTTAAAAAAGTGAATAAAACCATTTTTCAGATATGTAAGAACATGGAAATTAAACCATGGATAGAAAGTATCATGACTACACATCTTATAAAACAAGGGTTCCCAACTGAGCGTAAATGGGTAAAGTGAGTGCCTTGGGCACACAGCAAATTGCAACATTGTTGGGATAAGGTATTCTGTGTTGCATAATAGATGTTATTACGCTCTCGCTATGGGGAAAGTCAAGGCGCACAAGAAAAGACAGTTCACATACACAGCTAGGGCAGTATGCTCTTCAGCTTTTCATTTTAGGGGGATGTTTTCAAATTTACGGGGTGGTAGATATTCCACCATCAGCTATAAAACTATTCATAGCCCCTGGATAATTGAATACAATCATGTTTAAGTTAGGAAGTGCGTCATCACACCATAAAGTTAGGGGGTGTTCAAAATTTTCGGAGGGGGTGTAGAGATAAAGGTTGAGAACCCCCGTTTCAGTGAGATAACCATTACAAAAAATACTTTGTCAAAACAAGGAAAAAGGGTTCTAATTACACTTTGAATTAAGACCAATCAAAGAGGGGAAAAGAGATTTGAGTTTGCCAAAGTATCATGAAAAAACAGTGGCATGCGATTTCATAATGTTACCTAATTCACAGTGGTCAAATTTTGCTTCACTGTTAGTAAATTTGAAGTGAAAAACAAATTAGGAAAACAACTTATTGAAACGGCTTCATTTTTGGCATGATCAATAAAGAGTAATTTAAATAAAGAAAAAGAAAAGTATCGAAAATTGATGTTTTATTTTGTGCTTCATCATATTGATGCTTGTAAAAAGGTAATTTTCTGATAAATTACATACAATATAATAGAAGAAATGGACAGGACACTTAGAAGAGGTATAGCGTAAAATGGAGTATTACGATTTGCTATGTATTTCGAATAGAACTGATAATGGTTTTGAAATGAAAAAGTCTAGATGGAATTTAACATCGTATAGCCAAATTCAGTTTCATGTTAAGATCAGAAGTGGAAAATTAACAATACTTATGCAAGCCCCATTTAATAGAGACTGCTAAGAACACTTATTCAATTTTCATCAACTCGGTTTTTTCAGTTTCTGTGTCAGAAATTTGACCTTGACTCGAGGAAATTCGAAATTTCGTTTCGAAAATAAGGCTCTGACTCCATTGACCTATTGTGAAATCCCTCAGTTTACATCTGTCTTTATGACACATAGTTCAAATTTGATTACCGTAGTCAACTAAATAAGTTACCCTGTACCAGGATATTGACTGAACATAATAATGACGTTCCCAGGCAAAAGAAATGCGAAATAACAATTATAGATACAAGTCATTAAAAATCAGGCGACGAGAAAAACATGAAAAAAAAAACAATATTTCGACTTCTCAACTTAAATTCACACTGATTTAATATAGGAAACTAACGAGTCTGATTAACTTTTACATAAACAAAGTTCTGGGTGATAATTTTCCTTGACCGAAAAAATAAGACAATGAACAATAAACAACAATTACTATGTACAAATTGGAAGGTTGTGAGACATAAATATAACCAAACATTGTTGGCAAAAGTAAAACACCACTTGTCAGATCTTGATATCTTGGGTACCGGTACTGATTTCATGATCAAAAATGTTTACACCGAATAAACTCATGGGGGAGCCCACGTTTTAAAGCCCCACCAAAATAATCAAATACAAACAAACCTTGATAATACAGGGTGGGAAAAAGACTTCCCATATTCAAAATAAAATATGAGAGACTATTTTGCCTCACCGTGTAAATTTGAATTACTGAACTAGGAAGACAGCCTACAATCTTAGGAAACCAATCACTAAATAAAACTGATTTTAATTGGCAGCAACCCCAATGTTTGATTTTTCAAGGCTTCTGAGCAAAAGGCACACTATATTTTAAATGAATTTGGCATTTCAATCTTGGTTATAAATAATTATTTACAATTAACCAGATCTCCATTACTCAACAATCAATTTCTAAATTGAAAAATATTTAACAGAAACAATTTCTGTATCGATAGTACGTAAATCGAACAAAAAAGGTGCCATTTTTGCAACAAAATGTTTATCAAGCATGGGACTAATGATATTTACAGAGTAATTTTACTTTAGGGGAGAGATATTCCCAGTACTCAGCACCTGGGGACATGGTCAATATATCAGTATTAACGAAATGTGTAAAAGTCATAATCATATACCCAAAAAAGCAGTCAGAAAAGGCATTTTCTCTTCGAAGTTTGCATCTTGCTGACAACAAATAATTTGAATAATAACTCAAACAAATCTCCTGGACGAGCTTTTTATTCAGTTAATTATTTTTATGGGTAACCCTTGGAAATTCAACACCCAAATCAATTTTGATATACAGTTTTAGAAATTTAGTACTGTAGAACATATCCAAATAATACGGAAAACTCATTATAAAGCTCAGGGTGTTCATTAAGTCCTGTTACAATTTTGTTATGAAGTGAGTTGCCCATATATCTTAACTAGTTTTTAGTGTTCTTTACTTCATTTGATACATCTTTATATGGCCATCATTATCAGAACGACGCACATCAAAGTTCTTTTACCTAATTTAACACACGACTTTATGAACACCCATTGAATTATTACTTTCTTTAGGACTCGATCAGTAACGCTTGAAAATCTACGAAACCAGTAGTTCTTACACACAACTTTGAGAGATAGTGAAGCAGCGACAACACCAAAAAATAAGGCACAAAAATTATCAATTATTTTCAACTTCGCAAGTTGATTATTTCCTATTCCTCCTTTTTAAAAATTGTTTTTTTATTATTAAATCTTCTTTTTAAATTTCTGATTCTTTTTCTTCCAAAGGTTGTTCGTCATCTTGCGTAGGAACAACGGCATACCCTTCGTCGTGATTGTTCATAAATCTAACATCTCCATTTTGACCGGCAGCATCGTTAAGTCCCTCAACACTATGTCGAACTCCATAACCAAAGTAGATTACGAAGCCTAGAAATATTTGAATTCAATTACTATTTATTTATGACAGTGGCACATCAGGCTAATCGTCAGTAACACCCTTGCTATCATAGCATCTCTGATTACTCGAGTTTACAGGTTCTGTAGGGGATAATTTATTAATTAATGAAAATAATAAAAACATTTAAAATCAATTATTCTCACACCCTATCAATGAAGAACCGCACTACAGCCAGGATGAATTCAAGTTGACAATTATTTGAAAAATTCGGACAAAGTATCCATTGAAAATCAATTGAGCAATTCGATTTTTTTCCTATTTCGACTGACGAAAACAGTCTCCAAATTCAATCTAAAAGTCGAAAGTTTTAAATGTCTTACCTACAACCATCCATATAACCATTTTATACCACGTACTGACAGGCAGTGAAACCATCAAATATAGATTTACGAACATGTTGATTATAGGAATAAATGGAACAAGAGGCACCTGGAAAAAAAAATTTTTATGTTATTTTTTCTAAGATCACCAAGATTGTTAAAATTGATTGAATGAAAATATATTACAAGTATTACCATTGTTGGGAATGGGAAGGCTTGAGTTATTGACTCAACTAGAGTTGGACTAAAGTCATCAAAGACTCTGAAATAACTCGAGTCTAAAAAAATGAAATGTCTCTGACTCATCATTAACTAACTTCAGCGAGACTTAACTAAATGATTGGTTTGACTTCGGACTTTGACGACCTATGACCTGACTCAGGGTTTAGGGACTTTAGTCCCAAACCATCATTACTCAGCACATGCTCATGCTATTAAATGAGTAGTTGCTACTCAGCACATGCTTATGCTATTAAATGAGTAGTTGCGATTTACTGCAGATTTACATGATTCGCAGTGAAGGGAAACATAATACTTTATAATCCATAGTAGCTCAGTTTAATAGCTCTTGGCCCTTCAGTAATTCTGAAATTCACTTCGACTTCTAAATGATTGTGCATGAGCTTGCTTTAAGCAAACTGTCTTGAAAAAAGCACCATGATGCCAGAATATTTTATTTTAGTGAACTATTTTCAGCGCTCTAGAAGTATGCGTAGAAATATGCAGGTAACTAATTTTTTCGCCTACATAACATCAAGTTGTGTAAAGTGACGGAAGCCTATGGGCAGGGGGTATATTCAGTTGCATAACACAGACAGTCCCCAAACTCGAAATAGAACTAAAATAAGGGAAATCGGAATAAAATTATACGGTACACATACTATGAGGGTACCCAATCTCCAACCAATTCAAAAAGTATGACACCAAAGTTAATTTACAAATTTTTAAATCTTACTTTGAACGTTAATTTTTCATTGTTTTGAGGTTGAAGAATTATCACAATGCTTGCACCTATGATGACAACGCCAAATATACAAGCAAATAATATAGATCCAGTCGTCCATCCATTCTTGCCAGCTATTATTGCAACAATGCTGAATAAAACCATTGAAGTACCTGGAAGATTCGAGATAGATTAGTGTCAGGGCACAGAACGAAGTTGGGGGAAGTTACTCTGCCTCTAAAAACAGACCATTTGCAAAACAACCCTGGCTCCAACTCCTCAGCTGGTTTGTAAGTTACCAACACTATACCCACTAGAAAATCAAATATTAATGACTCCAGCTCCGAATTCAAGAACATTGATGCTTTTGAAGCTTATTTCAGAAATGTTGGCTTCCATTATAAGAAAGGACAATAAAAATTTCATATATATCCCAGGGAGAGCAAAGTTAATAAGACGACTTATTCATATGGCGAACCATGGTTTCTTGTCTGGTTACCAGCCCATGTCGGAAAGTTTGGGTATGGGAACAGTTAACCAGTTGTTCAGACGCATTATCACCATTGAAAGCCTTTAATTTTGAATCCGAAAATTTAAGATTTCGACACCAGCACTGAAACATTTGAAAATACGGCTTTGGCTCCAACATAATAAAAACATTGAGCTTTACAGCCTAAAAGGGCAAACCTTGAAAAATAACTTGAGAAAAACCTATATTTACATGCCAAACTCTGGGTTCCAGAAGTATGTGTACCATTATTGCGGTAACTAATTTTGTACGCCTATTTTACATCAAGTTGTGTAAAAGGACTGAAACCTATGGGCAGGGGGATATTCAAACGGCTGACACAGACAGTCCCTGAACTCGTAATAGTAATAAAATAAGAAAAATCGGGATAGAATTATGGCTTGACCCTAATCTGGTACACATACTACGGGAGTACCCCAAACTCTAATTCAGACAACTGGAACAAATAGTAAAAAAAGTTTTAAACCAACAAACCGGTAATAACAGTTGCCCAGTTAACAATTGTTGATGACATTTCAGTGGGACTGCTGCCCCTTGGTATGACTAAATGTACCACATTGAATGAACTCTTCCTTTCATGGCCAGTGTAACCATTATCAGTGGTCATTGGTGCTGTGTCCATCATGGCTTTTTCACCGTCGAACCCACCAGGTTTCATGGAAGATACGTGCTTCAAACGAGGTCGCTTTTCTGGCTGATACCTGAATAAGAAAATATATCATAAATGATCTTAGCGAATTGAGGGAAATCTAAAAAAAGAGTTTTCATATTCATCATGGAGAGCAGAATGTTGAGGAGATTACATGAACGTATGTATGGTGAACCGACCTGTCACCAATCCATAATTGTTTCGGAAACAATTAACCAGTTATTGGTTTTTAGATGCATAAACTTGATGACAGAGGAGATCACCAGGATATGGAGTGAAAGCGGAACAAAGAGTCCATGAATCTTTTCACACATAATTATCCCTCACACAAGATTCAAACGGACAACCTATGCCAAAGTAATCAGAGGTGCAATGGCAAGCGTATTATTAACACTTATTACGATACCACCATCTGCCAAGCTAAATTATGGTGGTACTTATCTTAATATTAATATGTTTACCTTAATAACATGACAGATGAAGCAACGAGAGTGTATGCAGCCAATGTTCCGATTGACATCAGATCAACTAATTCCTTCAAATCAAATAGGACAGCCATGATACCTGGATACAATAAAAAGGATTTCAATCATTACAATGCATAGATATCATAAATAGAATGAACTCCAACAGCAGATATGTGAACTGCCCTAATGCAAGTCCAACAACTGAGAAGCTACCCTACACATTGTGCAGCGTGTTTACCTTCCACTAAAGATACTGTAAAAGCAACTTTTTGCTATATAGCTACTATATTTTTTAAAGGGACAGAAAGCTTTCTGGTTTGGCACAACCTAATCAATTTTATATACTCTGGTTGAGTAGGTAGACATGCGTTCAAAATCAAAATTTCAAAAAATGGTTGCAAATTTAGATAAGTTTAAGCAAAACACTATAACCACTAAAAAATCAAATGTTGACAATCTAAGCTTACCTGCTAATGTTCCAGAGATGAAAGTTGCGATCACAGGTGTTTTTGTTTTCTTGCTGACCGTTGCAAAAAAACTGAAGAGAAGTCCGTCCACTGCCATAGCATAGATGATACGAGGCATCGGAAACATGGACCCCAGCAGACTGTGAAAAAAATTATATTTCATTCTCTTATAAGTTTGATAGGCAATGCCAAAATGTAAAGTTATATTAAAACAAGTAGCTTGCTATGTAGTTAATGGCGCTTGTTCTGAGTCTATTTTTCAAGCTGTATTGAAGATGTAAGCACGGCACTCCAAGGTACGTGTACCATTATGGAGGTAAAAAAATTTTCGCCTACATTACATCAAGTTGTGTGAAGGGATTGAAACCTATGAGCAAGGGGTATATTCACTTGGATAACACAGACAGACCCAAAACTTGTAATAGAACCAAAAATAAGGAAAATCGGAATAAAATTAGGGCCTTAGTCTAAGCTGGTACATATACCACAGGAGAATAGTAAGCACTGGTCTGAAACTTGTTTTTTAATTAAATATAATAGAATTAAATATTTGACTTAGTGATGGCAATAGGAATAATATGATTGGCAATTCGAAATCTGTACCAATTAGTTACATTTAATTACGCCCAATTACCGAAATTCCTTGGTGATTCTTCAAGCGATTCTCGGTTTCAGGTGTGATTAACGGTCAAATTTTGGTTGTAAAAAATATTCAAGTCACAAGTCCCACAAATAACAACCCTCAGTTGGTTACAAGAAATAAATGAACAAAACAAAAAACTTAAATCTTGAATAGGATCTATTATGTTACGTCTCCAAGTTCATGATATTAAACAATCAACATGTGTCTTAAACACTGCCCTATACATCCAAAGACCCACTGATTAAAATAGGTCAGAAGATACTTTTTAGTGGAAGGGACTAGAATCTTTCCGGTTTGGAAAGCCCACCCAATCATTACACCCCGGGTAAGGTCTTTAAATTTGAATCCAAAATTTGTAATCTACGATACGAATTGCCAACACAGTTAGAGTTGGTTGTCCTTTAACCTCTTGGCTTTCAATCATTTTCTAGCAACTTAGTTATCCGAAATCCAATCATGAACACACAATATACGAAGAAAATATAAGTTTATGAAATCTCTAGATTGCTTGTTCCATTGACCATTATATTTCCAATTATGAAAAAATATATAAAAATCATCAACATATAAATCTTATAACTTCACCTGGTAGAGAGAGCACAAATTGCTCCGATCGAAACTGGTATTTTTGCCCATTCTAGTCCGACATACTCAAAAGCGTACGGTAACGGAGCATCAGTGTCCAGAAGAAAGTATGGTTGCATTAGTGTTAGCGTTGATGAAATTAGGAGGTAGGCGAAACAACAGATGGTCAATGAGAAAACAATACCCAACGGAATTGCCTTTTGTGGATTTTTTGCTTCTTCGCCTGAAATATAAATTTAAATAATAGATGTCGTTGCTTTGGTAACGAAGCGCCTATTAAGAGTCTTGCAAAGTTTTGGATGACTTTTTTGAAGTTTTTGAAAATAGGAGATTTTGTTGTATTATTTTGCAAACTAAGTAGCTATTTCACAATCCTAGAATTAGTTCCAATAAATTCATTTTGGAACTGAATGCTTTACAGAAATAAGTTAGATTTGATCAATTCGACACATTAAAATCATATTTTCAGAAACTTAGCATCATATTTTTTGGGGGGATTATTTACTAATAGAAGTCCAATAATAGCACTAATCACATATCTTCAAATTACAGTTTTGCAATATTTTTTTAAATAACGCTTCGAATTTCATATGAAAAGAGTAAAAGCATCTTCAAATTACAGTTTTGCAATATTTTTTTAAATAACACTTCGATTTTTATATGAAAAGAGTAAAAGCAACTATTTTTTTAAATATAAATGTGTGAAACAAAAAAAAAAAATGGAATTCTCCAATAACATGATAGATTTCAATGCATAAATGACTGTTTGACGAGGATGTGTGGGTGTTCTACATCTGTCAAAGAATTGTCAACCGTCACTGGTATAATTCATAGACATAATTTGTAAATTGAACATCTTAATAACTTATCAGACCAAACTATTTCAAACTTAGTTAATTTGACTCTTTAGTAATGCAAAAACTAATTTAAACACCATAGCAGTTATGCCAGTCACAAAAACTGGTAAAATCGAGTTGAAAATCAATACCATTGCCAGATTATGATATATTACAATGGACCAGTAAAGCTGTATCAAATTTCCAAAGACTTGTGTGTGTGGTCTACAATGACGACATTTTAACACAATTAGTCGAAATGCCCGAGGGAAGACTGACGTGAAACTTCTTATAATCTCTCTCAGTATTTGCGGTATTATAAAATATTTTACGGGCCAGGAAGATGAACCGGCTGAACATATAGGGGGGTGTGTAATGTGATGGCGAAGCCGTAGCCAATCCGCTTATCTGCAATGTAAATATATTTTCAAATGAAAAACTTGCTTATTTATGATGAAATCAAATTGAAAAATGTCTTACAACCAACGATGGATATCTACCGGTAATTGGTGTCATAAATGGAATAATATCATATTAACGAAACTGCAACAATTTTATGATTCTAGAGTTGTGATAAAGATAGGATATTCTATATTCATTCTGGTAGGCAATAAGATGAACTAATCATAGTCAAGCTATTACTAAAGTCCGAATGAGAGTACATGGTTCCGCATATTGTTAAGTTGTCTTATCATCTTTTCGTTCTCTAGGGAAAAGTATGTACCGTAAATCTTATCCCATATGGTAAACGGTAATCGGTACTCCCGTAGTATGTGTACCAGGTTAGGGTTAGGCCATAATTTTATTCTGATTTTTCCTATTTCAGTCCTTTCACACAACTTGATGTAAAATATGCGAACAAAATTAGTTACCTCCATATTGGTACACACACTTCTGGAGCGCCGGTTAATCAGTAGTGCAATGGAAAGTGTGCTGTTTAACACTTGAACAGAAAGTGGCAAATCATCTTCTATGCTTGTACAAAAGGTTTGATAGTTTGCATTGAAACACAAGATAATAACAGTGTAACACTCTAACAAACCTGTTGTTGCGATGCAATCGAAGCCAACGAAAGCATAGAAACATGTTGCAGTTCCCGATATTAAACCTGCAAATCCATACGGAGCAAATCCACCGGTTCCATATTCACCATACGTAACATTAACAGTGTTATTCCTGAAAATATCAAAAATGATCTGAAAATGGTCATTCATACATTGAAACTATTTCTGTTGGCACAATTTAAAGTTCGCCACAAACATACATTAGGTAAGAAAGATTTCAGGAGAAAGATTTTTATAATATATTCAGTAAATTACGGTAGCTGTATCTTGCATTTTTTACAAAAAAAAATTTTCTTAACAAGAGAGCAATGCTAATGGGTTAACGGTAATATGGAAGTGTACCCAAGCACTGAAATTCTAGGTCAAATAGAACACGAAAAAAATATTGTAAAAAATTAGGTAACAGTCTTCTAGGAATTTCTGCCAGCTTCAAGTACTAGAAATTTTAAATTGATTGCTTTTGGAAGTGCGAAGAACTTAAAATAAATGTTAACTGTTGATTACTCATTGCTTTATCTATGTTAAAACACTTACGCTTCAATAGTCATGTTGTAGATTTGATCGGGTGTGAGATTCCAGTATTCTAAGTTGGCATGAGTGAGTCCAGCAATCACAACAAATATGATAACACAGATATTCAACACAGTGAAAATTTTATTGACAACTGCAAACTCCTTCACACCGAAAGCAATTAGAGCTGAGAAAATAGGGTTGGTAATATATAATATGACAACTATTAAGAATCTTTTAATTGAGATGATCTCTCTTGTGGTGGCTGGTACATACAAATTAATTTCGGATAATATATGAATTCTGAGGAGTCACATAGAAGAAAATATTTCAATGGTGTAAACTAATACTGTATTTGTTTAAATTTCAAACCAATTCAGCATGGAAATAAATTACTATTCCAGTAAAGATATGGCATAATTACAACCACCCAATAAACAACTAGTCATCTGTTTATACATATACACCAGTTCGAAGTATTAACACGTAGTTTTGTAGCCATGGGCATTACCAGGCCACAAAAAGATTCTAACATGTATTTTACTTTCCCATAAGCGCTTTGTGTATACCTATATAATTTAACTAAGAAACCATAATCTATAGTGTATAATGCAATTATTTCTTCAAGCAAACAGAAAGTTTTCTAAGAAATTATGGTATCACTTTTATACGACCTTTCACATCTTGTTCACTCCAAGCAAGGCTCTGTGCAGGCAGTGGGGGCCAATTGCGACAATCATTTATGCTTAAATTATTTCGAGCCACGGTCTTTTGTCAGGTCATATTCAGGGGCAGGTATAACGTTACCTACATATTTGAACCACGTAGAACATTGATATTATGGTCAAGTTATATTTCATTGTTGTTTGTATAATTATAGTCAAAACCTGATATGGAAGTTATATTTTTATAGCCAGCTTATTATTGTAAGCATGTGTGACCTCGCTTGCTCAACATCCCAAACAGGATGTAAATTTTCCGCCACAAAGCATTTAAAGCGAATTATAATTGACCGTGCTTGGACCACAGATCGTTGACATCAAATCTGCCGAAAAGTGGGCGTTTCGGGGGCGTGATTTCACGCGGGCGTTCCGGATGAGAGACTGGTTTAACCGTTTTGTTCCATCGCGTTATATTCATAAATTTAATGTAAGAATGTTATTACCATCTTAGGACAAACATAATCGTTTGATAATTTGATCATATTAACCTAAATCACGCATGGCACAAATGAGGCCACGATTTAAATAAATTTTTGATTCTTTGATGGAAATACGACACCTCCACTATGACGCATATCACGGGAGAAGACATAGTACCGCTAACAGCATCAAAATGATGTCCGTGTGTGCTTAACAACAAAACGCTAAAAGCAGAGTAATACGGAGAAAATATTTGACATAACAAAAAAACTATTGAGGTTTTGTGTATAAATTTGGTTAATCCCGCAAAGGGGATCTCTAAGCGTTGGTCTGTACTCCTTCAAAAGCATGTTGTACGTTGACGCCCATTGTCTCCTTGAAAAGCATGTTGTACGTTGACGCCCATTGTATGCCACTATTTTGATGGTTTTAAGTTTATTTATATAACAGAATTTTTTATGCTAACGCCCATGGCCGCAATATGTATCTCAAATAAGTAGTTTGTTTATTTAGCATAGGATTTCCATATCATCCAGGGGGAAAGGAAAGCCGATATGACGCCCTAATCATATAGCGAACCACGGCCAACCGTCTGATTATTTATCAGTACATGTCGTGTAGATCAGGTACGTCGACGTGGTATTGAATACCAGAGTATCGTATAATGGCGCACATAAAAGGAAATCGGTAACTTAGAAATGAGACGTCGGTATGCAAACCTTTTTGTCAAATTAAATTAGCGGTGTGGAAAACTCAGACAAAAATTTCGTTCATTGACGACGTGAAATTCCCGCGATTTTTCGGTTATGCATGACTAACTTCCGGCGGTGTTATGACCCCATGTAACATGTCTTGAGTCACGTCGACAGTGTTTATCCCAAAATTGGCCGGAGGGAGCTACATTATAACTTAGAAATATTAAAATCGCCAGTAACGCACGGCACATCCATGTTCTATACTTGTGAACAAACAACGTACCGATATGACATTATAATCTATGGAAGAGGTTCTGGGCTACTTTCGAATAAACACGGTGATTCACCGACTGTAGTAGAAACTGCAAAAAACATGCCATGAACCCTAGAAAGGAAGAAACCCTATGACCTGTTAAGAATCCGATCAAAATTAGCGCATGTGTAGCCTGCCAACACGGAATACGAATTCACAATTCTTATTCGAAAACAACCACTGCTGAATTTATTACCAAACGACTGAATTTTCTTTATTTATAAAATATATTTCATGTATATATATATATACAATCGAGCGGCAAATTACGCCACAGTTTAGCAGCGTACGTTACTAACCAACCCATGTTGTGATTGTTACATTCCGATGCCACCCTTACTAAATTTTCGGCGCTATGTCTAATATATTCACGCATGCGAGACAAATTTTTGAAATACCTCTGTAATCGAGACTCAATGGTTGAATAAACAGAATTCTTGAGGGATTACGTCGATCACCCGACGAAAACGTTATCAAAACTTTCGGTACAATGAAATAATAACGTGACCTGATTGCGTGAGTGACGTAGGTAATTTCATTCAATAGAGCTTGATCCAGTCGACCCCACTTTTATGCGTGGGAAAATGGCAAAATTACACGTTTCTCTTACGTACAACTCAAAAAAATGTTCCGCCCTAAATTTAGCAATCACAAAGAAAGAGCAACTGGGAAGTTATGCTTCCGTATCCGTGTCCTCTCGTACAGAATAATTTGCATGATTCGACCAGTCATTTCCGTTGCATTGGAGACTACATTGGTGTAACGATGTTTCGGTATATTCAAATTTTAGTTTCTAGAATGGGATGTTGACATCGCGACTTTTCCACAAAGTATTCAGATATTTTTTAGGATTTTAATATCTGTATAAGCAGATATTTTTAGTTATTAGTTAGTTATTATGCAAATCAAAATCAGCCGTATTTTACCTGGAAAACCTCGAATAAAACGATATTGAAACATAGGTGAACACGATTTAATAATTTATTACTCTGTTGTAGTGGTCATGCTCCACTTCTAATAATTTGATACTCACTCCTCCTCACGGTGTGGCAGAAATGAGGCATTAGCATATACTTATTTTTTATATGTTTGATATGTACCTCACTGTCTTGTCTGTAATAATGAGCAGATTGAAATTGGCAACAAAAAAAAAAAAAAAAATTAGCAACTGATTGATTTGTAAATTTTATTACAGCGTTAATTGAGGTATTTTCGCGAATAATCGAAAATATATTGGTATTCTACTAGAAAATAAGGAGAAGCTTTCGATCCAAACTATAAAATGTCGTTATTAATGATTTTTTAATCCTGATAAAGTCGAGTGGTACCCATTGAGAAAGAGCGCAATTGAATCGTGCATCATCCCCTAATGTTAACCCAGCACTCGCAGGAAACAAAATAGCTAAGAGATTTCTGGCCTGGAGCAAATAAGAAGGGCAGAGATTTTTCAATCTCTTTCCAGCTGTTATACAAGGCCTACCTACATATTCGTTTATGAAAAATACTTGAATGAATTAACCTTATCCGCGTTATACCAACTGTACCGTTATTTGTATTGGCGTCTGATGGCTCGTACGTGATGTGGGGAATGAAGTGGTACTTACTGATTGTGACAGTAAAAATGTTGTCCTACCGGTGGTCTGCAAGTGTTGTTCAATCGATTTGTTTTAATAATGTTATTGTATAGAATGGCGCAATGTTGTTATTAAACCGTTTGAAGTATATTTTTGGAAATGTTCTCACATCGCCGAGAGAATACCAGCGCATGGTAATATTTCCCTTTGAAAATACGTGAAATAAATTTATGCCCATACAGACGATTTTCAGGTGTTTTGTGACGGCATAGCGGTCTAATCTAAACATTCAACTTAGCTATGTCGGATTACAAATATCTCGTTTGAATACCATATCCACCACCTCATGCAGGGTATAAATAATCGTAGGCGAGGTCGAACCGGAAATATTTCCGATTCATAAAGGAAAAAATGGAGTAAGTAGCTCTTTACATAAAAAATAAAAAATATAAATTTACAAAAAATAAAAAGTATAAATAGAAAGATATTCTATTATAAGTAAATATTGATCAAGTTATGTGTATTAATTTGCCTAATGTATCTTCAACGTGAGAAATGAAACATCCATCACTTTTATTCGAATAAAAACAAAATATATCGAAATTCCGCTTTCACCTTACCATCATCATGAAGAGGAAATCAAACCACATTTCACACAATACCAATCAAAACAAACCAGAAAAAAGAGGAACCAAAATTATTAGGTTTTATAGACCAGAATAATTCCCTGGTTGCCACATTGAACGATTTTATCAAAACATCGTAAATGGTGAAATCGCATATTTTGGAATAATAAATTGATGGCTTGATGTTTTTATCAAAAATCAATGGGAAAAATAAGGAACAGGATATTCGAATATTTTCATGTTCTCGTTAAGACGAAATTTACCTAACCCAATAAATGGAAGAACATTTAAAAAAAATCGGGAAAAAGATAATGTTCTAAGTCGCTGAACCTCAGTCGCGAGTCACGTGATATAAGAGTCCAATAAAATTTCAAAATTAGAGTCCCAACTCCCAAGTCCAGTCATTGCACTCGCGATTCCCAAGCCAAGTCGAATTGCTGGTCTGGTCACTCGATAATATGGCGCAACTTTTCTTCAGAATCAAGTCAAGTTTCCCCAGTGGTTAGTTGTGTCGAATTTAGTCAAGTCACGAAGTCTTGAAAAACGTGAGTGATCCCCCAACACCGAAAAAAGAGCTCACTTGCAACTGCTAGTTAGTTCGTAATCCATAATTTTACTATTATTTTGTATATCAACTCACCTGTTAAAATAATGATAATAACGAAGGAAAATATATCAGGATAAGCAGCAAGTCCAGGAGCGTTCATCGAACAGCAACTCAACATGAATGTCTCAATCTTATTTCCTAGCAAAGCATCGAAATTTGCTGTCCAAGCCCTGGCAACACTGGCAGCACCTGGATAAAAAAAGACGAGTAATAAAAATCAACAAGTATTGGTATTCAAAGGCGGTCGCGAGATAATGGCTTGCTCAAGTAGAAACGGTTATATAATGACATGTTTTCGCTAAGACACGTTTTTGTTAAGACGACGTTGCCACGCTGTGAAGTGTGCGCAAATTTAGAATCGACTTTGGCTCCGTGTGAAACATATTACGAGTAGTGGTAGTGTTTTGGTAGTGTTTTAAATACTGCAGGGACAGTTTTTACTTTCCGGGAAGTCTGTGGTGATGTGGACGATATCTACACATTTTCTCGGAAACAATTGACAATGCAAATGTACCTCGAAACCGTCCTTCTATGTTGCAATATTAACAGTTACAATATATTGTATTTTCTTAGAAACGAGAGAACAATGCAAATAACTTAGAACCCTCCCTTATATATTGTGATGATATATTTACAATTATCGGAAACAAGGAACCAAAAATAATGTACCCCGAATACGCCTATTCAAATTGTTACCAGTGTTATTCCAGAGCAAAATATTATGTTTCTTCCTGTAGGTACAAATATCATCAGAGACGTGATTGGTTGAAAACTGAGGAGTGTCAAATATTGAAATAAAGAATCTAGACTAAGCAATGAATATATAAATAAATGTATTGTTCAACTACCGACCCACTGGATCTACTTGATTGACAGACCCATATGTAATAATCGACAATAATATAACACAATAGAAAACCGTCACTGTAACTAATAACTATCAGCAAATTGAATTTATTTTTAGTGTATTTGTCGTTTGAGGCATATTGGAGATAGAATTTTTCAATTGTGCATTGTCGCCTCTTTAGACGACTTTCGAGTACCCTCACATATCATACAATGGCCTATTTTTATCCAAAGCCATAACATCCAATCAAAATTAACCGTTGACAATCGGCGTTAACGCCCACCAAACTGAGACAAGGGGGTACTATCGTACAGTCTAGGTGTTTCGCAGAATTCCCTGCGCTATACACGAGTCAAAAGCTGAAAATTCGGAAGATGATGTTCGAACATTGGATAGAAGTCACGCCCAAGTTCGACCCAAAGTCGCATTTGATTGGCTGTTATGATGGTGCAATAATAATACTCACCAATCACGTAAGAGAGAATGAGGTTCCACCCAATGACGAAGGCACATAATTCGCCGACTGTAACATAGCTGTAAACGTATCCTGATCCAGCTTTAGGCACGCGTGCTCCAAACTCGGCATAACATAAACCTGTGAAATAAAAATAGAATAATCTATTGTTCCAATATTATAAATATATTTATTGTGTTGTGATATTTGATATACCGTGACCCCGTCCTAACGAACTCAGATATTGCGCGATGGGCCGGGGCTAGGGGTTGAAGCGTTGGAATGGACTATGTTGGAATTGCATGTTAAAAATATTGGGATAAAAACCCATTTACGCCATCCCCTTACAATAGCTTCTAACGCACAGCATTGTTCAAAAACGCCGTAAATATATTTCCATGAATTTATTACAAGTTATTTCATATTGAATTTCCATGCAAAATTGTTACGTGTTGCACGCAGTCTGTTTTTTCGCGAAACTCGGGCTGTAACAACATGCATTGAGAGTTAAACCAAATCTGATCTCAGGAGTTGAGCAACGCCGAGCTAGGCTACTACTTGCTTCGGTGATAGGTTGAGAATGCAACCTATGTGTCGTCCTACCCAATTCATTACAACACGGGAACGTAACGGGCATGGTATTCGAACCAGAATTAAATACAACGGGTCAAACAAGCCGGTAAACAGACCATCGCGCAAGAGCGTAGCCTGCCCAATTTTTTCTTTTTTTTTGGGGGGAACACATTTTTTGTTTTGTATAAGGACGTAATACGATGCTACTCAGGCTACGCCTAGAATGAATACGTCATACGCGGTTGGTCCGCAAACGTTGTGTATCGGCAATAATTGCACGCAACCTATAGTATTTGTTAGATTCGCGACCAATTCGACCAACAAACTTTGCACTCTTTATTTACTGAAACAATATTTGCGCAAATTTTGCTTACTCCTTAGTTAAAAATCATTCTGTTACTTTAAGGACCTACCGGACGTTGATTGATTTACTATAGTCGCTGTTAATCATTGACAATTTATCTTCAAACATTGTTGAAATGACCAGCGAAGGACTCGCCCTATTGTTCTAATAAAGATTCCATGAAATGCACTCATCTGCACAACAAGACATGAATGGTTGTATGACACTTCGCACATGGGTGCTTCGTCGCTTTGAGAATTGGATGTAAATTGGCTTCAAGTTAAATTTATTGAAAAATATTGTACGCATAACTGCAAATCCACCATTAGATATACCTATCCAGTGAATATCACTTGCAAGAATATATAATTCACGTTCAAATTTACGAATATTTCATCTGTTACGTAATTTGCGTCATTATTTATCAGCGATTACCATTCGACCACTCGAATTGCATGAAGCCAACCAGCAAAAATCAATCTTACACAGATAACGAGAATAGAGGATGCACACCGTTTTACGAGGATGGGCACCGGAAAACAAAGCGGGTTATGAATCAGCGACTTCAAATGTATATTTTTATTCTCTCAATAAAAAGATTCTAAGTAAATTCTAACGACTTATTCAAGAAAAAAGGTTGTAATGAAAATTTTAAAACAATCGCACTGTCTTGGCATAAAATTCTTGAATTAGTTTTACGTAAATTTTTCAGTTTAAATTAGTTTATAATTAATTTGATACGGAACGTTATGCATTAGTATACTATTGCGGGGATTGTGGTTAAGGAAATCATATATTCCAGGATCCGTTGGTGTCACCGTGATAAATTATTCATTCATTTGCATCGCGCTACTAGAATGCCCATTAGCGTTGACGACAGTTATAGTGACCTGAGGGTCACTAAAAACCATCCATTTTTATGCGATTCTGTAGTTTATCTATTTTATCGTTAAATATGGAAAGGTTGTAAAATTGTATGTAAAATGTTCGTAAACCGCCAGGTTGACGACATTGGGGACTGCAAAAATCCTGGCAGAATTATAGATTATTTACACGCGGAAAAATATTTTGATCAAGACGGGCAGAATCAACAGTTCTCACTCGGAGTCTTCAATCTGATAAATATTTTTATTGGTATATTGTCGTGCATGAGAATTGAGGTTCTTATGTCGAAATAATCTTACTTTTATACCCTTGATATAAAAATTGAATACTCGTAAACGGGGATAATAAAGTTTTCTTTGTCGTAATGACCTTAACTACCTCTTCAAGTGTTGCGTCAATCGGTCTTTGCCAACGGGATATTCACTGCCATAATTCTTTATAGAATACTCCGGTAGTGTGTGTACCAAGTTAGGGTTAGGCCACAATTTTATTTCGTTTTTCCTTATTTTAGTCATATTACGAGTTCGGGGACCGTCTGTGTTAGCCAAGTGAATATACCCCCTGCCCATACGCTTCCATCCCTTGACACAACTTGATGTAAAGTAGGCGAAATAAGTTACCACCTCTGCATTGGTACACACACTTCTTGAGCGCCAAAAGTTCAAGTGTTAAAAAAAATTTCTTCCGTTTTCGTAGAATTAATAAGAAATTTATGAATTTTGTTTTAATCGAGCAAGCCTTTTGTATTCAGATATGAATGTACCAACTTGATAAGTCGCTCTCGTTCTATACACAATCAGCATTAATATGAGAAAACGACAGAACCGCCGACTAAACAATACTACCTTAAATTAAACTTCCGTTAATAATCTCCCATACTAAGATAAGGCACGACAGACTGATAAAATTTATATTATGATCGATATCTGACCTCATATTGGCGATAAAATCTTAATAAGTAACTAAACGTTTCTTCGGGGCATGTGAGAGAAGATGATATATAATTCCCCCGTGGCTTAGAACGAAAAAATTAAGTTGTTGCCCTGGGCTGCATGGTCGGGGAAAAATTCACAGTCGACTCCGACCACGGGATGATTAAAAATTTGACTCCGGCGCATGACGCAAGACCAGCTTCGAAAAACCAAAAAAAATTTTTTTCAAAAACGTGCAAATCTTCTTTGATAGACAGTCAAGTTATTTTTTTCGTTTCTGTGCAAAATTGATTCGATTATCACTGTACTTGTAACTCTGATTCCGGCCTCCCGAAAGTCCGAAAATACCAATCCGACAATTTTAAAATAAATGTTTAAAACTGGACTCCTGACTCCACATCCCTGCTTTCGCCGACAATTGTAGGACTTTCATATCAATATTTCAAAATGCCATCAATAACTATGAATATTATATTAGTTTTTCTACATTATCGCAGCAAGAATATCAATCGTATATTTGAGTATAATTGATTTCAGTATCTTTAAAATACGGCGTATATGATTGATTCATTATACTTTTAATTTTACATTTCTCGATTTTTGCGTTTATTTTACGTTTTAACTCCCTACCTCGGAAATTTATTTACTTATTTCAACAGTATCACACTATATAAGTACTTAATACCTTGGACGCTACAACATTTTGCCCGTTACTAGCTAGAAGCAGAGATGGATATATGCATCACATATCGCAACTTGAATGTGCCACTATTAGCGTAGTTGTTGGAATCTTAAACACACAACTGCATAGATTTTTTAGATCAGCTACATAAAAGGGTGTATATATGAACCCAAATCGCCATAACCTCCATCGTATAGACGGCTCAATAAACAGCGCTCCTGAAATATGCGTACCAAGATGGCGGACACCGGAAAGTAGTATGTGTACCAGGTTAGGGTTAGGCCATAATTCTAGGTACAAATACTACGGGAGTCACTTGGCTAGTCCTCGAACTCGTATAGAACGAAAACAAGGGGAATTGGAATAAAATTATGGCCTAACCCTAATTTGGTACACATATTACGTTCCGGTGTCCGCCATCTTGGTACCCATACTTCAGGAGTACCTAATAAACTGCCATATAGACAGCGGTCCGGACTTTTAACTTACCAGATAGTACTGAAGTCAATGCTGCGATGAGAAACGCAATAACAACGCTTGGTCCACTGGTATTCTTTGCAACGGCCCCTGTCAGTACGTAGACTCCCGCACCTGCAACGACAAACGTTAAGATAGAAATAACGCTGCATCTCTAACAACCCTTTGGGGCATTTTTTAATTAAAGGTTAATTTTCAAGATCACGCGTTTGTAACATATTTATTTCATAATATTAATATTAACACAATAAGGAAGATTTTATTTTTTCGGTTAATTTATGAGTAGATTAATTACTATGGCGCAAAAAATAAAACGCTCGGGAATTATTAAAAATAAGAATTGATCACAGAGAAAATCGATTAATAGGAACAGATTATAATTTTGAAATTAAAATAAAACTTTTTTAAAAATGCTCAATTTTTCACCCAAACTTGTGGGAAAAAAACTCACCCAGAGTTGATCCAACACCAAGAGCAGTTATATCAAAAGTATTTAGAATCCTTCTCAGCTTCGACTCATTCATTGTTCCTTCATCAATATGCTTCTTGCGGGTAATAGCACGAGCAAAATTAGAACACACTTCCATTTTGATTTCAGTTATTAGTTATATTCAAATATTAATATAATCCCTAGCGCTTCTGGCTTTCCTATTTCTACGTCCATAATAAATAAAATACAAAAAATAAATAATGAACAAATAAAAACTTGTTACTCTAACATTACTAATTACTGAAAGAGATGAATAAATGCTACGAACAACACCAAAGCCTTATATTATTATGATGTCACAGATGAAAGAACGTAAATTTGAAATGAGAAAATAATTACTAAATCAGGTTACTCAAATACACGTGTACGGTACTGCGCGTTTTCTATCGCTAGTTTTTCTTTACTCTCGCTCGTTTGCAAATTTCACAAAACCCGTCAGACGTACTCTTGAACATTAAAAAGATTTGTAAATCTGAGTATCAATGTGCAAAAATATTATCATATTGTCAAAATTTTATTACATAACGGTGAAAACTGCCCATATGCTTCGAATGGTAATTTTAGACCTTATAAACCTCAATACTGTTAGCGGATACACGGGGCCACCACCTTTTCGCCTTATCTGCTGCTTTTTGTCTCACGCTACGAACTTTTCATGATATTAAACAAAGGCACTTAACTGTATGTGTACTCAGGTTGTTTGTCCTCCAATAAATACGAAATACACACATTGCGAAATATGCTTACCGCAGTGAAATTGTCGGACTGGTATAACAGGCCCTTAGCTGCCCAAATAAGGTACATACTTGGTACTTTTATTAATGGTGTTTCACGAACGCGGCACATATACGATTTGCAACTTCGATAACTTTACTCATTGGTGAAGTATTATTCACTACTAGATTGCAAAATCTTCCACGTGATTGGGAAATGCTGAATCCCAACTCTTCAAACGATTTGCGAACTGATCTGATTTGAATTTTTAATTTAAGGTGACAGGTTGCGACACACTTTCGATTCTGTTTGCTCATTGGTTTGATCAAGGAAATAACTTTCCTCGCTTAACAATTACCACAAGCCTTTGTTTTAAACTTCAATAAGCACAGAGAATGTCGATGTGCACATACTACCTATATATATATGTAATATAGGGTTTCCATATAGTCTTAAAATGTTTTAAAATTGCAGAGGGAATTTATCGATACCATATATTATTTTGGCCCTCACAGATGTATTAGATAAAGTAAAAATACTTGAATAACTACTGATTAAAATACAACAAACCATTAAGATATATATATTGAGAATGGCTTCATAACAAAATTGAAACTGTAGAGAGACTTAATGGGCATCCTGTATAATAGCCTAACCGGTTGCAGATTGCCAGTCCCCGTAATTATTTGTATTCTACACATCCAATTTATATCCACCTTTTCTCACTTTATGCTTTTGCACAAGTGGACACAGTAAGAATGCTGTGTCAAGAATGGATTGGCACAACTGTGTTGTTGTGCAGCAAGACTCTTGAATCAAATCCAACTTATATTACTTGATTTTTGAAAGGCAGAACCTATGATAAATTGAAACATATGAAAACCAATTAATTGTCTTTCATAGGCTATATTTCCTATAATACATTTCTGCGTTATTATTCTAGATCTAGAGTAAATGCTTTCCAAATATTTATTTTAGGACGCAACAATCAAAAACTTCGTATTTTCGTAAAATTAACCATAAATGAAGAACAAGAAAGAATACTTTAAAACGACAATTCACTTTATATAACATATTTTACGTCTATGAAAAATGAATTCGACTCATATTTACATTTCTAATTTAAAATACATCATAACCGAACAAATTAATCCAAACGAAACGAACTTCCATAAACAGCAGCTATGAATCCAACTTCGCCGTGGTTCACACCAGACTATTTTTGTCGGGAGCGCAGCAGTTTGACAAGCCGGCTTCAACGAACATCACGACTTGTCATCACAAATCATTTTTCAGGCGTTTCCGCGCCGGAAACAATTGGGGGGAGTTCGATTGTTGTAAAGCTAAGAAGATACATGGAGTTCCCAACGGCAGCCTACAAAGAATACCATACATATTCTCACAATTATAGTTGTAGACGCAGACATTTGGGCATGTGAATTTTGACTCTATGTATGTCGCAAATTTTAGAATGTCAAGTCCCCAATATTTTAGAATGTCAGTATCACCAATATTCCGATAACGTGAGACTTGAGAAAAACTGTTGTTTTTTAGAGGGGGTTTTGTACGAAAAAAACTATGTTTCACACCTTAAAATTGCATTTTTTATATTTTTAAAAAGTTTCCAAACAGGGGCCTACAAGGAATAACATATCTTTTCCAGAAATTATAGACGTGGACGCCGACATTTGGGCATAAGAATTTTGCCTCTGTGTATGTCGCTAATTTTAGAATGTCAGTATCACAGACCTCTCAAGATTACTGGAAATACAAAAGAAACGAGAATCTCCTTTTCATGGTCTCAGATACTCTTTTCTACACGCTCATCCAAATTAGGTTTGACGGAAGGGGTCATCCAAATTAGGTTTGACGGAAGGGGGACTCGAAGCAAGATGTTTCAGTTGGCGAGGGTTGGCAGCCCACCTATTTTTGGAAATGAACCCTTTAGCTGCTACGTCTAACTTAACAATTAGAAATTTCATAATCGCTCTTTGCAAATTCCTGGTTACGACCTTGGGTTTCATATATACCTTAAAATCAATCTTTACATTTTCAAATACGCAAATCTACTTTTCTTTTTCAATATTAATATTATAAATGAAATTAAAAGCATGAATTTATAATCTTAAAAGGGTATATTTTATTTTTGTACGCCACGGCTTCCGCTTAACCAGCCCTGCTGACGAACGACGAATTAAGACTGACGCCGAATGTGGCTAATGCGTCGGGGATAAATGAGGAATTCATCCACACTATTAATATCATTTATTAATCCATATGAAAAAGGCTGAAAGAGTGTCTACAGAAGGCAATCACCAGATTTTTGGCTCTATTGTTAATCCATAAAGCCACCGAAAATTTCCCGGCGATGTGTTATATTAAAATGCCCGAGGTGTAACTGAGGTATAAAGTAATACGATCGGGATTATGGAAACGCCCTCCACACGCCCACAAATGCCACGTGGTACCAAATTTATTCTCTATTAATAAAAAGACGTACAGACACACAGACACAACTCAAATCGTAGCCGTATTGCTTAAAGCTCAATTCTGGGACAATATTACGGGTATTTGCCGTAACACTGGTCATAAAAAACTGACCTCGTAATTGGAAACTCGTTGAAAACGAAATACTTCACTCGAAAATATACAAATGTTACGTCTGATAATCGACTATAGTATGAATAAAGACTACCATACCATACCGTCTTGTTTTAAGATTAAAACTCAAAAATTTCATAATTACTTGAATAAACGAAAATTAAAAAATTTACTTGCATTCGGACGTCTGATTGTGTGTGATTGTACTTAAAAGTTTAAGTACTGTAATCTAGGGCGCTTTGAACACAAGTTCTCTCCAGATTCTAAAATCTATTCCAATTGACCTGGATCTGTTTTCAGGTCACGCTGTATATATCATAAACTATAGCACTCATTTATCGATCAGGAAGCAAGAGTCAGCGACACAATAAACAAACTGGAACAGATCGGGAACAGCCAACTCCTGCAAGACCGTCAATTGATGCTCACACGCCAATGTAATAACGTCACATCGCGCGCGAAGACTAGTGATAATAATACCTGGAGTAAAGCATAGGCGCCGCGAATCTTCTCAACTTTGTGAAAATCTATACTTTCCAAGTTTCCATAATGATGACTGGCAGGGCCGGCCTTGACTATCGCGAGCGTCTGTGTAAAACGGATTGCGCGGAGCGCAGATTGGAGATGAAAATTTAACATTTTTTTACTTTTAAGTACAAAGGCAATATAATAAAATCATTTTACAACACGAACCTCAATACCAAAGCATAAACACGCTGACCTATACAGGATTAGAATTCATAATGGTTGAATTTAAAAATTTTCATCTTAGATTAGCGCGAGGCTCACGGACATGATGTGTGAGTTGGACTAAGCAGTGGCTTTCAAACTTTTTAAGCAGCGCCTTCTTCTTTAAATTTTGTTAAGTCTCGCGCCCAATATCCAAAATAAAGAAATTTAAATATCCAAAATAAAGCAGGCGAGATCAAATCTAACAAATATTTTTATTTTTAATCAATTTCTTCACGCCCGCTCAAACCCCCCCCCCTTTGTAGGGCGCGCCCCCTCCCCCTCCCCCCACTGTCCTAAAGTCAGCAGCCCTGGTGAGTGCTGCGGAAGATACACAGCGGAATCAACATTGAGCATGCTTAGTAAGTATCATATGCTTAATTGAATATCTCAAAAGTTTTTTTGAACGCCCAACCATGGAAAATGTTTGAAAGCGATTATCAATATTCAATAACTGAATACACGGACACTCGTACATGAATGTTCTCCCTTTGTCAGTAAAGACCGGAGACGACCGATGATGATTGACGTTCACTGTAGTTCTAAGAGCCGAAGTTATATAAACTATTGGAACAAACTCAGCAATTTGTTTAGATAGTGATTCTTCATTTTGGAATAAGAGTGTTCCGTGTTTCATATATATTTACTAATTTAATTATCATACCAACACTCCCTGCCATAAGAGAGAGTACTTTCCTATAGCGACAAAGCATTTTCTTCGATAATTAATTCGAAATATACTTCTTGGCGGTTGAGATCGATATAATCTTTAAGTGAGACGAATCAGGGTTAATAATGAGGGATCAAGAGACTATGTTCCAATGTACCCGGGACTGGTTATTGCTACGTGAAATGTATACAAATGATTATCAACTCCAAAATGCCCTGTGAAGCTGTGATCTTAACTCCTACAACGCCACTATTAAGTGCTGCCAGTTACAGTTTAGGATTGTCTAATGACGAATTGGTAATACTGAAACAGTATTTTAGTTTCTGAAGACATGTAAAAAGTTCGGTAGTTTACATATCTTTCCAACAGCTCGGCGGGATACGGAGCGATGGGAAGGCGGCAGGCGCTGATTAGGAACAGCTGTCGTGCGGATCATGGGTCGCCGATGGATAAAGTTATTTAGTAGTACGACAAGAAACATGACGTATTTGTTTTTGTTTACTATATTTTCGTCATCAACTCTCGGACACAGCTTAAAGAGGCGATGTTAACGACGATTTTTCATGATTTCGGCTATTTATATATTTGGTTTCGAAGAGTTTCGCACTCGCTTATTTCATGTCTATAATGTTATTCATGACGAGAAATACTACGTAAACATTGTCTAATAGTAAACTGAAACATCGTGACGTATCGGAATTTCCGATCGACCGTGGTCTTATTATTACGCTATCCAAATCTTAGAAACACAATCCCTTACTCAAGATAGCCTCTCAAATTTATTTCCATATACTATAATGCTAGTAGAAGATGCTTGAACTAACCAACCATTCTATCAGTCCATGCTACGCTTTCCCAGGCGTTGAGGACGCCAAATATCCAACTTATTCGGGCATAAGGTTAGCTCCTAAGTTGAGTGCTAATTCCATTTAACTCAGAAGAATACGTGAAGAATGTGTTTAAATATTAAGCTGATCAAAATTTTATCCCATTTATCAAATTATATGATATAATTAAACCAGCTTTCCTGAAATTTTCTAAGGTGCGACATTCAACTACAATCATTTTATTGCCTGTTATGCCGATTATGGGGTAAAAATAAACTTATTATACTTGTATAAAGCCTGCTGTGGTATTGGATACATTACATAAAAATAGTGCCCGCAGTGATACGTCTGTACGTGTTATATTAGCTAAACAAATTACGTCTTAAATCGAGATGAATTTATAATTTACAACGTTGGCCTTTTGAAACAATTTAGAGCTTTATAACCTCACGAACCATCGTTAAAAAAAACAGCATTAGCCAGCGCCTAACTGAGAAATAAAGCCTTACTACAACGTTCGTTTTAGCTGACGCAACTGTCGACCATGCCGAAATTGTGTGGTATTTTCTCAAATTGACGTTTCACGCTCCGCCGATCGAGACTTCCGATTCGCGCTTCGGTCAGCTGGCGTGGAGAATAGTAGAGAGCCGTTTTTCGCTCTGCTAGCTTCGAATTTTCCCGCCCTGCTACGCGTTGAGGCTTTCCCAATTATATGAAAAGATTTTTCTAAAGCGGCGGCACGAGTATGCTCCCCCATTTTATGGAAGAGGGGCGTCCCCAAGCTAAAGGCGTGGTGGAGTTTTTCCTTTTGGCAATAAAATTATTTTTGGTACTCACGTAGTATGTGAACCAAGATGGCGGACACCGGAACATACTCGTAGTATGTGTACTAGATTAGAGTTAGGCCATATTTTTATTCCAATTTTTTCTTTTTTAGTTCTATTATGAGTTCGAGGACTAGCCAAGTGACTCCCGTAGTATTTGTACCTGAAATCATGGCCTAACCCTAACCTGGTACATATACTACGTTCCGATGTCCGCCATCTTGGTTCACACACTACGGAAGTATTTTCAACTTAAAAAATTGTGTTATGTATTTGGCTGACCAACTGCACAGATATATACGCCACTTTCGGGGTATTTAAATATAATTATAATTGAGATAGGAACTAAACTGGGGAAGGGGAGGATTGAAAATTTTAAATGTGTTTATGAATTGACATCATTTTTGGGAAATGAGGCATAGAGACAAAACGCATTTTTAACTGAAAATCCTACATAAATGAAAATTTTTATGCTAGGTAAGATGTGATATTTTCGCAGCTTTGGGCTTCGGCAATGTGAGACAATGTATGTAGCCTACTGTTTATTTGACTTTTGACAGAAATATGAAAACTATATTGCGGTACTCATTTACAGATTATAATGCAACCAAACTTCCGAAGACGTTGAATTGTACGTCTGATGACTCCAGTGTGTCGAAGCAAGTAACTCGGGACACTCGAATGATTGACTCAACCCGAATCACATTTTTCAGTGAATCTAACCGACTCGAGTCACCTGATCGAAATTAGGGAGCTATGCTCAATTATATGGACACTTGGAATAAAACGAAATATATTATCATCACTTCACCGAAAACCATAGGGTACCCAACGCCTGTACGAAGCTGAACAGTGAAACAGCTACATGGCTATGGTACCGTAACTGACTTACTAATACTTGGGTACAAATAACGATACAGGGACTGCCATAGCTCTTCCATGTCCTGTGGTAATGATCTTTTCTTCTCCATCCAATTTCAACGTGAATTGAAATACCATGTGATCCGAGTCACTTCTCCATTACGGTATGCGGTACGGGGTAACTTACCTGATATGCGTTCGCGGAACGGTTCTTCCTTGTCATATAAGAACTCAATTCATTTCCTCTTATAAAATAAAAAATAAGGTGGGCTACAAAATTTATGTTGTCTACATCAGAACTGTAACGAAAAGATGAGAGCGTAATTCACAGAGGTAACGGTACCGTACGGTATCTTACCAGTACCTGTTGCTGTACTGTATGCCTGCTATTCGACCGCGTAACGGTTCTTCTTTGGCATATCAAAATTCAATTTGCTCTTATCAAAATTAACAAATACGGTAGGCTAGATTTGCTAGAAAACCTACATTTGACATTACTGCAATTGTAAGATCGCGAAAAGAATAGGTCAATTTCATTGTGGTACGGTAACTGAGCAGTACCGTACCTGCAGGCTTGATCACGCAACCGCTTGAAATAAGTTTCAAAACAGTGTTCCCATGAGAAAATTTTAAAACAGCGAAATTTTGAATGAAATATCAGATCTCATAGAAAATTTAGGAATAAATGAAAGTAATAGTCTTCTGGAAAAAAAATCAAACTTCAACCACTAAAAATTTCAAAGCAATTGGTCCAGTATTCGAAGAGAAAAACGATTTTATAATGATGAGGACAAAGAAGAACAATAACAACAACATAATATTGAAACGATCGTTATGTCCACTAAAGTGTCCAAATACTATAGAGACTTGGCTCTAGACCTGACATGGGCAAACTACGACCCGCGGGCCAAAATTTATGATATGGGGACGTTAACAAAACTTTACGTTTTTTCGCTCACTCGATTTAAAGGCGTGCTTTTCATATCTCTTTTTCGAAGGCACAGCTTTGAGTTTCAATTTAGTGCCGACAAAGTTTTGTTAACGTCCCCATAATGCTCTATCAACGTTCTGTTTCGTTCATAGTTTACGCATTCTTGCCATTCTCTTACGCATTCTATTCATAAAATGTAACTTTTTACGTCACACTCACATGGCCCGCCAGTCTAGGTGGGCAAAATTTGTGGCTCCTCCTTCTTAATATTAGTATTGCTGTTTTCGAAATAGTGACACGGAACAGTAATATATTTGAAAATAAGTGAGTTCGCTTCATTCTTTATACAACGCCGAATATCGGAATGGACTTTAACAATATCACTGTGAAGTTCTTTTTTCAATTCAGTGAAAAGTCGCATACTAAAGAACAAGAAAATATGAATACACAGTTTTATTAGGGAAGTGAAGCCGCGGCGAATCAAAGCCTGTTATCAGGTGGCGATAACCAAAATTAACCACTTATGAGAAAAAAGACGCAAAAAGCTGTGACAAAATTTAAGAAATCTTGAAAAGCACTCTCCACAATGCAGAAAAAGAGAGCGTAGCAGTTTTGGGTCAATCGTTATAAAAGGTAAAACCTATAAGCATATTATAGACACCGCGGAGACAGACAGCGGTTCGCAAACTTTTCGTTCTTGCGGCGCCAATTTTCAAGAAGAAATTTCACGGCGCACTCACACAAAAAAAATCTGCTTTCAGATAAAACTCAATTATGTGATTGGTAATGTGTGCGTTATGCCTTTTGAAGTTTGTAAGCATGTAGTCTAAGGAATAAAAGAAAAAGTCAACTCTTCTTCTTCCTCTTCTGCGCCTGATTTTCCTTTGAAATGCTAAAAAAATCACTCATGTTCGCTAAACTTGGTTCAGCAAACAAATAAAGTGCAGCAGGTAGTGTCCATCTCTTTTGTTACGTAATTATAGAGGCAGACACTACGTAACAGAAAGAAAACGACATAGAATGGTAAAATGAATTTATTGATTCATAAACACAGCATTTAAAACAAGAAACAATAATGATAAATATAATAGGCAAATTATTTAATCATATTTTAGTAATGTTTAACACAATTCTGTTAATTTTCGCACCCTTTTGAAAACGCTGTTCACTATTGAGATATATATAAAAAAGAAGTTGGTTCAGTTAAATTTAAAAAAATATTTGACTACTGGAATGAACTTTTATTTTCTAATGCCAGCAACAAACACGGGTTTTCAAATCTAAAGTCACTGGAAAATTTATCTGACTACAAGCGCTATATTTTCGAGTATACTGTATAATATATATATTATATATGTTTCACCGTAAATATATACTACTATGGGTTTCACTAGATATTCTCATTCAAGTCCATGCATCTGCAATGACTAATCTGTCATATAATTAACTCTTCGCCTTTTTCTTTTTAGCAAAAAATACGAAAATCTACTTATACTATATGGTATATGCCACTGTGTTTCCCCGAAAATAAGACCTAGCCTGAATTTTAAAAATGATTTTAATATAAGCCCTTCCCAGTAGGACATAGTCGATAGCGCAAAATTCTTTTTGACATAGTCGATAGCAAGGAACTTGTTATTCTCTACTTTGTAATTTTGTTTTTGACAAATGAAAATAATAGACACCCCCCTAAAAATAAGCTCTAGTGTTATTTTTCGAAAAAAATAAAAACAAGACCCAGTCTTATTTTTGGTGAAACATGCTCCAATATTGCTTTTATTGGTCACGAAATGTCCATACGAATACCGTTGCTGTGAAAAAATACTTTTCTCCACAACTAATGAATCAAGTCGATTTCAAATTTGCAGTACTTAAAGATGGGGGGAAGAAATCTATTACTTTTATTCTTTTCCAACTTATTTCTGTTTTTGCTTCTTTCATCCACAGTTACAGCTTCACATGACATTTAGTACAATTCTTTTTGTCGGTTGTTATTCCTTCGAGATATCGGCCAGCGAATATAGTCTTATGGGAAGAGTAAATTGAAATGCTGAGTTTTCTTCGGTGTGATATTTTATATTCCAGTTAGTTTCTTTTCTCAAGCTCGTGTAAAAGAATTCATACCCTGGACAGCTTTGGATCGTTTTCATCTATAGGCAATTTTAAAGCCGCCGTCCTCGCGAGAAGCATAGCGACTATAGTGCTGGTAGAAGAGGCGTGGCGAAGGGGGCAACCGCCCCGGGCAGCAGAACCAAGCTGTAGAGTTTGCGTTATTACACATGCTTTTCTAGATGTGTTCTTATTTAATTAAAAGCTAACATGCGTTCTGTGGTGACGGTTATTCAACAATGGGTTGTTTCCCCGACCTTTGACCACAGAAAATTTTTTCCTATATTTTACAAATGCAACATTTTTTATGCTCAATTCAATAAAACAAACGTTTTTTTCTTACTTGACCTTTACTTGATTTATTCCCGTGTATAACGACATCTATAATCTGTTTATCACCCAAATTATTTTAGAAGTTAGGTAAAAGGGGCAGCATTATCAGAAACTCGCCCCGGGCAGCAGGTACGCAGTAGTTTGGTACGCCCCTGGCTGGTAGCCTATGTGCTTGCGCATTTTGTTGAGGAAATTCATCAACTAATATTGGACCCTCGTGTTGCTCGCTGATCGATAACAAGTTTTGGCCTCCCGCCGCCTCCACTCTCCAGTAAAACTGTGTGGGTTTTCTCTAATTTGTGCACATTTGGTTTTTGCTTGAAATATTAATCTGAGCCAGTGGTCAACAATCTGTGGGTCGCCGGGCATTTTCTAGTGGGCCTCCAAGAAATTTCAATTAAGGTTAGTGATACACAGCGCTCCAGAAGTATCTATGCGTACCAATATGGAAGTAACTAATTTTGTTCGCCTATTCTACATCAAGTTGTGTAAAGAGACTGACACCTATGGGCAGAGGGGTATTCACTTGGCTAACACAGACAGTCCCCGAACACGTAATAGAACTAAATTATAAAAATATTGGAAATAAATCGGGATAAATTTATGGCCTAACCCTAACCTAATACACATACTACGGGATTACCCAAAAAAGTTCTATAAATCCAACATTACATAATAAGTATTTTGCCAAATGGTTTTTGTCCATATATATTAAACAATTATACATTAAGTTCATTTCAACTATAGTACCGGCATTGCAACTATTTTTCGTACAATAAAGATTATTCCTGGCTTGGTCTGTGTTCATGGCATTTGGAATGTCCGTTTCTTATGAGGTTGAATTTAAAATTTCTAACGAAATCTTGACCGAGACTAGCTAAATTGTCACCAACGTGATGTGATGGTTGTTGAGCCTTGAAACTTTTTCTATTTTAATATTTGGGCCTCGCGTTTGCCGACTACTTCTCTGAACTATCTGTGACTGTATTACATCCACAATGGAAGATGACGTTAAACTGACTATTATCATATAATACAACCTTATATTACACGATCAGAATAGATATATATTAGCTTGCATAGCACTCACGCTGCAATCATCAGAAGCAAGAACAAGCAGATACAAAATAAATGAAGCGTAAAACAATAACAATGACATATGTCAACAGGCAGTGTTGCCAGAAATAGACAAAACGAAATAGTACAAATAATACAACATCAACAGCAGGAACCATGAGTATGAAATCATAGTCTCATATTTTTGCTGCCCATGGATACCTATTTCACAACTTTCCTGAGAGAATGATAAATCGAGTATAATTGGAATAATTGCATAGAAAATTGCATCCAAAGGTATAGGATAGCTAATAGACTGAAAAATGTAATACAAAAATCCAGTGGCGGCGCGTCAATAGGGCCAACCGGGGCAATTCCCCGGTTGTTTTTTCGGTATAATAAAAAATATTCGAAAAATACCTCAATATCGGTTGCACAGACTGTCTACACTAGCCATATTCTCCCGACATGGTTCATTTTTCGCTCGCAAAGCCTTCGCCGAACGTCGACGGGGCGACGCCGATTTTGCCCCGGTTGCTCATTGTATATCGTATTCTCTCCTTTATCTTCCACTCGCCGCGTTTGTCTCGTTTGTTTTCTGTTTCTTTTACTAAATCATCGGGGCCGATCGGGGCTAGCCCCGAAATTATGACGAGACAATGCCGACGTTTCTTACAACAACGTGTTGACATATTCACGCATTCCTTCTCGTTCGTTGGTTGCTTGAAGAGTTGATAGTTTCCTCGCCTTCGTTTTTGTCGCTTGTTGCGCTATTAGAATCAGTTAGAGACCTTTAGTCCATTTGCTTTCGATTTTCCACATTCCTTTTGAGCTCCTCACTTCTTTCCGGCTTCGCATTTCTTAGCCTTAGACCTCATAATGAATAAGGTTGATGCACTACTTCGCACTCCGTTTTCGCAGCTGCCGCTGGAACAAAAATTAGAGGTACAACGTCTTGGGCCTTATCAACCAAAAAATTGTTCACTGAAACAATCCCATGACGGAGGAAAGCGTCGGCGTACATTCTGCGCAGAAACTTGGTATAAAAAACACGAATGGTTGTGTTACAGCGAGGACAAAAATGCACTTTTTTGTTTTTATTGCCTACTTTTTGCTACCGCCCGTGACTCACGTTGGTATAAATTTGGTTTTAGAGATCTTAAACATCTTTCCGAGCGTGCCAGGGATCATCAATCTTCTATGAAGCATCTGGACAATGCAGTAAAATACCGAACATTCGGAAATGTTAATATTGCAGCACAGTTGGATGAGGGACGCGCGGTTTCTATTCGTCGGCACAACCAAAACGTCGAGAAAAACCGCCATGTTCTCGGTCGATTGATAGATGTTTTGAAGTTCATTGGTTATCACGAGCTGTCCCTCCGTGGGCACGATAAACGGGCTGGCTCTTCTAATAGAGGGGTATTTTTGGATATGGTGGAATACACCGCATCCCTAGATACAGTATTGAGAGATCATCTTGATGCCGCAACTGTTTCGAAAGGGACATCTAAGGATATCCAAAATGATTTGCTCGACTCAATGTATAAAATTTATTTACAACATTTGGCTCTGGAAATTGAGAATTGCCAGTTCCTTTCGATTCAGTCTGACGAGACAACTGACATCACGTGCGTTTCCCAACTGGCTGTGATTTTTCGGTTTGTGAAAGATGGTAAACCTACCGAGAGATTTCACAGCTTTGTACCAATCGTTGATCGCACGGCTTGCGGGATATCGGCTGTACTGAAAGAAGTGTTACAGCCTTACAACGCGAAGTCAAAATTGATAGCTCAAACTTATGACGGCGCGGCAGTCATGAGTGGGTCGAAACATGGTGTTCAAGTTTATATAAAAGAAGATTTTCCTCATGCGCATTCTTTACATTGTTATGCACAACAATTTAACCTCGTTATTAAAAATATGTGTCTTGATACCCCCTCTCGTCCGTATATATTTTGCAAATGTTTCGGGGTTTTCTTCATTTTTTTCCGTTTCGCCGAAGCGCTCTGACCTCCTTCGCCAGATATGTAGCCGCCGTCTCCCAGCTTGTGCACCAACACGTTGGAACTTCCAATCACGCGTGGTGCAGGGCGTGTCCGAAATTAGGTCTGAGCTCATTGAGTGTTTCAATGGCATTCAGAGCTCTCCGGTTTGGGACGAACGCTCTGTGAGGGAGGCGGCAGGTCTAAAGCGTCTGCTAGAAAATGGTGAGTTTTCATTTTTTCTCCACAATATTCTATCACGTGGATGTATTATACGGCGCATTGCAGTCAAGGCTAATGGATGGAGCGTCTGTGCAGTCGTGTATTTCAGACTTCTGCGATGCTGTATCTCGTATCCGGGAAACAATAAAATACGACGACACATGGAGTGCTTCTTTACGCCGCGGGCAAACAACGCAGCGTTTGATTTTGTCTGCAAAGGAATGCTGTGACATTCTGGTGAATCAAATAGGCCAGTGGTCGGCAACCACCGGGCCGCGGCCCATCGCCGGTCCGCGGAAAGGTTACTACCGGTCCGCAGAAACGTGGCACAAAAGACGGACAATGTCCTAATAACAGGTGTAATTGATTAACAACTCAAACAATAATTAGTTGAAAAGAGTCTTTGCGATTTAAGGGTACTTCGGCAGTTTTTTGGGCAATATTACTAACTGAATACCCCGGCATTGCAAAAAAGCTTTACAGGAATTTTTACATCTATGTGAATTGGGAAGTCGGGTTTTTAAAACTGACTACAAAATCGCAGTAGGCTGAACGTAAGAAAACACATTACTTGAATACCATTACCTTTATTCTCTGAATTTATTATCAACCTTTTTATCCTAACACATATAATATATTACATATGCTTATTCCGTCTGTACAAGGTGGTCCGCCAAAATTTTGGTCAGGCTTTACCGGTCCGTCACCGAAAAAAGGTTGCCGACCACTGAAATAGGCGATCGTCTGCGCACTGAACACCTTGCCGCGTTCTCTTTGATGAACCCCAAAAATTTTCAAAATTTGCACGTCAATTTCCCATCCATTTGTTGGCTACTGTCTCCAAATTTTACCTCATGATAAACGTGGGTAAATTGGAAAATGAATTGCGATATATGCGTATATACACCAATCAAACTTTTTAAAACATCACATCAACTTCCGCGCTCTACGGGTTCCTCATAGATAACACTCTAGTAACTATCTTTGCGGCGTCTGCAAAATTTCTGGACATCATTTTGAGTCTTTGACGACGCCTATTTCTTCCGCCGACGCAGAGCGAACATTCAGCACGCTGAAGCGTATTAAAACGTATCTCAGAAACACAATGAAGCAAGATAGATTAATTCCTTGGCTGTTTTATCCATTCACAGAGACGTTATTTCTGGGATGCATGACTTTAATCAGCGCGTTATTGAGTATTTTGCTTCCAAGAAGCCGCGGCGTGTTGCATATATGTTCAAGCAGTAGAAGTCTAGCAGCATATATATCTATGAGTGAGCGACGCATGTCCTTATCTTTGCATTACTTTCCTTTCTTCATAGAAACGTTTTAAACCTTATTTTAGGTTTTGTCTGCTTTCCCGAAGTTTCTGTTAATATGTCATTGTATTTATCTGGGTAAATATTGCCTTTCCTTTTGAAAGAGGTTTCAAAATAAACTATGTCTATATTTATCAATCCCTTGACTTGGACCGGTTTTAAAGACACTTTCTTATCGTTAAAAATTGTCGCTTTTGCTGATTGGTTGTTACCGATGGAATGGTTTTTATACTCATAAAATGATGGGAGAACTTACAGCGATCATCCTGTCCCCGTAGATGGGGGTGACTTGGTCCCGCAGTAGCTTGCCCCGGTTGTCAAAATGACCACGCGCCGCCACTGCAAAAATCGATTCACCATGATCAAAAAGGATTTCTTAAGGGAAGATATATTGGCGAAAATGTAAGGTTATTTTTTATTATCAGAGATTTATTAAAAGATAAAGGGTTCCCAGAAGTGGCACTGAACTTATATATACGAAAAACTTACGATTCTGTTTCATGGAATTATCTTTATTAAGTGTTGATTTTTTTAAATTTTGGTCAAATGTTTATTAAGTGAGTCAATACTTTATATTTTCAAAGTCAAAGCACTGTTGTTAATAATAATTATAGTTTAAGAATGTTTCAAGCTAAGAAAGGTTTGAAGCAAGGTCTCTCACCATATATATTCTTATTAATAATTGAAATATTTGCATGTAGAATTCGACAAAACCATAATATTTCTCGGAAATACAGAATTTAAAATTTCTTTGTTTGCAGATGATGCAACAGTATATTGTAATGGGCCATAAAAAGTATGATAACAGTATTTTCGGAAACCGATATTTTCTTTACCGTGTCTGAGTGCAAAATAAAAATAAATAAATGCCAAGTATTATATCTGGTAAAATAATAATTGTCAAATTTTTCCTATGCATGACCGAGCACTTCAGTGAATCAGTGGAACCCAAGCTGTTTTAAAATTTTGGGCATTAATGTGTGAGGAAACAATGTCGATCTTTTTACTGTGAACCTTTTGCCAAAACTTTAACAATTGAAAGTGGTTGCACAAATATGGTACAAAAGAAATCTAGATTTCTCCGGAAAAATCACTGTTATTAAATCTTTGATGTCGAACTTATTGGTTTTTGTAGTTTCCATCTTACCAGTACAGTATTACTGCCCAATAGTTTTATAATGGAAGTAGGCCTACATAAGATATGTCATGAATTTTTATTGGGTTCAAAATGGGGGAGAAAAAAACGTAAAACATTGATTGAATCTGTAAAGGAAGAGGGGGGGGGGTCAATATGCTTGATGTGGAATCATTTTTCATTGGTCAAAAATTAAGATGGGTTAAATTTTAATAAATGACGAAATTGATGTCTCATGGAAATCCATAGAAATGTTTTTCTTAAATTTGTATGGATGAACGGCTTTATTTTATGGAAATGTATATCCGCATGGACTGTATATCAAGAATATTAATTCAAGATGTTTGAGAGATAGTATGTACTATTGGTTTATTTTCAAACCCAAGATTATTGGTGATGTAGCCTAAGTCATTTACATGTCCTTCTGTGGTTTAACTTAATAAGAATATATCTTGCCAAGGAAAACTTTTAGATTTGTATCGCGTAATATCAACATGAGCAAAGCCCATCCACCGGAATTAAAGATGTTTATGGATGAAAGATTGGATTTAAAGTTAAATAATGGTGGGCGATCTGTTACGAAGGTATTGCGACGTTTCGACCTTTTTATAAATCTAGTTGAGGATGACGGAACAGAGCACAGAAAAGACGAGACCACTGCACCTGTCGGAGTGGTGGTCGATCGTGGAAATTCGATAATAATGTTGGAAGCATGGGAACGGATACAATGATTTTAAATTGAACCAATTAAACGAAAACCACAAAAGAACTCGATGCCCCAATCCATGATTGTGCATAGACTGTTATGAAACATTCAATCTATTTACCGAGTTTTTTCTTTTTATAGTAACATTTTTTTGTCACTGTGTTATTTTTGCAATGAAATTGAACTACAGCATTTTATTCCATATTTTTGTAGGGAAAGCAATGTTGTGAAAAAACACATACCATATAAGGCTATAGCCACGCATTCCATCCTATTAATTCTAGAAATGTCCTTTTGATCACATTATTTTCAGTTACACTTTACAGCATAGCGTTTGACTGGAGGTTATCCTTTTATATATAATTCTCAAAAACAGCCACACAAGAATACAATTAGCAAGCCCTCAAGCATTACCGGTACATTTTTGCAAATAAGAAGTTGAATGCCTATTACCTTCGGGGGTACTCCTGAAGTATGCGTACCTGAGTTCAGGTTGTGCGCCATCTTGGTGCGCATACTTCAGGAGGTCCCCCTTCGGGAGTGCAGACGCTTCTAATTGTACAAGTCTGCTGTAACGATTCTGTATGCTGTAGCAAGTCTATGCATGTCACTTTCTCACATACATAGTTCATTTTCTCGTGATTTACGTTTGTTATGTAATAAAATTCCACTGAACAATCATTTTTTTCTGTAATCACCATATATCACCACATATGAACCGCAGCCACAATTTATTTTGTTTTGAATTCTAGTTTGTATAAAGTAATGTCATGATCTTTTTTTGATCATTGTGTCACATTTTAAAATTGATTTAAAAGGTATTGCCCGATTCGTGTCTTCATTCTATTGTGTTCTTTTGACTGTTTTTGATGGATGGGCACGTACTTGTACGTTTTAAACTTTTTTATTAACTTATGCCCGTCCTCCAGGTCCTCTGCATTTTGTTTGTCCGTTTGTTGTTGTTTCATTTCTTTCAGAGTGACCAAATAAAATTGATGATACGCTTTGTAATGAAATAATTTTGCCGCCAACTGAGAAAATAGAAAAATGGTCAAAAGAATTGTGCAGGAACTTAGATAATTGGTCGCCATTGTATGAAAAAGTTTTTTATTGCACTATTGAATCCAGACTTCGTTCATTCCATGTCAAATTTGCTTTGCAAGCAGTGCCCACTATTGACCTGCAATATAGAATACATAAAACACAAAGTCCAAAATGTACATTTTGTAATATGCATGTTGAAACTGTATTACATTTATTTTATTTCTCTAAATTTGTGCAGCAATTTTGGGAAATAGATAACGCTTGGCTAACCGTTGAGTATAGATTAAACCTTAATTTGACACATAGAGAAATGTTATTGGGGGTAGGGCAAACCAGGGTATAAACTGTGTTTTATTGAGCGCCAGATATTTTATATACAAATGTAAACTGCGTAACGAAAGGCCTCAATTTTGCCAATTTCTATATATGATAAAAAATATCATAAACTGTGAAAAGACTATTGCAACTAAAATGGTAAACTGTCAATCCATAAGAAGTGGAAAACTATTATGTGATCGTTTTTTTTAAAATGCAACTATATTTGTGTTATTGTGTCTATATAAATGCGTTATGTGTCCATATAATGTGATGCTTTTTTTGATATAAAAAAGGTATAATTGGAATAGGATTTATATATTTATGCCGTTTGGAGAAGAAAGCCGACAAGACGGCTTAATTACATGGCGAACCACGGCCTCTTCGTCCGGTTACCAGTTCATGTCGCGTGTGGGATTAGTTAGCCAGTTACTATAATTGTTTAAGATGCATGGACTTGATGGTGGAGGGAGCCGTAACCGACTGGCGGTTATGTGAACCACCTCCGTCGTTGAGAAGTTCAGCAATCATATCGCACATATTTGGCAAGTTTATTTCAACGCTTAGCGCGATGCGCCACACTGCCGAGCATCATTTTGTGAAAAAAACCAAGTCTATCAGATAGTTTTGCCAATTGCCATATTCAATGTTTTTGTCAATCGGGAGTAGGATTTTCGGAATGCCTTGATGTCAAAAGAATGTGTTCTCCACGACCAGAGGGACTCGCTGAAACTACCTCACCAGAGTGGTCCGGGATTTAAATCTAATCGGAAAAGAAAAGTTGGACGACATACATGTTACTACATGTCTTTTTAAATAAAGGACCGACCAACTTCTTGTGGCGTGATAAACCGCGATTTCCACACGTGGCCTTTCGGTCCTCAAAATGTCCAATTTCAATTAGATCTAATATATCTTCCTAGAGAGAAGAAACCAAAAATGACATGGGGTATATAATATAGACATATTTCCGACGCTCTAAACTGTTAACATCTACTTACTTTTCGAGAAAGTATAAAATAAAGAAATGGCCAATATAGACATATTGTCAATATTTATTGAATTCATTTTCAAATTAACAAAGGCTGAAGCTAAATAGAATAAGTACCAAGTATTAAGCATAGGAAAGATCTGCTTCACATGTTAATTAAGAAACTGAGCAGCAAATTTAAAAGACATCCATCAAAACATTAAGCATAGAATTTATCAACAATCCAACGCCATTAAAATGACCGCAAAAGACAGAACCCACGTCAATTTTAACATATCCTAGAGCAATGGTTCTCAACCTTTTATTGCTCATGGCTCCCTTCCGGAGGCTTTTATTAGCACTAATGGCCCCGCTGTTTATCATTCCAGTGGTATTCATAGCATTATTTTGATTGGTTGATTCCGAATCCCATTATGTTCAAACAATTCATGCACAAACATTATTAAGTAACGAAACTTAGGTTTTCTTGTAAAGGGAAATGTAAAATCAGTTTTGCGCCTAGCATTGTGGCCCCCCTCCAATTGATCTGTGACCCCAGTGGGGGGCATGGCCCCCCGGTTAAGAATCGTTTTTCTAGAGAGAACATAACTTCTGTGCAAAGAGTCCTAGATTAAAACTGTTGGTTACCATCACACACAGACAGAAGCTTAAGTGTCAAATTTACTTCCCCTTCATAGGAATTATTGAGGAATGTTTTGGTTCTGTTTCTTGGGGTCACCCTGTTTTTAGTTCAGAACATTGACCAATAAGTATAATTAATATAGATTTATAGCATGAAGATTAATAGAGCAATATAAAATAAAAATCAAGCATAAAACTTCATTTTATGAATTGGATGCACAAAATAAAATTACAAACACCTACTCATAACCAAAAATTGGTGATTCAAAAAATACCTTGAAATATTTAAGCTGACTTTCCTTCAATTTAGATTTTACTATACTCCGCAACTGCAGTATGTGAGGATGAAAAATTTAACCCCTATAAGATAAGGTCAAGAAATACTGCATTGAAAACTTTACTCTGAATGCATAAATTTAGATTAAGAACTTTCATCTGACGATGAGTAACTTGAACTAAATAGTAATACATTCAGTTTGTATACAAAGGATATTTCAATGAAAACCTACACAGCATTCTAGTAAAATTCAGATTTCTCATTCAATAAATACACATGAAGGAAGGAACAACTAGCATCCACTAACATTAACGCTATGCAAATCTTAGCAGCGTCCTGTATAAAGCATTATTTAAAAGGAACATGACATAGAAATATATAAAAGGCTAAAGTATGAAGGATAAAATTAGAGAAGTAAATACCAACCCCAAAAATTTATCACCATGACAACTTTTTCAACACTATGTTGCATCAACATTTGAATAAGTAATAATTAGCAAACGACTAAACTATGGAAAACATTCATGACTAGCATTGATATGGTTTACATTGACAATTTCCAATCAGTACCTGTAACAAACCAATTATAAAACACAAGTGCACAAACTGCTTTTCATAAAATAATATTATATATTTCTTCATCAGAATAAAGTATTACCCAACCATTCATCTGGATACTGCGAATATAAGGCAAGTTAACTTTTCATAAATTAAAATTTAGGTTTATTTATTGTATTGAAGCAATAATCAAAACTTTACAATTAATCTAAAGTCAAGCGAGTATTAAAAAATGATGATATTTAATATAGCCAACTGTTTCGAAAACTGAATCACTTATTGTTACATTAGTAAGCCTTTAAACAGTACACTTATTGGCGCTTCCGAAGTAAGTGAAGATGGTTGACACTGGAACATAGTATGTGTGAGTACCAGGTTAGGCCAAAATTTTACTCCAATTTTCCTTATTTCAGTTCTATTCTGCGTTCGGAGACTAGCCAAGTGACTCCAGTAGTATTTGTACCCGAAATTATGGCCCAACCCTAACCTGGTACACATACTACATTCCGGTGTCTGCCATCTTGGTTCACATAATACAGGAGTACCACTAATGTTCTGTCATACTACTAGATTGGTTATGATTTTTCTTAAAATTTTCAGCACCGTATCAAAGTAGTATAATTTCAGATTACAATGTTTTATTTTACCGAACGTAATTGCTCAATTGAAGTATCATCTCACATAAATCTAAAAATCAAATCATCTTGAAATTATAACAAATGAATTTAAAGTTATTTATTGTTCTTTCTTTACTTCTCCGCTGTTATTCTTCTTCTGCCATTCTTTCTTCTTGTACGCTTTCTGTCTGATCGCCTCCCCTTTCTGCAGCATGATGTAGGCATAGACCCAATTAGGAAGCAAACGAACTATCCAGCCTTCAAGGCCATGTGCCCAGTAGCCATGAGTGAATCTAAAAATAAGGATTGCAAAAAGTACCATGAGTTAACAGCGATAACAAGACAGAATTCAACAAGAAAGATAGAAGAGGATTTTCATTTTAACCCAGTGGGAAAGGAGAGCAAATAGGGAAATCATCAAACTATTTAATATTTCAGAAAATTGATTAAGTTTATTTCGTTATATCAAACTATTTTTGGGTTCTATTATTCTACTACAGATGCCACTGCGTGAAATAATCCCACCTATTCCTGAATTCTACGAGGTTCTGGAGCTTCTGATACTCCTTTGATTTTCCCCAAACTTCATACATTTATGGGTTTTCGCATCATAAAAAATAAAGTCCCGCTGCCTACAATTCTGAATGCAAACCAAGGACCAATGAAGCATTCCATCACAATTTCCAATTGACATAAGCCAGTGATTTTGACGAGTTTCAGATTCAGCAAATAACCCAAAAATCATATCATTCTTTCAAATTGGGGAAGTGCCAACACTCTTAAAGTATTTCAATCCTTAAGAAAATTCTTTTTAAATGACGGGATCAAATTTAGATAAGCAGACATGGTCAATATCCAATAGCTGACAAATCTAATTTGCACAAATTGGACACAGCAACTGATATTGTTTTTAAAAGAAATAGATTCAAGATAAGCCACACTCAGTCACTTAGAAGTAAAGGTGACCATCAATGAGTGAGCTTACAGGCAACAACAGAAATGCAACATGGGCAACCACGGAATGTTGGATTTAAAGTTGGAATATGGTGTAGTTACGGACAACAACTAAAACTAGAATATCGGTTAGAAACTGAAGACTTATCGATCGAAGGTTAGGGGATTCCCCCAAAACAGTGGTCTTACTCCATAGTGACACCGTGTGTCCCATCACTAATTAATTAATACCTCGCTAATTATGAGACATAATCCATCCAAAATCAATAGGCTTCTGATCCGAGCTATGATGAATGCACATGCAAAATTTGGAGCAGATTCAACCTCGCTTTCGTGAGATATCGCGTGCATCTAACACACAGACAAACAGACAGACAAATACCTATCAACATACTTACCGATCTTAAGATCGATAAGTAATAACAAGATCTACTGGGACTATAAAATTTGTGTAAGTAAAAACAGACCGATGTGAGACTCGAAGTCGTTCAAGTCAATACGATTCAATAAAATCACAGCGTCCAATATTAAACAACTTACTTGGTCACTCCAGCACCGCGTAACATACTCTTCGCATAAACTTCAGGAGTCGGCACAAGAAGACTCGATGCTCTGATTTTGGACAATTTTGTAGTAACGTAGAATGGCATAACACTTTGGATCTTTATTCCTTGGTCTTCGTATTCATAGGCGATAGATTTTGAAAAATGGTTGACGAAATCTTTTGAAGCAGAGTAGAGGGCAAGCATAGGTGTTGGTTTCAGTGCTGCAGCTGATGTTATGTTGAGAATGATCCCTCTCTTTCTGTCTGCCATGCCTGGAAAACGATGAGATAAAAAAGAATTGCAAAGTTGGAGCTGCATGTTCTCACTGAAGTCGGATTTGGAGTTGTATTTTCAAATTCACCAGAGTCGAGGATCAAAATTCCAAATTTCAGTTGAAATTGCAGACTTCCAATGGTGGTAAAATACTAAAACTAATTCAATGGGCCATTCAACTAAAAGAGTCAAAAGTCGATTTTAAAAAGTTAAAGAGTTTTACAATAAAAAAAAATATGCTTTCCTGAAGTAAGATTGAATAATATTAGTGTAAAACTACAACAGAAAGTTCAAGTAAAGAATTAAAATTCAAGGCAGTAATATACCTGGGAGCACAATTTCAGTCATTTTCACCACTGACATGATGTTGCCTCTGATCATTCTCATGATAGTAGCGGAGAGATCGGGTAATTGAAGAAAGTATTCAGGGTGTTCGTATGAAATCCCCATGTTGTTGACAAGGACGCCAATATCTAAATCTTTAATTTCTGACGAGATTTCCTCGTAGATCGACTCATCGTGAGTGAAATCGACACGAACTATTTTTGTTTCAACGTTAAAATCGTTTTCTATTTCTTTTGCTGTTGATTGAAGTTTTGCCAGGTTTCTGCTAATAAGAACTATTTTTTGTCCTCGCTGAGCTAGTACCCTGCAATGGAGACAAAAAGACATGCAAGAGAATAGAAAATATGATTGTTGAAATGGATTGCTTCACTAAATTGTTGTTGTATGATATTCCTTTTAATGATGTAGAAAGTATCTGCCGTTGCATGCAAAACAAAATCTTGAACTGACTTAATTATGCTCATTAATTATGTTACAATACATCTTGATTTCATGAAATTTATATTTTTCTGACGACTTGAACTTAACATTAACGGCATATACAGGAGGAATACTGGATTCATCGCCGTTATATGGTGTTTTATGTAGCCGCTGGTCTGATACGACTTCACTACCAAGCTCATGCATCTGAAACAAATAACTGGTAAGCTACCGTAATCCCATACCCAACATGAACTGGTAACCGAACAAGAGGCCATGTTTCGCCATATAATCAAGCCATCTTATTGGCTTTCTATTCCTGGGATTATTGTCTGTGTAATAAATATTTTGTAAATTCAAAATAAATTGCAGTTCCAAAGAGAACGAATCACAAGAAATAACGCAATACCTCGCAGTTGCTTTTCCAATACCATCAGTAGCTCCAGTGATAACAGACCATTCTCCATACTGACGAAAATCCGGATAATTGCTCAGAAAGTAAAGTTTGACACCAGAGTATATATCCCATAAGAGACGAAGACTGAGATAGGTTAGACTTGCAAGTCCTATATACGCTACACAATTACACTCCATTGTACACTATTTACAAAACACACCCTATACAGGTCTAAAATTTATTTATTAAGTCACCTGAAAATAAAGTGTTCATCGATGAAATAATAATAGAAATGAAGCGGCAATAATCAGGGTCAGGGTAAATATATAATCTTTTCTGACTCATGGTTGATGGAAATTTAGACTCTGACTCAAGCTGTAGAAATCAAATTTGGATAGTGAAACTTTTTGTGGAAACCAAGTTTTCTTTAATAAACCGTTAAAAATGCTTAGTCAATTCGATTTTTCAGTGTTTGAAGAGTTTTCATTTTTTCAATTATCGCCAAGGAAGTCTGAATTTGAGTACCGGTAATTCAAAATAACTCGAGTTTCTAAATATGACATATGCGTTCAAATGACTGCTATTAAATGAATTCCCAGAGGAATACAATTCAAAGTAAATTACTTTAAGGAATCCACATACGGCAGTACAGCACACTATCCAAATTCCAAGAATTTTCCTCCATTTAACTCAATAAAACAAACACTCTATGTGTCTCACAAACGAGGGGCGTCCGAGACCACGTCAGATGCGTCATATCACACCATGCTTGTCTCAATAATAATCCAAGTTAATCGCGGCCGTCACATGACCAAAATTGCCTATTTTTGCTAAAAACTCTCGAATGCTACGGTAGAATTTTTTCTCCGTCAGTAAATCGGATTATTTTTTTCCCAAGGAATTCAGTGATGACGTTACTAGATTGCCCTTATTTGTAGTAATTTGCGCAACTTCATTATACTGTATTATTACTGATGTTGAGGGACAACAATGTCCAGACGTCTCCCAAACGAGGGGTGTCTGATCCTCTGTAAAATGGGTTTCTCTAAAACTGGACATTTTCACCCGATTTGTATAGTGTGCCGTACTGTACGGTAACTATCAGATCAGTATTACGGTACTAGTATTACTCTGCTAAAAATTTAATTTGATATCAATGATCTAAAAACAGGATAGTATTAATTAAGATGGCCTACGACTGGGTCCAAGTTGAGAAAAGGAACGTTTAGTAAATATAATCTACAATTTCAAAAATTTGAAAATACACCACTACCTCAAGAGTTATTTTTTTCAAATATAAATTGAACAACACACATCCAAATAAGACTATCCAACTAATGTTGGATTTTTTTAAGCTAACACTATTTAATAGCACGGTTTGAGCAACAGTAAATAGCAAACCACAATGGTTTTTAACTACTCTACTATCTTTGAGCTACTTATTTCACATAAGAATTGAACAACACACATTCAGATGAGAACAAAAGACGGGGCTCCAGAAGTATGCGCACCAAGATGTCGCACAACCTGAACCCTAACCGGTACACACATACTATGTTCGGTTGTGCGCCATCTTGGTGCGCATACTTCGGGAGGTCCCAAAAGACTATCCTCTTACTGACATAAAACAGTAAAAACAGTTGATTGGCAACAATACAAAACAATTGAAATGTTTAATAGGTAAACCAGCATATATGGTTTTTGATAGTGAACAACTATATTGTCCACCAGTTTATTGTCTTTACTTTGACCTAGGGATAAATAGGAAATTCTAAATTCCACATCAGAGAAATGCTGTTCTTCTATATTAAATACATGAAATATCGGCTCACAAGGGTAGATTAATAACAATCTACTCATGGTTGACAGAACGGAACTTGTATCCACCGGCTGAAGGTCTGTTATTTTGGTATGAACCCTGGTTTCGTAAACTATCTTGCCATTGCCTTCGCTTTACTCTGTTTAATTCAGCTTTTAAATTCCTTATCTTTCCTTCTAATTCTTGGTTTTTAATCGAATCTAATTCTTTTTGAAGCTGAATTAACTCAGGATCGTTGTGATTTTCTGACCTGAACTTATTCACCTAGAAAAGAAAAAATTCAAATTTCTGCCTTTGACATAAAACTATATGAGGAAAGGAAAGTCATGCGTCAGTACTAATATTGTAAGGGCCTGAAAGCACTGAGATTGCTGAAAAAATTTGCGGTTTTGTGTTTTCCACTAATTACTATCAAACAGCAAAATTTTTGTGGAAATATCGAGCTAAACAGGAGTCAGACAAAGTTAATAGTAAACAATAACAGACTAGTGGCTTCTCAAATTTTTGCTGAAATTTTAAAATCGATTGGTGGTCCAATGTTTTTGGTAACAGTATCATATTTAAAAAAAAAGGGATGAAAAAAAAACGAGAATATCGGTCAGAGACCGAAGACTTATCAATTGAAAGTTAGGGGATCCCTCAAAACAGCGCTCTGTCTCCATAGTGAGACCTTGTGCCCCATCACTAATTAATTAATTACTCGCTAATTATACGACATAATTCGCCCAAAATCAATAGGTTTCTGGTCCGAGATATGATGAATGCACATGCAAAATCTGGAGCAGATTCAATCTCGCTTTCGTGAGATATTGCGTGAATCTAACAGACAGACAGACAGACAAATACCTATCAACATACTTACCGATTAAAATCGATAAGTAACAATAATTAGGTTCTATTAACCAATAATACAATTTACCTTAAGACAGTAAGAATGATTTATCACACAGAATTTGACCACATATACTCAAAAAAGAAGAAAAAATTTGAATTACTTTTTCAATTGTATTCAAGGTCTCTTGACGTTTCCTTTCTAAACTTGAATCAACTTCTATAATTTCAGATTGAAGTTGAGATATTTCTGCCTGAAAACAAGCTTTTTGTTCCATCAATTCTGTTGCTTTTTCCTCTTCAAATTTCAATTCTTGTAATCTTGTTTCAGCTAGTTCAATTTCACTCTCAATTTTCTCAAGCTCAAAACTTTTCTCTTCTTTGCGTTTTTGAGCTCCGACACCAGTAAGATCATATTGAGCACAAAACTCCAAAACATTTTTTGAAAAATCAGATTTTAATTTTTCCAAGATATTTTCCTTTTCTGCTACAACAAATTTCAATTGATCAATCTCTTTTACGATTTCTATTTTTCTCTCCTGCAAACCCTTTTTTTGCTGGAGCAAAACTCTACATTCTGCGTCTTCCTCATGATATTGTCGAACAAAGACATGCAGCCTGCCCTTCGATGATACACAAGACTCTTTCAGGGATTTAAGATCAGATTGACAGTCTGAAATCTCCTTCTTAATTCTCACAATACTTTCTTTCCGGTTTTCAGCTGTTTGTTCAGACTGTATTATCTGCTGGAACAATCTTTCCAAACTCATTTTGTAATTTTACTCGGTGCAAAAATACTCTTACTGACTAAAGCATGCAAAAAGCTGAAGATACAATAATAAAAAAGTTTTTTTAAGCTGTAAAGACAGAATTAAATCAGCGTAAACACTGGAATTAAATTGTGCGAACTTAAAGAGTCAAGGCAGCAAGCTGTTCTCAACATTTATTCTTTTGTTTACTCATTCAGTCGTTAGCAAATTTTGAAATTTAATCCAAACTTCAAAATTTATTTTCTGTTGTACAGTTCTAGGCCTGTAGAGGCTGTACGTTAGGTCTATGTTATATCTTTTTTTGTCAGAAAAAGTTACATTATCATTAAATGAAATCTTACCAATAGCAACTTGCTAATTCGTAGAATAGGATTACCATCAGATAATTATTAGAAATACAACCCTCCCCAACTTTTTTTGGAGAAACTGCGATGTCTGAATGTAAAAAAGTACCGGTACGGTAAGGTATTAGTCTACCGGTGCGGAAAACTGGTATCGTACCTGAATAAATTTACATACCTGATTCTGTTTAACCCGGCCGAGAGGTCGTAGTTGTCATAGGATTGTGCAGTCTTATCACCTTTCTCCCCCCAGCAGATGAATATTTAAGTTGGTCTACGCAAACTGTGCGGCGCAGATGCAAGATTGCAAGAATCAGTTCCCCAGACCCGATCGCGAGGCTATGGTATAACACCGAAGGGCGCTAGTGTGCGCCGAAGGATTGTTAAAGAGACGTCACATTTTCGCACGGACAACGCTGGCGCATCCCGAGCGTGCAGGATTGCTCACTAACCGATAGACCACGCGGTGGGGAAGCTTCGTACGGTACTTCTGGAATGACAGCGGTAACAAAGGCATCTAGGAGGGTATTCAGGCAGTAAATGATCAGCGAGGATAGGTTGTCATAGTTGAGAAAAAGGAGACATAACTGATAACGAAACATCGTGGAGGAAAGCGGGTAATAAAGAGTCAAGTCGACCGAGTAACGTCACTGATTCTGCAAACACAAAGGCGGCAGGGACAAGACAAAGTAGGCGAGACCAGAAAAAATGGCCGGATGAAGGGAAAAAGTGTTGTACGCGGTGAAGAATCCTAGTGCAGCGTGAAAAGGATATGGGTGTGGCTGGGTGAGGAAGTGCAGTCGTTTGGCAAGGACAGCCTGAGAGAATGCGAAAAAAGCAGTCAGTAAGTTATGTGAACACACACACTCCCAGTGCAGTTGTAAGAATAAGTGGGAAGAAGATGACTACACAGAAGTGAGGATGTCAGTCAGTGCAGACGACAGGAAAAGTGGAAGGTGCATAAAGTGGGTGGGAGACATGTGAGGTCGCAAATTGAATGAGGATGATGGATGATGCTAAAGGTTGGCCACAGGACGGGCCATAAAAAGAACAACAACAAACATCATTAAAGAAAAGTAGGCTAGAAACAAAACAGTTTGCTGCTATATATAAAGTGAACAAGCACATTATGTATGATACAACAAATTAAACATAACATAAACACAGATTGGAAAGTTGCCAAAGGTCATAAAAAAACAAAACCAAACATTATTGAAAAAAGTAGAAATCAAACAATTTAATGTTTTTCTAAAGCAAGCACATCATGCATGAATGATACAATAAGTTACACATTAACGGTACAGAACAAAAACACATACACACAAGACGAAAAGTTGCCAAAACATCGGATGATTTATTTAAATTTTTTTTATTTTAAAATAGTTGATTTAATGGAATCAATCAAAACACCTTCAATCAATCTTCAAGAACCCTGTCACAGTCATTTCCGCAGGGAAATTTCTGGAGTTATTCATTCCTTTGGTAAATGTTGAATTTGGGATATAGGCCTAAGAAGTCCAAAAGGGTGTGTTACCGGAAATGACGATAATGCGAGTTTCTTAGGTCTAAAGCACCAACGGCGACATGAGGTTGAGTTACACTGTATCACAATTTCCATAAGTCGCCAATGACGATTCTGCCAAAATTTGAATTGCGGCAAGATTCCGTATATTTTCGGATTCTCTAACTTTTTGATTATCTTCTTTTAGGATATGCTTCGTAAATATTACTTATATCAGGCAGTACAGATGCCTCTCAACTGAGTACAAATGTGATACTTGGATTATTCGTTTCAGAATTATTTCAAATCTGAATACAAAAAGGGCCTGACAACATGTAAAGAAGTAAAGAAAAGGCGCGAAAACTGCCTCGTTGATTGCAATTTCTGCCTCTCCGGTCACTTTTTCTTATTTATTTGTTATTACTGAGGTGAACAAGAAAATTTATGCTATCTCTATGCTCGGCGGTGTGGCTCGTCGTGCCAAGTGGTTGAAATATGCTCGCCATTGCACCTCTGATTACTATTCGTGGGTTCGCAGGTTCGAATCTCATGAGGAGATAAATATGTTCGAGAGGATTGCAACAAAATATTTAGCGTAACCACTGGTCTCCAGCACCAAGTCCATGTATCTGAAAACAAATAACTGGCCAACTAATCCCATACCTGACATGGAATGATAAACCGGACGAGAGGCCTTGGTTCGCCAAATGAGTAGTCCGACTTATGACTTTCCTCTCCCCTGGGTTAAATATGTAAACCCTATCCTGTGTCAAACGCGTCTCTCTCTTGTAGTAGTCCCAGTCAAGTCCATGCATCTGAAACAATATGCCTAATGTAGCATATGGCATAATATCTAATATGGGATTCTCGAAGTGGATTGTAACCGGACGAGAGAAAGAGAGAGAGAGAGTTTATTTCGTTTTGTCAAACCATGAAAACAATATATACATACATACATACATATATAAACATCAAATAAACAGATGTTTTCGGTATATGACTGGGAAGCAACGATACGACCTTTGGGGGTCATCAAAGTCAGTTGCCACTCAATTCAATTAAATAAGCATAAAAACAAATAACAAGTTCAGTGTCAATATATCAATACCTCTCATTTTTGTTTACTATATACAATATTTACACGTAATTACCATTTTTCAGTATCAATTAAATTTCAACAAATAGATTGGAGCCCAGGCACTCACATACAAATTATTTGGGAAATTAGCTGGCATATTGACTTTATAAAATGAAGAATGTAACATTTTATAACACGATTTGGGACAATTTGAATGTGAACATTTAATAGTAGTCATAATCGAATACGTAAAATTATATGAAATCATTTTACAGAGTAAGGACCATGAATGCAATATAAGCTTGGCATATTAACCTTAAGAAATAAAAAAAATGAAGAATACAACATTTTATAACATGATTTGGGACATTTTAAATATGAGCATTTAATAATACTGTAGTAATCAAATATAAAAATAGAGAGATAAAGTTGATTATGAAATATCATGGATGGGATATTGGGTGAAATTTTTGTTTAGAGCAGTCAAGTACAACACACGATATGTAACATTGGTGAATATAGCGAAGAATTGCAAACAGAAAAAAAAAAGTGTTTCGGCATATTCGCCTTATCGGCTTCCCTCTTCTCAGAGATAAATATGAAAATCCTATTCCTTTTCTACCATATTCCTTCGGGTATTTCTGGGGAAATTCTTGACGCCGAACAGCAGAAAACTGCCTTATCATGGTTAATTACATGTGATATTCTCGCTGAGTCATTTTAGTGATTGTTTTGTTTTGGAGTTAGTACCTCGGTGCGCTACGTTCCTGCGTTTCGTACTGTGCTTCGCTTCGTAAATTCGGCTTGGTTTATTCATATACTGAATACTGATTTAGCATCACTTGGCTGCCTGGTAGCATTACTATAACGGTATCTGGGAATCGAAAAAGTTGAAAAAAAAATCGCAGCTGCGATTCTAATTGTAAAGATCTTGTACAGTCGTATGTTGGTGTCTCTCTCAGTCTCTAGAGTCAGAGAGTTTGGAAATGGAATCAACTTCCGTAGACAAAAACCAACCTGCTAAGATGTCAGAAAATGGTAAGTGAAGTTTTACTTGAGTCCAGTAAAGTTTTTTTTAAATCTAAAATTCCTACTAAACCAGCAAACTAAATAGCCTATCACTGTTGTATCGGGACATCTTGAAATCGAGGAATGAATAACGACCCTCAGCGGTGTGGCGCATCGTGTTAAGCGTATGGAATACGCTCGACACCGCACCTCTGGTGACCCTGCGTTGGTTCGCAGGTTCGAATTCCATGCAGGATGGTTATGTACCAGCCTACCACAGTACCAGGGGTAACTGCTGGGTGGTTACGGCTTCCTCCACCATCATGCTTTCGAAAACAAATAACTGGCTGACTGATGCCATACCCAGCATGTACTGGTAACCGGACGAAAGGCTGTGGTTCGCCATATGATTAAGCTGTCCTATCAACTTCCCTCTCCCCCGGGATGAATATGTACATCCTATCCTATAACGAATCGTTGAGTGAACACATACCATTTTTTTTAGCAAAACCTTCCATCTTATATTCTGTATGTTTCAAACGTTATCTGAGTTTTTTTTTTTGCTCTCCTGATTTCATAATCAGTTTTTATTTATTTGCTTTTATCAATCATTTTATTGTTTTTTATGCTGATTATGTAATCGAAATAAACTTATACTTATACTACTGTACTAACTGTGCCCTACTGCAATAAAGTTGAGATAGATTTGCTGTAATTTTATTTCATCTAGATTCTAATCTGGACTATGTATCTCTTTTCAGAACAAGTGGAACTTGTGTTTTTGAAGTTTGGTTTGGCTCAATCAGATCTAGAGTTTGAAGCTCTTGTTGAAAGATTTTTGCCAACAATTCTTGGGAAAGTATCAAGTGCTGATGAAAATATTAGAACAAAGGTATCATGGTTGATATTATATGACAGGAAACCTGTTTTATATTTGTTTTCAATATTGGTTTAAGGTTAAGTGGTACATTAGTAGAGTATTTTCAAAACTGTTATTTATTGTGGACCTCCTGAAGTATGCGCACCAAGATGGCGCACAACCTGAACTCAGGTTGTGTACCAGGTTAGGGTTCAGATTATGCAACATCTTGGTGCGCATACTTCAGGAGTATCTTTATTGTTGTTGTGGCCCAGCCTTTTACAAATATTACAAACCGATTCCTAATCGTAAGTTGAAGATATTTTGTTTAGTTGGTTTGGGTATTTTATCACCTATGTTCTTTGGTTTGAGATTCAATTTTACACTTGTTTACATCAAGTTGTTTAGCCTAGTGGGTATGTACTCAAGAAGGAAGTTTCAATTCTTACTGTCAATGAGATTCATATTTATTTTTCAATTTTGTTTATGAAGTCCACTTTGACTTGGAATTGACTTATTACCCCTAAAAATAAAGAATGCAGCGACTCGTCTACATACTCAAACTTACTTATTTGCGGATGTGGATGTAAGGGATTGTATCCAACATTGGATATGCCTAGCTAAGAAGGGTTGTGATCCTTCTGATCTGATTAATATTATTTATAAACATTATTTCTAATTTTTTGCTGATTTCGAATTCGCTTTTTAAGGTCATGCAGCTACTTAATCACATCAGCAATCGTTTGAAATCAAGATCAGATGTGAAATTACCTATTGATAAACTTCTACAACTATACAAAGAGTCAAAGTCGTCATTTATTGTGGTATGATGCATTTTATCAGTAATTTACAAAATTGCCTTTAAGACCTTATTTTGATAAAATAGATCAGGGCTTTCTTGTAATCAAAATAAGTTGACGAGAGTTTTACTCTTGACTCCAACTCCAAATATGACTCATTTTTAAGAAGAACTCTGGCTTCGACTCTGATTCTAAATTTTGACTCCGTTCCCGACTCCTAGAAATTTAGGGCCATTTCTGGAATATGACTTCAGATCCATTTGTAAGAAAAAAAAATGGGATCACAAAGTTTGATTTCTGAAACTCCGACTCTGAGAGCTTGAAAATATGTTTTCGGCTTGGAATCAAATATCTCATAAAAATGTGAATATCTCATAAAAAACTCCCAACTTCTTACTCCACACATTTCTGGCTATAACGTTTTTTTTTCTCATTTTAAAATTTTCCATGAGTCGGGTGGCGCAGCAAATAGAGCTGAGAGATCATAAATAAACTATGGTTATATATAAAGAATGTGCTTCATCCCTCCATGCACTCGGGCTGCCCATGGCATTGGCAGTTCATCCACCGCCGTTAGACGATGCTCGATAACCTTTCAGGTTTTTCACAGTTTTACAGTAGATGAGCATGAATAATACGTAGGCTATATTACACAACTCAATATACAGGAAGGGGAAAAGACCTCTCTTATTTCATTATTAATTTAATTCATAAAGAATTTAAAAGATTGGAGGTTTTTTGCCTCCAATCTGTATATGAAATGAATGTAATTGATGAACATAATTGATAGTGAAATACAGTTCATTCCATTTTTTTTTATTTGTATTTATTTCAGAATTTCACCATAATCTACATCAAACTTGGATTCCCAAGACTTCCAGTAGCAGAACAAGCGAAACTGGCTCCTCAGTTGTTTGCTGTGTTAGAGGTATTTTGGTTAAAACTCAGAAACAATCTTATAATAATAGACAGTCAGAGTGCATGTTTCTGTTAATCTATAACAACTGAGTATACTTCTATGCTAAAACATTTTGTATGCTTATAATTTCTCTGTCCACTTGAACAGAATCTTTTTTTTCTAGCTGATTATTATCGTTTGTGTATCTTGTTCAAGTTTATTCCTCAACAAGGTAAAATTGGACTGTTTCAAGGTCATCAACTGTATTTCTGTATTTCAGTCAATAACAATATCACCAATAAATCACTCTTTTTCTATATATATATACATTCTGGTATATCGTTGCAGTCTTGCGTTCATACTCTTAGCAAACACCATTCTGAGACTCTTCGTGTTTATTATTTCAAGGCAGGATATTGCAGACTCTTGAACTAGAATGACCCCTGAAGGCTGAATTATAATTAATCAACCACATTCATCATTACAATCAAACTTAAAAGTTGGGAAATGAGTTTTTGACTACAAAAATTTTTGACATTTTTGAAAAATTTTTTAATTGGAAATTCTTATTTTAAAATCATTGAGCCTAAATCTTGTATTCACGGCCAAGTATTTTCACCTGAATTTTCCAATTTTTTCAGGATAAACCTAAAATACACCAAGATGCATTGATTCGTCTACTTATCACGACCTTCCCACATATCAAGTTACCTGATGATCCTGAAAAAAGAAAAGAATTATTCCAATTCGAAAAATCACCAACAACAACTAAAAAGTTACTGGAATTTTGTTTGGATGTGATTTTGATGCCGTATAGGTGAGATGATGTACATTTTTTTATGAAGTTTTTACATGCCTGTCATTTTGAACTAGGCATTTATAATCAGCCACTGATATCTGACAATATATTCTGAAATGTTTCTAGTCAGGCAAACAGTGAAAAACCGTCAAAAAACACCAATAACCCTGCTAAAACGCTTAAAAACAGTGAAAAACCGTCAAAAAACACCAATAACCCTGCTAAAACGCTTAAAACAGTGAAAACCGTCAAAAAACACCAATAACCCTGCTAAAACGCTTAAAAACAGTGAAAAACGTCAAAAAACACCAATAACCCTGCTAAAACGCTTAAAACAGTGAAAAACCGTCAAAAAACACCAATAACCCTGCTAAAACGCTTAAAAACAGTGAAAAACCGTCAAAAAACACCGATAACCCTGCTAAAACCTTAAAACAGTGAAAAAACCGTCAAAAACACCAATAACCCTGCTAAAACGCTTAAAAACAGTGAAAAACGTCAAAAAAACACCAATAACCCTGCTAAAACGCTTAAAAACAGTGAAAAACCGTCAAAAAACACCAATAACCCTGCTAAAACGCTTAAAAACAGTGAAAAACCGTCCAAAAAACACAAAAACCGCTAAACCTAAACAGTGAAACGTCAAAACACCAATACCCTGCTAAACGCTTAAAACAGTGAAAAAACCGTCAAAAAAACACCAATAACCCTGCTAAAACGCTTAAAACAGTGAAAAACGTCAAAAAACCAAATAACCTTGCTAAAACGCTTAAAAACAGTGAAAAAACCGTCAAAAATCACCAATAACCCTGCTAAAACGCTTAAAAACAGTGAAAAACCGTCAAAAAACACCAATAACCCTGCTAAAACGCTTAAAAACAGTGAAAACCCGTCAAAAAACACCAATAACCCTGCTAAAACGCTTAAAAAACAGTGAAAAACCGTCAAAAAACACCAATAACCCTGCTAAAACGCTTAAAAACAGTGAAAAACCGTCAAAAAACACCAATAACCTTGCTAAAACGCTTAAAAAACAGTGAAAAACCGTCCAAAAAAACACCAATAACCCTGCTAAAACGCTTAAAAACAGTGAAAAACCGTCAAAAAACACCAATAACCTTGCTAAAACGCTTAAAAACAGTGAAAAACCGTCAAAAACACCAATAACCCTGCTAAAACGCAATTCATTATACCCTGGGTGATTGTTATGGCATGGTGCTTGAACCTCGGCTCCTAACCTCTGACTCTTTATTGTTCTATTTGTTTTACTCACCCACTGAACAACTACTGAGGTTCAGTGATAATGCCACATTTGATAATACCCTATTATATTATGAAATATATTGAGTTTCTATCGATTTTGTATTTATCTATGTAATATTATTAATGCAATATTTGCCAGTTATAAAAGGTGGCATTATAAATTTGACAAAATTTTTAACAATTATTTCTCAGTGTCATTGCTGCCCCTGAGCCGTCATCTCGCCCATCAACAGCTCCTGTTCAAGGTGAAAGGTCATCACCATCGACAACAACGATTGTTCCTCCTGGATTGAGTTTAAATGCTGTGAAAAGATTAGCTAGCGACTCATCTGATTCTTCATGGAGTATTGCTCAGATTGAACAATTTAAGGTTTTGAATATATTTGTTTCTAATTTATATAAACTGTGTTTTTGTTATGCGAGCTAATTATGTGCGAGAGAATTGCTGCTGGTCAGTTACGGCTTCATCAAACACCAAGTCCATGCATCTGAAACGGCGGTGAGGAGTCCAGATACTCCCACACATAATTACCATCGTGAGATTTTACCTTGCGAACCCGTGCAGGGTAACAAATGGTGTGATGGTAAGCGTGTTACTAATGCTTTAGTACAATGCACCAACAGCCAATCCTTGTTTTGTAGGTGTTCTTCTATGGTTTTGGTATTTCTATTATTCCTTTGGCCTTCAATATTGGTTGATTTTGTATAAAGTAAGTTTCACATATATAAATCACATCCTGTTATTTGAAATCTTCGATACTAGCTTGTTGTCTACTTTTATGATAAAATTATGTTTCAATTTAGGTTGGTATCTTGAATCTGATTGGAGGAGATGTATTTCCTGAAAGTGACATCATAATACATCTTATCATTGCCAGTAGTGACACAAGACATACTGTTTCTAATCCTGCAGATTTGGAACTGAAGAAAAGGCAGAGGTACGATAGTGTTTTTATATAGTGAATTTATGGTTTGTTTAGAATGCTGAGTACACGCGCCACAAAATTGTATGAACCGTGGAGAAAATGCCAATTTTGAATGGTGTACGACTCGCGAAACGAGTTTTCAATTGTAACTGCACGCCATTTGGAAGTGTTACGTTTTGGGAAAAATACTGAAATCTTCATTTGTTTATCATCATTTAGGTCTCTCGATTGGGAAGATTCATCTCTGAACTCAATGTTATATCGATTATATCTGGGAGAAGCTCAAACATTAACTGCTGCTCAAAGGCGTCAAAAACCAAATCCTGCTTCATTGAGAAAACCTGTTGAATTAAGGTGAAGTGCTATTTTTCTTATCTCTGAACAAGGCTTCATATCTGATTTTGTCAAGGAGTTACTGAGCTTGAAAGAACAATAATATTTTGTTTTTGATATGCCGTTTTAGTTAGGGCTATGAGATTGGTGAGAAATTTATCTACAATGGACTGCAAATTTGGCGCCATTCGAATGATACGTCAACTCCTATTTGACAAAATCAACGACCTAATCAATTTTTCTACTATGGGTCTCTCAGCGCAGAGAGTCAAATTTGGAAGTATGCGAACCCCCTTTAATTGTCTGTTGAAAATCCTCAGTATATTTCATGCTTTTTTAATTTACGGTATGTAAGAAATTTTGACATGTTAGGCGCCATAATAAGCGTAATATTCTAAAATCCAACTGCAAAGAATTCCAAATTTCTAGTTTTGATCATGAGTCTTCACTGCCAACTCCTAGTATTCTGAAAATACAACTTCTAACTTTGACTCTGTCTATAGAAACATGACAAACTTTGGATCCTGACTCCATAGCCCGTTCAGTTTTTTTATCAATGTGATGGACCTGGGTTTAACATTGACCTGACTAACATGTTTCTAAGGTAGATCCCAGTACAGTTTAGCCAATAAACCTGAAATAAGGTGAGATATGCTGCAGGCTATTGACAAGGGTCTGGACAACAATTGTAAATGTTGTCATTTTTCATTTTAATCTTTCTTTTTAGAATCAAACTGAAAATTATTCAAAACTTACTTCGATCACAAACTTCAACAGAACGTTTTCCATTGACGATTCAACTAACATATGATGCTTTGTTTGCTGAAAATACAAACGCAAGATTGAGAGTCCTGGGATTAGAATATGTTCATCATATTTGTGAGAAGTAGGATTTGATATTCATTTTATTTTAAATTATACGGTTTATTTTAGTATAATTTTTAGAGACGACCATTAGATTTAACTGGATAAATGGAATTAATTTCTAAATGAAGCAAATTTATTGAAGTACCATGAATTTATGTCTTATTTGTTAAACTCTTACTATTAGTATGTTTGCAACACTTAATTTGTTTCTTAATTTGTCTTTTAAAGTCTCATGTATCTCATTCCCAATTTTTGTGATGAAGTGAAGGTATGAATTGTTTCGCTAAATTACTATTGGCGCTATTATTAAAAATTCACTTTTTTTTTAAGTAGTAATCGACAGAGTGATTTCAAATTTTTAAATATGCGGAAGTCGCTAGTAAGCTACTTCTATTATTTTTCATATTTCTTAGAAGTTCTATGAGGACTGATATTTTACCCAATATATTATTTAATTTTAAATAATGGGAACATTTTTTTATAACAAATGGGAACATTTTAATATGACATTTGACTGTAATCTTTACGTCTAATGAATTTGTAACTTTCAGCTCTGTCATCTATTTATCTACCCATTTCATTATTTGTTTATATTCGTTTTTTGTTTCAGATGCGAACTTTCTAAGCTCCTACCCCAGGCCCCACTTCTACTCAACGCTATGTTGAAAACAACCCAGGGGTTTGAAAATGAACCAAGAACGCAGGGGTTGGGTTACACAGCGATGGGAAAACTTGCAAGACGTGTTCCTGATCTGTTTTCTACAAATCTTAAGTTGGTTCAAGATGCTTTTCAAGCCCTTTCTAAGGTGAGTTATTTTTGATTTTTACACTCAAATTTTGTGGAATTGAGATTGTGTCATTAGAATAGGATAGGAATTCATATTTATCCAGGAGGAGAGGAAAGCCTATACAATGACTTAATCATATGGCGAACCATGGCATCACATTCTGTTCTCTGTTACTGAAGGGTATAGGATTAGTCAATCAGGTATTTTTTTAGACACACAGACTTGATGTTGGAGAATGACGAGATTGGCCAGTTTTTAAGTGAACTACTCGGCGTCAAAATGGGAGTCCAACAATTCTCTCACTGACAAATACACCTCACATGATTAAAACCTGCAAACTCTTGCATAGTGCAATCATAGATGCAATGACAAGCATGTTCCTAATGCTTAGCGGGATGCGCCAACTGTTAAACCCTTTTTCTGTGAATTTTTATGTAAGCACAACTTATATAAATACATTGAAATTGAATTTCAGAATCCTTCCCAGGAATTAAAATTATACATTCAAGAATCATTAGCAATGATGTCGCAAGCATATAGTAAAGTATCTGAAGATCATTTACCGTTGGTTGAAGCTGTCATTGCTAAATATATCACAGGTAATTTTGTGGTTTAACTGCTAATATGTCACTGTCGCAGATTACACGTCATATGCCTAGCATCTCATTCAGGGTATAATAACTTGGGTATGCAATGTCGAATGGAAAAAATTTCTGGCCTTCCAATAACTAGCAGTTCTTTACATATCATTAGATGTTAGGGGAAGCTTCCACAATCGCTCAACTACTTGACTCCTGGTTAACAAAAATTTTGACTTCTACTTTGGCTACTCAATCCAACCTGAAGGAAACATTGACTCTATCTCCAGCCACTAGCTAAAGGAAAACCAAATTTGGATAACAGAAACTTTGTTGTATGTAATCCTTCTTCAACTGAGAATGCTAAGTCAAATTAATGCCTTTTCTTTTTTCGTCAAAAGTTTATATATTACTTCAAACCCTATTTGTACTCCGGTTCAGACAAGGAGTTTGAACGTGCGAATCTGCCTCTAACCCCAATATTGGTAAAACTATTCCAAATGTAGACTCCACAATCCCGGCATGCATGTCAGATAATTTGCGACTTGTTTTATCTTAATTTGTCATCTTCAAGGGGAGAGCTATTTGATCTAGATGTGGTTGACCTTTTCTTATTTCAGATCCAGATCATCTCTGCAGGTTATCATCAGTCAGATATGCTGGAATTATATTCTCAACTGATCATGTTTCGTCAAGATATTTGTTATTGCTGGCTGCTTCAGATGGTAAGTAAACTAAATACTGTTATTTTGGTAGTCATGTAGACCGAGATAGCAGACACCGGAACGTAGTATGTGTACCAGGTTAGGGTTAGGCCATAATATCAGGTACAAATACTAGGGGAGTCACTTGGCTAGTCCCCGAACTCATAATAGAACTAAAATGAGGAAAATTGAAATAAAATCATGGCCTTATCCTAACCTGGAACACATACTATGTTCCTGTGTCCGCCATCTTGGTTCGCATATTACAGGAGTACCCTTTTTTAGTGAAATATCATGTCCCATTTATCCTATTCTTGCAAGATGGCCTTTTTATATGGTGACATACAACCTTTCTGTTATGGGATTAGTTGGCCAATGGAGTTATTTATTTCCTGAAATTCCAGTATATTTATGAACTATGTTGCTACTATTTGTATACAGTAAAAGAAGATGTCGCTTCTGAAGCAAAAAAACTTTTATACGGGAGTGAAACATCAACAGAGACTGACAAAGATGACAAAAAACAAAATGTGAAATTGCCAAAGTTTTCTGAGATGCTCAATTTTGTTTATGAAAAGGTGTGAACTCTTCTATTGGTAATTTGAAAACAGAATATTTTTTAATGATAATTATAGATCCTTTTTTACTGTTAGAATGCCAAATTACAAGATGTTGCACTTTAATTTACATATCCTCACCGCAAAAAAGTCTAAGTACAAGCAGTCTAACCACTGTTCTACTAGCAGCAGCAGTCTACTATTTTTAGGGAATTCTGCAAGATTTCCAGCTCGGTTTTACCTACTCCATTTATCACACTCTGGATTAGGGGGTGGGATTGTTTCCGGGCCTGAGATCCTCTCAACTTGAGACTGCAACAGTTCCTTCAATTTATAATAAATTTATAATGTACTCAAAATCATTCTGTATTTCAGGCTCAGAAGCGACTCAAAAGTTCTGAACGATTTATCATTGGAATTCAACATATAGCTTTTCCACCTTCAACTTTTCTTGTGTTACTTCAATATCTGAGGAAATGTTTGTTGAATGATGCCAGCATTATAGGTGTAAATATTAAAAACCTGATTCCTGGGGATTTGTCAACTGAAGCCCCTGTAATATCTGAATATATTGAGTAAGTTAATTCGTTTACTTGAAATTCTTGTTGACTTTAGCTTTTCTTGGTGAAATTCCAAAATCTTCGTTTTCACCTGCATCTTGTTTTCATCCAATGTTTGAAAAAGTAAAAATGAATAAAAAAAAATTCAGTTTTACATTATTTCTATGGATGCTTTTCATATTTCTTGAGTTAATGTTAAAAATTAAAAACTATCTTTTATGAATTCAGAACTTTTCACATATTTATTTTATACCTTGGTTAATGATGTACTGAAGCATGACCCTTTGTCTAGTTGCAATTCAAGTTATATATGAAAATAGTTACCGGTAATTTGGTGTAGTTGATTGTTGATGGCTGCAGCTGTAATCAACCTGTGGTTTCATGAACCATTCTAATTATTTTTTTTCAGAAATGAGTTGAAATCTAACGAACAAGCAATGACAAATTTGATTTCCAAATATGTGGAATTGGCAATGCAATTTGTGAAACCAGTTACAGGTGACTCTTGCATTATATTAATATATGGTTGAAAATCCGGTGCTCCCGTAGTATGTGTTCCAGGTTAGGGTTAGGCCGTAATTTTATTTCGATTTTCCCTATTTTGGTACTATTACGAGTTCGGGAACTGTCTGTGTTAGCCAAGTGAATATACCCCCTGCCCATAGGTTTAGATCCCTTTACAAAACTTGATGTAAAGTAGGTGAACAAGTAGGTTCGGGGACTGTCTGACTTTGGTCAGACGAAACATTACAGAAACACACTTGTGTTAGTGTACAGCAGGACTCTTGAATTGGATAGTATAAAAAATTGCAATAACTTTTATTTTGTTTCTCAGATCCAAATGCAGTTTACATTCTTCTTGAGATGTTTGCGATTTGCCCAGATGATTTTCCAGTCAAGAGTTTATTGCTTGGATATAGAGATTCTAATGAAACAGAATCTTACAAAAAAGATGAAGAAGAAAAATTGTTAAACAACAGAATCGAGTGGTTAAAAAATTTGTCTCACCATACGAGAGAGTCTGTGAGTAACACTTGGTGAAACTTTATTTTCGATTTTAAATTTTATGAGCGACTTTGAGATCTCGATTTCTAACGTACTAAATTAGGTGTGCCCAAAGTTTGGTACTCCCGTAGTGTGTATACTAGGTTAGGGTTGGGCCCTAATTTTATTCCAATTTTTTTCTTATTTTAGTCCGATTGCGATTTCGGGGACTGTCTGTGTTAGCCAAATGAAAATACTCCCTGCCCATAGGTTTCAGTCCCTTTATACAACTCAATGTAAAGTAGGCGAACAAAATTAGTTACCTCTCTATTGGTACACACACTTCTGGAGTGCACAAAGTTTTGCTAGGTGACCTCAGTCATGGTGCAGAATTACTCAATGAAGAAAATTACAATGATATAAACCCAGGGGCAACATACGGCTCGCGACAAGATTTTGACCGGGCCGCTGACTGTAACCAACTACACTCTGTAATGTGGTCCGACGCATCATTCTTGAAAGTTTGCGATCGCTCTATTTTCACCGCACTGTCAGTGCGAGCAGGTGAAATAAACAATTGCCTTAGTAAACAAACAATTGCGTTAGCATACTTGTTAACCAAACAATATAAGGTCAAAGCGTTGTAAACATTTCGCACTACTGTTATCCGTTATATTTAAATTTTTAAATTAAAATAGATTTTAGAAATTAGATTTTATATTAGGTTTTATTAACCATGGAATATCCCAAAAGTAAAGTTTACAGAGATTACAGTATTTTTTGTAAAAATCCGGCCAGCCGAGGACTTCATCTTCCCACATCTGGCCCGCCGACTAGAGAAGTTGCCTACCCCTGTATAAACCCCCTACTTTTGAAAGTATGTCATTTTCAAAGACACTCAATTGAAAAATGAATTTTTTGTCTTTTTTTTATTATCAAGATTCGAGAATATGGTGCAGAATTATACTCCATCATTCTCAGGAGATTGCCTGTTGATGAGACAAACCAAGAAAAAGTACTAACTGAAATACTCAGCCATGCTGATTCAGATAAGGTGATAATTAGATTTGAGCTTGATTTGCTATTTAAAGGCTCGTAGGTATTCCCTGAAGCACATTTCTCTGAATAAATGTTGTGTTGGTATTTTCATATTTATCACAGGGAGAGAACAGCTGATAAGGCAGACTAATCGTATAACGAATCACTGCCTTTCATTCGGTTACCAGTCCATGTTTTCTCAGAGTGTGCAGTGGAATTCGTTTGAAAATGTATTCATTTATTTGAAATTTTTTGATGCGATAAGTTTGTTGACATTGACACAGTTGAATTCGCTAACCTACAATGGATCACATATGCGATGTAGAGCTTTGAATTGGAGATTTTCTGTCTTTGTATTTGTCAAACAAACATCACTTATTCAACATACTGTACAAGTAGTCAGCAATCTGCAACAATCTTTTTTTTTTTTCAAAGAACCAATAGCTTTCTGATTCCACATTATCTGTGCAATCAATTACACCCGTAGTGAGGTAGTTTTAAAGGTTTAAACCCATACTCGTTTGAATTGAATTTTGAGATTTGAACATTACCCATCCCCTTACAGACATGCCAGTGCTCATATATTGTATGAACGACACTTGGTTTTCCTAATAACAAAAACCTTCATTTAGAACTTTGAGAAAAAGCACGGAAGTTTGTTAACACTTGGTTACTTGCTTGGTGAATGGATCGATAATAACGATGACATGGTTCCTCAAGTTATGAAGGATGCTCTGTTTTGTTTGGGTAAGTTTTATTTGATATTTTTTGAGTGTGAGTAGCTATTATTTTTGGTTCAGCATTGTCTACTCGATTTTTGAACCCCGGGTGAAATGGGAGGTTTGGGGTTTTGGTCCTACTTTAATAAATACTTTGTAATGTCACAATTGATACAAACTCCCCACTGGATGAATTTTACATCTCTTCGAATCAATTGTCATGTGCATAGCGTTGTCGCATATCAGAATTTACTTATGACCATACCGTGTATAATGTCCTGCATCTTATATATATGAACCAGTGGTTCCCAAACTGCGGTAACAATTAAATATGGCCCATCAAACTTGAGTGAAATAGTTCAAAACTTGATGTTTTAAGATGTTTGTGTTCTAGATGCTGCCAATAGTTATGTCATTATCACAGTTTAATCATATGTATATTCGTAATCGTAACAATTCAATTATACCGATATCTTAAGTACACATACCGGTAACGATATCGACCCCTTCTTTCTCTCAGCCCACGAATATCCTTCCGCTTCTAATTTTGTCCCACGATCAATTAACTTCGGGAACCACTGATATAGACAAATTGCAAAGTAATATAATTTAACACCTTTTACAGCTAAAAATGCAACTTCTCGTGATGTTGCCATAGCAAGTGCAGGTTGTTTTTCACTTGGTGAAATAGTTCGAAAAACTTCGTTACCAATAACTGATGGAGAAGTTTCTTCAGAAGAAAATGATGAGAAAGATAAAGATGTTAAAGAACAACTTGTTGTTTCAAAAGGTAGGTGGATGTTTTGATACGACACTTCACTCACATCTTTTGCTTTGAGCAATACCCTGTACAAGTATCCCCTGATATGTAACAACATGTGAGACGCTACTATTTATGGAAGTTACCTACACAATTTATTACAACCTTGGTAAGGTTTTGGCCTGCTTGCACCTGTCTTGTGCAAGTCCTGGTCAAATCGAGGCTCACAGAAGGTTGCTTCTATCTGGAAAAACAAATTTAAAAGATTTTGCCAAATGTTTCTAGATGGAATCTTAACCATTCATTAGTTCCATTCACCCGCTTGGTGACTTGCTTGGGGTAATCAACTGTGAAACACATACTGGAAAGTTCACTTTTGACAAAACTAGATAAAATTGTGTGTTTTGTTAGAAATTTACCAATGTTATTCTTCAGATTTCACCAAAAGTGACCTCCTATCCATTCTTCTAAGTCATATTAAAGCATCATCAGCTCATAAATTACGAGAACGAAGTGTAATTACGTTGGGATGTATTCCAGTTGGTGACCCAGAGTTTATACATAAAGAATATTTACTGAATGCTCTGCTGAAATCTTCTGAGGTAACTACCATTTTGTTTTTCACTAATTACTTACACCTTGCTCTGTCAGGAGTAGATATTAAGGAGCATCATGCTAAGTGTTTGGAATACGCTTGCCTGTGTACCTCTGATTACCCTGTGCGGGTTCGCATGTTCTAAACCCTTGGGGGGGGGGGTATTTGTGTCGAAAAGATTGCTAGACTCCTTGCAGCTGTAGTGTCGTTCATGTAACAACTGTTCGGTTACTGCTTTTTCCACTATCAAGTCCATGCATCTGTAGCAAATACCTTGCTAACTAATCCCATACTTGACATGGACTGATAATCGGACGATGTTCGCCATATGCTTTAGCAGTCTCATCAACATCCCTCTCCTCTGGGATACATATGCAATTCCTATCTAATCCAGTATTCCATGAATCTTAGACGGAATTATTTGTTTTCACTTTGGGTTTCAATTGTTTCCTAATTTTTTCTGTATTTCTCTGGTCCTTGTAAAAAATTTCACATTTTTATGTTTCTTCCAGATCAAAGAGGCAGATCTACATTTTACGGTAGCAAGATCATTATGTGATGTAGCGTTAGGCTCGAAATCATCAGCTGGAAAAAATCATTGGAAAATGAAGAAAGACGATAAGTCAGCTATGGATTCATCAGGTTGTGATAAAATAATCAAAGTTGAAAGTTTAAGAATTTTGAATCGAAGCAATTCGAATTAACAGCGATTTTTCATATCTCTTTACATCCTGTGTGAGGTGCGTGGCATGGGATTTAAACCGGTGATGTAATCGCACAATCAAATCACTTTAACCACTATTTAAAAAAAGATACTTTAATTCCATGGATTACAACCTAATCTCATAAACAGTGTTGTTTTTAAGCTAAACTGAGAAGTTGTTTTATGCTTTATATCTTATTCTTAGATACTGACGATGATAAAATACCATGGTTACTAAACAAGATATTGGAAGAATATGTTTGCCATCGTATACCTGCTGTCAGACAGGTGATTTTCAATTCTAGTTTTTGTCTTAGTTTTTGGGTTAGAGACAATTTTTTATTTAGGTACTATATGAGATTGATTCTATACTATACTAGATTGAATAATTAGTTTTTAGTTTGTTCTAAAAAAAGTAATCAATAAATTATGATATATAGCAAATGTTGCACTGGATTTCGTCATGGGCACGAAGACCAAAACAAATTCTGAATGAATCATGTTGGACTGCCGAAGGTACCACTATAAATGTTTTGCAAAACACTAGGGTTTCACTGAACACAGTTTGTCAAGCACTAGTTAAAACTGACACTTTTTATTACTTTCTCAGGCTGCAAGTATATGGCTTCTAACTATGCTAAAGACAGATGAGATCACATCACATTCAGAAATTCAACAATTTCTGCCAAAAACACAGAATGCTTTTATGTCTCTACTTACCGAATCTGATGGTGGGTTGACATTTCAGTCATAAGCCTAAGATCGTTATCTACAAAGTTTATTTGTGACCCTTTTCTGAGGACGGCAGGATGCAGAAAAGCAAGCCAAGCAGCGCTTGTTTTATTTGTTAAACTTACGACTAGTTTGAATACTTAATAAACTGGTAACAGCAGTAGCAATCAGAGTCAAAAATTTTTTTGAATGTTAGAGTTGGAGTGAACCTAAGAGTTGCTTTCAAATTTTCTTCATCTTCACAGACCTGGTCAAAAATATATTTCTCACTTAACCACTATAGAATGAAAAACCTTTATATAATGAATGATCACATACTTTTAAAATCTTCTAGTACACCATGGGGTGTATTATACACTTGATTGAGAAGTATTTCTTTATGTTGATGAGCACTTGGAAGAACATTTGGCGAATAACACTTGTAAAATGGAACCTTTATATTTTATTAATTCCGAGACTAATTTTTTAGATCTCATCCAAGACATCGCATCCAAGGGGTTAGGAGTTGTGTATGAGCTTGGTACAGAAGATCAGAAGAAACAATTGGTTGATGCATTGGTTGGTTCATTGATGGAGGGAAATGCGTCAAAAACTATCAAACCAAACCAGGATAATTTATTCCAAGGTGCCAAAGGAATTGGGAAAGCTCCGGACGGGTTAGTATGCTATATTCTTGTCTGCTCAATTCGTTTTTTTTATTGTGAATGCCATTTCTTATGCTTTTTCAAAAAGTTAAGTTTTTAAGTTTATTTAAATCCTATTTATTGTTAAGCTCAATGTTTCATCCTTTGTTGTTACTGAATTCTTTTTCTTGTGAAGTATTATTTTTTTACTCAGTAATTTGAACATTCTGGACTTTCCAAACAGTTGCTTTCCACATGTCTGTGGCCGCTTATGTAGAGTTTAGTTTGAATGTCCCACCATAAATATATATACCGGTAGTTCTAATAAAAGTAACTGCCCATAACTTTGCTCAAAAACGAGCAATTCTTCTACAAAAAAATTAAAACTGCTCTTACATTCATGTATATACCAGGGATTGCGAACCTTTTTATTGAATGGCTCACATATTGAATATTTATTATGACAAAGAAGATTGTGGGTCTTAGATTTAATCAATGTCTGCATCAATTAGAAACTTGCTGTTGCTTGTTTCCCGCAAATCTTATTATCCTTGGTTGTGTAGTTTTGAGCTTTACACATGCAGCGCTTATTGTTAAATTTATGGACTGGTCCCATTATAAATAATGTGTTAGTAAAGTTGTTTTGCAAAAAGTTTTAAAGTCTTGAATTTATAGAACACTATAAAAATGGTGGGTCACATTGTAAGCTGTGATTTAGCAGTTTGCCATCTTAGATATATACATTTTCTTATTTATTATTAAATACTTTTCATTTCAGTTCCAAACTATCGACATACAAAGAAATTTGTTCTCTTGCATCTGACCTTAACCAGCCTGATCTTGTTTATAAATTTCTGCATCTGGCAAAACATCATGCATTATGGAATTCTAAGAAGGTATGCTATGTTTTATTTGTTTGTATGTGGTGCAAATTTGGCACTGATTTTCATATCAAGTCTCAAAATGACCAAAATCACCCATCTTTATGTTTTTTATTACGGATATGTGTGCCTTTGTGTAATTATATCGTATTGGACGGGTAATTTCAATTTATAAAACAGTATTATGTTTGACTTGAGGGTGATGATCAAAACAGCTAGCAGGTCCGATCGAACGCTGGAATACGTACGCGTGTTTTCAGTAGTCTTGGGGTCTAGAAAGCATTTTAAGCTACGGGAAATTGCTATCTATGATACAGAAAAATGATTTTATTTTTTTTACATTTCAAAAGGGATGGTTTCGACCCACAAAACCACCACTCTGGCTACGACACTGGTCCAGGGCCTTGTTCATGCCGAAAGACGGTTATGAGCATTGTTTTAGAAAAGCACAAAACTTGACTATGTTGAAACTGAAGGCTACTCATCTCTGGTCCCTGTCTTATGCTTGCCACCCCCCTTCATTGTAATAAATTATGTAGATAATATCGGGCCAGAATGATTCGGGCCGTCAGAAAATATTAGCTTCTAACATATTGATAGGTATCAGTTCTTGATCAGGGCAAAATATGTGAATAAATGTTGTATAATAAAGTATGGTCATGGCAAGAATAAGGAGTTATATCAAATATTTCTTTATTCTACCAGGGTGCAGCATTTGGTTTCAGCAATATTGCAAGTCTGGCAAGTGAACAGTTAGCTCCACATCTTCCTCGTATTGTACCGAGGTTATACAGATATACGTTCGATCCTCAACCCGGGGTAAGATCAGCAATGACAAGTATTTGGAATGCTTTGGCGCCTGATCCGAAGAAACTGGTGAGTGTGGATTGTTTTTATAATTTTTTTCAAATGATAAGATTTTTATTTTGGTTGTTTATTTATCTCGGTAGCAGGAAAGTCGATAAGATGGATTAATCATATAACATACAGAGACATCCCATCTCTTCTGCCTATCAGCCCATATCAAGTAAGTATGGGAATAGATGCATGAAATTCGTGCTGAAGTAAACCAGAACTTAAGTAAAGGAAAGACCATAAGACAGGTGAATCCTATTATTAGTGCAGTTATAGGAATATTTAACCAGTTATTCATTTCTGCATTTAACTCCGACATTTTGCTAAATGGGCGAGGGGAAGGGGGTTATGATTCGTCATACGATCAAGCTGTCTTGTTAATGTGTTGGAATAGGGTGAACAGCTATTTTATCCCATACTCAAATTGGATGGACGACCAGGCGAGAGAACATTTGCCATAAACTTGAGGCCTCCATGAATTGGAAATTCTGCTTTACCCTAGAAATTCGCATATATTCGGAGATACTTTTGAAGCTAAATGAATCCTATACCCAAACCGGACAAGTCTTCTTAGTTTTTTTCTCTCTCCCATAAATTTGAACAGTTATCGCCTATTTGGGATTTAGACCACAGGCGTGTACATACTACCCACGGGCGACATTAGGGACTGTGGAATCTGAGTTGTATCTGAAATACTTCATTGTTCAACATAATCAGGATTTGGTTTGTCCGGTTATAAGAGCATTATAGCAATGTGGCACTATTTAGAAAAACTGTGCTGGTTACGATAACTAACGAGTTGTTTGATGGTTTGGCCCTCAGTGTCAACATAATTCTATGTTTCCGCCCATTTTTCGGTACTTCTGTCCCGTAGTATATGTACCAGGTAAGGGTTAGGCCATAATTTTATTTCAATTTTCCTTATTTTAGTTCCATTACAAGTTCAGGGACTGTCTGTGTTAGCCAAGTGAATATACCCTCTGTCCATAGGCTTCAGTCCCTTTACACAACTTGTCCCTTTACACAATTAGTTATCTCCATATTGGTACACATACTTCTGGAGCGCCTATTTTTCTGCATCTTATCATCACAGCTATCTTCCTGCTCAAGCTCTCTTCTTAATATTCAAACAGTAAAAAAGTTTTATACTTTTGTTCTGTTTATTGCAATATTTACAATATATACAAAAATGAAAAGTAATCTAATATCTAAAGCTCGTAGCACACGAGTAGGAACATATTAAGAGCTTGTATAAGGCAGAGTGGGAATGAAAATGAATTGCCTTACATGGAGAAATTCTTTTGAAAGTTCCAAATTATCCGTTTAGAATCAGTCTATATGTATAGAACTGAGCCAATTTAGATAAGAACGGAGTTCATCTTAAATATTAATTAGGAATGCATGTTCAAAAGTTTTTTTTCACCAAATTTGGGAACAGAATAAAAGGATTTCATCTTGTAAGGCATTTATGCTGGAGAATTATGCATAACATCCATCAGAATTTAACTTGGAATTAACTTTATGATGGTATGACAAATAAAAAACACACCGACTTCACATTCTTGCACACAACATTACTATACTTCATTGAGTTAACTTGTTACATTGGTAGAATACAGTTTACCACTCATGGACTAATGCTACAGCTTAATTTTTTTTAACAAAATCATTCCAAATTAGTGTAGCACTGCTTGGCTCGGAAAATAGGAAATTTTTTATTTTAGGGAGTGTTGCTATGGAAAGGCGGTGGGAAACATCTTTAAAATTAAATTCAGATGAATACTGTGCATAATTGTCCAGCATGTTTATAAAAAATGATATATAGCATTAACAATATATACATATAATACCAATGCTTGCCTATGATACACACAAGTCTTAGTTAAAGTACGTTCGACATTAAGTCCGCGGAGTTAAGCCGTAACGTATATTGCACGTTGTCCCGACCGCTGATGCATGACAATGCAAACTCGTTACACATGACTGACCTCTTCAAACTTTGCTGTTGTGTGTACATCCCCAAATTCAAAATTTTTCTGGAATAATTGGGGCGGTCGTCATGGTAACAATATTTGTATAGTCAGCATTTTTGGATTTTTAAAAATGATGGGTACAAGATTATGTAGAATATAAACAAGCATGGTAAATTTTGGTTATTTACAAAAAAAAAACTAGTGTAATGAGAAAAATAGGAAATTTAAATTCGAATAGCTTATGACGCAACCCCAGAAAAAAAAAAATTTGGATAAATAGATTGCTGACTGTGTAACCCGGTCTCAATTACATTGTTTAAAAATTAGCAAATTATAGCGTTATCTCTAAACAAAAAATTTCGGATTTTTGTTCAAAGTACTATCATGGAAAAAATGGTATGCAAAATAATAAAAAATATCTTTCCAAAATGAATTATAATGTAGATGTAACTTTCTGGGTTTTGTCATAAAATACTCAAAGATAGATTTCCAGTTTTCGGAAGAAAAAAAAAATATAGCAGCTTTGCAAAACACAGGAATGGCTATTACGTCTTCTATAACTATAATTGTTGGTTGTTTAGTGCCTTAGTGAGAGATGTTAGTGGTATTTACAATGAAGTATAGTATTATTATTAAAATTAAAATATCAATTTGGTCTTCAGAATCAGGAACATTTTCCTGGGCATATATTAGTATTATGAAAATGGTACGAAGGGGTGTGCAACCTTATATACAGGAGGGCCAGATATAAATAACTGGGTGAAACAGCGGGCCACACCTTTATTTAACCAAAATTTTATAATAGTTGCAGGCACGAAAATGTTGGTTATTGATCTAATGACATGCGTTGTTCGGTTCGCACAAGCTAGCAGTTAGGGCATTGTAACACCATAGGCATAGATAATAAATTGGACTCGGGTATGGGCTTTGCGACGCAAAGGGATTGGATTTAGGTACTCACACGAATCTGCTCAGATTAAATTAAAATTCATTCAAAATTAGCACTTTTTCGCGGGTCCACACAATTTTCCATTGTGGGTCGCATTTGGCCGCGGGCCGCAGGTTGCACACCCCTGATTTACATGGTGCAATAATTTGTTCAGATGTTCAAGTGACAGCCAAAATAGTAGTGGGGACTGTAAAATTATTTTCATTTTTAGTACATTGCACTGAGATTTAAAGGTTTTAGCACTTGATCCGGTTATCAACGTACTTCTGAATATACGAAATTCAAACTATATACAATTACAATAATCATGCTACTTTCACTCGCATAAGAATTAAAATCGAATGCATTACTATTTTAAACATATATGGCCCATACAAGCAAATATACACTTATGTTTGGGACATGTGTGATTAGGTATGTAATTTCAATCAATTTTAATTGTATTATGAAATTTGCTACTAACCCACCATTGACATTATAAGGTTCTGAATATACAAGACTACATGTATAGCTATAATTGGCAATTGCATTTGTCTCGACGTATTTTTATGAACAGATTCCGACGAACTAAACATTTTATACAAAAAATAATAATATAATGAAATCATATGGTTTTCATCCAGTATAGTTTTAAGAATATACCAATATAAGCTTATTGAAATACATAATATGTGATAGACTTTGCTAAACTGGTGAAGTATTGGATAGGACCTCCCAATATAATTACGGGGAAGAGCAAGCCGGTAAGACGGCTTAATGATATGGTGAACCACGGCCTCTTGTCCGGTTACCATTCTCGTCTTGTTACCGGTTTATGTCTACATTATTAAAATCAAAAATTTCTGATAAGGGTTGATTCGTTCTCAATATTCCCGGGTTCGGAGTAAAAAAAGTGGAATTTTTGGATGATATTTGTGTTATAAGCTTTGAAAATATATTATGCTCAGATAAATGTGAAGTTAGTAAAAGAATTAAAGAATTCACCGTTTTCACCAAAAATAATGATAATAATATCATAAAAGTAGATAAACAACACATTTTGTAAAGATCTTTGAAATGATGCTTGATATAAATGAAGTGATTAGTATGATAAATAGTAGGATTATACGAAAATAATCATTAAATATATAAGCCGGTGATTTTGAATCTTGTGTTGATATAATTGTGCTGAATATTTCGTATATTATCGGGGTGTAAACATTTTACCATTCAAACAAATGGAGAAAAAATGAAGTAGATGACATTTGGATGGGTCAAGACATGCCGAAATTGACTCAGAAAACACATTATTTTAATTAGTTACCTTCAATGTAAATACGTTTTCTATTTTACCTGAATGCGCTGAAAGACGGTGCCGATTTCAATTCTAATTAGTAAGTTTCATATTTCCATATACGATTCTCAATATTGGTTAATTACAGTTGCATGGGACTATGGCTATGTTGAGGGCCATGTTTTGGGCTATTGTTACTTATAGATGATAATTATCATATACATTGTGAGGGCGTCATAGGCAAAAGTTGACGTATAAGATGATAGGCAAGATTTTTCAGGCTTAGAACTTGATAAACAATAAAAGAATACGATAGATTAGTAATGATATATAGTTAGAATGGCGAATGCAATTATAGAAATGATTTTATGGGTTCGATTTCTAAAACATTATTACAAACAGTGTCAAAACTATCACCCGCTGGGTCAATGAAATGTCAGCGTTTGGCCAACTGTGATAGCCCCGCAGGCTAAAGATTACGAGTCCCCATGTACACCACCCCACCTAGGGCCTAATGCCCTAATATATAGATTTACTGGATTGGAATGATTACGAGCTATCAAAAATAGCAGTTCTTCGCATATTATTGGTCGCTTGTCCAGACGAGGGGTCGAATTTGGGGAAACCCCACCCTAAAAGGACACGTCGGGTTCATGATGTAAACAAACTTCGAAATATCTTGGCGCATTAAAAGCTGAGTTAAAATTTACAGAAAAAATGTCACTCAAAAGACCAAAATTCCAGTCCGATATTCTACGAAGATTGTTAGTAATTATTAATTTATTTTTGCACTAAGAGCATAAGCATTAGGCCACCAAGCGTTTAATTGCATTTTACATTTTGCTTGATTGCACGGGATTGATCAAATATGCAGTTTTTTTTTCAGGTAAATTTAACTTTTCGTATGCTTGACAAAGCTATTTTATTTTGCCTTTCTACTCGCCAAAAAATGATTTTCCCTGTATACATACAACACATGAAAATACGTTTCACGGAAATAAGAAAAAAGTTCAAATTACCTTTGCTGTTTGCGGGAAATCCATTCGCGGAAACGACGAAATAAATTCTCGTAAATGGGTTTCTTATATATTTGGAACTATCCAAAGCAAGTCCGAATTTTTCTCGTTCAAAAAGCACTTTGCTTTAAATCCAAAAAGTACGTTACCTAGATATTTCTCATCCTTTGCATTTAACTTGTAATTCCCTTATTAGTCATTGTCGGGATATACCAGATATCCGGAAAATGTGATTTGCATATCCTTGTTTCCGTAAATTGAGAAACGAATTCCCTTCGCTTGTTTCAACCACACGATGTCGCTTTTGCGTAATTTTAACATGATGCTTTGGCTCTGCATTATCCTTCGAGGTACAGCGTTGGCGTACAAGATTACCTGTAAATTTACGTTTTTTTAAGTGGGTGATATATATTCATAAATGGGTCTATCCTGGCACCGTGGGCTATAGATATCAGAATAAAACTTTTTCCTCGTTGAGGATCTATGTAACGAATTGGTTAATTTAAGTAAAATATTTCCAAACATAGTGGTAGTCCGTAAATTTAATTTCCTCGTTTTGTGCGTTGTTCAGAGCGGATAAATATTGTTAATTGTGTACATAAGCAACAAGAGAGCAATGTCACAATGTAAGGATAGATGCGATGGTTAAATGACTAATACGGCCGCGATGTCCGCAAGTTTCAGCCAAATGTTAAAAAGTGGTGACGAATGTCATAAAGAATTGTAACGAGTGTCATATGAAGGTTTCCTCGTGAATAGAAAAAAAAACGACCCTACATCAATTTAGCAGCACGGTCCTTCTCGTCTTTACCAAGAATCATTTAAAATCCATTTTATCAAAATTTTCTTACCTGGGGTTCGCTGTTTTTCATAAGTGTAATTCCCAAGTATTTATCAAGGTATGATTGTACGGTGAACGTGAAGAAATAGATCCCAGAATGATGACAAATGAAACGACCTGATTCTTTATCAAAATCGTTGCCCTCGTTCACAAATACCTGTTCAAAGAGATAAAGAATAGTTAGAAAGAGCATCGTACTGATCGACTATTTTAAAGACTTCTTTTAAGAAATATTGTGTGGGAGTATATTGGTTACTCCGGCCCAAAACTAAATATGAATAACTATGGATAAAAAAAAACAGTTTATTTACAAAAAATTACAACAGCTAGTTCAACAGATAACGTTTATATGATAATGAGAAGCACAATGTAACAATCGGGGTCGTTATGACGTTATTTTTATCGATATTTTCCACGGAATTTGATATCCTTAAAACTATATTCGTAATTCCAGCAGACACGAGTGGGCCGGATCCGGTCCGCGGGCAGTAATTTGACCCCCCCACCCCCCTCGCCCGGTTCTAGCTGTTCTACTTCAAGCCTCTCGCCAATCTGATTATGCCGATATGTGATGCACCGTCATAAATTCATATTGTTTTACCAACTCTTTGGAATTATGGTGGCCGATTCTAACTTCGCACAGAAACGAGTTCTTTTAACTTTTGAGTGAGTGCCACGGGGATAAATATTGCCATATTAATGACAGAAAATTCCAGTTGGATTTTAATTGTTTCGAATATCATGTTATATTATGTCAATGGGTTACAACGTACAACAATTAAGCAAAAAAGATTCTAAATTATAAAATCTTCAAGAAATTCGTTTTCGACCAAATCAATGTTTAGATATGTTTTAGTCAAATTAACAGAGGTAATTTATTCACTGAAGGCATGAATTGAGTGAGTCTCGAACTTATGACCACCAACTTACAGGCGTGAATCTTTAGGACGTCAAACACATTCCCGGCTATTCCATTTGAAATAAGCGGGCGCGTGATTATCATGCGATTCAATTTGCGGTCAAGACTAAATAGACGGTTCCCAAATCTAAAAAGAATATAGTCGCGAAATATCGCCTGAAGTGTTTATCTTGTAGATGTAAAATATTTTTCATTGCACACGATTATACTGTTTATAGACGTTTCCCAAGACTCTTGTACGGAAACGTAACGTGTCATAGCTTTTGTGTTGTCGAGCGGTGCGTGATTGGCGTTTATTTTACGGCTGCCCACGCGCTAAAAGTGGCGAATGTTTATTTATGTTAAGTTGACCGCCACGTGCTCGTCCTTTCTTATAGAAGTGACAAAATTACCGATATACAAAGTGCTACCGCGATATTTCAAAAGGCTGTTTATTGAATAGACCGATTTTCAATAAATCAGACCCAATTTTTTTGAACACATTATTTTAATCAGTTTTTGCCAAGACGGGAAATAATGGTTTCTATCATGTTACCCACCACAATTTTTCTGATCTTTTTACTTGTTTAATAATGAAAGTATAAACTTTTGACACAGCATGACATGGCTTAAGATGGCCCAGAAATTCAAAGTAATGTCACTATCACTGTGACGTCTCGTTTGGTATTGGGGATGAACTCTGACCGAGAAAAAAACAAATTCAAATTCATGGAAGCGACTGGGAGTGTCGCACATTAATTCAGGCAGACAACTCTTGCAGTTGCGTCCGTTATCTGATTAAAATGCAAGTAGTTCAACTTGACGAACTAGTTTCCACGGTGTTCGTAAATTCTTAGTTTAATCACAAAATATTTTTTCTGGTCTCGCCATTTTCTCTCATTTTTCAAACACTTAAAGTGGGAACGATTCAATTTTTCACTCATTTTGACTACCTGAGGTAAATATAACCACATTTGTGAGGTTAAGATCATTAGAGCACGATGAAAATTAAATTATGGTAGTTGGAGAACAGTTACAGACAAAGTTCAATTAATTTAGCTCATCTAGTGGGGTTTCAACGACAAGCATCATTATTATGAATGAGGCCTTTTACGCACTCAACCACTATTTTTTACGCACTTGTAGACAACCATCCATACCTATAAATAGTTGGTGTTCCATATAAGATGTTCATAGACTCTTAATTTTTTTTTAATTGCAAATGAAATTCATCGATATCATATATTGTTTTGTTCCTCACTTGTATTAAATGAAGTGAAAATACGTAAACAAACCTGGTTAAGATATTTCGAGAACTGACTTCATACCTAAATTGAAACTGTAAAGAGATTTTATGGACACCCTGTACCTCAACAGGGTACAAGTTTCGACATCATTTGGAACTTGTAATAAAGCTGATTTGCTGAATGGTTAAATATGTAAACACGTTTCTTATATATGTTAGAATCATTCCGGCGTGAAAGTGGCGAATGCCGTTTCATGTTACACAAAACTTGTTTCTAAGAAATATTTACAACGGTCCGTTAATATGTAAATAAGGTTTTAAGAATAATGCCAAAGGGTATATTAAACGTAAAAACCCGATTTTATACCTACCTGTGGTTCGTGTTCGTGAATGAACTTTTTTGCCCTTTGTCACTCGGCGCGGTATCGTTGCAAAATGGACGACGCGTCGTTCGAGTTACGGTATATGTGATTAATTATTATGGCGCATGTATATTAATTGTTGCATTTTATATGAAATTTTTTATGAAAAATTTTGGGGATAACAAAAATGGTAATTAATTTTTTTTTATAAAAAAAAAGATATCAACTTTTTTTATGCGTGCTTTTGGAAGACGTTCTTTGTATTTTCAAATAAAGACAATTCGTTTCATGTGTTGGTAAATTAAATTGATAAAGCATGAATGATAAACGAAATAGACCTTAAATATATGATTTGTGTCTTAAGCCCTCTTTTATTTGAATATCCTGTTTTAAATTTTCAATTTTTTGAATCTCATTAACCGAACCATAATTTTTAATTGTGCGTTTGAAAAGCATTCTCTTTATTTTCGACTGAAAAATGTACTATGTGTTAGAATTAATAAATGAAATCGCCTTTGAATATAATTAGTACCCTTGAAGCCATTTTTTTTCAAATACCATTGCTTAATTTTTTTCTGTTTTCTCGTTAAGTTTACGTCTCTTAAGTTAGCGTTAATTGACCGAGTTATGAAATAGCTTATTTTTTATACGTGCAGTTGTTTAAAAAAATATAACTCTCTCATTGCGAATAATTAGAGTTTTGCTTAACTGAAACTGAAATTAGATTCATTGATTTTGATTATAAACAAACACTCCTGCAGCGATCACATCGGATGGGAAGGTTTCATAGAATTGATTATATTTAAAAGCGAAAGTGGGACATACTTTGCGACTGAAACATGAGTTATAATTAGATTTTATTTGGGAAACTGTTTCGACTATTATTGTCGATTTGGACGCCGAACTTTTGCCAAGCTTTTTTTTTGTTTGATATTGGATATACTTCAAGAATAGTAAACAAAAAACTATTTTTTTGAAGCAACAGCCAATTTGCGCATATATGACAAGTAATACTCGATTTTGCAAAACAACCTGGTATGCTTTGGAGTTAGTATGAGGGTTATTATTATTATGGTGCGTTGCGAATTCAGCATAGCTTTTCTTGAGATATCTGTACGCCGTATAATAGAATTAGTTGATCAGCAGACATTTAGTACAAATTTTGCCAAAAACTTACTATTTTTTGTTATTTTTGATATTGCACACGCTTGAAAACAGATATTAAAAATGGTATTTTTTAATCAAATTGACAAAAATGCATGATACATCATAAATTTTACTGTTTTTTGCAACGAGAATTGCGTGAGTTTACATTATTATACTGTTTTTATGGTGTCGTTGAGAATAGGAACAACTCTTATGAAATTCACTTCAAATATGTACTTCGGGTGTGCTAAGTAATTAACTTGAATATTTCCCTTTTATTACAATTTTTCGCATAATGTGAAAGTTATTATAAAAAACAAGTTCTTAGATTTTTGACAACTTCTGCAAGAATAAAAAAACGAGTTGTATTTTCAAATTCTCAAATAATATCGTTCTTTCAATTTTAAACTTTTATTTACATAAAATTTTGACTGTAAAATTTCGATCATCGTTTAAAAATAGTTCAGGCCGTTTCATGATTTTACAATCAAACCATCTTACCTTGTCGAAGGTCAATGGCAGCGGCATTGTATCATTACCAAGCAGTTCTGTACTTCGTCCAACCGAGAACGCGGATCTTGGGGGCAATGGGGCGGGGTCACCTGTATCCCCCTTTTCGCCTTTCTGACCCCGGAGGCCTTGTATTCCCGGAGGTCCGACTTCGCCCATTTCGCCCTTCTCGCCTTGAATGCCCTGTTTTCCTTCATTGCCTTGATCACCTGATTTAAAACATTTTTTATGAAATTTCTCGAAATTTATTTATTCCAGATTTATTATTACCAACGTTTATTTTATAGGTAAAATCCCCAAGAATAAACTTTTTTTTAAAAAATCGTAATTTATTTATTTTGGAATATTTTATTGTCCACGTTTATTTTATAGATAAAAAATGTCAATTTTATGAAGACATTTCAATACATTGGTTATGGCTCACACACCCAGTTATATTGGACTTGATCTACGGTTATTGATTCTAAAGACACTTTTTGTGTGAAAGCCATTTAGAACGTTTTTGTCGTTTTGGCGAGATTTTCTAATGAAGATGTATATATACCAAAATACATCGGAAATGAGTTAATAGCCATTTTATTAAATACTCAGAAAACCGATCGTGGTTATCAGCAGTTTGGCCAGATTTAAAAGCCTGCAACTGTCGATTTCAATTTTTGGCCAAAATGTGGCCATAGCATGATATGTAATTATCGCATTCGGTCGCAGCGAAAGATCTTTAAATGCTCATTGCGTTGTATGTTTGCTCTTTATCAGTAATTTTTGGTGAGCCGTGGTCGCATGCGTGGTCTCGCGTTAGATAAACTCAGGGACGTAGCCAGAATTTTTTCGACCCACAAGACCACCCTCTGGCTACGCCACTGTATAAACTTAATAAAATTACTTGTTCTTTACCTTTTGGCCCTTGTGTCATGTAATAGACTGGAGTCCCTTCACCGGGGTAGACCTCGTCACAGCAGTGTGTACATATCCTTGTATTACATTCCACTTTCAATCCTAACGTTAGTATCAGTATCCACACGGTAACCTTCATCATTATATTTCCCATACTGTACCCTCCACCCTCCAACACCGCTCAGATGACTACCCCAAATTCAGTCTCCCGTTTTATGATCTAAATTAAATTTAAATACATGATTTGAAACAGGATGTAAGACTGATGTATTGATATAATGGTATATTCAACTAAATGAGCCGTTTTAGAATTATATCCCGGAAGTGATAATATACTAAAGTCCAAGTGTCACGCTTTGTATAGTTACTATAATAATTTTTTTAAAATTTGCTTGAGTTTTGTTATCGCCTTTCCCGGTATAGTTATATAATTATAAATGAAGGCTTACTTTTTAGACAAGAGTCCTGTCTGAACCTCACAGAATAAACCCATTTTTATTTTCTGAAATATTTTTAACATTGAAATAACCTAATCAAAATGGCTATAATCAGTTTATTAGGCATTGTCAATATCTGCCAAACAAATAATAACTTTCTACAATTTATAAAATATAGTTCGTTCGAATATTCAAAATAAAGCCTCCAAGGAAACTAATCAAAGTATATGCGTGCTATTTTCTATTTATTGCAAGCTAAATTACAGAGCTATCATAAACAGTAAAATTCACACACTTTAACATCCTTATGCATTATATGTGCGTCTGTTGCTAGAGTCAGTTACAACTAGAAACTTGAATAGTTTGAATTAAAAAAAAGAATTGAAATAAAAATGAAAGTGTTGAAATTTTTAATTGAAAATTTCTTACAATTAAATTGAATGCTCAGCTTTTACAGTTCACTCTTAATTTTTTTTTAAATACATTAATGATAAAGTCACTGAAATAACTTGATCAAATTTCTCGCAATCCTAATTTCCGAGCACAACAATTTTTTACACTAGTTTTATTATGCGCACAAAATTTCGTTGTATAAATTAATCCTGAGCATTAGATGTCAGTTAAATGTTATTTGGGATAATATATTTCCGTGAATTCAAATAATATTTACCTATAAATAAAGATATTAATAATATAAAGTTGCTTTTTTTTCGAATCAGACTGTTTATGCTTGAAATTTTCGCCGATAATTTCGAAATTTCACAAATTACATTTAGGCAATTATCCTTCTGTTATTGCAATATAAATCGATACTAAATTCTCGAAATCGAAATTCAATTCGAAGCAGCAAAAGTCTAGAATGCCGAATACGGCCTTACCGACATGCATACATATCATCGCAGACGGGCGAATGCAAAATGGCGACAGGTCGCTTGACTACTTCATGATACTGCGTTGCACATAGAAGCTTATAATCATGCAAGTACTATTCTTACAGCCTAATATACGTCCTACTCATCACTCAGACTAAGTAACAGTGCCATATCTATAATCCACGTTGCAAATTTATAGGATTTCAACCAAATATTTCGACAACGCAATACTGGCGTTTTTGTCGTATTGCATCCCAGATGATGACGCATCGTATCGATGTGTGACGTAGGCCACGAATTGGCTGCGCAAAGCGACACGCCGCGCCTTCACGCTGGTCATGTGCGCTTCGTCGTTATAGCCGGTCAGTAAAATAGGGTCATAGGACTTCCTGCGTCAGGTGTAAGTTACTTTATTCTATATTTTAGTCTAAATTGACACCCTAATTTTGATGTTGCTAGTATAAGAATTACGTTAAAGCCAATTTCGAATTCGTCTGTCTTTGTTCGCTTACATCAGTCTATTGTGTAAAGTCGTTAATGAGTTTAGCGCTGACGATCTTATATATAAATTAGTTGGAAATGTTTTTCAAAGTCTAAATATCAAAAGACGTTTTGATAAAGGTATCCACGTATGCTCAACATCATATCAAAGCTGTTTTAAATGTCACAACACGGAGTCAAATTCGAGTGCTGATTTGCATATTATTTATAATCTCACTTAGACTTCAATATTTTAAATTCGCGACCTTTACTTTGTTTCAAAATAGAAATTAGCTGTCTTAGATAACAGCGGGGATCTGTGTACCTAAAGGTCGTGTCGGATCGGATTACTTACGGGTAATTATTTCAGAAAGGACATCGAGTGCATTCAGTTTTGAGTTAATAGTAGAATTGAGTTAAGACTGTATAGTTTAAACTAAAATTAGACGATGAAAGTGGTTTTGCTTAGGAATCGGTTGTTTTCCTATAATATTTGCACTTGCCTCAACATTCCATGTTTTGTTGAAAGCGAAATTTCGCATACATTGTTGTCTATAGTAGTGCTATAGCGTACTATTACTGAAGATTATTTGAATAAATAAGAGAAATATATGAATTCCAAGGTTCCCTACATAACTAATACAACTTGAGCAAAAAAATTTCATCGTCTCTATTGCACAGATGCCATACGCTGTTGAAGATAATGACTGTTAAAGATAATAAGCGGTATTCGATTCATCGTGTTATTTTGATTTCTGAGCCAAATTTTTGTAGTTTTAAGTGTTCTTTCGTACGTGGACGTCAACCAACTAGAATTGCACCGTATAGACATTGGCTTGTATTTCTGAAAAAATATTTTTGTTAAGTTCGTATGATATCTATAGCTGTTTGTTTTAGTCATGCCCTCACGTTCAACAAATTATTTCGCCGCCAAGCGTATGCTTTGCTATACCGACAGCAGGTCGCATACAATACGGCTTAATCGTATCGAACACCTGGGCCTTCACCACGTGTTGCTTTGTTCGGTTGCAATTTTTTGTGAAAAAATACCAAATTAGAGTGTAATCTTATCAAAGCCAAACTTAATTCTAAAAGATGTTGTTCCTTTCCCACAGATCAGTCTGTGATTGGACGGCGAGATAAGATCATTCATTATTCTTCAACTTCACGGCCATTGTATTTCAATAGTAAATCGGCGCTTATTTAAACCTGTTACGGTTTTGGGTTTGATTGCGGTGCTCAATGTTCTCATGTGACTGTGCGAAGGGTATATGTTTGTTTTATCTTCTATAGTAATTTTAACATTAATATCGAGTGGTATTACGTACTTATAAGCTAAATACGTCTGCCAAAATTTCCACATTAAGGCGAAATTTCGGTTACTGCAGTCTTATTATATTATGTAGGTTTGTTCAAAGCAGAGTTCCATGTCCTCAGCCGAAAAAAAATTGGATTGCCGGTAGAAGAGGTGCGAAAGACGTTTGTTAGGTTTTTATCTGCAACAGTATATACAGATTAAAACTCGAAGACCTGCCTTGCCTGTCCCTGTAAAAATTAAGTTGTAATAGCACACTAGTATCTGTCTAATTTACTCTATAAACTCCGCAAATCTTATGTGACAAACATCGACTACTAGATGGTATTTCGTTTAAAACGCTTGTATTGACCAATTGTAGGGTTTTGGTCTATGACCTAATTATATTCACTGTAAGACTTTATTATTCGTTATTCGCGGAGTGGCGATGATGACCTTGCTGTTTTAGTTTTGACTGTGTTTGCATGATCATAACACTTTTCGTATTATTGCTTGGTAATGCCCCAATTACCATAGCATTATATTCACGAAGGTGCGAAGTTATAAAGAGTAGGCAAATTCATTAATATATTTTTCAAATCACAGTAATGTTGGTAATGAGTATGTCTTGCAAGTTTAATGGAATGAATTTTAAATGATTACTATTTGAAATAAATTATAATAATCAATAATCAATAAAATGGAAACTACTTTTTCTTTGGCATTTTCCATTTTTGCCAGAATTGTTATGTCAGTAATTACAGCATGAAATTTGTCGTATCTCATGCTTTTGACGTTGAAGTATACCCATTAAGAATATTCGAAATATACAGGGTGTCCAGTAAGTCCCCTTACAATTTCCATTTTGTTATCACGATAGTTATTAATATATTCTAACCGGGTTTGTTGTTTTTTAATCAGTAATTGATTTCAAGTATTTTCACTTCATTTAATATATCTATGAGGGCCAAAACGAAATGTAGTAACTTTAGGACTTCGGACACCCCATATATTGGGTAAAATATCCCGAAAGTAATTATAGGTCTTCAGCTGGCATTGGCACTAGTTTCTCTTGTACATTCATATTGATTGCCTTTTCCATTTCTAAACTATTATACATGATATAGGCTTACTAGCTGTACTTCTCAAATTTCAAAGCCAACTACTTATATTCATTTTATGCCTCAAATGAAAACTTGCATCTTAATTTCGACTGGGTCTTACACAACAATAGGGTGAGCAGTTGAGGCTTTGGTTTGAGAAATCTCTGATACTAAGATGTTTATAAATTAGGTTAAAGCCCATGCTACGTCTCTTGGTATTGGTAGAATGATTGTACTTGAAGATCCTCCAGTTTACAGTGTTATAGCCATAACGGAAATACAGTTTTCGTGGTAAAATATATCACATATTCTGCATGACTCGGTAACTTGCGCCCACGCTGCGTTTACTTGTAACAAAAATCTACAAGTTAATTGTATTCATCTGTATTTTGAATTAAAATTACATTAAGTTTGTTTTTGCCTCTAGCCTTAGGTTATATGTAATCAATATTTGTCGTTTGCTCGAATTCTAACATGCTTGCAAATACAAAATTTACTTTTATATGCCAGTTAATATCACGAAATTTTTTACTGGCTATTCATAAATCATCTTGGAAGGAAACACTTTGTTTTCTTTTCTTTTAGTTCTCCGAATTTTAATCATTCCTTTGAAGACGCTCTATGAAAAAAATACTTAAAGCTAAAGCATATTTATCCAAGCATTATTGTTCCAATTTGACAAATTACCAAATGAAATCCGTTGCCTATATAGCCCAATAGGCCCTTTATTGGGAGGATGTTCAAATGACGATGGGGACATATATCCGTCTCTGATACTAATGGAAGGATGCCTTTATTTTTAAACTCACTAAAAAGAACAAAGTATTTTCTTTTTCGATTCGGAAAGTGGAATCTCATAAAAAAAATATTAATTTTCCGAGCCCTGGTTTATTAAATACCAAGTCCTATTGAGGGATCTGCAATGAACCCTCCACACGCCAACATTCACAAACCGTACGGCGTACGTGATGCTAAGACCCAACAGTTGGGAGATAGCAAAAATTGAAAAAAAAATTGCATAAAAATCATTTCTCTAAAATATAATATGAAATACAGTATATCCAAGGCTTCTGGACAAATACAAGAAAAGGCGCTCCAGAAGTGTGTGTACCAATACGGTGGTAACTAATTTTGTTCGCGCCTTCTTTGCATCAAGTTGTGTAAAGAGACTGAGACTGATAGAGACAGTTGGTATATTCACTTGGCTATCACAGACAGTCCCCGAACCCGTACTAGAACTAAAATAAGGGAAATAGGAATAAAATTATGGCCTAACCCTAACCTGGTACACATACTACCGGAGTATCCAGGAAACTCAAATATATTTTAATTCCGATGTATCGACTTCAAATTACAATTAAACCGTTTGCATAGAAAGTTCGACGTTTGCAATAATTGAGTTCTACACGCAAAATGCTATATGTATGTATCTTCATAAGAATGTTAGAAAATACATAATTTAAACTTTATTAGCTACTAACCATCTAACACGCACACCATTGCACTACGAAATACCTTTTAAAAATCTTTCCCAATCACAAGGATACTTCGGCTTTTTATCAAAGCAAGTTACTTACTACTCAGACAACGACGATTTGCACTTATTTATACACAAGTTGCAAATTTAACACCTCGCTATGTAATTATGATTGTGATACATAACTATGACTGTATACATTGCCAGCAAGTCAATTGAAGCCGTTTGTTTTGTGATTGAATGCGTTAATTGAACTCAGCCCTTACGTGGGCCACGTATAAATCACGTCTTTATACGTGGCCCAACTTTGGTCCAGTATTTTATAACAGTGGGATGTCGTTATGAATATGTTTCTGTTTGAAGTACTTGAATTGTCGTTACCCGGATATAAAGCTTGCCACGCAGTTAAGTGATCGCTGAAGCGTGGATGTACACGTCATAATTAACAAATTGAGATGTCATCCGCAGGAAAAAAATTTCCCGCGTTTTTGGATGTTCAAGTTAACAATTCACTTATGATTCACTTAAGGTTTTAAATATTTACTGATATGCCCGTTAGCTAACTTATAATAACACCGAGAGTTCGAAACAGTCTAGTTTTGCTTTCCACGCGTTTTCATCAGTTATTCCATCGCGACGTTTGATAATAAGAAAGCCAACGAACGAAAGCAAAAGAACAAATGCATTGCAATCAAAGAAGAATTACACAAATCACGAACAATCAACCTTTAATTAATGCATGCCATCGCGGATGGTACCTTGTGAACCTTTTCTTACGGTACCATGACCTAACCTAACCTGACCTTTGGTGGGGTCAATGACAGAATAGTAACCTTCATTTAACTTGTCTAATAGCCCTACCTATTTCGAGATATTTACCCTTCGGGTAGAAAAGGAACTCGGATATTTCAAAGCGACTTGTGCTTTCTTGTCCCTACACCTGCCGTTAAAGAAATATGCTCACTGCTCATCCATATAAGACCTTTGTGTTAGCACTACCAACAATTTCGATTTGCCAAGCATATTCAAACCTTAACATTTCCTTCGGGGACGTCTCAATTGTCACAACGTATGTCGCGTGACCGAATAAAATGCCAGCTTATCGATCGCCCAATGTGACTAATGAAACATATGCTATTAATAATTTTCAGTAAATAATACTGTATTTTGTATGTAAAATATAAAAGTTGGATCATTTTATGTTTCATTCCAAACTTATTTAAAAAAAAATATTGTTTTAAAAGGGTCGCTGATTCGTAAAATGCAAATTTGAATTTATTTCTTGAATCACTGCCCAGATATTCCCATAACACACTGTACATGTGATATTTCACCAGGCAAAATTAAGGTCTTCATATCTATAAAATATTTATTTTATACTCCTACGGAAACAGCCATTTTGATAATTTGACAATCATTACTTATTCTATGCCATGTCTTGACGCCCTAAAAATGAAGCCTGGCTTTATATGGCAGACTAACTGCTGTCTTTGTTGCGATTTAAGGCTTATGTTTTTAACCTGTGCTCATGGCTTCTCTACGATTGCTTCCTTCGTAATCAAATGGCGATTGAGAGCCATATGTCCATCATATAAAACACAGATGTAACTGTATATTGACTTCCAACTCAAATATTTTACTCGTTTTGGCAATATCAAACTTGGACATAGCGATTTTCTAAAATGTCGGATGCAACACACCTCGAGAATTAGGTATATTTTAAACCAACAAATTAATGCTAATAAAAAAGGGTCTCCTAAGAAATTTCTATTTTTCGACGTAAAATGATATTATTTGTCAAATTTTGCTTCGTAAAATCCGGAACATATTATAATTCTGCTATATAAATACGAAAATCGATATTTATTGTTAAATATAATTCCAGAACACCACACTATAACGTTTTAAAGAGCTCTACTCATTATTTCTATATGTACCAGTCACAACTATAATTTAACGGATTTTATACACTGATCTTTTTGAATTCTAATTATTATTTATATTACAATAAGTATATCTAGGCGAATACCCCTATTCATTAATCTGTATATCCCGTTCATAAGAGAACCTAACCTATAATAAACACAATCTGAAGATATACAGTATTGATTATAAATTCGTGTTTTTAAGCACATTTCATACAATCTTGCCCAAGGATTATAATTCCAACGCCTGTTGTTAATCTACGTCCACATTTTGATGATAGATTCCTCAAATTCAGAATACCTAGGAACTTGGTAATATGGTAATTATATCTCACCACATGTAGTGATCATTGTGAATAGATTTGACTTGTTTCGATTTCGTTTTTCGCGCCGATTGTAGTGTTTTGGCGAACCGTATCAGCCGCATTATGAGTCATAATGGTTTACGTAACAATGGAAGCGAAAGCTAATTTTTATTCATAAATATACGACAACTACGATATTCGATTACCTTTTCGATATTAAAATAATCAAACTATAGAAAGGTAATGTAATTAGGATTTATATAACATTCCGTTATCTTCGATTTAATTATTTAAATTCTTAATTTTGCTGTAGCGACTCGTGGCTGGTCATGCTTCAGTGACTTTTGAAACTTTTCCGATTCTCGTTGATATCAATATTTTGAATTGAAAATACCCTAGTCATATAAAATCCAATTCTACCCGGGTAAAATAGGTGGCCACTTATTTTACCCGAGTGTATTGAGTTTTGAATGACTAAAGTTTATATAAATAACAGCCATGCTGAATCTACGTTATTATAACAGAAAACAAAATCTCTGAACTCATACCGTAGGAAAGACTTGAAGACTGCTAACTGTATATCGAAAATGAAATAAACTTACAGCGACCACAACAAACTCGTTGAGGGAAGTTGCAATCTAAATCAATATATGATTTAATCCTATATTACATCATCACAACAACTACGTCATATTTCACTACATTACAAATATTGAAATTATAGACACTTCAAAACATTGTCGAACGTTCGACACACACAAATTTAAAATAATTTATGTTTCTATAATGTTATTTCTTCAGCCTTGCGGTTCAGACCAGTGCGTGATATACGTTGACAGTTTTCGTTATAACTGCTAAATATCTACTTGATATATCTAAGTCCATTGCATGTGCAATGCATCCGTTAGTTCTCACAGTTGTATATTTTCAAGTTGATATTATCACGTTTTATAATTTTTACAACAAATTTTACAAATACCTTGGCACATTTATCACCATTTTTCATCTAAGAGATTTACATACAACATTGTATATTATTGTCAGTACTCTTTGTGTCGCTTCCTCGTGAAATCAGACACACTGCCTGTCTGCCTTATGACCTGTCGCGGAGGAGAACGCTTACTCTTCTATCTATACTCTATATGTATGTACTCTTGCGGTAGAGAACATACATTCCTCACCCACTGCCCAAATGGCAGATCAAGAGCCTCCACAGAGAAGGCATTCTAATGGCGAAAGATCCATCCCTTCTCATGATGTGGAAAACCATGCCGTATTTATCCGTCTGTACAAGAGATTACTGCGTTCGCCGTGCATTGTGCCTCGCACTCGCTGCTCCACCGGAAACAATGCTTGAGAGCGGAAACGTTCAATGCGCCTTGCAATGCAATAGTGGGATCGCAAACCTATATACAATAATAGCGTTATTGGTTTGTGAGCACCAATGACCGAAATCGTAATTCACTATTCTATAATATATTCGAATATGGAATTTTTAAATACATTGCAATGTAGGAAGAAATTATCACACATTTTTTTAGTTTCACATATTGGTGTGTGAATTAGCCTCTAAAAATAACTACTTTCCTCGCGGAGAAATGGAAATGTTTTTGTGTTATTATGATTTTTAATATATATTACGTAATCTTTGTTTTTTCCGGAAATTTATGAAAAAAAAACATGTTAAAATAATATTTTCATAGGAAAGATTAGAAATCAAGATATTCTATGATTGTTGCTTTCAAACACGAACTCAGAAAACAAGTTCTTATCTGTGTTTTTATAAGACGTATTTCAATATGCATTTCGCTGGTGACGGAAGCGGTGTGGCCCGGGTAGGATTTAAAGTGGGTTTTGAACTAGCGAAACTTTTTTTATCTTTCAAAAATGGGGGTCCATCCTCAATTCATGATTTTCACAGTTAATTCTTAAAGCCTCGACGACTAGGCAACTGCGTCACAAAAGTTGATGGAGCGCAGAATGCGAAATCGCATGGTCATAATTAGTAACCTGAAAATGCGGGTGAATTTCGTAAATAGTTATTTAGCTTTGTTAAGATGTAACAAGTTGTCGATGAAGTAATTGAAGCGCAACAGGTTAAATCGAATGGTCATAATTCAGTATGTGTATTTCGTGTATATTTTTAGCTTTGTTAAAATTTAACTAGTTGTCGATAAAGTAATTGAAGCGCAACAGACAGAATTGAATAGTCATAATTCAGTACGCTAAAATGTGAATGAATAAAGTTATAATTTTAAAGACGACGATGCGCAACAGACAGAATCGAGTGATAACAGTTCATACCGGATAATGCGGGTAAATTTCCTGGTCATTTTTAGCATCAATGCCAGCGGCAAAGTTCGTTTTCGAGGCTTGAATAGCGAGAACCAATGAATCAGACTTTGTTATTATTTTTGATATATGATATATTACAAACAAGTACTTGGAATATGTTTTATATACAACAGTTGACGAGCGTATCTATGATATTATTTCCGAGTATGATTTGGAAGTTCTGAGGAATTCGATTTAAAATATTTTTAGAACGTTTTCATTTATGATTTTTTTTTATTTGGTTTCATGCGATTATATCTCTATGGATAATTGATATGATTTAATAAACGAAACGAAATTTTGTTTTTTAAGTTGTTTTTTTTTAATTTTTTTTATTCGGGACCAAGCAAACACGTTTATATCGGAGAAATTTCTGTTTTTTTTTTATATAACATACGAGTACTTGGAATATGTTCTATATACAACAGGTGACAGACGTTTTCTGAGTATGATTTGGAATTTGACGTAAAAGATTTTTTAATTTTTATTTGTCTTTAATCTCTACCAAATGCGTTTATATCGTTATGGATAATTTATATGATTAAATGAACGAGACGAAAATCGTAGTCTTCAAATTTATTTTTTATTTTATTTTTTTCACCCCGTGACCACACGTTTATATCGGGGAAATTTCTGTTTTGATGATCGAAACGAATATGAACAAGTTTGTGGTGAACCGTTTGGAAAGTATCGATAAGTTATAGTTATTCTTGTTATTTCCATCAACCTTGTTTGAAGTTTAAATCTTTCTATTAACTTGCCGTTTATTTATCATAACGTAAAGTTTAACATGACGTACTTGTATATGTTTATTTGTACCTTGATTCATCCAATTTAATCTTTAAAGTTTAACTTATGTATTATTAGTCAATCGGTGACCTATAAATAGCGTATTAATAAATGTGTTTTGACACTTCGTGTCCTTAATATATGTGTTGTCAAGACACACATAATATCGGTTAGCAAGGCCACATGTACTTATTCCAAGACAGTAAGATACACATACCAACTGGTTAATGGAAATGACATTTGACGAAATAATTTAATTACCTCTAGGGGAGTACTGCTCACTCAGTATTGTGTGCAAAAGTAAATTATCAAAACATTGTTTCCGTAAATTGAGCGTTAGGTAAAGATTTTAAAAAGAAATAACAGCTGTTCTCATATCGACTTCATTCGTTTTCAATGCTTATATTTATTTTAAACATTTTCCCGACGCGGACTCCAGTGTTTCAGTCGAAATTTGTGTTATGTGTTATTTCGCAGGAATGTTGTTTCAACTTTTGACTTTTGCGTCCATATCTTTGAGCATTGCTCTTTTGTTCATTATACTAACAACTGCAGTGCATTGTTTTTTATTTGTTGACCGCGTGACATGTATTCCAAACAAAAAAAACACAAAGTTTGACACATTTCCAGCAATCGGACATATCAAATGAATGTCAATTGCTTTCAAAACATCCGTCATTGCTTTGCGGCGGCAGTCCGGCAGTTTTGTTGTTCCGGCGTACCGAATGAGGCTTCGATTATTAATTGAGTAAGGTTAAACCTTGCTGGCAATCGTGTCAAATATATCCTTCTGTTGAAGACTTTCACACTTGAACCGAGTTGTTCTTTGTTCAAGGCTTATTTATTCATTCGTTAAATATATAGAATGCTATTAACACTAACATGTAAGCTATATTGTTCAAATATAGTAATTTCGTTTTCATTGCGGTGCAGAGGAAAGCTGATATGATATGACCACTTTATTATATGGCGAGCCACGTCCCCTCGTCCGATTACCAATCCATATAGGTTATATGGGGTTTTTGCTGGTTATTTGTTTTAAATTCACGGACTTAATAGTGGTAGAAGCCTAACTGAAAAGCGGTTACAAGAACCATCTTACGACGGAAAAGCTCAGCAATCCTTTATTACATTTTAGAGTCTGATCCGGTGCAGAGTTCGCTAATGCTTGCAGGATGCCCCAACCCTCCAGACAACCCTGCTTCAATGTACTTGGGAGTTGCATTGTAAATATTACTGTTTGTGAACAGTTACGCTTTTGCCAGAATATCCGTGCATGACCTGCCTATCTGAGTTTGAGAAATATTCAACATCCACCCATAGTACATCTCATTACAAAAGTTGGCAAGATTTCCTAAACTCAAGACAGGTCATGGAATAGAGCCAGGACGAAGTTAATTTAATTACTGAGATGAGTTTCACCGGCAGCTAGTTGAGTAGAAGTCCCAATTATTTCATTCAGACCAGTGATTCTCAATTGGTGAGACTCGCTCCACAAGGGAGGTGTAGACAATTTTTTGAGGGGGCGTGAAGCTAACTAAAAATAAAAATATTTGTTAGGTTAAATCTTGCCCGCCTTATTTTTGATATTTACATTTCTTTATTTTGGATATTTACCTTCTATCCATGTATTTTCAACGTGTTGTTTAAATAAAACATTCTTTCCCTTACTATATATTTTTTGTAGCTTATAGTTAGCTAGTTATTTTTGTTGACAAATTGACAAATTCTTAAAATTGGGACGCAGCCTAAAAAGTTCGAGAACCACTTATTTAGACAATTGGAGTCACTTCAAATCTTTGATGACTTGAATCCAACTCAAGACTGAAGCCCAACTACCATCTTTAATGTTCGTAACTTTATAGAAAAAAAAATTTATCTTCTTAGGTTGATAAATATCTGCAAGCTATTACCGATGATTTGAAGAAGAATTTATCGTCAAGCATATGGAGAACACGTCAGGCAAGTTGTCTCGCTGTCTCAGATTTGTTACGAGGTGGGAGAGGTATAAAAGGTGGAGAAGAAAGTGATATAATTATAAGGTAAATTACCATCGAATTTGTCAATCTTTTTTTAGTTTTTCCACATCAGTTTTGCTTCCAACAAGGCCATAGACAAAGCACTAAAAGGTAGAAAGTTTGGTACTTCCGAAGTATGTGAACCAAGATGACGGACACCGGAACATAATATGTGTACCAGGTTAGGATTAGGCAATAATTTCAGGTGCAAATACTGTGGGAGTCACTTGGCTAGTCCCCGAACTCGTAATAGAACTAAACAAGGAAAATTGGAATAAAATTATGCCCTAACCCTAACCTAGTACACATACTACGTTCTGGTGTCCGCCATCTTGGTTCACATGCTATGGGAGTACAGAAAGTTTATGGTTTCTTTATGCATCTTATTATGTTTTGAACATTTTTGATCCATACAATACTCTGTATATCAGCCACTCAAACATACAGAGTTACTGGATGTTGCGGAGTTTGTTGCCAATTTATTGCACGTAGATTGGGTCTGGGTTCGAATCTAAGACCTTGCTATAAGGTTAATTCAATTTTTCATAAAATTTCTCCTGTTTACAGTGCTCTGCCTGAACTCTGGACTGCAACACTGAGAGTTATGGATGATATTAAAGAGACTGTCAGAGATGCTGCCACTGTAGCTTCAAAATCACTTAATAAGGTATAAATATATTTATGAGTAGTAATTTGCCATTGACATCCATCAGTGTGTTCTTAGGAATGGAGATTTAGTAAAAATTTATTTACTTGATTTGAATTCTTTCATTCTTTTTGTGTTTAGTCTATTTTCTGTATGCTTTTATTTTATCTTACTTTGAATTCCTTAGGAAGCATTAGGAAGACGCTCGTCATTAAACATCTTGAAACTCGACAGATGTTTAGATTATGTGGGAGTAATTTATATGTGAGAGGATCGTTGGACTCATTTTGTGGTGGTTCATGTATCCTCTGATAAGTGGCAAAAGGCTGTGGTTTGCCATATTTTTTGGCATTTCATTGACTTTTGTCTCTGTTGTAATAATATTAAAAAAGCTATCCCAAATAAAATGCTTCTTTTATAATAGATCCAATTATCTATGAATAAACTGACCAACCTAAATTTCAAACATCTATTACACTTTTATCATCTAAATTTCAGATAACCATAAAGTTGTGTGAACATGATCAAGGAAAGTTGGGAGAGAAAGCTGTTGAACAAATCTTACCTGTCTTGTTGAAAGAAGGTTTGTCAAGCAGAGTAAAAGAAGTTAAAACATTAAGGTTGGATTTGAATATTTTATTTACAGAATATTTATTTTAGTTATTACTCACTCATTGAGACATTTGAGACACCTATCTGTACCATTAAAGGAATTAAGTTTGTAATTGTCCAAAAAATATTTTTTGATTTTTTCATATAACGAAACTTTCTTCATTTTATCAAGTCTCAATACCTTGGTTGAAGTGAGCAAGAAAAGTGGAAAGTTGATTAAATCCTGTATTCCACAAATGGTGATTGCTTTACTGGAAGCTTTGTCGGAATTTGAACCTGCTGTAAGTCAAATTTATTGGTCCATGTATGCATTATATGTAAAAAGTTACAATTTTTTGCATGAACCGTGCTCATTGAAAGTCTGTGACTTCAACTTAAAAAAAGCATGCAAGCGCCAGTTACTACTTCACAGTCCTGGTAGCGTTGATGAGAAGGGACATACCCAGGGGGGAACCCCCAGTTTGAAGTGTAAAAAAAGCATGTGTCATACATAGCAATTTTTCGTAGCTTGAATCGCTTTTCAGATCCTCAAAGACTCTTAAAAACCCACTTTACCGACTTTCGACTGGACCCGCTAGCTGTTATGGTTTAACTTGACTTTTAGAAATTTCAGAACCGCCATATGAAAATACCAGGCTGTGCCCCTGGTGCTAGGTATGAAAGTTGAAACCCAAAATCTTGTACTCGAAATTTCAACATAGTTAAGTCCAGCGTTCTAATCATAATGCAATTGGTGTCACTACATCTGTTTTGATCAAATTTTTATTTTGCAATGTTAGCGGTGAGATTGTTACAGAGAGACTGTTAATATATTACATGTGAGGTTGAGTTTTGACCAATTTGAGTTGAAAAGCTGAATGGATAGGGTAGTACTGAAATATTTATCCGATGGGAGAAGAAAGGCAATAAGACTGTTTAATCATATGGCGAATCCGGCCTATTCACATGGTTACCAATTCATGTCGGGTATGGGAATAGTTAACAAGTAATTTAGTTAATAGTTAGTAATAGTTACCCAGTAATTTGTTTCAAATATATAAAATGAAAAACCTTTACTTTAGTCGCACATTTGTTCTTTGTGACTCAACTTTCAAACTTTTTATCTATTTTCCTAGATGTTGAACTACTTAGCAGTGAGAAGCGATCAAGACGGAAGACAGATGTTAGATCTTGCTCGGGCCGAAGCTGCAAAATCATCACCAATGGTTGAAACTATTGATCGAGTGTTACAATACGCTGACACTGAAACTCTCAAACAACTTCTCCCCTCGTTGACTGATATTTCGAAGAAGAATTATGGAGTCATGACAAAGGTAATGTATGGTATTCTTACTTTCATCCTGTGGTAGAGGAAAGTTGACAAGAAAGAAAGCATAAAGCAGTCCACAGCCTTTTGTGTGATCCCAATCCAGATCTGATATGGAATAGCTAGATTATCCATTAGGCTCGATTCTGGGTGTATAGGCGTTTTCACCAGACCATTCGGCCCATGCAGGCTCGAGTGTGGATATAATTTTATAAACAGTTCATGACACGTCCCTGGGACGAAATGACTGTAAAGCCTGATCCTTGACATTGGGAGACACTGGATGTGAACCACTCTGCAAAGGCGAGGAGTCCATCGATTCTACTAATGGAAATCTGAAATAATTGATAGCACAACTTAAGATTTAATATACTAGTATAGGCACTTTCTTTTATCAGGTCTAGGCTTTTTCTGGAGCACTTTTTGTAGCTGTTTAGTTTTCCAAGTTGAGCCATATAAATTCATTTAAATTAACTCCTACGTATATTCTATGCCTTTTTCAAATGCATCCATCTGATGACTATTGAAATGTTTGTATTCCAGGCTGGTTGTTCTCATGTGATTATCTCTCTTGTCAATCATTGCCCTGGGGAGCTGACACAATTTGCCTCAACTATATTGAATGCATTTGTATCAGGTATTGAAGTAGAAATTTAGGGTAATAGGGATAAGATTTTTGAAAACTGTGTATTGGTTGGCTGTTCATGAAACATATATAAGAGAATGCAAAACTTGTGTGATTTTTAAAATTGTTGATAAAATAATTTGTTAAATTTTCAACCTTTTTTATTACATTCCTTTTCTTACCTGTTTTGGAACTGTTTACTTTCAGGAACTTTTGAACGAATGCTTATAACCATTTTATTATATTACTATGCCTAAAAGCTATGGTACCGTTTATTGTACAATTTATTAGACAGAGAGAGATTTATTGCCACAAAAACAAAATCAACATTAATATATACATAATACAATAAAGAAAATATTTCAGCAGTAATACCAGTGATCGATTATTTTTTTGTGCGGGTCGGTGTGCAGGACCGATTATGGTCATCTAGGCTCCCGACCCTTGTGTACAGACTGTTTATAAGCTCATCATCGCATAAAATGGGTTAATAAAAGCAAATGTGAACTAAAGTTATATACCGCAATGCAATAAAGAGGAATTATACCGCAATGCAATAAAGAGGAATTATACCGGATGCAATAAAGAGGAATCCTTACTTGGTTAGAAACGCTCCACCATCTGAATTGGTACTCTGCTTGACATCTTCACCACTTCAGGCTAAACAGATATATCACCAAGGTTTCCTCTAGAGTGCGCAACCGTGACATTGCACAGTACCACCAGACTATTTGCGCAGTAAAATCCCATTCTCGCGCACTTGCAACATTGCATGTTCAAAGCGTCGCTCGTCATGTTTTCCAACGTCTAACTAGAATGCTCGTTCCATGTTTCACATGTTTATTGGTTGTTCAATGTGATGTCACAAACGAGTCACTCTTATTCTGATATTAGTATTGTAATATTTTACAAGAGTCAGAGTTTACCAAGTTTATAAATTGTTCAGGACTCTTTCTTACTTACTTAAAATATTCATTCTCTTTAAAACAAACATTTGCTCAGTGTGAAATTATTTTAGAGGGAACAATGCATCTCACTATTTATAAATTTTGGGTTGAGTAATTATTCGTTGCGTCTTTTTAAGGTCTTGGTGACAATTCACTTGCTGTGAGGAAATGCAATTCTGAAGCAATTGGACATGTTGTTAAAGTAGCAAAGGATGGAAGCGTTACAAAAGTTTTGAACAAATTGAAGGAATGGTATCTGGAGAAAGAAGGTGAATATTGGTTATTTGTAGATTTTAAAATCAGGATGATTGACTTTTTCAAATAGGGGATAATTCGTGACAGATTAATGTTATGGTAATTGCATTTTGTCCAGTATTCAGGTTTGACAGTTTGTGCATTGTGCAGTGTTAGGAATATGGTGGCCAGTGTGCCAATTACTTGACTCAAATCGCCTCTTTCAGAGATTAGAATTGACTGGAGTCATCCATACAAATTCATACTCAGACGTGACTAATCGGCAGAGATACTTGACCTGAGATTCAAATTCAAGAACAAAAAATAAAATTCCTGCTTAATATGACTTACTGCGTGGACTAATGTTGTATTGAAAGAACCGAAAATTTACTTAAGCAATAACTTGGAATAGGTTGTATTGGTGTAAAGTAAATGTTGTCAATTCACATATTCTGGCTTTACGTTTGAAATATTTCGGTTAAACGACAGGTTGATGTCATAGTGCAAATGTAACTTATTTATCCATTTAACTGTTGTTTATAAAATCTATTGCGACTCGGATACGACTTGAAGTCGAGTCGAAACAGCTGTGACTTGACGTGTGACTTTTAAAATATGAAGTTTGCTGGAATATGGACTTGACTCAAAGCTTGTACCAAGCACTGCTATAAACACTAAATCCTATACTATTTGTTACAATCCATACATTTTATTCCTTTTTATTTTCCAGATGATATTCACCGCCATGCTTCTGCATCTGCTTGTCATGCAATAGGTAAACACAGTCCTGATGTGTTGCGTGCTCATGCTTCCGTTGTGTTGCCACTCGCATTTCTCGGGATGCATGAAATGTCTGCAGATAAAAATGCTAAAACAGATGAAAATGCAATGGAAGTTTCAAGGTAAACTTTGTTTTCTATTATTAAACACTTCAGCGTTAATAGGTATGTCTATATCTAATATCCAATCCTGTCTCTGAAAATGTGTAAAAATCCCTTGGAAAAGCTGTAAATAAATGCATGAAAAAATACCAAAAAAATGCACATACCACGCGTTAATCATTATTGTGACAATGCTGCTACATTGTGCAATCGATTTATTTTATCTAGATTTTCAAGTGTTTTTGAGCAAAATCAAGGTGTATTTTCAGGAAATACTCTAAATCGCTTTGATTTGAAATTCTTATTATGGATGTAGTTCATTGTGCTACAAATTTTGTATTGTATATCTATTGCTGAGTAATTTTTTTTTTTTCAATAGAAAAGAAGACAAGAATTCCTCAAAATATTTATGGAATGATTTATGGACGGAGTTCACTCCAGGTATAGTACGGCAGTTCGCTTGAATATTATGTTATAATTCCAATTATCAACAGATATCAGAGCATACTGACCTTGTTGCGCATACTCAAGTTAGTAACTTGAATGTGTCCTCGACTTAAATATGGTGGGAATGACAAGTGACTCATTACTCGGACGGTTGCGACCAACGACTTGAGAATTAGGGACTTGTACACAACATCGGTCGTTACAATATTAGAACCGACTATGTTGGTATTACAGGTTAAAAAGCTGTGGAATCGGAAAGATTCAATAATTTCAAAAGAGTATCTCTTTACACATTGTTCAGCCCTTAGTCGGATCATTCAACAAGAACAGTCATTTTATACGAATAAATATTCATGTATTATCACATTGCTCACATGCTGGACATCTTGTTAGACTATTTTAATATTTTCACGTACATTCTATGTCATAAAGTGAGGCTCAGGTAGTGTAGTACTTTATTCTTACATTATAAACTCTATGTGTCACCTCTCCTGAATTTTTGTTCTGTGTTTTCAGCTAGAGTTCAAAATAATTTATCTTATTCAATTCCAAGGTACTGCATCAGCTATTAAGCTCTATATTGATGAGTTGATCACATTCACATCAATTGCTTTGCAATCATCTCAGTGGAAAATGAAAGCTCAAGCTGCAGCTGCCATGGCATTCCTTGCTAGGCAACAAAAAGAAGGAACAATAGTCGGAGTCCTGTTACATAAACTCGTGGAGGTTGGGTATTTTGTATGGCTTACATTTGTGTAGGTCCTTTAGCAAGATAAATTATAGGCAGAGTGTGGAAGAATGCAACCAAGTTTATTTCTATTTATTGTAACTAAATGCAAAACTTGCTTATGAGGCATATGATAATGGCATGGCGGTTTGTGCACTGTGCTAAGTGTTCGGGATATGCTTGCCGTCAAACTTTTGAGAGACAAATTTTTTTCATAGTGTTGTTAACTTAATTGTCAGCTGGTCACGGCTTCCTCGTCAAGTTAATTTTAAACATCTTATTGCATGAAGTCCATCTGAATTAAATACTCCATCTGAAATAACTAATCCCATGCCGGTTTGCCATATGAATGAATCAGCTTTTCTTACCATGTCTCAAAATGTTTTACGGGGTTCAGGGTACTCCCGTAGTGTGTGTACCAGGTTAGGGTTAGGCCATAATTTTATTCGGATTTTCCTTATTTAGGTTCTATTACAAGTTCTGGGTCTGTCTGTGTTAGCCAAGTGAATTTTCCCCCCTGCTCATAGGTTTCAGTCCCTTTATACAACTTGATGTAAAATAGGCAAACAAAGTTAGTTACATCCATATTGGTACACACTTCTGGAGCGCCGGGCTCAGATATGTTACGATTGTAGCAGTTTTAGATTGCAAGCAATCACAAAGTTCTTTTGATCTGCGTGGTGATTGGTTGAAAACTTCATACTTGCTTTTTAGATCTTGCTTCATGGATTGCAAGGAAGAACATGGGATGGCAAAGAGAAATTGTTGACGGCTTTATGCGCTGTAGCTGTTCATTGTAAATCACAACTTTCTGTGGAAGAAGTCAGTTCGGTGAGTTATTACTTATCGATTTTAATCGGTAAGTATGTTGATAGGTATTTGTCTGTCTGTCTGTTCGTTTGTCTGTTTGTCTGTTAGATGCACGCGATATCCCACGAAAGCGAGATTGAATCTTGTCGTACCAGTAGCCTATTGATTTTGGATGAATTATGTCGTATAATTAGCGAGTTATTAATTAATTAGTGATGGGTCACAAGGTGTCACTATGGAGTTCGAGCGCTGTTTTGGGGGATCCCCTAACTTTCGATCGATAAGTCTTCGGTCTCTGACCGATATTCTCGTTTTCTTATTCATTGTGTCGTGACTTGCTGAGTGATTGAAATAATGCAGTAATTAATTTTCAAAAATAATGGGTTTAGTTCCTCTCTTATAACACCTTTTACTCTGATTTTAACATTTCATGTACAAATTTCCAATGACAATAAAAAATTTTTCTATCAAACTGTTTACAAGATTTTTTTGTACTCCAAGTATTCAAATTTATTCTCTCAAAAGTTAGTTTTCATGGTTTTGTATTTTCACACAAATAAATGGAACTTTTTTATTTTTCATCTGTTTTATTCATTGATTATTAACCTCATTCCAATTAGTGAAGAAAATTATGACTGGTCTTTTCTAGATTCTGACGATATTCTTTAAAGAGTGCAGAAGAGACAAATTAACGTACAAAACTGAGTCAATACACTGTCTTGGTGCTGTACTCGAAGCTCACAGGATTGATAAATTCTCCCTTTTATGGGACATTATTTCTCCTGTATTGAAAAAGGTAGGCATGAAATTCACTCGTTACTTTTATCCAAAGCTTGATTAAGTGTTTAAAATGAATCTATAAAAACCTGTATCAGATAACCAGGTTAGGGTTAGGCAATAATTTTTTTCCGATTTTCCTTATTTTAATTCTATTATGAGTTGAAGTAAACATTGTTAATCCAATATTAATGTATAATTAGTAAATTCCCGTAACTAACCATAACCAAGTTACTCCAGTTACAGAATAGAACAATTAACAGGGTCACTTAGGACAAGATAGAATTTACATATTTATCCCAGGGAGAGGAAAGTCGATAAGGCAGCTTGACCATATAGCGAACAATGGCCTCTCGTCCCGTTACCAGTTTATGTAGGGTATGGGATTAGTTAGCCAGGTATTCGTTTATTGATGGTGGAGGAATATGTAAACGACCAGTGCTCACGTGAACCACCCTACGCCAGCGAGTCCAGCAATCCTCTCGCATATAACTAACTATCTTCGCATGGGTTTGAACCTGCGAACCCATGTAGGGTAATCAGAGATATAGTGGCATGTGCATTCCTAACGCTAAGCACCATGCGCTACATCGCCAAGCCAAGGTGCTGTGAAGATGACATCACTGATCATGCGCAGCCATCTGGAAAAACACTAGTTGCCAAAAATACAAATAACATAAATAGTCCTCAATTCTTCCATTAGTACACTTATGTGTTTGTGTTCCCTCAATTTCAGGCATCAGGAAGTGATTCTGATACAGATGATGATGAATTAGGAAAAAACAAGAAAAATATAAGTGGAGTGAAACTGGTTCTGCTGGAGAATTGCATCGAAGCTTGTGGAAGAGCATGGCCTCACGTTGTAAAGACACAAGGTATAATAAACTGCACAAAATATTATTATTCTAACAGCTGATCAGTCAGGGCTTCGCTCAATATCAAGTCCATGCATCTGAAACAGATTAACTATACTTGACATGATGTGGCATATGTTTAAAAAGTCTTGTGAACTCATCTTTTCCTTCATGATGAATATAAAAAAAATCCTATACTTGGCTTGACAGAAAGAAAACACAGGGGGGATGGAATTAATTGTTTATTATATGCCCATATCCAAATGAAAGTTCACTCTGATAGCATTCAATAATATTTTAATCTTGAAGTTTTTACTTCTAACATGTAAAATTACCCTCTTTTCAACAGCATTTTAAGATCGGTTATTATAATAAAAAGAGATGAAAGTGTTAAATAAATTCCGGCGGTCTCTGCTTGCCAGTAATAGTTTGATAACAATCTGTAATGTATGCCACATCTATATTGAAGTAATGAGATCTTATTTTTTAGCTAAATGTATTGGTTTGGCCTTGTTGAATACAAAATGATTACTCAAAAAACATAATGCATTTTTTCTATTACAGATAATCATTTTTCTGAGGTTGGTAAAGTTCTTACTGAGCACATTACACATAGTACATGGAATATACAGCTTGCAGCGCTCCGAGCTACTAAACTAATATTCCGGACTTTGTTTGAGTCAAGGAAAACAACATATAACATGGAGACAAATGAAACAGGAATGAAAAATGGAAATTCAAAAGAATTGAAGGTTTTAGATTTGGAAGGAACTGGTCTGCTTGATGGAATTTGTTTGTCACTCGGTGAGAAGAATTTTTTGCGTTTGAGTGGTTGAATTGTACTATTTTCACTAATGGGAAGTGATTTCAATATTTATCCCATATATAAGTCATGTCGAAGACCACGGCCTATCAGACGTTATCAGATCATATATTGGGTTACGATTTTTATATTTATCACGGGGGACAGGTGATAAAACATCTCAGTCATGTGGCAGATGCACGGCCTGTCAGTCGGTTGCCAGATCATATTGGGTACGGGAGTAAGAAACCAGGTATTTGTTACATGGACATGATCATTCTGGTGACCATATATAATCATATTGTTGTTATCCAATTCACTTTTTTTTGCTATGGTCTACAAATCTCATAACTTTTTTTGACATATTTGTGTCCTTCAGATATATTATTTATTTAGTAATTATTTGCCATGATTTTCCAATTAAAAAATATCCTACTTCCCATTTTCATTCCATTTCTACACTTTCCATGAGGATAAAACTTTTGCTCTTAATCGATTCCATACAATGTCTTTCCAGGGAATGCCAAATATTCTAGGATTCGAGAAGAAGCCCTTTCGTTATCACAACTACTCCACCAGTTAATTGCAGGTAAAGTAATTTTTTTTTACAAACTTCAGCATTTGATAGAGAACACATGCTGTTTAAATTTGTACCCAAGCTTCCACACAAGATAAGCTTTTAGATTTCGATAAAGTAAAATTGCCAATGCTGATGATGTGCAAAGAACTGGAAAATATAAATTATATTTAAATATTTTGCTCTATTTTGCTCTATGGAAACTTGGTGAATGAGCAAAGTAAAAAGGTACACACACCAAGGGAGTACCATAATAAGCCTATCCTTGTATCAAGCTTTCTTTATTTTTTCATTGCAGCAAACGTCTTCAACTCTGTGGGTATTGACAAGTTAATCCATGCATTAACCCATTCACCACTTGCCGATAAACGATCAAATAAAAAAACAAATGTAGATGAACTGGTTAAGAAATTTCGTCCAGATGACGTCAGTGCATGACATCAAATTAATTATGTCTAGTCGCAATATCGTATACCCGAATTTGTTGCACTACTATTAGACAGTGAAATATATTATGTTCCTTTTTGTTAGTAATTTAGGTTGTGTCACTTGGCTGAGAGGTTAGAGATACACGATAGTGAGGCCGGAAGGTTTTCCCAAACTGGGGTACGTGATGACTGCACGGGGTCTGCAACTATATGAAAAAAGTCTGATCGTTCTTTAATGATTGATTTCAATCAAAAATGCCGCGTTGGTTAGTCACATTGATACGGCATAGGATAGGAGTCTGTCAAAACTGATATTCACAAATTGGGGTCTGAGGGATAGGGAGCACTACTTATTTAAATGAAAATGCCTTGGTCCGTCTCTGAGTTTAGACTCTTGGTTGTCAAAAATGTAGTAGAGTCCGATCGCAACTCCAGGCTAAAAGAGTCTTCCAAGCAAAACATATTATGACAAAAACAGAATCTTTGTTGTATCCAACCTTGTTTTATTGTCAGTTTAGTAAGCTTAGTCATCTTCGGCGCGGCGGTGTGGCTCATCGGCTAAGCGTTCGGAATACGCTTGCCACCGCACTTCTGATTACTCTGCTAATCCCATGCAGGGATGGTTATGTGCGAAAGGATTGCTGGACTCCACACCGCTGTAGGATGGTTCACGTAACCGCTGGTCGGTTACGGCTTCCTCTACCTCCAAGTCAATGCTTCCGAAAACAAATAACTAACTAATCCCATACCCGACATGGAATGGTAACCGGACGAGAGACTGTGGTTCGCCATATGGTTGAGTCGTCTTATCGGTTTTTCTTACCCCCCGGGATAAATATGTAAATCCTATCCTAACTTAGTGGTTTTGAGTTTGTCAGAAATTTTGATTTTATCATTATCACCATTAAAACCACGGAATTCTGACTGCGAAAAATTCAGTTTTTCGACCCAAAATCTGCCGTGTTTAAAAATATGACTCATTTGTTCAAGTGTTGGGGAAGCACTCTCCATAAGCCAGATTATATATTCTTTGTGGAGTAGTGGGTTGGAAACCACTTTGTTGGAGATAGAGATGATTTTTATGGTATCATTTGCTACTCTGCCGCTTGATTCTCGAGTGAATCATCTGAGCAGGATTGGGCATGATTATTCTTTAACGTCCCTGAACTATGGTTTATCATCAGTTCCCCCTCCCCATGCCTAAACTATAGCTTACAGAAATCAAGATCATGCAACTTGTTTATTTTGTCATAGAAATAAAATAAATATTAACATTTAAGCGTGCGTACAATGAAAAATGAATAGCCTAATTCCGGAGTAGGAGTGGCATTTCGCTGGCTTGCTGTGGGTTCAAGAAAAGAGTCGCGAAATTGTAATCGAATAAACTAAATTTCATTCAAATAATAAGCGATTCTTCTGGTTTTTGAAAATAGTACAAGTTTTTACTATAACATCGAGACAAAAGTGATGCACTTGTTCCTTTTCTAGCACAAATGTATAGCTTCTTCGCTACTTCAATATTTTGGAGTTTGGGTAGATATTTATGGTAAAGCAAGTGGAGAAAGTAACCGAATGAATTGGGGTTTATGCTATGTCATCAATAAGAATGAGTATAATGATATTTTGGCATATTATAAAGTAAGCATATAAAGTGGGATTTATATAAAGGGGACAACATTTTTCAAGTTTTCTATTTCGTATATATAATGAAACTCAATCGAAGGACAATATTCTGCATTACTGACAGTTGGGTGACCCGGTTAGAGAGACAAGGAATCTAATTTGTTGAATCATTTTAACTGAATGATGGGGGCAATATTTTCAAATATACATATTTGTTACACAATTTGAATAGAAAAGATAAATATAAGGTTGAACAAGTTACCCCAGTTAATATTAAAAGCAATCTAAACAGTTCGTAAGAAAACAATCTCTCACAGAAATTCAGAACATTTCAAATATTATAATTATATAGATTTTTATATATTAGATGACTTTGCCTAGGAGTATAGAAATGAAATTGATTGAACAATTGTACGGAATACCTCTGAAGCATTCAAAAAATATGGAATTTGAACATCAATAACTATTTGAAAAGCTTGAATCAATGAGTGTTATTAGGATATGTTACTCACTTTTAATTTTATTCAAAATTTGACATAAAAACAAAGTGAGTTTCTCAGGAATTAGAATTCAATGAGACATAAATTCAGTGTTCTACAATATTTACATAAATGCGTTCATACAATAAAAAATAAATAGCCTAATTGTTGAGAAGTAGTGGCATTTTACGAATTGACTAAAATGATTGAAAGCATTTCAGAAAACATTTCGTCAAATATTACGAAAATGAAAGCGATTCTTCAGGTTGTTAGAAAGAGTACAAGCTTTTGTTTCAACAAAGAGACAAAAGTGATTCACTTGTCCCCATTTAAGCACACATGTACTGCTTCTTTGCTCCATTAATATTTTGAAGTTTGGGTAGATTATTTGGTAAAGCTTTGGTAAAAGTAACCAAGTGAATCGGGGTTCATTCTATGTCCTCGGTAAGGATGAGTATGATAATATTTAGACATGTTTACTATGTAGTAAGCATATAAAGTGAGATTCATATTAGTGAGATTTTTCAAGGTGCCCATTTTGTATATATATATATTAAAACTCAATCGCAAGACATCACTCTGCAGTACTGACAGTTGCGTTAATCCACATGGCCCGGCTAGAAAGACAAAGAATCTAATTTGTTGACGCATTTCAACTTGAGAATGAGGAGCAATATTTGCGAATATACATATTTGTTACACAATGTGAATAGAAGCAATAAATACAAGGTTAAACAATCTACCCCAGATTATATTACAAGCAATAAAACAGTTTGAAAAGAAAGCAATCTTTCACAGAAATTCAAAACATATCAAATATCATGGGCATATAGATTTTTATATATTAGAAGGTATTGCATAGGGGTATATACAGATGTACAAAAATACAATTGTACAAAATACCTCTAAAACATACAAAAAAAAAATGATGTAATTTGAACATCAATGGCTATTTGGAAGGCTTCAATCAATGAGTGTTACTAGGGCGTGCTAATTACTTATAATTTTGTTCGACATTTGACATCAAAACAAAGTAAGATTCTCAAAAATTAAAGTTCAATTGGAAATAAGTTCAGGGTTTTACAATATCAACATACTAGCGTTCATACAATGAAAAATAAATAGTCCGATTCTGGAGTAGGAGTGGCATTTTGTTGGCTTGCTGTGAGTTCAAGCCAAAAGTCGCGAAGCTGTAAACGAATGGACTAAAATGATTGAAAGCATTTCAGAAGAATATTTCGTAAAAAAGCGATTGAGACAAAAGTGATTCACTTGTCCCCATTTTAGCACACATGTACTGCTTCTTTGCCCCATATATATTTTGAAGTTTGGGTAGATATTTATAGTAAAGCAATTGGTTAAAGTGACCAAATCAGTTGGGGTTCACGCTATGTCCTTGGTAAGAAGGAGTATAATAATATTTTGACAGACATTGGAGTAAGCAAATGAGGTGAAATTGATACAAGTGGGACAACATTTTTCCAAGTGCCCCACTTCGTATTTGTGATGATATCCAATCGCGGTCCTTTACTCTGTAGTACTGACAGTGGGGTTAATTCCACATTGCCCAATTAGAGAGACAAAGAATTTAAGTTGTTGACTCATTTTAACTGAACACTGGGGGGTTAATCTTTGCAAATATGCATATTTGTTAAACAATGTGAATAAAAACGATAAATACAAAGTTTATAAAAAATTTTGAACAAATTTTCCTGGAATATATTACAAACAATAAAACAACACAGTTGGAAAAGAATGCAATCTCTAACAGAAAGATATGATAAATTATATAAAATTTTTATATTTATATTAGATTGCATTGTATAGGAATGTATACATAAATGCAGTTGCTTCAATGCTATTAGGACGTGTTAATAACTTTAAATTTTGTTTAAATTTAATTTGAAAAAAACAAAGTAAGTTTCTGAAAAAAGTTCAGTGTTGTACACTAAATATCATAAAAGCAGGATAACAGTAGGAATGTGGGTAGGTAAGGGTACAGAGTAATCCAACATTGCTTTTAATTATTAAGAAAAATAAATAGAAATAGTAAATGGTTATTAAACAAAACATGATCTTGAAAGGGGCGGTTAGAAGGTTATTCGAGTTGGTGCCATGATGATGGAGAAAACACTATCATATATATATATATATATATATAATATATTAATTCATATTTATTCCTACTAATTAATTTTAATATTAATTATTATTTATTGAAAGTATTCATTTTTTATGTGTGCATCATGGGATAGAAAGTTAGGAAAACACGGTCTGAGCATCGATTAAAACTTTGCATAGTATATACTGTGCAAAATCAGTTAAACTAGAGCAGTTTCTCACTGCGATGTGTTGAAAGTCATCCTCCAGATCTACGATTTGTCCTTTCGGGACAATATCAAGCGTATATAAACTAATGATTCCGAAAATAAATCAAATACTTTAAGACCTATTGGATTAATAGGTCCTATAGGATTAACATCACACATTTTCTCATCTAAGTAGAGAAGGAGAAGCAAAATAACTTAATTTATACGATGCATCAAAAAGTTGCATAAAATTTTGACAATGCATAGTCTAGTTATATTTTTAACAGTGGCAAGTAAACAAAGGCATAGCATAAGATTTACAGTCAGACGTGAATTTAAAAATCTAATGTTAAGAAAAAGGCAGTGGTTAGTTTACTAACGCTACATAGCGCAGTTATTTACAACAAAACAATAATAAAAATCTGTTAAATGGCATTATGCATTTTGTCTGTTTTTAGTAGCTACAAACACAATATTTTTAGAAGATGAACACTCGTTGCTTTGGAATACTTGGCATAATGTGATGTTGGAGTTACATCGTGACTGTTTTGTAAAGTTTTTCATAGCCTTTCATTGGAATTTTTTTACACTAGTGATTACATGTCGTCCTTTTTACACAATGCGGTGTTTAGTAGTTTGAATAAAGATCGAATGATCTTAGATATTCGATGATTGCTTGATAGCAGAACTTGTATTGATTCTGAAATAAAATAATTTAACAAATTTATTATACTGTTTTTATTTAACGCTGCCTTTCCCCTATCCTTAAAAATGTTAGAACGATGTTCAAATGCATTTAAGAAACTGGTTTCCAAACACACTACTTATCATCAAATTTTGAAACTTGTTTTCTGATGCAACATTGTGATCAAAGTTTATAGTTTGGGCGCATATTTTAAATGCAAGTGGGTACGATATTGACTTGGAAGAAATATAGTATATTTGTATCTACCGAGAGAGCAATTTTACCTCACTTAACTAACAACATCGCGTTATTGTTTAATTTTTATTCAAAATTCTTTTATTTTATTATGCTTACCAAATTTTCAACCATATTTGGTCTTCCATCTCTGAGATCTTTCACGGTTCTGAAAACATCAACTCGATTCTCACATTTCAATCGATCTATCAGATTCACTGTTGCACAGAATACCCCAGTTCTACCGATACCATCACTGAAAAATAGAACGATGTTTGAATAACTCAAGAAAACTGATAATTGTGAAGATAGTTTTATCAATATGTCAGAGCTGTGAAGTTTGAGAAAATTCACAAATGACTTCGACTCCGGGCTGACTTTTGAAAAAGGTAAAAAAAATTGACTGCCCCTTTAACTCTGGATTTGAAAAAAAATGAAATTTGATAAAAAAGCTTTGACAACATTTGATAGACTGTTGATTTTTAGAAAGTCTGCAATTCCGACGCCGGAGACATTTGAATGATACCAAATAGGACTCCCGCTCCATAAATCTGCATGGCAGAAAGGAATTCAAAAATGTGCTCATGTATTTAGTTTACCTGCAATGTATGAGAATGACTCCATTTCCAGTGGATCTAAAATTTTTCTGCATTTTACTAACAAGGTCGATTATCCCTCTTGCCTCTTCAGGGCAACTTGTTGATTTCCATCCGGTGTAATGAAATTGAGTCACAGATCTCTAAAAATAAAGAAAGTATGACGCTTCGACCGTATATAAATATATATATATATATATATAATTAAAGAAAGAATATAGTGAGATATAGATAGAGAGAGGGAGAGAATCTGCTCATACCGATTGTATTCCCCGATCTATCTTCAATTTTCTTGTTACAGCAATCGCGTCAGTTTCTTCTGCGGCGAGAGTTACTTTGATGTTTTGCAGTTTTAATTCTTCTCCAGCACTTGACGGCCAGTACTGAGCGCATTGTTCCTAAAATAACGATTTAAGTGATAGAAATAATGAAATACTTACAGAATATAGAATACCATCGTTTATTGAAAATTTATTCACTAGAAAATATGACTGAGGACAACCAATGTTCTAATTTTAATGCAGAATTTTTGAAATTGCCGTTTATTTAGTTGTCGAATTTGGCGTTTTTGAGGGGAAAATCAGCTGTGGCCGTTTTTTCAAAATTTAGATCTTGAGATTGAATTGTTATTTTTTGAACAAATTAAAAAAAAAAACAGAAAGTCTTGGAATTTTTAGACTATTGAAAGCAAATCCATACCTCATGCCCTTCGTTCAGTTCCGTCAACATAACGATCGTATTCACATTGTTATCTAGAACCGATCTCCAGAATAAATCAATGTTTGATGAAGTTGGACCTTGAGATGCGATCATTGGACTTGATTCATCATAACTCTACATTAGACGAAATAAGCATAACAATTTTGCAATATAGTGAGAATTAAAACCAGTCATTTACATTTATAAAATTACTGGTTGATATCAATACAATTTCGGTTTATATGGCAAAAAATTGCTTTCACAAAATTTCTAGAGAAGATTAAAATTCCAATTCTATTATACCATATGAATAAATCAAGAAGAAATTCTTTAAATTTTGTCAGATGGCTGCCGTGGTCAGTGCAACTTTATATTAAATGATTTGTAAACAGAAATGAAAGTCTTCTGAAGACTTTCATCATCTTCAAGTTCATAAAATTTCAACTTGATTGCTTTGTTATTTTCGGAGAAAATTTTATTTTTCACTCTTACGACAAGCCCATTATAAACTTCAAAAGAAATGCAGCAAAATAATCCATGGACCCATTTCGTGTCCAAATATTTCACTGAGTACTTACCTCAACCCAGGAAGCATTCACAAATGGCACTTTCGTTTCGCCAGCTTCCATTGCAAGTTTTGCAAGAGAGTAGTCATCTGTAAAACATTACAATTTCTATAAATAAACCGTCATTTTTTTCTGTTTGACAATATTCTATGAAATTCATCATTTTCCACCTGTTTATCCTCATAATAGTGGTGACAGAAACCTATTTATTTTTTGAGCTAATTCATTAATCTTGCGTTACAAAAGCAAAGACATTATTTTGTGATGGTAGCCTATTTCAGTAATTGCGGGTAGCTTTGCTTTTGAGTGAGTTTTCCTCATTTACACGGTCTTTGGTTAAGCGTGCCTTGTTGAAATCTTTACAATTTATATAAAGTAGCTAAAACAATGTTTTTAATAAAATTGAGAAAGTTTCATTAAATGAATCTACATCTTTTGCAATATGAACCCAACTTTTAATTCAGAAACAAGATCCAATTTCTAGCACAATTCCTAATTCACGACATTGCCAACCTTACAAAATTGATTTCTAGCGACCAGAATTCATAAGTCACGATAGCCGACAAATTCGACAATGTCAGAATTGCTGTTAACTTTGCCAATCCCCTTCATTCCCATTGAGCACATTCATAAAAAGCACATTACAGTTGTTTCATCAGACTAAATGACTGAGGTGTCAGTGCCGAAATTTCAGCACACCACGACTGAAAACTAATACAAACGGGAAAGCTGTAACACACTTAAAAAATGAAACGAAACTTAGAAGATTAGAATATATCTTATTTTAATAACTTACACGGAACTACATTCATCGATCGGTTGGTTTTCGTATGCTCGTTCCCAGTCAGTTTTGAATCTTTCATCGGATATATTCTGCTGAGATCATCAAATTCTTTTCTCAAACTTGATTGAGCGTTGCCAGAACTTCAAACCAAATAATATGATAAAATAAATTATAATATTCAGTTAGTATGAAGAAATTGAGATCCTATTTATTCATTTTTATTATTAGTGGACACAAAATGGACCTATGGATTGTTTTGCTATTATGTTGTTGTTGTTTTTGTTGATATTTTTCTTCTACTTGATATGAAAACTCGCTTTTTATTGATAAGGGAATGTCTCTTATTGAAAATTTGAAATTTTGAATTTATGTCCAGGACAGTTCTACATTAATAATCCGTTGCAGTCTGTGAAAGTTATTTTATTCGTCACCCATGAAATAGATTTTTTGAAATTTTGTGCTTTCGATTATCTCAGAAGATTATAATATATTTTGAATAGAATCGATACTTTGTATCTTATTCATAAGAAGCATATTCAACATAAAATGCAAAAATGTTATTAAGAGCAATTCTGAAACAATACAATAAAATACAAATACTATCACACAATGTTTTCGTGCAAATTCGGTGGCTTTTTCATATCTCAACAAAAGAGATGAATATTTTCAACAAAAGCATAATACATTTTAAATTGAGGTATATATGTATATCTTACTCAGATGGTGCGTATTCAATAGAAAATGCAAAATTTTATTGGAAGCAATTCTGAAACAATACATAAAATGCAAAAACTATCACTCAATGATTTCATGTAAATTTGGTAGCATTTTTATATCTTAACAAAATAGATGAATGAATATGTTCAACGAAACTGTAACGAATGGATTTTGAATATAGCACAGTCAGCGTAATGTTATATTTAGACATATTTGCATAGGGCGATGCAAATCTTTGGCTTCTTGTTGAATTGTAGTTGCTGCCTATATTGTTTTGTAATACATGAATATAGAATTTACCTTTTCATCATTTCTAACTTATTCTTTGCTTCATCAGTAGATAAGTCTTTGTCACCAAACAGACTTGTCTCCAACATAAGTTTGTGAAGAATGATATATTGATCCTGAAATAAACAATCGAATAATATAAATATAATGTTAAACGAATTCTAATTAGTAATATGAAATACAAAAGACAGCTCAACACTCGAGTCCATTACTTTCGAACAATAGCAACAAAACATTCCATATGAACACTTCTTGTCCTACATTAAATTGATTCCGACAGATTGATCGATTGATCTTCGGCAATTTGGTAGCAACAACAACCAAATACAACGATAACTATTAATGACAACAATAACAATTGAACGAAACAAACAGGTCCATTTCGTGTATGAAAATAGTAGTCCTATGTTTAGTTAGAAAATCATGGTACATGTTAATAGAGTATTATATAAACATTACAGCTCTCTCCACTAAAAAGGTGGTAATTCGGAACATATTATAAAAAGAAATTCCGTGCAAAGCACAACTTTCGAGTACAATCATTTTTCGAGTATTTTTGAAATTTACGAGCTTTATTTTTTTTTGTCACCCTGTAGATCTATTTTTTGACGAAATGTAGTTCAAGCCTAAAATTTATTCAGGTTTGAATATGGTTTGAACGAAAACTAATATTGTAGCAAATTGATTGCATATTATTACGTTTATTTTAGATTTCATTTACTAACTTACAGCGGTCTGCACCATTTCAACTCTTTGCTTTCTCATGTTGAGGACGCAAGAGAACACGTCAACTGATCGCTTGGAAGTACTTTCCTCGAGTAGAATGTCGTATCCAATAAAGGTTCCAGTTCTTCCAGCTCCAGCACTTAAATATAAAAATATTACAATATATGCAACAAAATCACGCATTGCTGCATGAACGGGATATCACCGAGTTTGATGAAAAGATCAATTGGTCGATTTTATGAGAAAATTTACTTTCCTCAACAAAAACAAGAACAACAGCAACAACAACAACAGCAACTTCAAGAATAACAACAACCATAACAACAACAGCGACGACAACACCAACTTATCAGAAGGAACAATATGAACGAACTGGATCGCCTTGTCTTCAATAGAGATAAGATAAGATTTCTCAAATTCATGGAGAGCAAGGAAGACCACGCCTTTAATGCCAGTCTAGATCGGGTTCATAAGAATCAACGAGATAATTATATATTTTAATAATAGATGTAAGATGATTAAAGTGAACAATTGTATTGTCTTGACTACGTTTAAATTTCATAAGGAAAGGAAATAAGTCGTCATCATTATAATGCCGCAAAATCGCATTTGAAAAAAATTTTTGTTGTGAATTTCATGAATACCGCTATGCCACTTCTTCTCACCGAATTGTTTGGGTCTGGATTTACCTCAATAGTCAGAAGCCATGATTGTTACAAAACCGAATGGATAGGTAATATGTCGCGCATAAAGCAGCTTTCATGGAATTCTGTTTCAATGACGCATAAAAACCAGACTAAAATAGAACCATTGTTAGTACTTCCTTGTATGATAAATGTCACTCCTAACGCGGCAAGTCGATCTATTACAAAAGTGGGTAAGTGTAAGTCTCACTTCAGATACGAAGTGGCAATCTGAACCGCTTTTTTCAACTGTTGTTATTGTTGCTAGTTTGTTGTTGGTGTTGGAACGACTTTTGGTAAAAAAAAAATGCTTTTTTCCGTAACTAATGGACCAATCAATTTCTCATTTTTAGTACCTTAAGATGGAAGTAGTTAGCAGAACACTTATTACTTTCATTTTTTTATGAGAGTCTTATTGATTTTCAAATCGAAGATATTTTATGTAACACTCGCATTCGCTCTTCATTGCTGTATTATGTCCACCAGGAGAATATTGAAAGCATATTCAAAGTTTGTTCAAATTGTCTGGCGCAAAATGTTCTAATTGGTAAAAGCGCCATATATTTTCATACTGCACACACATGAGGAGACATAGGGTGTCCCAAAGATAATGAAACTCACACAATCAGTAATCGAATCACTGGGTTTTAGTTCGTTTTTTTTTTGCCCTTTCAACTATTCAACTATGTAAAGAGGTTTACCTGCAGTGTACAACGATGGGAGAATCATTTTCCAGATCTTGACAACTTTTCAAGACCGCTTGATGCATTCTGAGCAAGTTTGATGTTGTCTGAGGAGCCCCATGATCAGGCCATTTAAGGAATTGATATTGGTAAACGGTCAAGCTTTTGTTATCCTGGAAGATATAATAAATAAAAATTTTACCCTCTTTTTCATTGCTACCGAGAGAACACAAATTTTTTGTTTGGTATATTTTGTTTGAAATATAGTAGTAGTGAAGTACCGTTCGACAGACTGAAATTTTTTTAAAGCTTCAATGACACTACTTTTATTAGGCGAGGGACTGCAATCACAAATCAAATGTATTTATATATTGAGGACATGATTCAATAGAGACGAATTTACCCCAGTTCGAATTAACAATGACAAAAACTAAATAATGTTGATTCCCACAAAATTCGAGATTGGTAATTTGAAATATTTATTTAGTACAATATAAATTGGAGTAAATATAAAGTTTTCCTCCAATGTTTTTTGAATACGCAGCCAAGACACAAGGACTTGATTAAAAGCATAGTCGACATATATAATTTTACATATAGATTACCTACTGGAGTGACTAAGATGAGAAAAGTAAAACAAAAAAAACAACAATTTGAAATATATACGGGCTGGGATTTTCGCCAATTATATAAATGTGTGATTAATGATTTGTTTTGTTTTCTGCTAGTACTAGGTATGAATTCTCAGTAACCAAGAGTTATTCTCTATTCAATGATTTTGTTTTTAATACTATATGTTATAAGTGGTCCAGACTCCAGCATCTGTGAATGTAAAAAATCTATAGTGTATAGCAGCGGATGTCAATCGGAAGCGGAGTGCGGGAGTCTTACACAGATTCTTCCTAATTTCATTAAGGATAAGATATTTTACAGGGTTTACAGAGGGCACACGACCCATAAAAGGTCGTCTATTCCACATTTGTTATTCTTTACCTGCTTGGATGTCACAACGAGGACCCTTCTCATGAAAGCGCTGTAATTGACTTCTTGTGCATTTTCAATCACTATATCTCCAAACGCAAGATTTTTCCCCGCGTCAGGCCAGTACTTCTGGCATTTTTTCTAAAAAAAATTTGCTTTTGCATATTAAATGACAATGGAATTTTAATCAATGGTTACCAACGGTTTCCCGAACGCCAGAGCAAAAAATAGAATATGCAGCGTATGTTCATTGTTTCGTGTGCACCAAATATTTCAATGTAACTTTGAGTTCTTTTTGATTCAATTACGTCAGATCATTTGTTTTTAATTCTACATATATATATTTTTGCATATTTGCAATTTGTTTGGTAGTCAACGATTATCTCCACAAATTAAATGCCAGAAAGCATAGATCAAATATATGTGCACACGGTCAAAACGAAGAAATATACCGGTATTCTGACTGCCGGATTGAAAATGCGATCGAATCGCCACACGGTGCGCAATTTTTCATCTCGATGACTGAAGAAAATTTTAAAGCAATTGGTCCAGTAGTAAAAGAGAACAACAACAACAATATAATAAAACGATAAATAAGTTCAATTCGTGTCCAACAACAGTTGAAGTCTGTCTGTCATGCAATTTTGATTGAATTGTGATGAACATGAATTTTTTCATAACTTACTTTTCCTGCTTCGATTTCTTTTGCCAACATAACGATTACTTTGCTTTTTTGCTCTAATACCATCTGCCAAAAGTCACCAACGGTATCGGGCAGAGGCCCTTGTGTTGCAATGTACTTGTGTCGTACGTTGTGGCCCTGTGAAAAGATAGAAGGTTGTTGTAATAAGATGAGGTTGATTAAATTTTTTAAGAACAAAGCCAAATATACGACGAATGCTTCTACCCAAAAAAGCGAATATGCTAAGAATAGGGTTTCAAATTTCCTATAGAATAGAGAGAATTTTGCAAAATCTCTACATTAATGTATTTTACATTGGATATATCTTAGTAGCGTTTTAAAGACAAAGCTTCAAAAAAAAGTTATGGACTAGGTTTCACAAAAAATACTAAAATAATCAGACCGACAGAGAAAACTTACATTTATGAAACAGGCGTTGATGTAGCCAGACTTTGCCTCGGTTAAAGGAACTCGGGTATCATCGACTAAACAGAGAATGAGCAAAATTATTCAGACACTGCATTATCATTTTTTTGACTCGTGATGATCTTTTTGCCGGAAACTCCTTTGTGTGGCCAACTAACAGACGCAAAGGAATCGGAAGTGAATAGGATTTTTTGGTTGGAGTGAGAAAAAAAGATTAAAAAACTTCTGAGAGTAAGAATATAAAATGTTTTTTATGTCGAAAATACCACGTCGACAAGTCGTAAAAACGTTTGACAAAGACAATAGGCGGACCTAGTCAATTTAGCCAAACGGCATACTTATGCTACCGCATCCGCCATCATAAGACTCTCTATTGCGTCAATAGTAATGACTGAGGAACATTTTTCAACAAACTAACGTATGCAGATAAATACTTTTAATCAGTGGTTCCTAAACTTTTAAGGCTCATGGCCTCCTTCCGGAAGCTTTAAGCACTCGTGGTCCCAGTGTTTTTCTTTCCCGTGGTATTTATAGTGTTATTTTGATTGTTAGTTTCCAAATTCCATTATGTTTAAACAATTCAACACCCTGTGAAATAATCTTATCAAGCAATGGCACTGGGAAAGCCGGGGAGTCTTATTATAAAAGGAAAAGTATTGTGGCCCCTCACCAACTGCTCTGTGGCCCCCTTGGTGATCAACGGACCCCAGGTTTGGAACCGCTGCTTTAGATGAAATGTGGCGATTATAGCATTGGTTGTCAAATCAAAATGGTAAAGTCCAATAGAATAATACTACCGGACTAATAAAAGTCGGTTTCAAGTTTTCTGTCTTGTTAAAAGCGCCATTTACTTTCATTTCATACATTAAACACATTCCAGGAAACGGGGAAGTTACGTGCATACTCATTGAATGTGCTTTTAAAATATCGTTGAACTTATTGAAAGAGAATCAATAACAAATGAAAAATTTTGTGAATAGTCGAATCGTTGAGTATAAAGTATACAGACAGGGGTGGGATTAAAAATTTAAGAACGATTTTTAATAATGTATAGAACTCACTAACAACAGGTTCTCTCATTTCAAGAAACATATCTAGCCTATGTCATGACGTAAGGTGCATTTGGACAAATACAATACCTAACTTTCGAAATACAGAATATAACGCACGCAAGTCGTCATTTGAGCCGTACGTAACCCTTTTCTTAGATGATATAATAACAAAAACGGGTTCGCTGATATCACGACATTCCGAAACGCGTTCGCGAGAACCCGTGCGAATCCCCTGAATCCCACCACGGCATTAACTCTTAGTTAGATGATGACTTTGTCGTGATGGAAGTTGAATCGTTTAAATTTACATAAGATGTAACAATGTAGATGAAAGTAAATGTACCTACATGGCAATATATTTTTATATCGATTTTTCTTCTTCAAAGCCTCGTTCGACGCAAACTTTTTTGTTCCGCCATATTTTGCGGCCTCCTGAAGAATTTTCTACAAACAAATTTTAAAATAGATAATTATAGTCATAGTCAATTTGTTTTTCCATCCAGGTGAAAAATTGCAAGCAAAATTGAAAAAAATCACGAACACAAAATTTACTGGGAAAGAGGAACCAAAATTGGTTATCAAGCAGGGAAATTCTAAATGGAGTGCTTATGAGGTGGCGCCGTTGCTAAAAAATGAAAAGTAAAAGTGTGACTTAATACCAATTTGTGACGCCATATTAAAACAAAAAAGAGAGAAAATGTAAAAGACGTGCGAGGCGACGCTGTCTGAAGCATTCATTCATTAGAGTTAAAACACAAATTATTGCGCGAATATATTATCAAATATTTGTTACAAGCTATGGTTGTTATGAACGTTATAGGACGTTATAAACGTTATAGGACGCGCTCAGAACGAATTTTTATTTAATTTAATAAAGTAGTTTTTTACATATGTCATCCATTTTTGAATCCATCCACGTCGATGAAGTGTCTCAGAAATTTATTTATTTTGATCCATATTCGGATATCAGAACCATTGATAAATTGCTAACTTTCTCCGGAAAAATCACTAAAATTACAACTATTATTTATCGTTTATTTACCTGAAATTGTTCCAAAAACAGTCTGTTTTCTCTGGCCCTCATAGAGTTGTAAACGTTTTCCAAGTCAGAGACAGAAATTGATGTTTCTGATTTTTTTTCAGCTTTTTTCACATAGTTCACATAAGCGTCTTGTCCTGAATATAAGGTAAAAACTGAGTTAACCCATCTGCTTTGAGTGCAGACTCCGGAGTCCGGGTTGTAAAAAAATTTGACTTCGACTCTAGCTTACAAACTCCAAAAAATCAAAGATTAAACGCGAAAATCTTGGCATATGCAAGCCTTCAATAAATATACTGTAGAAGCGTATTCTAAACTTAATTCATTTTGAGTTTCTTTAGAACAGTTTGACTTATTTCTATTTAGAAAGTCAAAAATTCTGACTACAACTCCGGGGAATTTGAACTCTTGACACCGACTCAGGGGGATTTTAAAAGTAAAGCCCAACACGGCATTACAATTACAAGGTAGGGTAGCAATTAATTCAACTGTCAGCCTACTTTTGTGTCAACTTGTATTATTTGTTATTAACCATATTTACATATTTACCAAATTTACAATTTATGCAAAGTCAGACTACACCAAACAAACTCATAAAAACATAACGTTTAAAGCATATCATTGTGGTGCGTAATGGCGTCGCATCTTCGGGGACAACATGAGAGAATTCATTACAAAACGAGAGAATTCATTTAAAAACGAGAGAATTGAGTAAAAACAAACGGTATAGAATGTGTAAAAACACGGTATGATTTCGCTATTGGAGACAGCATACATATGGACTGCTTTCCTAAATTGTTGTTGTTGTTTTCGCTGTAACTGAATAAGATTTTCGCATAAACTAATTCACCAAATGAGTACAAATGTTTGAAGATGGTAGAAGCCTATAGATGGCTATTACATATATTTTGATTTTCAAATTTCCATGAAACCCGATATTTTTTTTAGCATTGCTCTCTTTTTTAGACACTATGCAATTAAATCTTTTAACATGAAAGTTACAATACCTTCTACTATATGTACTTCATTAGAAATTGGTCTTCGTGGCTGTACAGGAGGCGGGACTCTTGGGGAATTGTCGCTGGCATGAGGAGCACTGTGCATAAAATAAACGAGATTACTTTATGGAGGAAGTTTCTTGTAATTAAAAAAAAATTTCGGATTTTTACTTGATAAAAAGGGCAGCTACAATTTTCCTAACTTTCGCAACCAACACTTTGTATCCTGGTAGAATTATAGTATGGTTAAACAGTAAGTGGTCTTCGATAGTAATTATACTTTTATAAACCAATTATTGGCAACATTGTATGTAGAATTCACATTGAACCATAAACGAGTTTTACTATAACCAATGTTATTTTTAGATTAAAACCATCGTTTCTCGAACTGATCTCTCTGCCTTCTAGTCGGCCCTCACTGAGTGATTCTCTGAGGTTCACTTGAATAGGGCTTCACTAGGTAACAATTGACAATGACTATGAATTGTTGATGTTATCAACTCGTTTTACTACACCATGTGACGATACTTACACATTCGGTGTCGGTGGAACAGGATTTTCAAGTTCCGACGGCTGAACTTCGATTTTCGTTGTTTCGTTGTTTTTTCTGAATGGATTAATTATTAAGTCTTTATTATTGAATTTTTATAAATTACTCTAATTTAAACTAAATTACTCTGTTAAATACTCGTGACAGCGAGCAATTTGTTGCTCACGTCACACTATATTTTATGCATTTCTTGGTGCTTTATCCTGAACAATGAATCTCGTTATGTTAGTGGGCCAGAGGTCACTTGGAACTCTGCTTTAATGTATTTTTTGCTTTGAATATGAGTTCCATGGTCTGTATTTGGATGAGACTACTTTAAAGTAACTTTTCAAGCAATCTCGAGTCATGAGAGTCCAAATCTTAAGTATAATCGACCACAACAACATTTGTCACATTAAGATCAAAACGTACCGACAAGCCATGTCAGCTTTGAATCAAACTAATTCAAGTTTTGTATTACGTTTTCTGCTCAAGACAAAAATCTTTTATTTGAGACAACGTAAGTCAAATACAGTCAATGAAAAAAGTACAAGTTAATTGTTACATTTTCTGGTGCGCAAGAGCGCGTGGGAAGGTGGAAAAGAGTGAACCGAAGACTCTGGTAATGTCAAAAACAGTTTAAACATTATGAGCTTGTTTATGCACTTTAATTTACCTTTTTTTCAATATTACGACAGTAATTATAATTCCAACTATAAGAATAAGCACGACCGCGCCAATGATAGCAAATGTCCAGCTAGGTGTTCCGCCGCTTTCGTCGCCTGTAAAAATAAAAGTCATTCAGACACATCTATCTTCGGCTAACATTGAATATTCCCCTTCTGACCTATTCAGCCGTAAAAACATGCTTACTCCCACATAGGGCTGTGCATTTTCGAATAACTTGTGATTTCAGAATCGAATCGAATAATTTTTTCGAATCGAATCGAATCTCGAATACTTGAAAATATATAATTGTGAGCGATTTTATTATAGTAATTGGTCCTCTCAACAAATGAATTACTGGAGACATAGAACAAATCACTCAGATAGATTACTGAGCGTTCACACAGAATAACAAACACGTTATATCAATAAGAAAATAGTCATATGTTAGAATTTCGTTAAAAAAATATGACTCCAATAAAAAAAATGGGGAATTCACCTTGAAGATTAGCGGAAAGATAAAAACAAGATGACGGCGATTTGAAATTTAGCTCTGAACCGATTCAAATAATTTACTATTCGATTCGATTATTCGATTCGAAATGCCCAGCCCTACCTCCATATGTACTCTGCATCATTTCACAGTTTCGACATTCGTAAGGAACTGCTCGTTAGAAGTTTATAAACTGGCGTGCTAAGTTTAGTCACATCTCTTACAATTCCGAAGTCGAGTCAATCCCTGAGTTTTACGGTTATTGGAATACGAGTCCGAGTCATTTCTTTTAGATAACTCGAGTCTTCTCAAATGTAAAGCGTTTTTACACCTCGAGTCGCGAGTCAAGTTAGCTCACGGCTCATTTTAAGTCTAGTTTGAGGACAAGTCAATTACTGAGTGGAGTCTCACTGGCGGTTAGTAGAGTACGAGTCACTTCTATTTTCTCCAACACGGCGATCTGTCCATTTATGCAAAGGTTACTAGACGCTTTGCGTTTGCGAGGGAGTTCACGTATTCAAGAGAGGGGTAACTGATTTCTCTCACATTCAAGCCCATACAAATGGAACGATTACCCGAAAAAATCAGCTTTTTTTTTTATCCCCGATTAAAATGATTACCGTATGATAGGCCAAGCCCTACCAGATGAATGTAAACTAGCATGTCGGTTCACGTTGTCCTCGAGATTATGATATAAACTATATTCCATTTTTGGCAATAAACTAACTAATAATTTTAAACAATACGAACTACGTAGAAATAAATTTACATAAAAATGCTAACTATCACTCGAAGTGTTTTCCAAACGAAGAATTTCTGGGAAAATCTTGATTCAACTCGCATTCATAATTCTACATTAATCATGGTACGGGATAAACAGAGCACAACATAAGGCATTTAATGGATATACTGAATATTAAAGAAATATTCAAATAATTTAAATTTTTTTTTTTTAGCAATGTATGTTTGAAGATACCTGATTTGATTGAACCTGTTCCTTTTTCACCATTCGTTACTTCTTTTGTTTCCCATTTCAAAGTAATTTCCATGCTTCGAGAGAAGTATACGTCATCACCAGATGGTGTGGAAGTCACAACTGAAACTCTAGAAAAAATGAAACTTTTATTCGAAGTGTTAAACTTTTTGGTACTTTTCACTCTAAAAATATTTTCGAAGTGCTTATATATTTGGCCCTTAATATATAGGAAGAGTACGGAAGATCACAAACTTTACAAAGCTTTGTTCTCATTTAGCAGATCTGATATATTTTGTTATACCACAGGTAAGGTCACAGACATTTGTTGCTCGACGGACGTCAAGTCAAAGATAATCAATTTTATTATGATTTTTTTTCAATATGGCGTCTTCAATCGACACAAGGCTCTTTTGTACGGTCGTTTATTAAAATACTTATATGAAGAATATAAGATTAACGAGTACTAGAATTTTTTCATTCAAATTACTTGTGATATCAGTCTATATAGTAAAGGTACTTTACAGATCATAGACCCTTGTTTTTCAGCATTGCATTGCACAAAAGTCATTAGTTATCTAATTATAATTCAAAGTGTTCGCTGAGTTTCAATAGTACCTTATTAGTAGGTTATTTTCTAAAAAAAATACTGGAAATGGTAAAATTGTTTTTCATTGTTTTTGCACATCTAGTTTTTTTTAAAAATTTATTCAAAACAAGATTCTAAATCTATTTCTGTGTTTTCAAAGGTTTTGGCTTTCCACTGAAACGTTTCTTTCTAGTATTGCAGGCCATGCGTAATCCAATTCCTCTTAGGCAGGTAGTGTCACCTTGAATTACCTCATGTCTTTTATCAAGCGTTTTTGACACCTTAATTGCAAGTAAACACATATATAGATTTTCAGTGCGTTAGTGGCCACTTTATGCTTTTGCCATTTTAATAATCATTTCACTAATAACGGAGGGCTCCAGCATTTGCTTTGAATCAACTTACTTATGTAGCTTTTTTAATCATATACTCATACTTGTAATCTTCTTCTTTGTTAAATTTTTGACTTCGTCCTACAAATACATTTCCGTCCTGTGCTGATCGTTTCTTTCTTTTTCTTGAATCTTTTTTACCAGTATCGTTTACGTCACATGATGTCTCCGATTCGTCTCCGAGGATGATTTTCATTTCTTCCTCGTCCATGCTGTAATCATCAATGGAGTCGTATCAGACTTGTTTGCCTCACAGAAACAGACAACATAGCACAAAGAGTTTTGTTAATAGGAGATTTTGAAATATTTTCAAAAATCTACCTATATTTTTAATGATTCCATTATCTGTAATATTGTTGAAGATACGTGTATGACGTTCCACACGACATGTTCAACGCAAATAGTGTATTTAATTTGGAAGCCTAATTGGGGTAAGTTTAAGATGCTTCGATGCAAATTCTGTGCTGTATTAACACAACAAAACACAACATGAATTGGTCAAATTCGTGGCATTCACACATTATTAGAATGTTTTCCAACATGATAAATGCAACAGGTGTAATAGTGTTGAAAATGTACACAAAAGCTCAAATGATCAGAAGTTAAATTTGAACTTGAACTAAATGAATGAATTAAATTTGAACTTAAACTGAAGTTAAATTTGTAACTTTTCGTATTGGGTCTAGTTTGGAGTCAGGTAGAAAGTAACATCAAGCGGGCAAAACAATTGTAAAATAAACATCTGGTGACGCTCTAGAAGTATGCGTATTAATATGGAGGGAATTAATTTTATTCGCCTATTTTACATCATGTTGTGTAAAAGGAACGAAACCTATGGGCAGAGGGATATTAAGTTATCTAAAACAAACAGTCCCCGAACCCGTAATAGAACTAAAATAGGGAAAATGGAAATAAAATTATGGCCTAACCCAAACCTGGTACACATTCTACGGGAGTACCCATCTAGCAATGAAGAGATATGATAACAAAATCAAACACCTACCTTGAGACTGGTATGGCCATTGCAATATATTCTCCGTTTTCCCAAGATTTGTTCGCTTCTTTTAAATTGTCCAATGAAACTTTAGCAGCAACCTCCGATCCAGTTTTCCCAACGATCACCAGCATGCAACTGTTCGAATTTATGGAAAGAAGTTAGCAAAAACTTTTTAATATTAAGGATTATCATAAACGTTTTCCTCAAGGTAGCCTGTGTTACTAATATAAATATAAAATTCATCTAAACTTTAGACATAAAAATTTATCAAAGATTTATTTATTTATCAGTTCTCGATAAAGCCATAATTACTTGGGAATTTTCTTCCAGCACTATTTCTGTCAAGACCATAGCAGTTTAAGGTCGAAGCTCAAAACATTGCTTCCTGCAATAATATATGTTTTTGTATACGAGCATTAACTTATTGCCAAATGCTTTATTTGAGTTGATTGTACCTTACGAGTCCGTTGGTTTCATTTGGTCGCAGCAAGGTCATTTCTTTGGTTCCGTTTTCATTTATGACGTTATTTTCAATAAGGAGAGGAGATACTTTTTCAGGTGCTGTTAAAATATTAGATTGTTATCTCTCAGAGAGTGCTGGAAATATTGACAGTTATTGAATATAAGCAAAAGAAAAAAGGGTTCAAGTAGGGTCCGGTTAATATGACTTTATAAGCATTCAAAAGGCAATGTCGGTTCATAAAAATAAGAGCATTCTTGAAGAGACTCGAGTCAGTGTTTCAACTCGAGTCAGTGAATCTACTCGAGCCGGGGAATCTAATCGAAACAGTGAATTTACTCGAGTCAGTGAATCTATTCGAGTCAGTGAATCTACTCGAGTCAGTGAATATACGCGAGTCAATAAATATACTCGGGGCAGTGAATCTACCCGAGTCCTTGTTTTTTTCAAATGGTTCAATCTCGACTAACCTACAGAGCGGCTTGACTGAAGTCTCAAAAATATTTTCGATTCGGTTCTATTGAAATGTTGAAAATTGTAAAGCAATAACTCAAACTGGATCGTGCTAGTGCCAAGATAAATGTTATCAATACACACAAGGATAAATCTTATCTTGACTTTCGGTATAACGTTAGATTGCCGCAAGAGGAAGTCTTAGTTTCAATGTGACTCATATTTATTCATTCTGTTCATGAAATATACAATGAGTCGGAAGCGACTTTAAAATCCGTTGTGACAAGAACAAGACTCAAGATTGCGACAAATTATGACTCGACACAAGTCGTGGGGCTTTGTGACTTGACTTAATAATATCAAAAGTGGCCAAAATATAATGTGATGCTGATTCTCTATACCAACTACCTGCTACAACGCAACCAATGTCAGGGTAAAGCCAAATATATATTTTCATTTGTATATCATGATCACATAACATGAAGGGTGACCCAAAAGCAAAATCCGGGTTATTTGGAACATATTCTAGCTATAGAAACGCAACTTTTGTACAAAGCGTCCTGGATTACTGAAACGTTCGGGTACAATCATTCAAAAACAGAAGTTTAAGTTTTGAATAAATTATCTTCTCTTTCTAGAAGCGATTAAGAAAGATATGATTTCGATTTTTCGGGGTCAGCCTGTAGTTACAATTGTCAGTGATTATAATCTCATTAGCTTTATAATACTATCAATTATACCTTTTGGTCTTCCAGTGCAACGCCCACTTGAATCGATTGCTTGACTCGCTCCGACACAATTGAATATTTTTATAGAAGCTGAATAGTTGCGATTTGGGTCTGGTTGAAAGGAATGCAGCGACGATGATGTTACATTGAACGTCTGTGTGTTTAACTGCTTATTGGAATCTCGGGATGTAGCCAAATACGAAGTTAAGTTAACTTCCTGTGAAGTGAAAGGAAAAATTGAGATGGAAAAGTAATGTGACTACTAAACTAATTTTTTGATATTTTCCAATTTAATTTCATTCACTCTATTGTCTCGAGTCGAGAGTCAGAGTCAATATCTCCATTGAACCAGGGAAGTATCTGCTATAAAGAAAGCATTCAAACGTGAGATTGAGGTATCCAAACAACCGAGTAAAAAATTGTGTGCATCCGGAGAGCAAATTATCATCATCATAAAGTAATCTAACTTGGTTGGGGTTTAGTTTGTATACCAGACCATTCTATCTATTCTGAGATGCAATATAAATCAAATTGAGTCAGCGATATATACTTACAACGTTATACGGGCCACCAATCTTTGCACTGTTTGGAAATGTCCAATCGATGACACAAGTTTGATTCTCTTTGATCTGTGTAGTAGACGAAGACTCAGCAGACAACGTTGCTCCCCCTGTTGTTGCGGTTTTGGTGGCGGAATATTTGGGTAGACAATTATCTTTCGTTACACATGCAGTTATCTGAAAAATAAAATTAATATATAATGAAAAACTTGTATTAATATTATATTAAAAAGACGTAAATTTGCACGATTGTAAGATGCTGAGAAAATTTTTGATGAAAAGGTTCTGACCTTTTGCCATAGGAATAACGGCGCTCCAGAAGTGTGTGTCCCAATATGGCAGTAATTAATTTTGTTCGCCTACTCTACATCAAGTTGTGTGACGGAACTGTTGACAGGGGGTATATACACTTGGCTAACACAGACGGTCTCCTAACTCGTAATGAAAAAAAAAGTCAAATCGGAATAAAATTATGAGCCAACCGTATCGTGGTAAAAACACTACGGGAGTAACGTAATAACATACATTGACGAGCGTGTTGTATCAAAGCTGTTCTTATTTAAAGAGGAAACTGATTGCAAACAAAATAAATAGAATCAAATAAATCGTTATAATATATCCTTATTGTTTACTTTGATTGTATAGTCTGTGGTAGGCAACAAACTGGATATTAGGGTTGACTGATTCCCAGATGTTGGTGATTCCACCCATTTTGGTGATCCCCCTGGGAATGTAGTTACTTCGACCCTGTGAAACAAAATAGAGTGTACAATAAATTCAGTAAGAGCCATTATATATTTGTAATTAGTGCACACATTAGCATTTGGTTGAAATTATTTTCATCAAGTCATAGCCGACATTGATATATTTGAAAAAAAGGTTTAGTCGCAACACATTAATTGCTAATGCCTAATGTAAAATAGAAAAGCTTTTGATGAAATTCAGACTATTTGTTAACGAAGTGAACGAAACACGAAGCTGAGGTTAAAGTCAATGCTACTGTAGCGCAAGATCTACCACACTATAACGTAATGTCAACCACGCTATGACATTAGATCTGCCTCAAACTAGTATTACAGCGTGAGGTCTACCTCACTATAGCTAGTACTATAGCATGGGGTCTATCACGCTGTAGACAGGGCTGTGCAAACTTTAATACACGAGGGCCAGATACAAATAACTGGATAAGACCGCGGGCTGCACCTTCACCTAACATAGCTATTCTAGTAGTTCAGACCTAAAAATTTTGATTATTGATCTTGTAACATGCGTTGTTCGCTTTGCACAAGCTCAAATATAGGCAATGCAACGCAATAGCATTGAAATTACTAGAACATACTAGATTAAAAACAAAAACTCGTTTCGCGGATCGCACACCATTCAAAAGTGGAGCTTCTTCGCGGGCCGCACAAGCTTTTCTTGTGGGCCGCATTTGACCCGCGGGCTGCAGGTTGCACGCCCCTGCTATAGGGCAAGATCTACCCAAAGCAGGTACTATAGCGCAAGATGTACCTCTGCATTCTCTATATCTAATGGATTTCAGTTATTTCTAAACATTTTTTAAAAACATAAACTCTTAATTTACTGTCGACCCTTGTACAACACAGCCGAAGGACTAGTTAGTGTTGGCTGTCACTCACCTAATGGGCTCATAAGATAAACTTTCCATTCGTTCAAACAATACATATATTGATTATAACACAATGATATATTTGTGAGAACTAGTTTTTACAAAATTTGACATCTTGTACGATCGTCTCGGGACTGATTGGGGGCGCAATACAGGGTGTAATAAATATGTCGCTTTATTCAGTATCGATAGCTTACCTAGAGCCACGTTTAAATGTTAAATGTGGAAACATCAGAGAAAAAACAAATTTTGCTTAATTATTAATTATAGAGATAAACTCACTTGTGTGGAAATCCAACAGCATTTGTATGTGGTTTCCATGAGATGATCAAATTCGAGTTGCAAGTGTTATTCGATATTCCATGGATTGTGGGATTTCCATCCACTGCAAAGTAAAGATAGCAAAGATTAGCTGACAGAACAAATAGAAATCGTCTTTGGGAGCAAAGTATGAATATGAGATGTTTAGATAAACTTTAGTTGTTGTTTTTGTTGCTAGGGTAATTGTGGATGTTGGGAAAACGAATGGGCGAATCAATTTCAAATTTGTAGTATCTGAAGTGGCTTAAATTTGTTAGGGGACCATTACAGAGTGACCCCAAAACCGGTAACCCATATATTTCTTAGTTTCTTCTATGAAAATCGAGTAAATTGTTTTTAATTTTTTTCACACTCGAACTAGTGTGTGTGTATCATATTTACTCGTCTCTGGCTCAATACTTCAGTCATCCCCTTTACGAATAGTGCGCCACCACGTGGAATTTCGTCAGGCCTGTCCGCCATTATTTTCGTTAGACCTGTCGACTATTTTTGCGTAAGCTCGCGCTCACCCTATAAAATTAGTAGATAGAATGAGTAAATACCAAATATACATGGGGATCGTTTCCCGAATGTTGATGTTAGGAAAACATTGCTTTTCTTCGCAATTAACGAACCGATCGAATTCTAATCTTTAGTCCCTCAAAATCTATTGCTTTTTTCCCAATTAGTTTTGAGTTCTATGAAATCTAATGCTTCCCTAATATTTTATTATATTGTTTTTAAAGCATATCATATGGTATTTGTAGGTGTGAATGTTGCTGCTTGATGGCCCTTAGAGGGTCACAATTAATGTGGTAAATAAATAATTTTTATTTGCATATTTTTGAAGACACAAAAACGATTGACTAATTGACTACAGAAATACGTAATTTCTTAACGCTTGACCTCCTCTATTACGATTTCCCGTCAAATTTTTCAGCAAACCGCATTACCGCAGTCAGCCGTGCCATATCGGCACAGATGCTCATTATCTTTGCCTATAATATAGACTCTATATATTATTGATTATATTCACCTGCATATTCTACTGTTCCTCCGGTTTGGCCATCCTGATTACGACAACTATACGACCCTGCATCTGAAATATTCGCGTTTTGAAGATATAATATTGCTGATCCAGTTTGTATCGTTTGATAAACTGTAGTTGTAGTTGCGGTTGACACTTCGTCAGATGCTTTACGCCATTTAACTTGTTTTGCAGTGCTGCATTCTGTTGCATAACAACTTTTCTGGTTTCTGTTGGTGCTTTGTATTTCAACAAAGGGACCCTGGACTTCTGTTAAACACAATATTAAGTCAGATTACATTTGTAAGAATATAAAACACAAAATTTTTTCCTAATACAAGGTTGGCACTACACCAATGACACTACAACATTCAACAAATCAGCCTCTTACCACAAGTATTTACTAAGAATGATTCAATTGGGATTGACCTCTTTGTGTTTTGAACGAAAGATTTCAAGATTTGAGATACAAAGTGGACGTGTGGATCCAATTTAACCAAAGATGGTTGCTACTTTTGTTCTATTTATTTTTTACGAATTTCTTCCGGGTTTGCCCGAAATTTCAACTTATTTCAAAGGGTAAATATTTTTCATTTAGTCACACTTGGTCGTCTCTGTATCAGATCTTTTCAACAAACTCGGCTTTTAAAACAAAACGTCACATTTTCATTTTGAATTACTATTGCGCGACGTATATTCTGATCATATAAACATGATCGGTTCCCATAGGCGTTTTCTACCACACTTCATTGGACGAGCATTTGTTTGGATACCAGATTTAATTCAGTAATATTGACAGTCTATCAAATTTGTATTCAAGATCTTTAATTTATGACGACAACATAATTGAGACATAGTGAAAGTTAGATTGTGTTTGAACGAAAAGGGGACACGAAGCGATTTTGAAATGGCGTGCAATCTATACATGACGAAACACATCAAATAGCGAACTGTTATAATTCTTTCCAATTTACAGTAATATTCTCAACATAATATTTATAATACATTTTGCTTCTAGTCCGACATCCAAGCTTCCATATTTTTTATGCTCAATATATTAGGGCAATAGTTATTTTTAAAATCAAATTTTTTGTCATGAATTTCAATCTATTGAAGTTGAATCAACCTTAAAGGCTCACTAAACATATAGAATGATCACCTGGATTTTATATTAATTTATTTATTAATTTATTAATTAATTAATAATTATTAATACTATGGATTATATTTCACTGAGTCAGCGTTACGTTTAACACCGAATTTGATTTTGGCGCGACGTATGTGCTTGATCGGGCGTTAGAATTAATTGTATTTTCTGTAATTATTTTCCTATATCCAATCATAACCGAGATGAATTTAGCTCAATTGGAAATTGGTTTTCTACAACCTGTTTAAAAAGTTATGTTTAACACTTTCAAATTCCTATTATTTATACCTTTATATTATTTATACTTCTCAAGCGAAGTGTCTCCCCTTTCAATCATATGACACGCAAATATTAAAATTACAAAAATGGTCAAAATATGGCCGTAGAAACTAGTTAAGAATAAAAACATTCCTAATTTTATCTAATTCAAGCAAGTGGTGCCCGGGATCACCGCTGATACACGAGTAGGGCTGGGCATTTTCGAAACACTGGTGTTTCGAAATCGAAACGAAATTTCGCCTTCGAAACGAAATCGAAACGAAACACACGTTTGTCAAAAACAATAAAACCATCATTACCCATCGAATTTAATGTATAATTGCACATATTTTCAAGAATTAAAACCACAAAAACGAAGCACTGGAGGCTAATTCGAGAGCATGAAACGATAATGATAATTCAATGAAGGTTTTTGCTAATGACAAAGCAGTGACCAAATGGCATCAGAATAATTATTACGAATTACGTCATTGTTAGAGATGGGGCTCACAAGCAGCATATATAGCATGGGGCCTCTCAACGTATCAATGCGACCCTGCCCTCATCTTATGTAATAATTGGGATCATTTTCTATATTATCCGATGTCACAGAGCCTTGTGATCCAGTGGGGTAATAATACCAAGGAGAGCCATAATACCAAGCCACAACCGAATACTACGAATACTAATACATTTAAAAAAATATCTTTGAATCTGAATTCCAAATACATTCTTAACTCCATGAACACAGGAAATGGGCTTTCATGATATTATCGTTGATTGAAATTAGCTATAACTAGGCGCCCAGAGAAATGATTTAAATTAAACAGTAAAATTAATATAAATTCGGATTTTTGTCGCGGCTAACTTTTGTTGTGACTGTTTATCGTCAGCGTGACATCGACATCGTTAAGCTAAATTCCGCCACAATTATCCCTCCCCCCACAAATTTTGACTGTTTGTTTTGCTTATAACACGATTATCGTCGTAATCAAATGAGTCGACCCAATCCACAAGTTTCCATCCGCCAATGACGGAGAGTTAAGACTGAAAATCGTGTTTCATTTTTCTTCAAGTCAGTTCTGATTTGAATATTTCACGTCGACTGTTATGCTTTTATTATTGCTTATAAATTAATACCGCAAACTTGCACTGAACTATATTAATATTAACGACGGCAGTGTAACAATAAAATCTGCGATAGATACTAAATGATATTCAAGAGCTAGTTCATGCGGGGCAAATGCAGGACATGCTCGGTCACTATAGAAACTAAGGATGAAAAAGATTAATTACGACAAAATTTGATTTTAGATTTATTGCCGCAGTAACCCAGACTATCTCGATTATGTTGAAATATATTCAATATTCTTATAAACACTAAAAACGATATTTGAGAGTCGCGATATTCGAATAAATTCGGATATGAAATTCGACTTGGACATCGCTGAATGATATTTTGACTGATTTCAGATTGGTATTGCTATGACGTCATAATGTCCGTTTCGGAAGTCGAAACAGCGCCGTTTCGACATATCAGTGTTTCGAAACGTATCGAAACAGTGTTTCGAAACGCCCAGCCCTATACACGAGTCGGCCCGCACTTCAGTAAACCGTTACCATCCACGCAAAATTGAACCTACAACAACACCATACTGCAGTGACCGAGATAACGTAACTGCCGGTTCATTTTGAGCGCTGGACGTTTCGTCGGTAATCTTTTGGTGAGCGGTATAGTATCCATTATGTATGCATTTTATCGTGGACCAAGTCAAAAGACTTAGTCAACACAAAATCAATAATAAACTTTTGCGTCGTTTTCAAGCATGATATATGCTTGTCCGAGTTTTATGAACCCTGGTTGTGCGTCACTCCCTTTTTGGCATATTTCCAATTCTACAAGTTTTATATCTGTAAGTATTTGAAATCCAAGATATGCACATAGGAGTATGTTATTACTTGAAAGAAAGCTATTTGAGCAGGCGAGTAATCGTTTTAGCTCGTAAACAAGGTAATAATCACAATAATAAAGAAACAATCAGCGTCCTCGATGGGAATTTCTCGCTATGAACCCACTCTTTTGTTTCTTGAATATTTAGCATTCGACGCCGTCTGAAGCGGCATGTTTGGATTTGTCTGAAAGCTTACGTAATTGTCTAATTCGAGAGACTTTGTTGTCGAGTCGGTTTCGCTTGAATTGATCACACCGATGGACAATACAAAACTTTTTAAATAAAAAAAAAAAACTCTCTCTCATTTACGACGCGCACGGTTAAGCGAATATCGCACGCATCAAAAGACACAACTGGCATAAAGCGGCGAAATACCGCTTTCCGATGAAATTAAACTGAAGGTTCTCGCACGTTTGAACAAAAGGTTATGGCATTTTTAGGAGGAGTATACAAAATTCTCCAGCCAGAACGGTTAAATTGGGCTAGACCATAAGTTCTCAAAGTGCTCCGTACGGAGCCCCAGGGCTCCGCGAGAAAAACCAAGGAGCTCTGCGAGCTATTCAATTACTATTCAAAATACTGACTTGGCTAATTTTGTAACTGTCCAAAGAAGCAATAACAGCTTTGATAAAATTTGGCAACCATATATAGCCGCGGAAAATGGCAAAGAGGCGGAATTAAAAAATGTAAATGACATTATTTATAAGCAGGAGCGCAGCCAGGATACTTAAGAGGGATGGGGTTCTAAATTGGGATTGGAAATTTCCGCGCAACATTCTTCGCGATTTAAATAAAAAAACGGATAACAAGATTTCTGTTGCGTAAAGCCGTAAAATATTCAATCCATGACCGATGCGTGCATTTAAAGTGTCTCGTCGTTATAATTTAATTGTGCTCGTCGTTACTCAAGTTTGATTCGAGATTACTATTAGGATTACTAAAATAAAAGAATACTATTCTAAAATAAGATAAAATACGTAATAAACTGCCAACTATAAATAAAATGGAGTCGTATTTTTGCGATCTTGGGATTTGTCAAACTTGATTTGTTCTTTCGCATTCGAGATTATTTTAAGCAAAATACGAACGATTGAAATTTATTTTATTGCATGCGGCTCCGTCGGTAGTTTCAGAATAAAAAAAAGGTACATCGCGCGCACAATTGACTGTGTTTCGATTTCGCAGTTACGATGAATAACCAAAGAAAACCTAACATAACACCAACTGTGATTTACAATGTCTATAAAGCGTTTTTAATCTGACGTAAGTCTGCTGAAACCAAACTTATAGCGTGATCTTCCATTTTAAGTTTTAGTTTCAATATTTTAGAATGCTGCTTTTCAAGCAAGAAATTTGAGTTGCAGATTTGCCTCTTCAATAATTATTATTTTTAGCATTTCGTCACCGATGACTATAATGAGGTAACATGTTTTTTACATTGGACTCATAATTCCCCACGAGAACAAAAAAGAAATTATCGTCGTCATTGAGGTACAATACATGTATATGCCGAATGAAATTTTTGATTTAGGGAGAATAAACACCGGCGTAAAGATGTTTAAGGTTTAAAAACACGCCATGCTGACGAAAACGATCGGCGATTGTAGCAAAATGTTATCGCGCACGTTATTAGCGGCCTTTTAAGTCTCCCAAAAATGTCTAATGATTTAACCCCTAATTTATTACTATGTTTGTCAAGTGTTAAATTTACAGCTTTAATATATATAATTTATCTTTGAAATTTAAATTTATTTACGGCTTGTATTAACCCTATTAAAAAAGGTTTAGCATTTAAATTAAGTAAAGTACTTTTAACCCACTTACTCAGAAATATTAATCGGAAAGTAACAATTTTAACATTTATTTTGGGGCGTGAATAATATTCAACCTTTTCAAGGGCTCCGCAACACCAAAAGTTTGAGAACCCCTGGAGTACACTATAGACTATGAAAGCGTCTAATAATTAATCACGTCCACTAAAATTTCCAAGGCTTTCCCAGTTCATCGATTTAAGAGGTAAAAATGGTTTGTTCGAAAAAGTATATACATATACGGAAGGTAGCGATTAAGGAATTTTAATTATCGAGGTTGTTTACGAGATAATGGCGACACATTGTGAATTGCGAAAATAAAGGAATTTTCCGTCAATTGGTCCATTTGTTCGCTGATGCCATGGAAACGAAACACTAATCTAGACTTTCGATGGAACGCACATTGTTGGGTTGACAGCATAACCTACGGTAGAAATTTCAACAAGATCGGCCCAACAGTATAGCTAGACGCTACAGCTAAATACACAGACAGACAGAATGACTGAGAAAAATGGTCTCCCAGAGCGGAGATCCAGTAGTATATTAGAGTATGTCGCTACTGTGTACTTAACTATATAGCAACATGTACCTAACTATATTTGGTGAAAAAAAAAAAAAAAATTCAGCAATATTAATCGGTGTACAGTCTTTTCGCTCCAGGTATTTCGGACTTATCCGACTACAAGATGGTTTAAGTTTTAATTTTGCTTTACATCCTCCCTGTGAGTTTAAAAATAATAATATATATATATACACCCGGATTCATAGGACATTTGGGCATAATTAGGATTAGGTGGTTACATGGTTAGGGTTGTACCGGAGTCGCAGGTTACTGTGTATAGCGCTCGAGTGATGATGAATAAATATTCGTAAATTGAGCTATATATTATTTTATTATTGTTTTACTCCGACGGCAACTGTAGGTCAAAATCTTCCCTCAAACGGCCACATTCCACCTAGTAATCGGAATAGTCTGAGAGGCCAAACATAAACGTAAACCTGTAAACGTAATTAATCAGTGCAAACGCATCATTGCACGCTATAGTGTGGTAGACCTTAAATATAGTACTAGCTTGGGGCAGTTCTTACGCTCAAGTAGGTAGCATTGACGCTAAGCTCAGCTTCCGCGTTTCGTTCGCTTCGTTAACAAATAACGTGAATTACACCAAAAGCTTTTCTATTTTTTTTTGGGCATTAGCGATTATTGTGTCGCAATTAAATCAGTTATTTTATTCAAAATACCTATTCTCTAATCCGTCACACTTGGCCGTCTCTGTTTCAGTTTTAACAAACTTGGCTTTCAAAACAAAATGCACATTCGGAGCATATAAAAATGATCGGTTCCAGTAGCCGTTTTCTACCACACTTTCTCAGACAAGCATTCGTTTGGATACCAAATCTATCCCAGTTCAAGTACATTGACAGTCTACCAAATTCATATTCGAGATCTTTAATTTATTTATAGACAACATAACTGAGTCATATTGAGTGTTAGATTGTATTTGTACGAAAAGGGTACACGAAGCGATTTTGAAATGGCGTTCAATATATATGACGAAACACGTCATATAGTGAACTGTGATAATGCTTTCTATTTTACATCGATATGTCCAACAGAATATTATAATACATTTTGATATTATCCCGCATCTAACCTTTCATATTTTTTATGCTCAATATATTTAAGGAATAGTTATTTTTAAAATCAGCTGTAGATTGTGTATGCGCAAAGATGAAAACTTTGAATGGGTTTCGATCTATTCAAATCAAATATAAAGGCTCACTAAACGGTGCTCCGGAAGTATTCGTACCAAGATGACCTACAATCTGAACAACCCTAACCTGGTAAACATATATGTTCAGGTTGTGCGCCATCTTGGTACGAATACTTCGGGAGCACCCACTAAACATATAGATTGATCACTTGGATTTTATATCAAATAATTCTATTTTGACCTTTCCTGAGTCACCAATAAGTTTAACACAGAATTTGATTTTGGCGCGACGTATGTGCTTGATCGGGTTTATTAGAATTAATTGTATTTTCGTAATTATTTACTAATATCTCAATATAACCGAATTGAATTTAGCTCAATAAGATATTGGTTCTTGACAATTTTTTTAAAAAGTTCGGTCTAATTCTTCCAAATCCCTATTATTTATACTTTTATTTCTCAACGCAAAGTATCTTCCCTTCAATCAATAATTACAAAAATGGTCGAAACATGGGCGTAGAAATTAGTTAAGACTAAGAACATTCCCAATTTTATCTAATTCAAGCAGGTGGGTGCCCAGAATCTCCGCTGATACACAAGTCCGCCGCACTTCGGTGAACCGTCACATCCTCGCTATATTGAACCTACAAAAACAATGTACTGCAGTGACCGAGATACCGAAACTGCCAGTTCATTTTGAGCGCTGGGCTTCTCGTCGAAACCTTTTTGTGGGCGGTATACTGCAGCTAATAATTAATCACGTTCACTAAAATTTCTAAGGATTCCCCAAGGAGATGAAAAATGGTCGGATCGGTCCAACTGTTTAGAGTTAAACGCTGTACAGGTAAACACAAAGACAGACAGGCCGACGGACAATCATGCAGACCAACAGAACGACAAGAACAATAGTTTCCTAGGGTGGAGATCCATGAATATCAGAGTATGTTGCTACTATATACTTAACTATAAACAGCGTGTAAAGTAGAATAAAAAAATTGTTTTATCAATATCACTCGGTGTACAGACTTTTAGCCCCTGACATTGCGGATTCTTCAGACCACAAGACCGTTTAAGTTATAATTTTGTTTTACATTCTTTCTGCGAGTTTAAAAATAATAATATATAAATACGTACGGATTCATAGGACATTTGGGCATAATTAAGATTAGGTTGTTTCATGGTTATGGTCGTACCGGGGTCGCAGGTTTTCGGTCTATGTCACTACTGTGGGGAGTAAATATCCGTAAAAATATCTATAAATATTCGTGAATATATTGGAAGAGAAATTATAACAAACAATCATGAAGTAATATCACCTTTCTGGCAAATGTAGTAGAAGTTTCCATCACAAGATACATCAATCCATTCGTACGTTTCTCTACCGACTGTCAGACAATTTTCACCAGTCCCACCATTTGGTTGATTATTTTTCCTGATAAATTCAGATGTCGTAACAAGACCAGTGTTATTGCTTAAATTATTACTTTTTTCAAAATTTAACAAATGAAGCCATTCAAAACTAACCATGTTAAACATTATTGTTTTATGATCTAGTGTGCTTGCTATTACAACCAACTATTTCGTAAACAGGTGAGGTTTAGAAATACTTAAAAGGGAAAGATGGAAAATTTCCAATCGTCGTCGTGAAATGTGAGAATACTGGGTATACCAGATCAAATCTACGAACTTATATATATTTTTAATATGCATATTATAAAATTCACAGATTTATTACAAATATTTAAATTCATATTCGGCCAAAGAATTTTGTTAAACAGCTACTTTTTTTTTATCAACAATAAACTCGTTTTTACTAGTCAGGAGATTTCCAATGCCTATCACCGTACATTGCCAATACAATTGAGATAAAAACGAAAGCGGTCCCTCTAAGCATTGTATGAAATGAACAAGAACAAACCAGTTTTTATATCCTTTTTCATCTTTCATTATCACATCAGTACCATCTTGCCATTTCCATTCTCCTTCTTTAGCTAAGTCGTTTCCTCCGATGTAAAAGGTGTTATCCTGATCTTGTATTCTAAGAATATATATATTTTATTAGTTTTTTTTTTATACCGGAGCTCTTAAATAAAATAGAAAGAGTATGGTGGGCGAGATGGACAAAATATCGGCAATCGCCCAAGAATTTATCAAAGATCAAATTTTGAATTGGCGCCAAAACAAAAAATAAATAAAATTTTAATTGTTGTACATTGCGTTCCTCAGATAAGAACATTAATTAATTGTGATTACACTACTCGAATAAACGATTGATAGCGTCGTATATGCATTTCTGCACATAAATAAGTTTTGGGTTCCTCAAAGTATTTAAAGTTTAATACGTATATACCAATAATGGGTGCATGTAGGTACCGAGTGACATGGCTGTAAGTCCTGTCAAGTCCGAATTTTATCGCCAGTTAAGACTTACATTCCCAGTTAAAACCTGACCTTTTCCTCGTCCAACCTAATCTACCTTAACCTGTGACACATTTTTGCATTCTGTCATCTAAATGTCATCTAAAAATGAGGGTGTCGATGCATTCTTATACAAATACTGAGATTTTTTAACAAAATTCAAATCGCACCTAAGAAGATTGAATAATAATATACTATAGATATAGTTATATCAGATAAATTTACTAATTTTTAGGTATGCTTTTATATCGTAACAAAATAAATTAATATTTATTGACAGTCAGTGGTTCAAAAGTCTCACTTATTACTTATCCATTTGAGCAGATTATTGTGCAATAATATGATAATATTATTCAACAGTCTCAAACAACCAGGCAAATCAAAAGGCATTCTTATAGCTCAGAGTTTTTACGTTGCACACACCCCTATCCGTCGTGAGAAGGATAGGAGAGGCGGAGTTTGGTGTGTTTTCACTTGATTCAGAGCCGGAGTGGAACTTTTTGATGCCAAAATTGAGTTCGAAAATCTGAATTCCGTGTCGGGAGTCGAAGGAAAAGAGTCAAATTTATTGCCATTTTGTCAATATAAGCTGAAAGTTGAACGGTGGTACGATCTATCCGCGCTATTTGATAAGCCTTTGATAAGCCACTAATTGGAGACAACCATACTGAAGCCGAAGCTTCGGGAACAACTTGGGTTCAATCATTTTTATCGGAGAGCATCCTGTTGCTTTCATTTGCGACTAAAGTATTGCGGTTTTAAAAATTGGACTAATATTTGAGGTAAAATACCGACTGCAGAGTCTGAAATAATATTTGAGAATTCTTATATCACAATTATTGTTTTAGTATTTGTCCACCTAAAATGTTCAAAAGTGCATATAAAGCATCTTATATAACACAGAAATATATAACAACAAGCCTGTCGGCGCCCGGAATCTCCGCTGATAAACTGGCAGATACCCAGACAGACAGAATGACTGAGAATAAGGGTCACCTATATATCTGATAAGTTTGGGTTTTCATATATCTCTGGAAATGTCGTGAGTGTGACACTTTCTTTATACATGAGATTTTACCACAACAATAAAGGTCAGGAAGTCAAAAACCAATCTGATTGTTTTTACGATACCCAGAATATACATTTTGAATAAATTAAAATCAAAATAGTTATCTCAACTTACGGGAATGCTGAGTTAATGACATTCGTTATTCTCTCATCATCAACTTTAGCCAAGTGACCTCCGAGATCTTCACAGAAAGATTTGGCGCTGTTGTAAGATTTTTTTTGTTTGTAAAAACGAAGTTCAAACCCATCAACACATTCTTTTTTCCAAGGATCTGAAAAAGAAATTTGAAGGCACCAATTCGAATCAGCTAATTTCTTAATATTATCAGTTATATATTTGTTAATTGCAATCTAAATCAAAATTAGTTTAGCAGATTCATTGCCGAAGCAGGTCGACTACAATCAGTGGTGACATTCAGGAGGTTCGGGCGAACTTGTTCTTAGAATATTGCGATTTTAGCGAACCCTTGTTCTTGTTTTGTAAATTATTATAGAAAGCATTTTTTACATTCTCTTGCTTATGACGAATGGGGAGCTAATTCACACGTTGTCAAAATACAAAATACTAGTAATAAAAATCCGACACCTTTTTAATCTCGTTAAATATTAACGTATTAGTTATTTTGTGGCTTCGCTAAAGCCGACTTGCGTTGTAAATAATATGGGGACCGAAATTCATATTTTCTATGAGAATATTGACTGATAAATCTACAATGCAGTATGAGAGCAATGACTGAGTGATCCAAGTTTCGGGCTAAATAATATGGTGGGGTCTCGTTTTATCTCTAAGGAAAAGTTTGCATTTTGACACTAACAGTGGTTTAGTCATATTCAATACTTTTATTGAGTAACCAACTCAAGTGTGCAAACAATGCTCTGGAGCAGGGGTGGCCAACCTACTTGGGACCGCGATCAACTAAAATCGTCAAAATAGCTCGAGATCGACTGATGAGTAATAAGGTCATACACCAAAAAATGAGTTGAATATGCAGATAGATGCAGTTGCACACACGCATACAAGGAATTCCGCCGCTGCCAATAAGCTCAGTACATTGAGCGCGTTTTCAATGAAATCGCCAAAAATTCGTATTTTTCACGTCCCAATCAATTTGTTAATTTGATTATATAATTATACTTGAAATAAATGGTTCACCAGTTGTTTGAGATTTATCCAAATCATACACTTAAGAAATAAGACCTGCCTAATTTTTAGCCGTATATAAGTGTTGAAAATTCTTCAAAAAGCCCAAACGAGTATTCATGTATTATCTGAACAGCAAAAAATAAATATTCCCAAACCATAAATGTTACATGACTGCTCAAGCTGCTCGCTTGAAATTAGAAAGAATTGGGAATTCTGATGCCAATGCGAGTAAGATAAATACTTTCGCACACGGCAGAATTTATTGTGCGATCGTTCGTCAGTCGAGGCACACGATATTCGGCAAGTTAATTACTTAAATTTGGCAGCGCAAAAACCGTACTTTGTTATGTAATAATATGCTCTATCTGCCTTGCCCATGTTCAAATACTTCATGTGTATACTGATCTCATCGTATTTTGCACATACACACAGTACTGTGTTATTTTTGTTTTAAAAGCACACAACATACATTGCATGAAACTGGTTCAAGGCAATATTTTGAGGTATGTTACCAAATTCTCAGACGTGGCGAGGCGATCGACTACTCAAGACGCCGCAATCGACCGGCCGATCGCGATCAACGTGTTGGCCACCCCTGCTCTTGAGTTTAACGGAGTTTAACGGAGAGGAATTTAGTATGTTCAAAACTATTTCGATTTATCAGATTTTTATATAAAAAGTCACTTACCCTGAGCTGATGCAATAGTGATGATCCACAGGAGCAAAAAAGCCCCGAGATACTTCATCTTGAAAAGTACTTGTCTATTCCATTGAAAATAATACTAGGTTTTGAAAAATTTCACAAAATTTATTTTACTGCTATTGAATAAAAATATTATTTAAGTTAAGTCGATAAAATTTCATCTCCTATCAGGTTGATCACTCCTTCATCTCTTTCTCTACACTGGGTGTCTTAAAAATGTGGTGACCCACTCTATAATGATTACTCTAATCCCCGTCAAAGTATTACATCTAACCTAAGTTAGAACATAGCATGAATTCCAATTCACATACTCACTTATACCACGTAGTTTCCCTAATATTTATATAGAACTCAGAACAGAAGACAGGCGTGCAAAATGGGCCAAGACATCGCTTCCATTCTCTCTCTTTGTTAAGATTGTAAAGACCGAGTAAATTGACACATCAGTTGAAGATTTCACATAAATAAAAATTTTCTCAGAAGAATATAAAATAACATAACAACACCCCAAACCAACATTATACAGGGTGTCCATAAAATCCCTTTACAATTTCAATTTCGTTATGAGGTCAGTTCTCAATATATCGTTTTCAATCAGTAATTTTTCAAGTATTTTTACTTCATTTAATACATCTGTAAGAGCCAAAACAATTTATGTTATCGATAAATTCTCTATGCAAAATTTTGTAATACTTTATGGACACCCTATATTACTATGTTGACTAAAGCACGTAATCTTAACCTCATGAATTAGTTTGGTGTCAAATGGGTTCATTAACTTCCTAGACCAAGGGTGTGCGAACTGCGGCCCGCAATGGAATATTGTGCGGCCCGGGGAGAAGGGCTTATTGTGAATGGTGTGCCCGCGAAACGAGTTTTTAGTTTAGTTATTCTGGTACGTGCTAGCAATTCCAATCCCCTTGCGTCGCAAAGATATACGTGTAAACGAATGCCAGTGTCATATTAGCAAAACTAGCTAGCAAAAGCATTTTTTGTACTTTAAACTACTAGAATTTATACCTATAAAAAAGTGCGACCCGCAGCTCCACCTAATTACTTAAATCTGACCCTCCTGTAATAAAGATTGCACACCCCTGTCCTAGACAAAAAAATGACAGAGGTCCTCCCAAAGCATGCTCAAATCCAACAAAACGACAGATAGTGCAGCTTAATTTATGACAATATTTTTGCTTTATTATACAAAGTTCGTGTTGCACACTAACTCAAATATATTTCTGTAACGTTTCGTCAGACCAATATCGCAGAAATAGCAATATACATTAATCTAAGTAAAGAGCATCCTACTCTTATGAAGCAGCCAACAAGCTCTTATACAATAACATGGGTATGGTATACCTAATATAAATGAATCATGTATCGTATCCCAGACCATATTTCAAACAACAAATCACTGGTTGTTGTTTTTTGGATATTGAAAAGCGGATGACGTTTTTATGAGAAGCGTGGGCTCTTATCTAAATATTAAACGTACGTATAATTATATCCTAAAATCTCGAAACAACTTTTTTGAATTTAGTGTATTAATACATATGAATTATTTGTCTATAAAGTATGATTTATTTTTTTAATATGCGAGTAAGCTCAGCGTACTGGAATGATGATACAATCAGAATAGTTAATGAATATTCAAAGCCTGAAACCACAAAATACTAAACGAGAATATCGGTCGGAGACCAATGACTTATCGATCGAAACTGCAGTTTCAATTCCTGACCCTATAGTGACACCGCATGTCCCATCACTAATTAATTAATAACTTTTTTTGCGATGTTGTAAGTTTTACGTTGTTTGTAAAAAAGCAGTTCAAACCCATCAACAGATTCTTTCTTCCAAGGATCTAAAAAATCGTGAAGGCACCAATTTAAATCAGCTAATTTCTTGATATTATTAGTTGTATTTTGTCAATATCAATCTAAATCTAAATTAGTTTTGCAGATTCATTGCCAAAGCATGTCGAATACAATCAGTGGTGACAGTTGGAATGTTCGGACGAATATGTTCTTAAAATATACCTATATCAGCAAACCCTTGTTTTTGTTTTGTAAATTATTATAGAAAGCATTTTTTACATTCCCTTGCTTATGACAAATGGGGAACTAATTCACACGTTGTCAGAATACAAAATACAAGTAATAAAAATCCGATTTCTTTTTAATCCCGTTCAATTTTTACGTATGAGTTTTTTGTGGCTTTGCTCTAGCCGACTTGCGTTGTAAATAATGTAGGGACCGAAACTCCTATTTTCTATGGGAATATTGACTGATAAATCTACAATGCAGTATGAGAGCAATGACTGAGTGATTCAAGTTTCGGACTAAACAATCGGGCCTCGTTTATACCTAAGGAAAAGTTTGCATTTCGACACCAACAGAGTCAAAGTCGATAATTTTCCAAGAATTTGGTTTATGAGATGAAGTACTTTTATTGAGTCACCACTTCAAGCGTGCAAACAATGATCTAAAGTTTAAGAGAGTAAGTAATTTAGTATGTTTAAACATATTTTAATTCGTCAAATTTTATTATAAAAAGTCAATTACCCTGAGCTGATGCAATAGTGATGCCCCACAGAAGCAAAACAGCCACGATATACTTCATATTGAAATGTACTTAGTATGTCTATTCCATCGACATTAATTTTAGATTTCGAAATTTTTCACAAAATTCATTCTACTCCTATTGAATAAAAATGAAATTTAGGTGAATGTTACGTTGGTAAAATTTTATCGGTATCAATTTATGTTGATCCCCCTTTCATCTTTCCCTCTACACTGGCTGTCTCAAAAAACGTGATGTCCCATTTCATATTATTACTCTAACTCCCGTTAAAGAATAACATCTATCCTAAGCCGGGAACATAGAATGAATTCCACTTTACATGCTTACTGTGACCATGCAGTTGTCTTAATATATATATATATATATATATAGGGTGTCCATGAATTCTTTAAAAATTTCCTAATTATAAAGACAATTTATCGATACCATATGTTGTTTTGACCTTCACGAATGTATTAACCTAATGACCCCTGGTGTTCCTGGGTCATTTTGACACCCTTCTATAATTTTTTTAATATTTCACCAACCAAAAATGCCAAAGACACCATTAATGTGTCCCTGAAAAGCTTATTTTCGTCGCTTTCCACTAAAACGCGCCCACATTACGTAGCGTAAATGCGTCCGACCATATGCCAGTAAGAAGAGAGAAAATTCAAAAAATTTCGAGAAAAAGTTTCTCACTTTTAACGCTGTGGTCGACACGTGATTGATATGCGAGAGAAAGAGTTCTCTTTTAGAAGAGCTATACGTCACCTTCAAGATAAAACAAGACTGGGATTTGTAAGTGAAGTGATATTCGTTTTATCGAAGAGCATTTGATCGCGTGCTGTCTGGTATCTTTGTTTGTTTATTATGAGCCGAAGAACGTTGCTCGCGCGTTCAAAATACTTCGTTTTCAACTAACAATAGATTATTTGGTTATTTTTAAGCTTTGAAATACTCATACAAATAAAATTAACCTTGTTGCAAAATAAAAATTATACATAAAAAAAATATGATGACATCACCGTAATTAAGAACACTCGGATCAAGCATGGGTAATTTAAACTCAAACATTTTGAGTTTTGAAATTGGTTTTGTTCACATGCAGACCACTATGAAATACTATTGACCCCCCAAAATACATTTAATTTAGCCATAAACCCAAATTATGACACAGATCAGCCATTTATGGCAGGGCCGAAACCCTAAAGTGTTAATACTCAAAATAAATTCTGATTAAAAAAAACCACAAACCTGGTTAAGATATATTGAGAACTGACTTCATACCAAAAAAATTATAACTGTAAATGGACTTTATGAACACCCTGCTCTTTACGGAGTACAAACTACGGCGTTATAAGCGTCATGTCGCTTACAGATCGGAAAATCTATTTCTGAAAACAAAAGGTGTCTAGATATAAAAAATAAAATTCCACGCTCACAAAATGAGTGTACTTTTAACAAATAAAATTTTAGAGACTATACCGGAGTATGTGGTGACCAAGGAATTCCTAAATATATATTATAATTGAAGATCCGATACGTGGAAACAGAGATCTGCGTTTGTATATACTGATAGTACTAATAATTCTATGTCACGTTGTATCTCTGTCGACTGAAGTCTATTTATGGCATACATTTAAAACTCTCCGCTCACAAAGCTCTACCGTATTATATCTGCCTTCAATATCCCAATATCCGAAATAGCGACAGTAGCTGTATGTGTTATATAACAGTTTCCTGATCAGACTAAAGCGCTCTCTCAGTAGAATTACTATTACGAGCAGCTTCATGTCATTATTTAACCACCGAGTATATTGGTGAAAAAGGCAAGGAGATCGGTGAGTCACATTTTTGCTGTTGACTCGTGTAAGACTGTGAAATCGAAAAGTTCATACGACTTCGAATTTTTGATCTTTCTTTAATCAATCATGCGAATCCGAAACAGATTCTAGATTAAAAAAAAACAAATTGTTGACTCCGGATTCTTATTCTGGTATCTGGCAAAAAGTTTGACTTCAACTTAAACTCTCCAATGCAAGATGAAAAAAGTTTGCAACTCCAGTTGCAAAATTTGGCCTTGAATCTTAACGTGTAACATGTCGACTCTCACACCTTATTCCGGGTACAAAACTTGGACTTGGATAATTTGCGACAGAACTTCAAAAATACGTATCTATAGAATTTTACTATCTCAGTAACAGTCTCACTGCTTCGGGTTATCTCTCAGCTGATGACTGCCGTAATACTTGTGAATTGATTGGAACGTTATATACAATATACTGTGCAACCAGATTACATTGTAATAAAACATAAGATAATATGAAGCATATATATATAAACTAATGATTCTAAAAATAAATCAAATACGACATATTGATACAATTAACATCAAACATTTTCTCATATAAGTAGAGTAGAGTAAGCAAATTAACTTGATTTATAAGATGCAATTGGTTGATTTTTCCCAGGGGAGAGGCAAAGTGATGAAAGATCTCAGTCATGTGGCAGTTTACGGCCTTTCAGTCGGTTACCAGATCATATCGGGTACGGGAGTAGATAACCAGGTATTTGTTTCATGGACATGATCATTCTGGTGACCATATATAATCATATTGTTGTTGTCCAGTTTTAATTGTATCTAATTAATTTTTTTTTGGTACGAAATTCGAAACTTTTTTGGATAGAAATTTTACTCTTGAACCAATTATATAATATATATTACGTATAATATTGCTTTTAAATAATATTATTTTCAATATATTTGAAAATAAGGAAATTGTTTTGACACAATACAATACCTAAGAGTATCTTTTGGAAGGTTATTTGAGTTGGTGCCATGATATTCCAGAAAATAATATTTTGTATACCTAATTCATATCTGTTTCATTTTGACACCTGAAGATGTCTTATGTCCTATAAGATGTCCATGAAGCACGCAATAACATTAAACATAATTCAGGGTAAATAAATATTTTTTTCACTAATGAAACCCAAAACTAATTTTTGCTTATTTTTTATGTGCGCATCATGGGGTAAAAAGCTAGGAAAATACGAACTGAGCATTGATTAAATATAGTACATAGTATATACTGTGCAACCATATTGCATTTCAATAAAAACAATATTTAGTAAGATCAAGAATATCTGAACTAATAATTCCGAAAATAATTCAAACACTCTACAACTTGTTAATACAATCAACATCAAACATTTTCTTATCTAAGTAGAGTAGTAGAAGCAAAATAACTTAGTTTATACGATGCATAAAGTTGCATAAAATTTTGACAATGCATAGTCTAGTTATATTTTTAACAGTGGCAAGTAAACAAAGGCATAGCATAAGATTTACAGTCAGACATGAATACAAAAATCTAACGTTATGGAAAAGGCAGTGGTTAGTTTACTAACGCTACATAGTACAGTTATTCACAACAAAACATAATAAAAATCTGATTAATGGTACAGAATTATGCATTTAGTATGTTTTAAGAAGGTACAAACACAACATATTTAGATGAGAATACCTGGTCTTTTGGAATATTAAAGCATAAGTTGACGTCGGAGGTTATATTTTGACGTCCCTTTTATTATTTTTTTATTTTTATTTTTTATTTTTCAAAACAACTGCACTAATATAAATTACAACAAATTTTGCTTGTTTTCAAAATTTTTCTCGTATATCATTATTTACGTTCCATTCACGTATTTTCAACCTGTTTCTGAATAAAACATACTTTCGCTTTTCTATATCTTATTTGTAGCTTATTATCATCTAGTTATTTTTGAGATGTACGTAAAGACTTTTCAAGTTCTAAAAATGGGGCGAAGCTTGAAAAATTTGAGAATCAATAAGTAAGTCCAGTGATTACATGCCGTCCCATTCAAACGATGCGACGTTTAGAAGTTTGAATAAAGATCGAAGGATCTCAGATATTCGATGATTGCTTGATAGCAGAACTTGTATTGATCCTGAAATAAAATAAGCAAATTTAGTGTACTGTTTTTAATTCGGAGTCATCTTTAAAAATGTTAGGACGAGGTTCATATGTATTTGGAAAACTAGTTTCCCAAAAAATATTTACCTTCAAACTGAAGGAGTTGTTTTGGGCAACAGCATTGAGCTCAATGATTTTAGTTTGGGCGCAGAGTTTGAATACGTGTGGGAAAGAGATTGACTTGGAAGTTATACCCAGGGCCTGATCATGTCTTATAGATGCCCTAAACACCTAAGACTTTGGTGTCCTCTCTGTATATCTAATATTATTAATAATGAAATATGTTCAATGTTATCTGAAATTGAATACGTCAAGTAGTTTTCAGTATTGAATACTAATCTAAGTTATGAGAAAAAAATAAGCAACAATTTATATCAGCTGGGCCAATACTAAGTACTCGATCGTCTGACCAACTTGAATTATTTTATTAAACACCGATGTATCACTGAAAATTCGTCTTTGAAATTTTTTTTTGGTGCCCCATGGACGTGCTTATTTTGCTCAATGGTTAATCAAGCCCTGGGGATACCGTAGGCCTATATTCGTATCTTTCATAAACGTGACTACCGAGAGTTCATTTTTATTCAATACTACGTTATTTTCATTATTCTTACCAAACTTTCCACCATATTTGGTCTTCCATCTCTGAGATCTTTCACAGTTCTGAAAACATCAACTCGATTCTCACATTTCAATCGATCTATCAGATTCACTGCTGCACAGAATACACCAGTTCTACCGATACCGTTGCTGAAAAATAGAACTATGTTTAAATAACAAGTATAAAACTGATAATTGTGAAAATAGCTTAATCCTAATGTCAGGGTCGTGAAGTTTGAGAAAGTCTACAATCGACACCAGGCTGAAAACATTTTGGCTCCGACCTCTGGGCATAAAAATTCGGCTACGATTCCATTTCTGAATTAATTCAAATTTTTATAACAAAAGCTTTGACACATGCAAGCCTTCTTTCATGATCTGTTGAGTTTCATTGGGGAAGCTTAGACCTATCGGGGAAATCAGAACTTTGACTCCCCGACTCCGAAAAGGTCGCAAATAGGAATATCGCTCCGTCTCCACATCTGTTCATGACAGACAAAAAATACAAGTGTATTGAAAACATGACTTTATACAAGTGACATTGAGAGACATAATAGATTTTGAAAAGTGCAAATCTTTACATTCGACATAAATATCTTGTGAAATCAGGATAAATCAGATTTTCATATTTATCCCGGGGAGAGGAAAATTAATAATTAGAATTAATTAGAATAGGAATTAATAACAAGAATTAATAATTAGAACCACGACCTCTCGCCCGGTTACCATTGTCCTTATGGAAATAGATGCTCGGACCTGAAGGTGGAGGATCCATGAACTACCAGTGGTTACTTGAACCATCCTACGACGGCGAGAAGTCAGCAATGTTTTGCACATAATTATTTCTCACCGAATTCAAATGTTCGCATCCCCATGGGGTAACCAGGGTTAATATTATTAACGCTGATCACGATGCGCCAAACGCCGAGCAGATGAGCTTGGTGAGGTGGATGAGTTTGTTACACGGTATGACCCCAATGATTACGTCGGTTTACCTGCAATGTATCAGGGCTGCTCCATTTCCAGTGGATCGAATATTCTTCTGCATTTTACTCACAAGATCGATTATTCCTCTGGCATCTTCAGGGCAACTTGTTGATCTCCATCCGGTGTAATGAAACTGGGTCACAGATCTCTGAAAATAAAAAAATATGATATTAAGCTCCGATGCTATAGTCATAGTCATAGTCAACTTTATTTTTTCCAACCAGTAAAATTATAAACAGATACAATGCAAAAAATATGCGAAAAGGTCAAGAACATAATTTTACTGAAGAAGGGAAGCCGTGGGGAACCAATGTTGGTTATCTAGCAGCGGCACCTAAGTTGCTAATATATATATATAAATAAAGAGAGAGAGAGATAGGGAGAATCTGCTCATACCGATTGTATTCCCCGATCTATCTTCAATTTTCTTGTTACAGCAATCGCGTCAGTGTCTTCTGCGGCGAGAGTTACTTTCATGTTTTGCAGTTTCAATTCTTCCCCAGCACTTGACGGCCAGTACTGCGCGCATTGTTCCTAAAATAACAGTTCAAATGATGAAAACAAATAAAAGGAATGGAATATTTACAGAATATCGTCGTTTATTGAAAATTTATTCACTAGAAAATATGACTTAGTTCAAATACTGGTATTCCTAATTCTAATGCGGAATTTTTAAAATCGCGGTTCATTTCAGTCGTCAAATTTGCCATTTTTGGGGAAAATGAGCTGTGGTCTTTTCCTGCAAATATGACTAATATTTCACTTGAATTTGAATTTGTATTTTTGGAACAAATTTTTCTCAAGAAACAAAAAAAAAGAATGCATGGGAATTTCCAGACTATATAATGCAAATCAATACCTCACGCCCTTCTTTCAGTTCCGTCAACATAACGATGGTATTCACGTTGTTATCTAGAATCGATCTCCAGAATAAATCAATGTTTGATGAAGTTGGGCCTTGGGATGCGATCATTGGACTCGACTCGTCATAACTCTGCACGAGAAAAAATAGGCATGACAATTTTGCAATATAATAATGAGAATTAAAATTAGTTGTTTCTATATTTAAGTTAATGTGACATGGAACTATTTCACAAAATTTGCATAGAAGATTAAAATTCCAATTCTCTTAACACATATGATTAAAACCAAAGTGAACTGTCTGAATTTATGAACAAGAAATGGTTACCGTAATGTCAGTAACTTTATATTAAATGATTTGTATCTGATATCATGAGCATGGGCTTCGTCAATTATGAAAACAGCACAACGGGATGCACTTCGTGGACATAAATAAAGGAAAAAACCTTTCTGAAGACTCCATCATCCTATGAAAAATTGCAATTCGATTGCTTCATTATTTGTCGGAAATTAATTATTTTCACTCCAACAACAAGCCCATTATAAACAATAACAAAAAGGCAGCAAAGCAATCTTTATATTCATTTCGTGTCCAAATATTCACGGAGTACTTACCTCAACCCAGGAAGCATTCACAAATGGCAGTTTCGTTTCACCAGCTTCCATTGCAAGTTTTACTAGAGAGTAGTCATCTGTAAAACATTAAAATTTCTCTAAATGAACCGTTATTTCAAACATTTCAAACGCTTCCTCGTTGCTAAGACACGAGCATGGAAGATTGGCTTACAGCAAGCTGAATGAAAAGTTCTCTCAAGCTGGGCGTACCCAGGGTTCGGACTCATCCTCTGAAAGCATTTTTCTGTACCATACATACTAATTTTCGTAGCTTGAAACGCATTTTAGAGAGTCAAGAATCTTGAAAGTCCACGTTTTTCTGGCTACGTCCCCGCTTCTAAGCAACGTTTCTAATTTTAATTTTTACAAGTCAGAGATGTCGATTCTACTGCCATAGAATTTTGTTCAATTCACACTTTTGGTTCACACTTCTGATCACAGATAAATAACTTATCGAAGAACAGTTTGAACCATTCTTTTTTCTGTTTGACTGTTATTCTATGAAATTTATTATCTTCGACTTGTTTATCGTCATAATAGTGATGACAGAAACCTATTTTTTTGAGCTTTTTCATTAAACTTCCGTTCACAAAAGCAAAGACTCAGAAACACTTGGTTGGACTTTTGTTAAGCGTTCCTTGATGAAATATTTATTTCATAAAGTAGCTGAAACATGGTCTCAATTAAATTGAAAAAGTTTAAATAATGAATCTTATTATTTGGCAATATAAAACCAAGTTTTAGTTCGGAAGCATTATTCAATTTTTAGCGACCTCGCCATTATAGTTGTTTCATCAAGCTAAATGACTGGGGTGTAAGTGCCGAAATTTCAGCACACAACGATTAAAAACTAATGCAAACGGGGAAGCTGTAACTCACTTGAAAAATGATAAGATGCTTGGTTAGAATATATCCTATTAACTTACACGGAACTATATTCATCGATCGGTTCGTTTTCTTATGCTCGTTCCCAGTCAGTTTTGAATCTTTCATCGGATGTATTCTGCTGAGATCATCGAATTCTTTTCTCAAACTTGATTGAGCGTTGCCAGAACTTCAAACCAAATAATATATTAAAGTAAATTATAATAATAATATAGTATGAAATATTTGTGATCCTATTTATTCATTTTTATCATTTTTGGGCACGAAATGGACCTATGTATCGTTTTGCTATTATGTTGTTGTTCTTGTTCTCTTTGGTATTTTTCTTCAAGTTGTCATGGAACAATCGCTTTTTGTTGGTAAGGGAATTGCTCTTATTGAAATTTGGAATTCCTGTTCAGAACAGTTCTTACATTGATAATCCGCTTCATTGTATTTCGTGGAAGGTATTTTATTCGTCAGTCAAAAATAGATTTTTAGAAATTTTATATTTTTGATTATCTTAGAAGAGCATAATATATTTTGAATCGAAATATATATCTTATTCAGAAGGAGCCATAAATGCAAAATTAAAAGCAATCTTTAAAACAATACAATAAAATGCACATACTATTACTCAATGTTTTTATGCAAATTTGGTAGTATTTTTATCTCTTAGCAAAAGAGATGAATATTTTTGACAAAAGCATAATACATTTTAAATTGAGGTATATTATTATATCTTACTCAAATGGTGCGTATTCAATAGAAAATGCAAAATTTTATTGAAAGCAATTCTGAAACAATACATAAAATGCAAAAACTATCACGCAATGATTTCATGTAAATTTGGTAGCCTTTTTATATCTTAACAAAATAGATGAATGAATATGTTCAACGAAACTGTAACGAATGGATTTTGAATATAGCACAGTCAGCGTAATGTTATATTTAGACATATTTGCATAGGACGATGCAAATCTTTGGCTTCTTGTTGAATTGTAGTTGCTTGCCTGTATTGTTTTGTAATACATAAATATAGAATTTACCTTTTCATCATTTCTAACTTATTCTTTGCTTCATCAGTAGATAAGTCTTTGTCACCAAACAGACTTGTTTCCAAGACAAGTTTGTGAAGAATGATATATTGATCCTGAAATAAACAATCAGATAATATAAATATAATGGTAAACGAATTCAAACTAGCATTCTGAAATCCCAAAGCCAGCCTCAAACTCGAGTCCATTAGTTTCGAATAATAACAACAAAACGTTCTATATGTACATTTCTTGTCCAACATTAAATAATTTCGACATAATTTCAAATGAATCCCGGCAAAGATGAAGTTATATAAGACGACTTTTTCAAGCGGCGAATTAACGTCTCTCTTCCGGTTACCCGTTCAGATTGTGATTGCAGATACCTAACATTTCAGTTAGTTAAACGACATGTATTTGGAAAGTGGAGGAAATTCTGACTGATTTATTACGTGGTACTGTACCAGTACAGCTCCAGTTGAGCATGGGTGTGACGGGGTAAAAAGTTTCCAAAATCCTTAAAAAGTGTCCACATGAATTAAAACAAAGCAAATTTGGATTTAAGTACTGAAAATTTGAAATTGACTGTTTCACGAAAATATTATGACATCAACAAAACCTCAAACAGCAACGATATCAATTAAAACAATAACAATTATGCAAAACAGACAGGTATAATACGTTTCCAAAATAGTAGTAAAATAATTGTATTTTGGAAAAAATAAGAATCCAACGGTCCTCTGTTTGGTTAGAAAATTATAGTATAATTATACTAGTATAGTAACTAGTATTATATATAAATTACAGTTCCTTCTATAAATAGAATTTAGGTCATTCGGAACATATTGTAGAGAGAAATTTTGTGCAAACCAAAACTTTCAGGTCCAATCATACATAATTCATTTTGGCTTTGTCTAGTTGTTTGCAGAAATGTGCTCAGTGACCGAAATTCATTCCGGTTTGAATATATCGTTTGCACTAAAAAAACATTGTAGCAAATTGATTACATATCAACACGTTCGTCGTAGATTTCATTTACTAACTTACAGCAGTTTGCACCATTTCAACTCTTTGCCTTCTCATGTTGAGAACGCAAGAAAACACGTCAATTGATCGCTTGGAATTACTTTCATCGAGTAGAATGTCGTATCCAATAAAGGTTCCGGTTCGTCCAGATCCAGCACTAAAATATAAATAAATTAGATAGAGTTAGGATTCACGATACGCACTCAAAAAAGTGGACTAATCTTCGAATATATGTATCAAAACCGAGCAATGCTGCATCAACGGGAAAGCACCAAGTTTGATGAAAGGTCTGTGGACGATCGTGACGGAGTGGGTCAGGCATGGCGGAGATAAAAGAGTTTTTTTGAGTGAAATTAAAACAGCAATATTTCTGTTGATATCGGCGCTCATAGACCTAACCGCAAATTTGAAATACAAGTAATACCATTCCATCACCATCAATCATAGTTAAGGACTGAAATTTGAAACCAATTGGTCGATTTTGATAAGAAAATCTACTTTCCTCGACAACAACAACAACAACAGCAACAACAACAAACAACAACAACAACAAAAACAGCAACAACAAAAAAACAACAACAACAACAACAACAACAACAACTACAGTAAAAGCAACAACACCTACAAAAATACCAACAACACCAACGAGAATAACAACATCGGCAGTGGCGACGACGACAACAACAACTTAGTGAATGAATCATATTTCCGAACTGCCTTGTGTCCAATGAGGATAGCATAGGATTTTTCAAATTTATGACGAGCGAGGAAGACCAGGACCCTGTGTGCCAACTTAGATCGAGTGCATGAAAGTCAACGAAATTTGTGAATTTCCACAACAGATTTAAGTTATTGTTTTAAACAATTGTATTGTCTCGACTACGTTTACATTTCATACAGGGCGAGAATAAATCTTCATCATCCTCCGACGAACCTCTGCCCAGGGGTGTGGCACGCCCAAAATAGCGAGGGGAGGAGGGGGTTGTAATGAGGCTTTTTGCTATGAACAAGGACATATACAAACAGTCACTGATATCTGAGAATATCTTATAGAGATCCTTCACAGTCTTACTTCGATATTCACACTATAAAAACGGGCAATTTCATCTATTTTGGTTGATTCATTCGGATAAAAGATTGATGTTAAGCAAAAAGTAAGTACGTTGTTTCAGCAATGAATTACTCACAAATAGTGAAAATTTGTGGTAAAAAAACGTGAATATTCTGGTACTCCAGAAGTATGTGGACCAATATGGCGGACACCAGAACGTAGTATGTGTACCAGGTTCGGGTCAGACCATAATTTCAGGTACAAATACTACGGGAGTCACTTGGCTAGAACCCGAACTCGTAATAGAACTAAAATAAGGAAAATTGAAATAAAATTATTGTGCCTTACTTCAAATGCCGCAAAATTACTTTTCAAAAAATTTACGTTTTAGATTTCATTATTAAACTTATGCCACTGCCTTTCACCAAATTGTTCGCGTCCGGATTTACGTCAGCCATCAGTCAGAAGCCATGAATTTTACATAACTGAATGGATATGTATTAAGTCGCGCATTCGGCAGTTTTCATGGAATTGTGTTTCGATGACGCATAAAAAACTAGACTAAAATAGAAGCATTGTTAGTACTTCCTCGTGTTGCAAATGACTTCTCTTTACCTCGATAGGTCGATCTATTACAAAAGTGAGTAAGTGTAAGTCTCATTTTAGATAAGAAGTGGCAATTTGGATCATTTTTCTAAATAGTTGTTCTTGTTTTTAGTTTTGTTGTTGAGACGATGTTTTGATCGAAAAAAAACTGTTTTTCTCGTGAATAATGGTCCAATCGATTTCTAATTTTAAGTACTTAAAGATGGAATTGGTCACCAGAAGACTATTACTTTCATCTTTTATTTTTCACATTTTTTGCGTTTTTTTATGAGAGTCTTATGAGATCCGATATTTTAACCAAATTTTGCTGTTTTATTCAAACTCACGAAAACACCGTTTTCATTATATCACAATTGTCTGTCATTTCGATTTTGCGGAGTCGCTGCTCAGCCACATTTTTGTGCGAATTGCATGGAACTATAGATTTGTTATAGGACTTTGTTGTCCATATATTTGGGCATTGCTGTCTTGCCTAATTCTAATAAAATCTCCGCTAGTCAACGAAAATATTTCAAATAAATTTGCCACAAAGTAGTTTTGCGTTAACCAATATTTATTGTTTGGTAATATTTTGTTGCGATAATAAATCTGTATGCTTCGGACGTGGCTCTGCTCTGGATAGATTGGATAAATTACACGTGGATATGCCGCAATTATGACATTGATTTCGAACCCTTCACTGCTCGATTTTGTCCACCGGTAGAATATTATAAGTATATTCGAAGTTTGTTTCAATTGTCTGGCGCAAAATATTCAAATTTTAAAAGCGCCAAATACTTTCATACTGCACACGCATGGGGTGATACTACTTTGTTTCTCCGGAAATAAGACCTACTCCAAATTTTGAAAATGATTTCAATATAAGCTCTAGTCGACAGCAAGAAATATTTCTTACTCGTTAAAAATGATCAGGATTCTATGTTTAGCAGTTATTTTAAATAAAAACGTGTTATTCATAAGTAAAAGGATAACGGTTTTCAAATTTTGTAGATTCGTAATTCTTGTAATTTTCAACTTTCATTTTGATAAATGAAAATAATAGACATTTCCCCAAAGTAAGCCCTAGTGTTATTTTACAAAATAAATTGAAATAAGACCCATTCCTTTTTTCAAGAAAAACGGCATTTAACTGTTCACAAATATCTACCTGCAGTGTACAACGATGGGAGAATCATTTTCTAGTTCTTGACAACTTTTCAAGACCGCTTGATGCATTCTGAGCAAGTTCGATGTTGTCTGAGGAGCCCCATGATCAGGCCATTTAAGGAATTGATATTGGTATACGGTCAAGCTTTTGTTATTCTGAAAAATAAATTAAATAAATTGATACACTCTTATTGCTACTGAAAGAACACAGAATTTTTTTGGTATATTTTGTTTGGATATAGTAGTAGTTGATAGTACCGTTCGAAAAACTAACGTTTTCTTTAACGCGTCAAGGACACTACTTGCATTGGGCAAAAAGTGCAATCAAATCAAATTTATTTATTTAAAGGACATGATTAACAGGGACCCCAATTTGAATTAACATTGGCAAAAACTAAATAATTTAAATTGGAGATTGGTAATTTCGGAATATTTATTTAGTTCCCAATTTTAATATAAATTTATAAAGTTCTTTTCCAATCATTTTTGGAAGATGCAACCAAGACACAAGCATTCAAAAGTTGACATATATTTTAACATTGTGTACTGTGATTTTCACAATTGGACGCGTACATTTTCTGCTAGTTTTAGATATGAATATTTTGTAATTAGGTGATTCTCTATTCAATGATTTGTTTTTTATTACGATATCACGATATCTTATAATTGGTTCACACTCTAGCAATGGTGAATGTAAAAAATCTAAAGTGTATATAACAGGATTATTGCCCAAAGCACAATTGACCGCCTAGGCCGTGTACAAGGTCTTATTCAGTATTTGCTCTTATCTACCTGCTTTGATTTCACAACGAGAACCCGTCTCATGAAAGCACTGTAATTGACTTCTTGTGCATTTTCAATTACTATGTCTCCTATCGGTAGCTTTTTCCCGGCGTCAGGCCAGTACTTTTGGCATTTTTTCTAAAAAATAAATTATTTTGCATATCAAATGACAATGGAATTTTACTCAATGGTTACTAAAGGTCCCCGAACGTCAAAGCAAAAAATAGAAAATGCAACGCTGGTATGTACGTGTTCATTGTTCTTATGTGCACCAGATATTCAAATCTTTGCGCCCTTTTTTATTCAAATACGTCAGAACATTTGTTTTTATTTTATTATCTTTTTGCATATTTGCAAATCGCGTGGGCTCTTCTTTTAGTCAACGGTTATCTCTTAATATTAAATACAAGAAAACATTGATCAAATATAGGTCCATAGGTCCAACCCGGATTGAAGTCCATTTAGATAAATATCAAAAACTTTATGAACCCACTTTTCCTGCTTCGATCTCCTTTGCCAACATGACGATTACTTTACTTTGTTGCTCTAATACCATCTGCCAAAAGTCACCAACGGTATCGGGCAGAGGCCCTTGTGTTGCAATGTATTTGTGTCGTACGTTGTGGCCCTGTGAAAAGACGTAAGATTGTTGTAACAAGATGAAGTTGTTTCGTAGATTAAATTTGGATCAAACGTATGGATTTATTCACATTTTGTTTCATTGTGTTTTCATAATCATGTTTTTTACGTAACTTTGAATTGGGGTGAAGAGTCCCGTGCTGCACATTGTTTTTTGACTTTCAAAAAAGTGACTACGTGCCTTTGATTTTAGATACCTATTTTATAAAGTATCACTTAAAGTTACTATTCAGGGTTTAAGCCAAATATTCGACGAATGTTTTTACACAAAAAACGAATATGCAATTCAAATAAAAAAAAGGTTTTCAAATTTTCTTCAAGTATAGAAATTTATGAACAATCTCTATTTTAATGTATTTTAGATTGTATATACAGTAGTACCGTTTTACAGACGAGGTTACGAAAAAAAAAGTTCCTGACTAGGTTGTACAAATAATACTAAAGAAAGCAGACCGACAGAAATAACTTACATTTATGAAACAGGCGTTGATGTAGCCAGATTTCGCCCCGGTTAACGGAACTCGGGTATCATCAACTAAACAGAAAATGATAGAACTTATTCTTTAAAACTTGAATCGGAATGAATCGTGTTGTCAAAAACTTTTTTGCGTGGCTAACCAAATGAATCAAAAGTAAATAAGTTTTGTTTGTTAGTTCAAAAAAAAATTCGAAAAACTTTTGTAAGAATATAAATTTTTTTTTCGAAAATATTACTTAGCCGGGTGCGATCCAACCGACCAAAAACTTTTACTATAGCGTCAGCCTCCATAAGCCTCCTATTGCGTTAATGGTAATGTCTGCTGAGTATTTTTTAACAAACAGTGTTTGTTACAGGTAAAATTTTTTTATTCTGGTCTTGAGACTTGCTCTCGTTTATTTATTTATTTGTTTATGTTAAGAGCATCAGACCGGGAAAAAGTGTGAAGTTTTTGTCAATATTGGTGCAATACTCTCTTATAACAGCTGTTTTACATTCATGCGCTTGTTAATATTATTGTGTCATACTTGATGTCCAATTTGTTGGTGTCGGAGGCAGAGCACCGAGGCCCTCTGGCGACAGAAGTTTCTTTTTTATATGCTGACTAAATGCTACAGTTACTTTGTGGCATAAATTTGCAAATTGTTGCTTATGATATTTAGGGAAATTTGTAGTTTAGAGTTATTTAGGTTCTAGTTGAGTTGTATATCAGGGGCAGATTATAATATTTGATTGTTTTTGTGTCTTGCACCTAAATTTAAGTCCTGTTGTTGGGCTGGAGACACAATTATATTGTAACCACACACTGTAAAAACATCATCATACACATCACATTTAATATAATGTACACATTATTTACTGTATTAAACAGCAATGATACTTGCTGTGGAACTTTTTTCTATTGTGGAATTTTTATCTGATTGAAATTTTATTAGATTGTGACATTTATATAGTGTACTTATACTTTCATTACAAAGTGGATGTGTTTGTGTGTGCGTTACTGCTGTGTCAAGGGTTAGCTACTGAATGATATTTACAACACCGGCCAATAAGTAGAAATAGGACCTGTAGAACCTCTGACTTTACAGTAATTACTAACATTTTATGACTCGCGGCCTCTTTCCGGAGGCTTTAAGCATCCATGATTCGTCTCCCACTGTTTATCATTCCAGTGGTATATATAGTTTGATTTTAAATATTTGATTCCAAATCCCAGTATGTTCAAACAATTCATGCTCAACAAAGTGAAAATACCCAGTGAAATAACCGTATCAAGCGATCGAACTAAGAAGAACGGGGAGTTTTTTTTAAAGAGAGAAGTATAATTATTTTTGCGTCCAACGTTGCGGTCTCCACCAACTGCTCTGTGCCTTCTTGTTGGGCCACGGGTTCAGGTTCGTAACCGCTGATTTTGATAAAATGCCGGAATTATAGCATTGGTATCCAAATCAAAATGGATTTAAATAACATTCGCATATTCCGTTCACCACTTGATTTTGTAAAGTCCGACGGAAGAATACTATAGGACTAATAAAAGTCGGTTCCAATTTTTCTGGCTTGCTTCAAGAGTCATTTACTTTCACACAACAAACACATTACAGGAAACAGGGAAGTTACGTGAGTAAGGCGCTTTTGTTATTGAATATGTTTTGAACCTATCGCTGAACTCTCTAACTAAATGCAAAAAACATATTGCTGACCACGAACTTTCACACTCTCTGACTTTTATGCAATGTCAACAATAAATATTTCATAAAGTATATTTATAAATATCTATGTAGGATGCATTGACATGAAACTCATACATAACTTTCGAATTACCAATTGCATCGCAAGTCGTCATTTGCGGCCTACGTAACCTATTTCTTGGATCGTTTAATGTCTAAAACAGCGGTCCACAACCCGGGGGCCCATGGCCCACCAAGGGGACCGCAGATCAGTTGGATTGGAGAGGGGGGAAATGCTAGGCGCAAAACTGATATCACTTCTCCCTTCATAAGCAAACTCTCAGTTCGCCCTGGTTTCATTGCTTGATATGGTATTTTACAAAGTGTTTTCACTTTGTTGAGCATGAACTATCTGAACCTGATGGGATTTGAATTCGAACAATCAAAATAATACTATGAATACCACTGAAATGATAAACAGGGGGCCATGAGTGGTGAACTCCTCCTGAGAGGGGCCACGCGCCATAAAAGGTTGGGAACCACTAGACTAAAACAAGAAAAAAAAACAAGAACGGGTGCGCTGATATCATGAAACTTTGAAATGCGTTTGCGAGAACCAGCGCAAAACCCTGAATTCCATCTCAGCATATAGCCTACCAAAAATCAAAAATTTTAACACTTATTTTGATGATGATCTTGTTGCCGTGGAAATTAAATCGTTTAATTCGGTTTAATCGCACAACCTAAACATAGTCTGTATACCAGGTTAGGGTTCAGGTTGTGCGCCATCTTGGTCCACATACTACGGAAGCCTTTAATTTACATAAAATGTAACAAGGTTGATGAAAGTAATTGCACTTACATGGCAGTATATTTTTATATCGATTTTTCTTCCTCAAAGCCTCATTGGACGCAAACTTTTTTGTTCCGCCATATCTTGCTGCCTCTTGGAGAAGTTTCTGCAAATAATTGTTAACATTTATAATTATAGTTATGGTCAATTTATTTTTTCTATTTAGTAAAATCTTATGCAAAATTAAAAAAAGTGTAAACACACAATTAACCAGAGAAGGGGGAGCCGAAACAAACAAAAGCTGGGTATTATCAAGCAGCGACACTCAGGGTTCAAATATTAAAAAAAAAGAGGTGTGAGGTTGAAAAATATTGATTGTCAGAGCATTGTTATTATTGATGAGCGTTGCTTTCCCAGGTAACCAACCAGTACCAATATATGAGATAGCTCATAGAAGATAAACATTCGGCTCACTAGCTGTATAAAGATGAATAAATACACTAGATAAAGATTTAAACGGGTTTTATGAAAAATATAGCCAACGTAGTTAGGCAAAGGAGGAAATGGAATTTCATTGTAAGATCACAATGCAGTGCTTATGAGATGGCGTCGTTGCTAAAAATGAAAAATAAAATTGTGACTCAATAATGCCAATTCGTGACGCCATATTAGGCCACAAAATAGGAAGGAAATGTACGTGACGTGCGAGGCTGTGAATATCTTAACATTGTCTGAAGCATTCATGGGCGTTAAAGCAAAAATAAAATTTGGATTTTTGTCACAATGTATGTATGAAGACTAAAACTTTAAAGGATGCGCTCAGAACGAATTTGTCTATTGCTATTTGATAATGTAATTTTTTACATTTTGTCATCCACGCCGATAATTTGTTTCAGTTATATTTACCTGAAATTGCTCCAAAAACAGTCTGTTTTCTCTGGCCTTCATAGAGTTGTAAATCTTCTCCAAGTCAGAAATAGAAATTGATGTTTCTGTTTTTCTTTCAGCTTTTTTCGGCACATAGTTCACATAAGCGTCTTGTCCTGAATATAAAGGGAAGGAATGAGTTAACCCATCTGATTTGAGTCAAGGTTCCTGACTCTGGGATGTGAAAAAATTGGACTCCGACTTCAGCTACTAACCCCAAGAAAATCAAATTTTGACCACAAAAACTTTAAAGATGTCCGAAGCCGCTAGACGTCTATTACTTATATTATAGTTTTCGAATTGCTATGAGGGGCGATATAACTCCACAATATTAAAAAAAAATTCATTTGACATCTTTTATCACGGAAGTTACAATACCTTCTTCTATATGTACTTCATTAGCAGTTGGTCTTCGTGGCTGTACAGCTGGCGGGGCTCTTGGGGCATCGTTGCTGGCATGTGAAGCACTGTACATGAAATAAAGAAGATAGCCTTACGGAAGAAGTTTCTTTTTACATGGTGAATAAGGGCAGCTACAATATTTCTAAACTTTCGCAACCAACACTCTGTATCCTGGTAAAATCATAGTATGCTTAAAAATAGGTAGTCCATCATAATAAATATACTTTTATTGACATAACTGTAGGTAGAATCCGCATTGAACCAAAAACGAGTTTTAATATAATAAATGTTATTTTTTTGGATCAAAACCACCGTTTCTTAAAACTGATCTTTCGGCCCTCTAGGCCAGGGGTCACCAAACTTTTTTGACCGCGGGCCGGGTATGACTCAAATTGTGTTGAAACGGGCCGGATGAATATTTTTGTCAATGCAATACAATAAATTCACAAATGTTGGGAATATCGCAGATTATAGATCGAGAACATCCTAGAAAAAAAAATTAACAAGATTTCTATATCTAGACAACTATCCTGAGTTTAGCTGTTATCAAAACGTTGCTGTCATGAATTAGAAATGTTACAAAATCCGCGGCAAAAAATGTACGCATCACGTCTGCTAAGTACCGTTACGCCGTGTTGAAATACCGCTCATAAAAACGACTGCCTGCTGTAGCTTGGAATTCTATGAAATTTTGACATAATTTAGATAAAATAAACAACTATTGTCTGGTATTTGAATTTTTTCGTTAGCGCATAAATTTCCCAACATTCGACGCTTTTAAAAATTACGCCCCAGTTATACGTAGTTATTTATATGGGCGTGTGTATTTCTTGTCTAACTTGATACTTACCAATTTTTATGAAGATCGTACAATCAGAACATCGTTAATTATTACCCACAATGAACCACTGTCAAACTATCATGCACAACTCCAGCGTTTATTTGCGACGATCTTTCGGCGGTGTCAATGACCGTTGCCAGAATAAAATCCTGAAATTATCTCAATATACCATAGATGTGACGCACATCGAAAGATTAGTGATTGATATGTGTTATTTTTCCATATTTAGTACAGTTCTTATCAAAAAAGTAATACAATCATTATGGAAAAAATTGGCTGTCGGGCGGTACTAAAATTCCGATATCTCCGTTATTTCTTGACCGTTTATTCCAAACTTGGTATTGTTTTCTATTTTTACTCAGATCTTTCCACTGGAGCAGTTTTTATTTAAATCGGATGAACTTCAATTTTTTTGTAACATACCTACATGAATATCCGTATTAAAGCAGTACAAAAGTTAGTGTGGCTTTTGAAATTGGAGCAGTACGCGAGGGATTACAGTGGAAAAAAAATTAGCCATTTTTGCGTGTTATTGCGGACCGGATAAAATGACGCCGCGGGCCGGATAAAATGGCGTCGCGGGCCGTAGTTTGGTGACCCCCGCTCTAGGCGACCACGAAGTGGTTCTCTAAGGTTCATATGAAAAAGGCTTCACCGGGAATCGTTAACAATGACCATCGTTTGTCGATGGTATTACCTCCTTTCACTATTTTATGTGACGAACTTACATGTTCGGTGTCGGTGGAACAGGATTGTCAAATCCAGACGGCTGAACTTCGGTCTTCGTTGCTTGATTGTTTTTTCTAAATTGATCAATTATGAAATCTTCATTAATAAATTTTCATAACGACTTTAAACATAATTACTCTGTTAAATACTCGTGATAGCAAGCAATTTATTTGAGACAACTTATGTCAAATAAAATAAATGAGCAAAGTAAAAAAAATTGATATATTTTCTGGTGAGCTAAATCGTTTGAAAAGGCGGAAAAGAGTGAAACGAAGACTCTGGTAATGTTAAAATACAGTTTAAACATTATGAGCTTGTTTATGCATTTTTGTATGATAGTCTCACCTTTTTTTCATTATTATGATAATAATTATAATTCCAACTATGAGAATAAGCACGACCACGGCAATGATAGCAAATATCCAGCTGGGTGTTCCGCCGTTTTCACCGCCTGTAAAAATAAAAAGTCATTTAGACTCATCTACTTTCGACTAATATTGAATAATCTCTTTCCGATCTATTCAACAGTAGAAACATGCTTACCCCTACATGTACTCTGCATCAGTACTATATATCCGGGTCACGAGTCAAGTTTAGTTACCCATTCAATTATTGAGTCAGGTCAATCACTGAGCTAAGTCTTACGGTTACTGAAGTAGGAGTCCGAGTCACTTCATTTTGATAACACGAATCATTTCGACCCGCGTCACTAGTCAAGTTTTCTCATGGCTCATCTTGAGTCGAGTTTGAAGTCAAGTCAATTACGGAGTTGTGTCTCACTGGCGGTTATGGGAATATGAGTCATTCAATTTAGAGGACTCGAGTCTCTTCTATTTTTTCCAACACTTTGGTGACCTATATCCATTTATGTTAAGGTTACGGGTTATTAGACTATTCGCTTTTGCGCTTCGGTTCACCTATTCAAGTGAGGGGTAACTGATTTCTCTCACATTCAAGCCCCTAACATGAAAGGAGTAACAAAAAGATCAGCTTTTTGAACCCCGACTAAAATTAGTTACCGCATGAGAGTTCATGCCCTACCAGATAAAAACCTGCATATCGCTTCACATTGTCCTCGGGATTATTATACGAACTATATTTCGTTCTTAAATTTAATATAACTAACAATTGTTTTTAAACAAAACGGACTTTGTAGAAAGAAATTTACATGAAAATACCACAGTGTACAGGGCGCCCATCTCCTCTCGGAGCAAAGAAGAAGCAGAACCTATACATTTCTTTATTAGGACGCTTTGCACAAAAGTTATGTTATGTCTAGAATATGTTCCAAATTACAAGAGTTCTGCTTTATTGGGGTTGGCCTTTACGACTTTGTAAACTGCAAAAAATATTTCAATTTCGGATACAAATATTGTATTTTTTACCGTTGAAAGCATTCACTGCACAATTATGAGACAGTTTTGATACAACATAGACCACAATAAAGTGCAAACCACGGATTGTTGCAAAACCGAATTGAGTAACTGAATTTACAAGAATCATTTAAACTATCACGTTTTTTCAAAACAAAGTATTTCTGAACAAATCGTAATTCATATCGCAATTATAATATAAGTTACAAGATTAACAATATATTTGAACAATATACTTAATTTCAAAAATATATCTGAATAATTAAAAAAAAATCATTTTTATCGATATATGTTTGAAGATACCTGTACCATCTTCTGTTGCCCATTTCAAAGTAATTTCCGGGCTCCGTAAGAAGTATACTTCATCACCAGATGGTGTGGAAGTCACAACTGAAACTCTAGAAAAAATTTAAAATTTTTATTCCCAAGTATTCAACCTATTGATACTTTCCACTTTGAAAGTATTTCTGATGTATATGTATGTATACGAGAAAGAGTATGCAAAACTTTTTTTCTTGTTCAGCATATCTGACATATTTTGTTACAACTCAAGTGAGGTGACAGACTTTTGTTGATCGACGTACGTCAAGTCACAGATTATTAATCTTATTATGGCATTCTTGATATACAAACGAGAATATCGGTCAGAGACCGAAGACTTATCGATCGAAAGTTAGGGGATCCCCGAAAACAGCGCTCTTACTCCATAGTGACACCCTGTGTTCCATTACTAATTAAATAATAACTCGCTAATTATTTGACATAATTCGCCCAAAATCAATAGGCTTCTGGTACGAGATAAGATGAATGCACATGCAAAATCTGGAGCAGATTCAATCTCGCTTTCGTGAGATATCGCGTGCATCTAACGAACATACAGACAAACAGACATACAGACAGACAAATACCTATATCGATAAGTAGTAACGAGTACTAGAATATTCATATTCAAATTACTCGTGATATCAGTCAATATAGTAATAGTACTTTACGATAATAGACCTGTGTTTTCAGCATTTGCCTTGTACAGATATCATTGGATATTCAACGATAATCCAAAGTATTAACTGAGCTTCAGTTGTAACTTCAAGGTTATTTTCCAACAAAACTACTGAAATTTCCAGATGCCAAAAATGTAAAGTAATTTTCATTTTTTTGAACATTTATTTTTTGAATTCCCCCTTTATTGAAAAAAAAATTGAAATATCTTCAATTCGTGATTATATTTTGTCGATTTTTAAAACTTTCGTTTCCAAATTCTATTTCGCTATACTTTTTGTTGATAATACTCGACGTCTTATATTTATATTTCGCTTTTTTATACTTAAATCAAAAACGTTATGGGACATGGGATTTAAACATTAGTGTTTATCATGAAAATGAACAATAAATAGCCCATTTTCAAGTTCACATACATGTACTCTACAGATTTCGGCTTGTCAGTCACTCGATTCTTTCTCGTATTGCAGACTCTGCGTAATTCCCTTCGTCTTATTAAGTAACGTCAATTGTCAACTAAAACTACCTCAAGCCTCTTATCAAACGTTTTTAACACCTTTATTGCGAGCAAGCACACATATCACCCTTTAACGCGTTATTGGCTACTTTATGCTTTTTTTCATTTTAATACGCATTTATTATTACCGGAGGGCTCTAGAACTTGCTTCGAACAAACTTACATATACACACACATATATATATATAATATACACATACTTGTATTTTTCTCCTTTGATAAATCTATTATTTTGTCCAACAAATACATTTCCGTTCTGTGTTGATCGTTTCTTCCTTTTCCTTGAACTATTAATACCAGTATCGTTTGCGTCACATGATGACTCAGATTCGTCTCCGAGAATGATTTTCATTTCTTGCTCGTTCATTCTGTAATATTCAATGGAGTTGTATCAGACTTAGCATGTGTTTGCCTTACAGAAACAGACAACATAGCGCAAAGAGTTTTGTTAATGGGAGATTCTGGAAAATTAAAATCTACTTATATTTTTATTGATTTATTAACTGTAATATTGTTGAAGATATGTGTACGACGTTCCACACGACACGTTTGGAAGTCTAATTGGGGTAGGTTCAAAATTCTTCGATGCGATATCTGTGTTGTATTTACACAACAAAACACAACATAAATTAGTCAAATTCGTGACATTCACACAATAGTAGAATGTTTTCCAATATGATAAATGCAACAGGTGTAATAATGTTAAAAATGTAAACAAAAGCTCAGATAACCGGAAGTTGAATTGAACTTGAACTAAAAGAACTAAATTTGAATTTGTACCTTTTTGTATTGGGTTAGTTTGGAGTAACATCAAGCGGGCAAAACAATTCTAAACCAAACATATAGCCTTGAGGATATATAAAAATGAAATTCCACAACTACCCTGTGACTGGTATGGCCATTGCAATATATTCTCCGTCTTCTGAAGATTTGTTCACTTCTTTCAAATTGTCCAATGAAACTTTAGCAGCAACCTCCGATCCAGTTTTCCGAACGAGCACCAACATGCAACTGTTCGAATTTATGGAAAGAAGTTAGAAAAACTATTTTTTATGAATATCAAAAAAATTCTCCTTAAGGGTCGCTTGTGTTACTAAATTAAATATAAACTTCATCTAAAATTTGAACATAGAAATTTATCAAAAGCTTGATTTATTAATTCTTCATCAACATTATATTTATATTTATCAACTCTAGATATACAATGATTACTTGGGAATTTTTGTCCAGTTATATTCCAATCAACATCATAGAAAATCTAGTTCAGAGCTCAAAACATTGCTTTGTGCAATAATGTATGTTTTATACGATCTTGAACTTATTCTCGAAAAATCCTCAAATTAGGTTGATTGTACCTCACGAGTCCGTTTGTTTCATCTGGTCGCGGCAAAGTCATTTCTTTAGTTCCATTTTCATTTATAACATTGTTTTCAACAGGCTGAAGTGAAGATACTTCTACAGGTGCTGTTAAATTATCATATTTTTATCTCTCAGAAATGTTGGGGATATTGACAGTTATTGCAATAAGCAAAAGCAAAAAGGGTTCAAGTAGAATAACTTTCTTTGAGTCCGAAAGGCAATGTCGGTTCACAATGATGAGAGCATTCTTGGAGGTGTGTTTAGCAGTGTATTTAATCGAGTCAGTGAATCTACTCGAGCCAATGAATGTACTCAAGTAAGTGAATCTACTCGGACCAGTGAATCTAAGTGCCAAGATAAATGTTATCAATACACACACAAATAAATCTATTTTGACTTTTGGTATAACTTTGGATTGACGCAAGAGGAAATATTAGTTTCAAGGTGACTCATATTTATTCATTTTACTTTTGTTCTTAAAATATACCATTTGTGTATCATGATCACATTATATATAATGTGTTACACAAAACGAAACCCGGAAAGTTATTATTTGGTTTTTTGATGTCACCCTGTAGTTACAATTGTCAGTGGTTATAATCTCATTAGCTTTATAATACTAATATTTATACCTTTTGGTCTTCCAGTGCAAAGTCCACCAGAATCGATTGATTGACTCGCTCCGGCACAATTGAATATTTTTATCGAAGCTGAATAATTGCGATTTGGGTCTGGTTGAAAGGAATGCGGCAACGATGATGTTACATTGATCAAGTTGTATGTTGACTGCTTATTGGAAACTCGGGACGTAGCCAAATACGAAGTTAAGTTAACTTCCTGTGAAGTAAAAGGAAAAATTGAGATGGAAAAGTAATGTGACTACTAAGGCGCACGTTTAATCAGCTCACAGGCAAAAGTTATATAGGCGTAACGTATATAGTGTCGTACGTGTTTATCTAAAAGCACAGTCTGTATAAATAATTTGCATTTTGCGCTTAAAGTATATGATATCACATATAAAATCTAAATACAGGTTTCAAAACTAATTTTTTGGAATTTTCCAATTTAATTTCATTCACTCTATTGTCTCGAGTCGAGAGTCAGAGTCAATATTTCCATTGAAACAGAGAAGTATCTAAGTATCTGCTATAAAGAAAGAATTCAAACGTGAGATTGAGGTATCCAAACGACCAGGTCAAAATTTGTGTGCATCCAGAGAGCAAATTATCATCACCATAAAGTAATCTAATTTGGTTGGGGTTTAGTTTGTATACCAGACCATTCTATCTATTCTGAGATGCAATATAAATCAAATTGAGTCAACGATATATACTTACAACGTTATACGTGCCACCAATCTTTGCACTGTTTGGAAATGTCCAATCGATGACACAAGTTTGATTCTCCTTGATCTGTTTAGTAGACGAAGACTCAGCAGACAACGTTGCTCCCCCTGTTTTTTCGCTTTCTGTGGCGGAATATTTGGATGGACAATTATCTTTTGTTACACATGCAGTTATCTGAAAAATAAAATTAATATATAATGAAAAACTTGTATTATTATTATACTAAAAAGACGTAAATTTGCGCGATTGTAAGTTTCTAAGAAACTTTTTGATGAAAAGTTCTCTCTGATCGTCTGCCACAGTAAAAACGGCGCTCCAGGAGTGTGTGTATCAATATTGCGGCAATTAATTAATCGCCTACTTTACATCAAGTTGTGTAAAGGAACTGAGGTCTATGGGCAGGAAGTATATTTGCTTAGCTGTTACAGACATTCCCCGAACTCGTAGTGAAAATAAAATAAGGAAATTTGGAATAAAATTATGGCCTAACCCTAACCTGATACACATACTACGTACTTGACGAGCATGTTGTATCAAGGCTATTCTTATGTAAAGAGAAAACTGATTGCAACCCAAATAAATATAATCAAATAAACCGTTATAAGAAACCATTATTTCTAACCTTGATTTGATAGGTTGTGGTTGGCGACAAACCGGGTATTGTGGTTTCTTGATTCTCAGATGTTGTTGAATTCGCCCATCTTGTTGATCCACCTGTGGTCGGACTTACTTCGATCCTGTGAAATAGAATATAAATTCAGTAAAATCCATTATGTATTTGTAATTAATTCGCACATTGCCCTTTGGTTGAAATTATTTTCATCACGTCATAGCCAACATTGATATATTTAAAAAAAAAACTGATTTAATTGCAACACATTAATCGCTAATGCCAAATGAAAAATATAAGAGCTTTTGGTAAAATTCGCGCTATTAGTTAACGAAGGTGACGAAACACGAAGCTGAGGTTAATGTTGATGCTGCTGTGGTGTAAGAACTGCCTCAAGATGGTACTATAACGTAAGGTCTACCGCACTATAACGTAAGATCTACCTCAAACTAGTACTTTAGCATGAGGTCTACAGGGCAGTCTCAGGGGCTGGGATGTGCAACCTTTAATCCACGAGGGCCAGATACAAACAACTGGATGAAACCGCGGGCCGCGCCTCCACCTAACATATGTTTTCTAGTAGTTCCAGACACAAAGATTTTGGTTGTTGATCTTGTGACATGCGTTGTTCGCTTTGCACAAACTCAAATATAGGCATTGCAACGCAAATAAATTGGAATTACTAGCACATACTAGATTAAAAATAAAAACTCGTTTCGCGGACCCCACGCCATTCAAAAGTGGCGCTTCTTAGCGGGCCGCACAAGTTTTTCTTGTTGGCCGCATTTGGCCCGCGAGCCGCAAGTGGCACATCCTTTTTTATAGGACAAGATCTACCTCAAGCAGGCACTATAGCGCTAGGCGTACCTCTGCATTCTCTATATCTAATGGATTTTAGTTATTTCTAAACATTTATTTAAGAGATAAACACTTAATTTACTGTCGACTCTTGTACAACACAGCCGAAAGACTAGTGTTGACGGTCACTCACTCAACGGGCTCATAAGATAAACTTTCCTTTTATTGAAACCATATATATATATTACAACACAATGATATATTTGTGAGAACTAGTTTGTACAAAATTTGACATCTTGTACGCCAGTCTCGGGACTAGCTGGGGCGCAAAAACAGGGTGAAATAAATATGTTGCTTTATTTAGTATCGGTGGCTTGCTTATAGCATTATTTAGAATGAAATGTAAAAACAAAAGAGAAAAAGCAGATTTTGTCTGATAAATAATTATAAAGACAAACTCACTTGTGAGGGAATCCTACAGCATTTATATGTGGTTGCCATGAGATGAACAAATTAGAATTGCAGGCGTTATTCGATATTTGATGGATTGTAGGTTGTCCATCCACTAAAACATGGAAAAAAAAGAATAAGTCATAGAACGAATAGAACTCGTCCTTGGAGGCAAAGTGAACATATGAATCGTTTAGATAAATTCTCGTTGTTGTTGTTGTTGTTGTTAGGATGATTGTGGTTGTTGAGGAAACGTTGCTTTTCTCCGATTTCAAATTTTAAGCACACAAAGTAGGTTCGGAGATGTTAAAAAACTAATATTTCTAATTCTATTTTTAATTTACTCGAGTTTCTGGCTCGATATTCAGCCATTACTTTACGAATATTGAGCCTTCACGTGGCATTTTGTCAGACCAGTCCGTAATCATTTCGCCTAAACCCGTTCTCACCCAAAGAAATTAGTGGACAGAATGAGTGGAAACCAAGTGTACAGGGGATCGTTTAAAATTGTACTCATTGTCGGGGTGCTTGTTGTTGTTAAGAAAACATTGCTTTTTTTTTAAAACAAATGGCTAATCGAATTCAAATTTTTAGTAGTCAAAGATGCCAGCCGCCAAGAGACTATTACTTTTATTTATTAGTTCTGAGTCATATTTAATGGATCCGATATCGCACCCAAAATTGTCATGTGGTGAGTGTGAGTGTTGTTGCTTGATGACATTTTCACAAGTCACAAATTGGACCTCCAGGAGTATGCGCACCAAGATGGCGCACAACCACACACACAGTATGTGTGTACCGGTTAGGATTCAGGTTGTGCGACATCTTGGTGCGCATACTTCTGGAGCACCTAAAGTTTAACATAAATAAATTATCTTTTCGCTATTTCAATTTTCTATGTACATTTTGTGATGACAAATAAAACTATTGGGTAACTGACAATGGAAATATTTTATTCTGTGGTGTTTGGTCACCTTCATTACGCTTTTCCAACGAACTTTCAGCAAACTCGGGACTCATCTAACATCTTATATAGTATCCGCACCGATGCGCGATCTCCGTGTCTATATATTAGTAACTAACTATATTCACCTTCATATGATACAGTTTTAGTTTTCTCGGTTTGGCCAATTCGATAACGACAACGATAGGATCCCGCATCTGCAATATTTGCGTTTTGAAGATTCAAAGTTGCTGATCCAGTTTGTATCGTTTGATAAACTCCCCGTGTAGTTTCGGTTGATACTTTGTTAGATGCTTTGTGCCATTCAACTTGTGTTGCAGTGCTGCAGTCTGTTGCTGAACACTTTTTCTGGTTTCCGTTAATGGTTTGTATTCTAACATGGGGACCCGGAAATACTGTTAAACACAATATTAAGTCAGATTACATTTTAAGGAATATAAAACACAAAAACTTTTTTTCCGAATACAAGGTTGACACCACACGATCATAACCATCAGCGTGAGGATCTTTTTGCTGATTTCTTGTTGTTGTTGCGAAAAAAACAAATCTATTTTCAACGCTACCAATTGACCAATCGTACTTTAAGATGGTTGCTAATTTTATTCTATTTAATTTATACAAATTCCTTCCGGTGTAGCCCGATATTTTTCCCAAAATTTTGCCGTTTTATTTCATTTAAAAGTGCACAAATTTTTTGTTTGGTCACACTCGGCCGTCTCTGTATCAGATCGTTTTAACAAACTCAGCTATCAGAACAAACAACCAAATTTTATTTTGAATTACTATTGTGCGAGTTCTTCATTCGGAGCACATGAAAACGATCGTCGTTTTCTACCACACTTCATTAGACAAGCATTCGTTTGGATACCAGATAATAGACACTCTTATAAATTTGTACAACCTAATGACCCCTGGTGTTCCTGGGTCATTTTGACACCCTTCTATAATTTTTTTAATATTCCACCAACCAAAAATGCCAAAGACATCATTAATGTGTCCCTAAAAAGCTTATTTTCGTCGCTTTCCACTAAAACGCGCCCACATTACGTAGCGTAAATGCGTCCGACCATATGCCAGTAAGAAGAGAGAAATTTCAAAAAATTTCGAGAAAAAGTTTCTCACTTTTAACGCTGTGGTCGACACGTGATTGATATGCGAGAGAAAGAGTTCTCTTTTAGAAGAGCTATACGTCACCTTCAAGATAAAACAAGACTGGGATTTGTAAGTGAAGTGATATTCGTTTTATCGAAGAGCATTTGATCGCGTGCTGTCTGGTATCTTTGTTTGTTTATTATGAGCCGAAGAACGTTGCTCGCGCGTTCAAAATACTTCGTTTTCAACTAACAACAGAATATTTGGTTATTTTTAAGCTTTGAAATACTCACACAAATAAAATTGACCTTGTTGCAAAATAAAAATTATACATAAAAAAAAATATGATGACATCACCGTAATTAAGAACACTCGGATCAAGCATGGATAATTTGAACTCAAACATTTTGAGTTTTGAAATTGGTTTGGTTCACATGCAGACCACTATGAAATACTATTGACCCCCCAAAATACATTTAATTTAGCCGTAAACCCAAATTATGACACAGATCAGCCATTTATGACCGGGCCGAAACCCTAGGGTTAAGTTTTTTAATTTATGAAGATAACATAATTGAGACATAGTGAGTGTTAAATAGTGTTTGTACACGAAATGATTTTAAAAGGTGTTCAATATATGTATGATAAAACACGTCAAATAGCGAACTGTAATAATTCTTTATATTTTACAATATTACTTTCAACATAATATTTACAATAGAGTTTGGGGCGCTCCGGAGGTATTTGTATTAAGATGACGCACAACCTGGTACACATGCTATGTCCAGGCTGTGCACCATCTTGGTACGAATACTTTGGGAGCACCCATTTTGCTTCTAACCCGGCATTTAAGCCTTCATATTCTCAATGCCTAATATATTTAAGCCATAATTTCTAAAATCAGGATTAGATTGCGCACTCTCAAAGATAAAGCTTTAAGCTATTTAAAGTAACCTCATAGGCTTACTAAGAATAAAATATGATGACCTAGATTTTATATCAATAAGTCTACTCGGACCTTTCTCTGAGTCATCGTTACGTTTTACGCAACAGTCATAACCAAATTTGATTTTCGAGCGACGTATGTGCTCGATCGGGCGTTAGAATTAATTGTATTTTCTGTAATTATTTTTCTATATCCAATCATAACCGAGTTGAATTTAGCTCAATTGGGAATTGGTTTTCTACAACCTGTTTAAAAAGTTATGTTTAACACTTTCAAATGCTTATTATTTATACTTTTCTTTCATTTATACTTCTCAAGCAAAGTATCTCCCCTTTCAATCATATGACACGCAAATATTAAAATTAAAAAATGGTCAAAATATAGCCGTAGAAACTAGTTAAGAATAAAAATGTTCCTAATTTTATCTAATTCAAGCAAGTGGGTGCCCGGGATCACCGCTGATACACGAGTCGGCCCGCATTTCAGTAAACCGTTACCATCCACGCAAAATTGAACCTACAACAACAGCGTACTGCAGTGACCGAGATAACGTAACTGCCGGTTCATTTTGAGCGCTGGGCTTTTCGTCGGTAATCTTTTGGTGAGCGGTATAGAGTAGACTATAGACCAGTACTCTTCAACAGGGGTTCCGCGGAACCCTAGGGTTCCGCAACACATGCAGTGGGGTTCCGTGAGTTTATAAGGTTCCATAGGGGTTTTGCGTAAAGGAAAAATTGACTGCTGGGCCAGTAATGTTGCAAAAAAATGATTATTCTTTTTTTCCGTTTTTGGATGAATTTCTTAGAGCGCAACAGCAAGAAGGACTCTTAGGTATCCGTAATGATAATAATTCGGAGCAAACCTTCAAAAAACATGAGAAGGAATATTTTTGGATTTCTCTTCACAAAGAGGGTACAGCCATTGCAAAAGAAGCATTAAAACTTCTGTGTCAATTTCCCAATACCTATTTGTGTAAATCAGCATTTTCTGCTTTAACAACTAATAAATACAAAAAAAAGTTTTTAAAGAGTGTAGACATGAGTATGAGAATTGCTTTGTGCGACGTGGAGCAACGATTCAAGTAGATTGCAAAGGAAATGCAAGAACAACCTAGTCATTGAATTTCACGCTTGTTACCTTATTTCTGTTTCGTTGTTGAAGTAGAAATATTTGAATTTCAAACATTTTGTGTTACGAGTATTTCTTGTTTTATTTTTGGTATTTGGGGTTCCATAAAAAACGAAAAATTATATCAGGGGTTCCGCAATAACAAAAAGGTTGAAGAGCACTGCTATAGACTATAAGAGCGTCTAATAATTAATCACGTCCACTAAAATTTCCAAGGCTTTCCCAGTTCATCGATTTAAGAGGTAAAAATGGTTTGTTCGAAAGAGTATATACATATACGGAAGGTAGCGATTAAGGAATTTTAATTATCGAGGTTGTTTACGAGAATGGAGACACATTGTGAATTGCGAAAATGAAGGAATCCTCCATCAATTGGTCCATTTGTTTGGTGATGCCATGGAAACGAAACACTAATCCAGATTTTCGATGAAACGCACATTGTCGGGTTGACAGCATAACCTACGGTAGAAATTTCAACCAGATCGGCCCAACAGTATAGCTAGACGCTACACAGACAGACAGAATGACTGAGAAAAATGGTCTCCCAGAGCGGAGATCCAGTAGTATAATAGAGTGTGTCGCTACTATGTACTCAACTATATAGCAGCACGTACCAAACTATGGCGAAGAATGAAAAAATTGTTTCAGCAATATTAATCGGTGTACAGTCTTTTCGTTCCTGGTATTTCGAACTTTTCCGGCTACAAGACGGTTTAATAATTTTGTTTTACATTCTCCCCGGGAGTTTAAAAATAATAATATATACCGTATATATATATACACACGAATTCATAGGACCTTTGGGCATAATTAAGATTAGGTGGGTACATGGTTAGGGTTGTACCAGAGTCGCAGGTTACTGTATATAGCGCTCGAGTTATGAATAAATATCCGTAAATTAAGCTATATATTATTTTAATATTGTTTTACTCCGACGGCAACTGTAAGTCAAAATCTTCGCTCAAACGGCCACATTCCACCTAGTAATCGGAATAGTCTGAGAGGCCAAACATAAACGTAAAACGCATCATTGCACGCTATAGTGTGGTAGACCTTAAATATAGTACTAGCTTGGGGCAGTTCTTACGCTCAAGTAGGTAGCATTGACGCTAAGCTCAGCTTCCGCGTTTCGTTCGCTTCGTTAACAAATAACGTGAATTACACCAAAAGCTTTTCTATTTTTCTTTGGGCATTAGCGATTATTGTGTCGCAATTAAATCAGTTATTTTATTCAAAATACCTATTCTCTAATCCGTCACACTTGGCCGTCTCTGTTTCAGTTTTAACAAACTTGGCTTTCAAAACAAAATGCCAATATTTTTTTTATTTTGAATTACTATTGCGCGACGTACATTCGGAGCATATAAAAATGATCGGTTCCAGTAGCCGTTTTCTACCACACTTTCTCAGACAAGCATTCGTTTGGATACCAAATCTATCCCAGTTCAAGTACATTGACAGTCTACCAAATTCATATTCGAGATCTTTAATTTATTTAGAAACAACATAACTGAGTCATATTGAGTGTTAGATTGTATTTGTACGAAAAGGGTACACGAAGCGATTTTGAAATGGCGTTCAATATATATGACGAAACACGTCATATAGCGAACTGTGATAATGCTTTCTATTTTACATCGATATGTCCAACAGAATATTATAATACATTTGATATTATCCCGCATCTAACCTTTCATTTTTTTTATGCTCTATATATTTAAGCAATAGTTATTTTTAAAATCAGGTGTAGATTGTGTATGTACAAAGATGAAAACTTTGAATGGGTTTCGATCTATTCAAATCAAATATAAAGGCTCACTAAACGGCGCTCCGGAAGTATTCGTACCAAGATGACGCACAATCTGAACAACCCCAATCTGGTAAACACACTATGTTCAGGTTGTGCGCCATCTTGGTACGAATACTTCGGGAGCACCCACTAAACATATAGAATGATCACTTGAATTTTATATCAAATAATTCTATTTAGACCTTTTCTGAGTCACCAATAAGTTTAAACACAGAATTTGATTTTGGCGCGACGTATGTGCTTGATCGGGTTTATTAGAATTAATTTTATTTCCGTAATTATTTACTAATATCTCAATATAACCGATTTGAATTTAGCTCAATAAGATATTGGTTCTTGACAATTTTTTTAAAAAGTATGGTCTAATTCTTTCAAATCCCTATTATTTATACTTTTATTTCTCAACGCAAAGTATCTTCCCTTTCAATCAATAATTACAAAAATGGTCAAAACATGGGCGTAGAAATTAGTTAAGAATAAAAACATTCCTAATTTTATCTAATTCAAGCAGGTGGGTGCCCAGAATCTCCTCTGATACACAAGTCCGCCGCACTTCGGTGAACCGTCACCATCTTCGCTATATTGAACCTACAACAACAACGTACTGCAGTGACCGATATACCGAAACTGCCAGTTCATTTCGAACGCTGGGCGTTTCGTCGAAACCTTTTTGTGGGCGGTATACTGCAGCTAATAATTAATCACGTTCACTAAAATTTTTTAGGGATTCCGCAGTTTATGGATTAAGGAGATGAAAAATGGTCGGATCGGTCCAACAGTTTAGAGTTAAACGCTTTACAGCTAAACACAGACAGACAGGCCGACGGACAATCATGCAGACCAACAGAACGACAAGAACAATAGTTTCCTAGGGTGGAGATCCATGAATACCAGAGTATGTTGCTACTATATACTAACTATAAACAGCGTGTAAAGTAGAATAAAAAAAATGTTTTATCAATATTACTCGGTATACAGACTTTTAGCCCCTGACATTGCGGATTCTTCAGACCACAAGACGGTTTAAGTTATAATTTTGTTTTACATTCTTCCTGTGAGTTTAAAAATAATAAGATATAAATACATACGGATTCATAGGACATTTGGGCATAATTAAGATTAGGTGGGTACAAGGTTAGGGTTGTACCGGAGTCGCGGGCTACGGTATATGTCGATACTGTGGTGAATAAATATCCGTAAAAATATCCATAAATATTCGTGAATATAATATTGTTATTTTTACTTTTTTATAAACTTTCACGGCTAACGGGAAGTCAAAATCATCCCTCAAACCGATATATGCCACCCAGTGATTTAAAAACTCCGATGGGCAAAACGTCTGTGAACTTTATCAATAAGTGCAAACGCATCATTGCACTTGACTGTACAAAATTACAGTTTACGTACTGTTTTATTTAAATCTTTACTAGAAGGGAAATTATAACAAACAATCATAAAATAATCAAATCTTACTTTTCTGACAAATGTAGTAGACGCTTAATTCACACGATACATCAATCCATTCATACGTTTGTCTTCCAACTGTCAGACAATTTTCTCCATTCTTACCATTTGGTTGATTGTATTTCCTGATAAATTCAGATTTCGTAACAAGACCAATTTTATTGCTTCAAATATTACTTTTTTCCGAAATTAAATAAAATGAAACTATTTCAAACAAATCATATTAAACACTATTGTTTTATGATCTACTATTTATGTGCTGCTATTACAACCAACTATTTCGTTAACAGGTTAGGTTTAGAAATGCTGAAAAGGGAAAGATGGAAAATTTCCAATCGTCGTCGTGAAATGCGCCACTACTGATTATACCAACCAGATCGCATTGACAAAATTATATATTTTTTAAAATGCATATTATAGAATTCACAGATTTTTTTATTATAAATATTTAAATTTATATTTGGCCAAAGAATTTTGATAAATAGCTACTTGTTTAGCAACAATCAACTCATTTTGCTAGCCATGAGATTGTCAATGCCGATCACCGTACCAATCACCCAATTCTACAATGATAAAAACGAATGCCGTCACTCCAAGCCAATGTATGAAATGAACAATGAACGAACCAGTTTTGATATCCCGCTTCTCCTCTCATGTTCACATCAGTACTATCCTGCCATTTCCAATCTCCTTCTCTAGCTATGTCGTTTCCTCCGATGTAAAAGGTGTTAACACTATCATATATGCTGAAAATATATATATATTTTAATAGTTTTTTCCTACCAAAGTACGAAGCCCTCAACTAAAAATAGAATGAGAACTCGAGCGTGATGGACGAAATATCTGTAATCGGCTAAAATGTTATAAAAGATCAAATTTTAAATTGGCGCTGAAACATTGCGCTTCTCAAAAATAAGAACTCAAATTTTATTATAAATACAGCAGTGATTTTACGCCTGAGAGTTCAAAGCAAACAATGAATGAAAGTAAATTATCAAAATATTGTTGTTTGAATAGTGGTTACACCGTCGTTTATGCATTTCTGCACATAAATAAGTTTCGGGTTCTTCTGAGTATTTATATTTCAATACAAATATACTAATAATGGGTATATCGGTACCGAGTGGCATGGGTGTCAAGTCGTGTCAAGTCCGAGTTTGAAAATGAGTCGAGTCGCCAGGTAAGACTTACATTCTGAGTTAAAACCTAACCTTTTCCTCGTCCAACCTAATCTATCTTAACCTGTGACAGATTTTTGTATTTTGCTAACGTCATCTAAAAATGAAGTGTTGTTCAATGCAGGCTGATACAAAAACTAAGATATTTTAACAAAGTTTAAATTTAAAGATTGCATAATAAGATACTAGAATTTGCTTATTTTTAAGTATGCTCTTATATCGTAACAAAATAATATTATCATTTATTCACAGTCAGTGGTTCAAAAGTCTCACCTAACGGTTATCCATTCGAGCAGATTATTTCGCGAGAATGAGTTATTATTTTTCAACTGTCCTACACATTCCGTACAAGTTGAAATGCATTCCACTAGCTCATAGTTTTTTTATTTATCGAAACACACACCCCTAATTGTTGTGAACAGGATTGGGGATTTTCATATGTTTTCAGTGGATTCAAGTGGAACTTTGTGTTGCCGGAATTGGCGTGCGCGCACCTCAGGTTGAGAGCAACTACTCTAAGGCATAGATTGATGACTTGTTGGGATAAAATTTCAGAAGAGACCATATGTGCCTCATGAAGTCATGTTCCAATAAGACCGAGGCGTATAGTTAAGGTAAAGGAAGAATATATCAAAAAATAACAATGAATTCTATTATTTATCTTTATACTGCTATTTTCTGCAAAATAACAAACGTTCTAAAGAGCAACACACAAAATAGCTTATATACCACAGAAATATGTAACAACAGCCTGTGGGCGCCCTGATGGATGTCCGCTGCAGACAGAACGACTTAGAATAAGGGTCACCTAGAGCGGAGATCTAATATATATGGAAAGTTTTGGTTTTATATATCTATGGAAATGTCACCAGTGTGATAATTTCATTATACACTAGGTTTTAGCACAACATTAATGGTCAGGAAGTCGAAACCGATTTGATTGATTTTACCATACCCACAATATTCCTTTTTAAATGAATTAAAATAAAATCAAAATAGTAATCTCAACTTACGTGAATGCTGAATTAATAACTGTAGTTATTCTCTCATTATCAACTTTAGCCAAGTAACCTCCCAATCCTTCACAGGAAGACTTTGCGCTGGTATAAGTTTTACGTTGTTTGTAAAAAAGTAGTTCAAACCCATCAACACATTCTTCCTCCCAAGGATCTGAAAAAAATCGTGAGTGTACCAATATGAATCAGCAAATTTCTTAATATTATCAGTTATATATTTGTTAATTGCAATCTAAATCAAAATTAGTCGAAACATGTCGGCTATAATCAATGATGAAATTCAGGAGGTTCGGGCGAACCTGTTCTTTAACTGTTGATAATAAATGAAGCACAACCGGTGTTAGAAAAACGATGTAATTTGCCGACGTTTCGAAATTCTATACAGAAAAACTTCATCATGCCCTGATGAAGTTTTTCTGTATGGAAATTCGAAACGTCGGCAAATTACATCGTTTTGCTAACACCGGTTGTGCTTCATTTATTATAAACATGTGTTTACCTGGTGGCAATCATGCACTGTTCTTTGAATATTGCGATTTTAGCGAACGCTTGTTCTTGTTTTGTAAATTATTATAGAAAGCATTTTACATTCTCTTGCTTATGACGAATGGGGAGCTAATTCACACGTTGTCAAAATACAAAATACAAGTAATAAAAATCCGACACCTTTTTAATCTCATTAAATTTTAACGTATTGGTTATTTTGTGGCTTCGCTAAAGCCGACTTGCGTTGTAAATAATATGGGGACCGAAATTCATATTTTCTATGGGAATATTGACTGATAAATCTACAATGCAGTATGAGAGCAATGACTGAGTGATCCAAGTTTCGGGCTAAATAATATGGTGAGGTCTCGTTTTATCTCTAAGGAAAAGTTTGCATTTTGACACTAACAGTGGTTTAGTCATATTCAATACTTTTATTGAGTAACCAACTCAAGTGTGCAAACAATGCTCTGGAGCAGGGGTGGCCAACCTACTTGGGACCGCGATCAACTAAAATCGTCAAAATAGCTCGAGATCGACTGATGAGTAATAAGGTCATACACAAAAATGAGTTTGAATATGCAGATAGATGCAGTTGCACACACGCATACAAGGAATTCCGCCGCTGCCAATAAGCTCAGTACATTGAGCGCGTTTTTAATAAAATCGCCAAAAATTCGTATTTTCACGTCCCATTCAATTTGTTAATTTGATTATATAATTATACTTGAAGTAAATGGTTCATCATTTGTTTGAGATTTATCCAAATCATACAATTCAGAATTAAGACCTGCCTAATTTTTAGCCGTATTTAAGTGTTGGAAATTCTTCAAAAAGCTCAAACAAGTATTCATGTATTTTCAGAACAGCAAAAAATAAATATTCCCAAACCATAGATGTTACATGACTGCTCAAGCTGCTCCCTGGAAATTAAAAAGAATTGGGAATTCTGATGCCACTGCGAGTGAGACAAGTACTTCCCCACACTGCAGTAGTTATTGTGCGATCGTTCGTCAGTCGAGGCACACGATATTCGGCAAGTTAATTTCTTAAATTTGGCAGCGCCAAAACCGTACTTTGTTATGTAATAATATGCTCTATCTGCATTGCCCATGTTTAAATACTTCATGTGTATACTGATCTCATCGTATTTTGCACATACACACAGTACTGTGTTATTTTTGTTTTAAAAGCACACAACATACATTGCATGAAACTGGTTCAAGGCAAAATTTTGAGGTATGTTACCAAATTCTCAGACGTGGCGACGCGATCGACTACTCAAGACGCGGCAATCGACCGGCCGATCGCAATCAACGTGTTGGCCATCCCTGCTCTAGAGTTTAATGAAGGAGTAATTTAGTATGTTTAAAACTATTTCGATTTATCAGATTTTTATATAAAAATTCACTTACCCTGAGCTGATGCAATAGTGATGATCCACAGGTTCAAAACAGCCACGAGATGCTTCATCTTCAGTACTTGTCTATTCCATTGACAATAATACTAGGTTTTAAAAAATTTTACAAAATTTATTTTACTGCTATTGAATAAAAATATTATTTATGTTAAGTCGGTAAAATTTCATCTGCTATCAGGTTGATCACCTATTCATCTCTCTCTCTACACTGGATGTCTTAAAAATGTGGTGACCCACTCTATATGATTACTCTAATCCCAGTCAAAATATAACATCTAACCTAGGTAGAACATAGCATGAATTCCACTTCACATGCTTACTTGTACCACGTAGTTGCCGTAATATTTATATAGAACTCAGAACAGAAGACAGGCGTGCAAAATGGGCCAAGACATCGCTTCCATTCTCTCTCTTTGTTAAGATTGTGAAGACCGAGTAAATTGACACATCAGTTGAAGATTTCACATAAATAAAAATTTTCTCAGAAGAATATATAATTGCAACATAGACAATATTTACAAGCGTTCTAGTTCACAATTGCTATTTCACAGAGTACAAACTACGTGCGACATGTCGCTTTTTCAATCTATTTCTAAAAACGAAAAGATATATTATCTGGATTCAAAAAATAAAATGTTATGCTCAATAATGAGTGTACTACTAAAGAATAGAATTTCAGAGACTGTTCCGGAATATACCGGACCGTGGTGGCCCAGGAATCACTAAATCCTCAAACATATATTAATATCTAAGATACGATACGTGAGTACAGAGAATTGGAATTGAAGATACTTTGTGGGCATTGGGAAACTAAATCCTGTTCAAAATAGCAAGGATTATTAAGCCGGATGGTAAAAATAGTAGTGAAAATTTTATTGCCAAGTTATATTTCTTCGCAGCTGTCGGCTAAAGCCTACCGTGTCTCCCCGAAAATAAGACAGGTTCTCATTTCTATTCTCTTTCGAAAAATTATACTAGGGCTTATTTTGGGGGATGTCTTTTATTTTCGTTTATCAAAAACAAAATTGCAAAATAGAGAATTGAGAGATTTTCAAATATACAAAATATTAAAACCAATATTCATTTACTGATAAATAAAACGTTTTTATTAAAAAAAAATACTAAACACGGTTATTCAAAAATAACCATATCCTCCTCTGAAACGATTTGCAAGTCATTAAAATACTAGATTAATAAATTAAATAAATATTTCAATCTTGAATCGTGGCGTGATCTTCACGTTATCTTGAACCTTTCCATCTCTCACACGTTTTAAATTAATCATTTAAAACTTGTAGAAATTGTATTTCTTTCTATCGACCGAGTCAAAAATAATTTCGCGCCATCGTCTATAGTCTATCTATAGGTATTATTGTAAAGGAAGGGCTTTTAATAATATCATTTTTAAAATTCAGGCCAGCTCTTATTTTCGGGAAACACAATATTTAGGCATACATTTAAAACTCTCCGCTCGCAAAATTCAACCGTATTATATCTCCCTGATATAACCTTCTGCATGCATGCATAGGAGTAATCCGAAACGACAATAACTGCATGCGTCATAATACAGTTTCCTGTTTAGACGAAGGCACTCTGTCATCAGAAATACGAGCAGATTTATGTCTTCTATAACCCTCAAGTATATTAGAGAAATATAGCGAGAAAACTTGCATGCCACATTACTGCTGTTGCGGTATGTAAGACTGTGAAATCGGAGAGTTCATACAAACTCAAATTTTCGATCCTATGGCAATCAAGCAAGCGAATCTGAAACGGATTCTAGATTCTAACAAAAGAATTGTTGACTCCGGATTCATATTTTGGTATTTGGTATTTGACTCCAACTAAAACTCTCCAGTCCGAGATATTAAATATTTGATTTAAAAATTCACTAGCTACAGTTGCAAGGTTTGGCAACGGATCTTAAAGTGTAACATGTCGTCTACTCCGCCTTATTTCGGGTAAAACTTAGACTCCGATAGTTTGCGACAGAATTTCTAAAATACGTATCTATCGGATTTTACTGTATCAGTAACAGTCTCGCCGCTTCAGGTTATCTCTGATAACTGGTGTTAATAATCATTCTAAATTATGATCAGGACGTAACCGATTCTTTGCTCAGTTATAAGATAATATTTCAATGATTTGCTTCAAAGCAGCGGTTCCCAAACCGCTGGCGAATTACGACACGAACTTGAGTGAAATAGTTACCACTTTATGTTTTCTTTTTCTTTTTGCGTTCTAGATATCGCGAATTGTTACGTCAATGTCACAGTTCAAGCACATATATATTCGTAGCAATTCAATTATACCGGTATCTCAGTTATACGTCAGGTATTTGTCCCTAGCGGGTGCTCCGCTCTCGTGGCCTACGAATATCTTCGTGCGACTATTCCACATTTTGGCATGCGCAAACCTAAACTATCTAATATACAATTTCACAGTAATGGGGTTTCTGCAAATATTAACTCGGCTTGGGTTAATGTTTCATTTTTCTACCGCAAATATTCCGAAATAAAAAGCTTGATTTAAAAATTAACGCGAAAGCGATGCATTATTTTGATAATATTGAATCCATGACAAACAAAATATGAACAATGTTGTCCTAATCTTTTAACATAAGCGTTGAACAATAAATCGTCATCTGAAACAACATCTTAGATATACCGTAATACGTTTTAAGCCAGCTTTTTTAAGTATTTTCGAGCGTGGTCTGTCTATACAGCACTGTAGAATAGGAGAACAATTACAATCTATTTCGACCCCGAAATCCGTGTGTTAAAAAATTTTGACCGTGACTCAAGCTGCAAACTCCTAGACTAGAATAAAGGCTTTCAACCTTTTTTTGAAAAAGTGAAACCCCGAAAAAACACACCAGAGAACCGAGGAACCCACATGCAATTGAGAAATTTGATTACATTTGCTATCATATGAATATATATCATATAATGCGACACAGGCTGCGAACTTCTAGCACAGTGGCTTTCAACCTTCGTGGTATGGGGAAAACCCAATAAAACATCCAAGAGAACCGAGAAACCCGCGTGTAATTGAGAAATTTGATTGTATTCGTTATCATATAAAATAGGATACAATTTGACGCGGAATACCTAAAAGTCTTCCACGGAACACTAGTGAAACGCACTTAGAATATAATTAATTATATTATCTTTGTGTATTTGAATATAAGTATACAATATACATCTAATAAAATTGACTCCTGGCGCTGTATTGTACTGGCAGAACTCTGGGTCGCGCAGAACCACGGTTGAAAATAGTTGTCCAAGAAAATCGAATTTTGATAACCAAATCTTCGAAGTATACAAGCTTTCTTTTATTGACTAAATCTAAATCTTTAAGACCAACAGCCCTGTGGTATTTCTGTTTGGAACAATAGTTTGACATAACAACATCACAAACCAACATTATACAGGGTTTCAAAAAATCCATTTACAATTTCAATTTTGTCATTAAGTCAGTTTTCGATATATCTTTTTCTATCAGTAATTTTTCAAGTATTTTTACTTCATTCACTCAAAGTGGGCGTCGCGACGCCCAAGTGCGTGGTTTCAATTTAGCTGGGGCGTCGCAAAACTTTTCTTCTTTTGCGGAATTGTACCAGCTGTGCGTAGAAAAAGTCAAAATTCTCGTTATTCTTGTTTGAATCAGACTTCAAAATTGAATATGACAATATATTAAATATTGTAACGATCAACCTTATTTATACGTGACCTCACTAACGTCATGGGTCATTTAATGCTGTTCTAATTATGACATCACACACACTGCGTCAGCTCGGGACATGCATGTCATTCATTCTAATCCATACGCCTCGATTAGAAGGATTCAATATTGACACCACGGCAGTTCTCCTCAGGCATAAATTAAATAAAACTTATTGCAAAGAGGTCTTTTATTGAAAGCTATCACAGGGACGTTTTTCACACTTGATCATATTTTTCGTAGGGTGTCACAATACCAAGAAGTTTGACAACCACTGACCTAAGTTAATGACATCCTACTGACATAAAGCAGCTAACAAGCACTAATGCAATAACAGGATATGGTAAAACTAATATAAATGAATCATGTATCGTATCCCAGACCCTATTTCAAACAACAAATCATTGGTTGTTGTTTTTTGGATATTGAAAAGCGGATGACGTTTTTATGAGAAGCGTGGGCTCTTATCAATCAGTATAGTTAATGAATAATCAAAAGCCCGAAACCACAAAATACTAAACAAGTGTTGAATGATCACACCTATAAACAGGAAGGTCCCGCTTTGGTACCGATACAGTAAGGCCTTAGCTCTCGAGAGCAGCGCGGAGTTTGCTTAAAAGATCGGCTAACAAGCGTGGCGAAGGTGGTGAACGAAAGAATGAAAATGGTTTCTTTATAATTAAAACAAGCAAGCAAGATTATAAGGAAATACCGGTTCCAACAACTAAATAAACAACAACATTCTTTCTGGAATATCCTCTTTAATCACTAAAAATTAGAATCGATTGGTCTCATTATTTGTAGTGAAAAGCGATTTAATTACAGCAACAATAAAACCAACAACAACAATTTAGCAACACGGTCTATATGCACATATCATTTCCAATAAATACATTATACATATATAGTTTTGTTGACTGTTTGTAAGCATACTACATTTAAAGCAATCAGAGTGTCCATTCTACATTACGGAAGGCCACAAAAAGTCAACAAAAATCATGATCGTATGCCATGACAAACATAAACTGTATCACCAGCCGCTGGTGCTACAACAATCACTTTTTATATGGGTTCAAATCTAATACATATATTTCTGCGGTGCACGCTACCCCGTCACTTGAAGTTTAAAACAGAAATTTTAAAAATAAGTTCTTCTTTGTATCGAACATGCTAATAACAGATTTCCTCATTTCCAAAATTTATGACACTACGTATTACGTAAGATAAATTAACATGTCTGATAGACTACATAACTTTCGAAACGCCCTATATAACGCTGGTCGTTAGCTGCGTTGCACGTTGCCCATTCGCTGCCGTCGTTTAACATTTAAAACAGAAAAACGAGATCGCGTTGATCAAATCTCTTTCATTCTATAAATGTTAAGAACAGATCTTACAGATCGAAATTGTGAACAACACCTAAATAGCACTTAGCACTCCATACAGCTTTCAAATGAAGAGCTATATCAATACAAAACTATAAACTATAATTAAACAATAATTTTTGCGACAAAACATTCAATATTGTAGTGCTAGACATATATATATATTATATATTCGACCACTCATAACCTGTGAGACTTTAAATAGCACTTAGCACTCCATACAGCTTTCAAATGAAGAGCTATATCAATACACGCTGATACAGCGACAGGCATATCGAGGCAAATGACTAAAATGCTTGTGCGTCAGTTATATCTACTTCCCTTTCAGAAGACGAAAGTACTACGTTAGCGTTAGATGCTGGATCGACACGTCATGTTGGACGAAACAAGAAGAAAAAATTGGAACTTTTATTGACATTTTGTGATCAATCTAACTTGTTGCACGAATAGGTCCTTTTAAACTGCGAATAGTACTTACTCCAATTAGAAATACATCGCTTATTCTTATGGTAAATGATGTATAATAATAAAAACACTCAATATGGTAACTATTGAAGATTATTAAATTCAGACATTTTCATGCAAATGTGCATTTATTACCATGAAGTAAACTCCACGGAAATTGGTTCATATTTAAAATCATAGAAGATACGCCTTACACAATACTCAATACACAATACTCTCTGATAAGGCCCATGCTAAGCTGAACATGATTACAATAAATAGCGGTGTACACTATAAATTTGATCATGAATACACCGCCATGGCTTCCTGGTTGGAAATGATTTCGATTACTCTTGGAACTATATAAAAAGATGTAAAAACAACAAATTTTTTCACGTAATTCATCGATTTTGAAGTATCGCCTGCTGTGTATAACATATAATAGGTTGATTGTAATAAAAACAACAAAATTAAAAAAGGTTTGTTATTTTTATTATCGGTTGTGTTTATTTCAAATTCTTGACATAGCAAACCAGATACATTTTAACTACAAAGTTTTAAGTCACGAGCAAAAAAAAAATTACAGGCAATGAAATAAGCTAAATTACTCAAGGGTTTTGGCGGACTAAAAATTGCAGAAATACATCTGTGTTAGTGTGCAACAAAACATTTTGATCAGTTAGAATAGTTATTTCCACTCATACTACAGCATTTCCCCCTTATATACATCCTAAACTCTGACTTCCTGGCGCTACTATTTTCATAATCAAGATCACAGTTGGATTTAGAACAGTGGTTCCTAAACTTGATAAGTCGCGCCCCCTTTTTAGAATTTGTCAAGTTTAAAATTTGCGCCCCACCCAAAAATGACTAGTTAACAATAAGCTGCGGATAACAGTTAGTAGGGCGAAAGTAGATTGAAAATACGTGTACATATAATAAAGAAATGTAAATAACCAAATAAATAAGGCCGGTGAGATCTTATCTGACAAATATTTTTATTCCTAATTACCTTCACGCCCCCTGAAAAACATTTCTACTCCTCATAACCCCCCTCCCACCGCCTTGAGTAGCGCGCCTCGCCCGTTGAAAAACCTTCACTAATTTAGAATTTCCTTGCAATATTACGACTAGCAATCCAAACCTGCCTATTGCGTCAATCTCTCTATATACATATGTTGTCAGTTCACAAGAGAGAAAAAGTAAATCATGTTATGAATGTACGCTGCTTCACTTGTCATGTTTCTATTGAAATTTCGATTCATACACAGTTCACACTGGTTTGAGTCGCGTAAAGTCGTGACGATTGGAAATACAAGTAAATAACTCAAAGAATGTTGTTTTATTACGAACAATATGTTACTTGTACTTCATCACGGAAGATAATGCTTGGCTGTTCATTAATATCCAAGAACTTGTCTGCATTCCTTATTCTATTTTACAAATTTGAACGTGTTCGAAGAGTTTAGGCGTAAGCTTTCGAAATTTGAAAATGTTTTCTCTTGTATATCTGAGTCCTGTTCTATGTCATAACGAAGCCGTGAATCAGAACGAATAGTCGCAAAACTGGAAGTATTAAAATATCCGAATCCGTAGAACATTCAATACTATCCCGTTGCTGTTTCACGACTATCTTAGGCCAGGCTGTGAGAAGTTTGTCCTAACCGAATATAAACAGAGAATACTAATACAAAAATCTAACTCAACTTTTTGACCTAACCTAAGATATAAGCAAAATAAAAAAACATGAAAAATTATTGATTGCGCAATAATAGAAAAGTACTAAACATTCGTTATAAATTAACAATGCTCAGCTCTACTGTTCGTTTACTTTAATGTTAAAATTATATTGACATCGGGACCAATACCAATATTACCACACTCTCTCACTTAATTTCTCATAATAAGCAACTTTGTCAAAACTTTGTCCGATTGATTCTTCATCAGACTGATGTTCTGATATTTTCGTTAGTGGCTTAACCCTTAACGTATACTATATAATGCAATTGAGCTGCATCGAACAGGCTTCCGAAATACCAAATAACGAGACCAAACACTATAATGTACAGTGAATTACCAAAAAGGCTCAGTAAGCGTTTTATCGTGTTATTACCTTCCTCCACCTTGACGCGAACGTACTCACGTGTTGTAAATTACGTATCAACATGAGGAAAAATACTGATATAATCGTGCAATGAAAGTTTTCCATCACACCAAAATCCACGTGTTATACCAGGTATTGTTATTCCACTAATATACGAAAATATTTTATATACTGGAGGTTCTGCGGTGGTGACCTCTGTACCCAATGCGGAAGTTGGATTCAAATTATTGTGATTATTGCTAGCATTTTGAATTATACGACATGAAGCGATCGAATCATATATAATTTTGTTTTTTTCGCACCACCACTTCCCGACATCAGGCAGAAAAATACATGAAAGAAAATCGAAAATATGCGTTCATATTTCGATATTCAGCACTCTGCGTCTTTGCAAAGATACATAATATAATTTGAATAACAAACACCACCTAAGCTAAACTGAGCAGCAAGTTAGTTGAAAAGGTCGGCGAATAAGCGAGGCGGAATAAACCATTTACAGTCTTTTATACATTAAAAAATTTGTTCTTAATTTAAACAGAAAATTGTGGGTGAAATATCATATAGGATAAAAATAAAAACGAAAATAGAAACGATAGTCTTCCAGAAAATGTTTCCACTGGAAATTAGAAAATCGATAAGATTTTCATTATTTAGAGAAAAAGCGATTTTTTCAACACCAAAACACAAAAACTTAGAATAAAATTTAAACGACATTCAGAAAGCCATATGTAAAAACGACTGGTGCTACGGATATATTAGTGTCGGTTGACATGAAACTTGTGAAAATATTGTCTATCGAAATAAAACTCGGTGAAAAGTAATTCCATGAAGTGGAAATTTGACTTTGATTTAATAGTTGAAAATATGACTGCTTACTACTTTTAGTTGTTGACTGGTTGTGGATAAACTTAGGTTCACGTTAGCACCAGCCTACACTTTGAAACACGTTGCAAATTTCACGTGCTATCTTTATCAAATGCGTCGTTCTATGACTCACAATACAAACAATACTGATTCATAAGAGAGGGGAAATTGTCTTTCATTCTTCCTACATACGTTTTTCCGTTGTTGCCCAAAATAGTTAGAATACCCAATTGTTCTGAATAATGTTTATGAAATTCCATCATTGTTTAGTTGCAAATGGAAAGAACATTTGCGTTTATGGAAATTTTTTATGCATAAGATACACCTGCCAGTTTTCGATATCCCCATAAAGAAAATAATGTAACGCCAAGCATATTTGCCTATCATATTTGTAAAATAATTTTACCGAGCACGAAATTGTCTACGCTTTAAACTAATTTTTTGCCAACAGCCTCTTTTTAGAAAGCATTTATCACAAGGAAACAAGAATGCGGAGTTTAATTCACGTGTGCAACTGGGCAATATGTAATAAAAAACCTTGGTCTGATGATATATACTCAATGCCGAATGCAGTATCTTCAGCGGCGTTTTGGGCAATGAATGAAGCAAGCAATGGCTAGATACAGAAAACAGTATATTCATCAAAAAATCGGTAGTCGTGAAAGCTGTATTCTCAGCCTGCTATCTTTGTTTTATCCTATAGTAACGCAGGAGACTGTTTAACTTGATATTGGAACCACTCATCCATTCCTACACATAACTGTTACAAAAGACAGTACTAGCAAAACTATTCTCACGAAAAAATTGTTCCCGTGCAACGACAATTAAAGATGGTTTGCACTTATATCAGCTCATTGTAGTACTACAATTTTGCAGTAGCCCATACCAACAACACTACATTCTACAAAGGTTCGGTCTTGCAAAACTAAATTTGCATAAAGTTTCCGTTTTAAAATATCATGCTTGCTGAAGGTCGTTCCGAAACAATGTCATTCTGGGAGAAGTGCGTACTCAAAAAAACAAAATCGGCGAAAAACTGCATTTTAATAGACTTCATTTATTAACATATTTTGTGTAAATTATCTAGAAGATATGAAATCATCTTGTTCAGACTACAAATAGGCCACTGTCGTTTGAACTATCATCTCCAATAAAATTGGACTCCACGACGATGGACTTTGCGACACTTGCTTGGAAAACGAAACCGTCGAACATTTAATATTACATTGTCCCAGCTATGACGTCTCAAAATCATTTTTAATTAATTATTTCGAAGGACTGAATATATGTCCCGTAAATATTATCAATTTACTAAAAATTCCAGAATTATATTTTTTGTCATAGAATACGTCCTCATAACGGGTCGAAGCATTTGAACACCAAACGCGTAATATCATAGTCCTGGTGCACAAAACTAAGTCAGTTATAGGCATCATTAAAATAATAATAATAATATTAATAACCTCGGATCGGTAGTCGAACGACTCGATAATTGAACAATTCGGTAGATGACCAAATGCATATGTGACTGCTTGCATGTCTATGTGACTAGTTGGAACTAAAGGGCGCACTAGCTTGTGGACTAGAAATTAGATATATCGACTAGAAACATATTGTCTAAAAAATTATTTAAAAAAATGTCAATTAGAAATATTTTTCAACTTCAGAGCTCTGACATGAACCTCCGATTGTGTATTAATCCATAGGTTCTCAAAGTGCTCCGTACGGAGCCCCAGGGCTCCGCGAGAGAAACCCAGAGGCTCCGCGAGCTATTCGATTACTTTTCAAAATACTGACTAATTTTGTAACTGTTCAAAGAAGCAACGAGAATATCGGTCAGAGACCGAGGACTTATCGATCGAAAGTTAGGGGATCCCCCAAAACAGCGCTCTTACTCTATACTGACACCTTGTGTCCAATCACTAATCAAATAATAACTCGCTAATTATACTACATAATTCATCCAAAATCAATAGGCTTCTGGTACGACATATGATGAATGCACATGCAAAATCTGGAGCAGATTCAATCTCGCTTTCGTGAGATATCGCGTGCATCTAACAGACAAACAGACAAACAAACAGACAGACAGACAAATACCTATCAACATACTTGCCGGTTAAAATCGATAAGTAATAACAGCTTTGATAAAATTTGACAACAATATATCCTCGAAATATGGCAAAGAGGTGGAATTGAAAAATGACATTATTCATAAGCAGGAGCGCAGCCTGGATTCTTGAGAGGGAGGTGGTTCCGCGCAATATTCTTCGCGATTAAAAAACGGATAACGAGATTTCTGTTGCTCAAAATATACAATCCATGACCGATGCGAGCATTTAACGTGTCTTGTCGTGTAATAAAATTGTGTTCATCGTTAGTCACGTTTAATTCGAGATTACTATTAGAATTACTAAAATGTAAGAATACTATTCTTAAATAACATAAAATATGTGATAAACTGCCAACTATAAATAGATTGGAGTCGTATTTTTGCGATCTTGGGATTTGTCAAACTTGATTTGTTCTTTCGCACTTGAGATTATTTTTGAGCAAGATATCGCCGTTCAAAAAATCACAATGTCTGGGCAAAAAACGGACAATTGAAAGTTATTTTATTGCATTCGGCTCCGTCGGTAGTTTTAGAATGAAAGAAAGGTACATCGCGCGCACCATTGACTGTGTTTCGATTTCGCAGTTACTACGATGAAAACCTAACATAACACCAAATTTTTTTGATTTACAATGTCAAACGTGTGATCTCCCTTTTTAAGTTTTAGTTTTAATATTTTAGAATGCAGATTTTTAATCAAGAAATTTGAGTTGCGGATTTACCTCTTAATTAATTATTATTTTTAGCATTTTGTCACCGATGACTATAATATGGTAACATATTTTTCACATTGAACTCATATTTCTCCACGAGAACAAAAAAGCAATTAACGTTGTCATTGTGTAACAATACATGTATATGCCGAGGGAAAATGTTTGATTTAGGGAGAATAAACACCGGCGTAAAAATGTTTAAAGGTTCAAAAACACGCCATGCTGAGAAAAAAATCGGCGATTGGAACGAAATGCACTCGCGCACATTATTAGCGGTCTTTTAAGTCTTCCAAATATGTCAAAAGATTCGACCCCTAATTTATTACTATATTTGTCAAGTGTCAAATTTACAGCTTTAGTATATATATTTAGGTTTGAAATTTAGATTTATTTATGACTCGTATAAACCCTATTAAAAAAGGTTCAGCATTAAAATTGAGTACAGTACTTTTGACTTGCTCAGAAATATTAATCTGAAAGTAACAATTTTAACACTTATTTTGGGGCTCCGTGAATAATAGTCAACATTTTCAAGGGCTCCGCAACACCAAAAGTTTGAGAACCCCTGCTTAATCAACTCAATTGCTTTCAACATGTAAACTGGAATCAGAAATACAGCACAAAATCTTGATGCTTCTTTGAAGTCCAATTCTTTGAAGTCCAATTACTCGAGTCGATTTTATATTATAATCTATATTTTGCTATACGCTACATCACGCTATACGTGGTTGATAAAGCTAACAAGAATAAACGATATGTCATGGTTCGGCGTGTCGTTACTAGATTATACCACACATACACATAAGAGCCATTACGAGCCCGAATATGAATCAAGAACTACATATCAATTAAAGCCATCAGGGGGCAAGGGGGGATAAGGGGCTGTTAGGAATACCAACGCAAGCTAGTTGATAACTAAGCAGCACTAGAATTCCTGTATTCGTTTCCTATGATTTTGTTGTGCCAGTAATTGTTCAATGTGGCAATAAAAAAAAAATACTCGGTTCTTTGTTTTCAATTACATTTTTTAATATAAGGCGTGTTACAAATAACATTGTACTAAACTTACTAATCTAGCAATTCTGTAAAAATGTAATAATCGTGATTTTAACGTCGAGTGTCTGGCTTTCATTCATCAATTCATTAACCATGCTTTTTAATTCTGTATTATTCCTGCCTTGCTAACTTTATACATATTGTTCTTTAAACGGTATTTCAAGGTGTTTTTATTGGAATACAAAGCATCAACGGAAACAAGAGAAGGTGTTATGCGACAGACTGCAGCACTGCAACACAAGTTGAATGGCGCAAAGCATCCAACAAAGTATCAAACGCAACTACAAGTATAGTTTATCAAACGATACAGACTCGATCAGTAACATTAAATTTTTAAACGCAAATATTGCTTATGAAGGATCTTATGGTTGTTGTTTTCGAAATGGCAACAATTGGAAACATGGGGAAACAGAATCATATGGAGGTGAATATAGGTAATAGTATATAATCACGAATATCGCGTATTGTTGCCGATATGGTGAGGTTACCTGCGGTAACGCGGTTTGCTGGAATGTTAGTGGGAAAGCGAAATGGAGGAGATAGAAAATTAAGCATTTCAGTATTTAGTTGGTAAATCATTTACTTGTCTTTAATAAACAATTGACTTCTGTAAGAAGTTCTGCAGGATAATTAGTTGGGTGTGAATATTTCCGGTTCGACATTGCCAACCCAATTTAGAAAATCTATGTATTTTCAGCGTTATTCGTGTTCTTAGAGGGTCATCAAGCAACAACACTTACACAAAATGATTTAAACCACCAAAATTTTGGGTGAGTTATTATTGTTTTCCCTATAACTCGAAACTAATTTTAGAATAATTAAAGTAATAATCCACTGATGTTTCAATCTACTTTAAGTACGAAAACTTGAAATCAATTGGTCGATTAGTTGAAAAGGAAACGAATGTTTTTCTATCACCAACAATCACCCCGACAACAACAATTTACAAAGCGATTCATTTATACACTTCGCTCCATATAACAATCTCATTCAATATTCTCTCTGTTTGTTAATTTTTCTTTATTCACTTTGCAGTCGCTGGAAATCCCACAATCCATCAAATATCGAATAACATCTGCAACTTTAACTTGCTCATCTCATGGCAACCACATAAAATGCTGTGGCATTCCCTCACAAGTGAGTTTATTTTTCGTATTATTTAGGCAGGCAATTAATGTTATTATATATATATTTTCGATCCAAACAAGGTTATAGACAAGTTATCGGCGCTTAAAAATGTATGAAGCAACGCTAAATAACTACTTTGGTTGGTAATAACACCTTTAAACACACTTTTGTTTTTAGAATAGAATTAGGTCCTTCCCGAGATTAATCAACAATATGGCTGGATTCACCAACATCTGGGAAACAGTCAACACAAATCACCAGTCTGTCGCCTGTCACAAGCTATCAAATCAAAGTAGGTTATGGTTTCGTAATATATCGTTACTTTTTTGTTTGCAATTAGCATCCTTTTTTACAAGATAACTATGATACACACATTCATACGAAGTTACTCTGTTTTTCGGCATAATGTTTGTATATATTTCTTTTGTCAGATAACTGCATGTATGACAAAAGATAATCAAATATTCCACCACCCGAAGAGCAGCAACAGGGGGAGCAACTTTATCTGCGGTATCTTCGACTATTATACAGTATGAAAAGAATCAAACTTGTGTCATTGCCTGGTCGTTTCCAAACAATGCTGAGATTGGTAACACATTTCCGTGGTAAATATATATCGTTACTCATTTTTTCTTAATTTAAAATGAAGATGAAATATTTTCTATGTAAAATGATTTCACTGTAACAGAGCGATTCATTGTAAAACTTACAAAGACTCAGTCACATGAGTTGATTTCTATCAAAATTTAAATCATTGAAAATAATACCGAACCACATTAACCTAAAATGTTTGTAGATGGTCTTCAAGATAGTTCTTTTATTTAAATATTTTAATAATTTATATACTTAACACGAAGCAAATAAATTAAAGTATTTTACCTACGAGTTGTTCGAAAGGTAAGCATCAGAAGTTACATCACTGTCTGTAAGAGTATATTTTCTTTTCACGACAGGGGTCAGCTTAACCTCGGATCTGGCTGCATCTCCAGCTTCTAATAAGCAGTCAAGTAAAAGACTGTTCAATGTAACATTGTCACTGTCGCATTCATTTCAACTAGAACCAAATCGCAATTATTCCACTTCAATAAAAATATTCAATTGTGCCGGAGCGAGTCAATCAATCGATTCAAGTGGATCTTGCACTGGAAGACCAGGAGGTATAAATCATAGTATTAAAAAACGAACGTTTTCATTCACTAAAACGGTGGCTACGTTCTGATAGGGAGTGATTATAAAGGGATACCAATAGCATACCCTAATTAAGGCACTTTGCCACTCTCGATTGCGTTAAACCAAGTCATGAAACCTCAATTTAAGTCACGTCACTTCTAGTATTTGAAACGTGTTACTTGAGTAGATGTATGATAATTTATATGTCCTTTGGTTCTGGCAATCTCAGAAAATATGAGTCACATTGCAACTAAGACTTTCTCTTGCGTCAGGCCAACGTTATACCATTTCAACACGAATTGATGACGCATACTTTTTACCTGACTATCAATCCGCGTTATCCAGACGGAAATTGTTGTTCTGATCTGTTGACACTACTCAATTTTTATTTGTTCATGCTTGATTCGATTTTAATGATGGTTTGATTTGGAATAAAAATGAGCGACAATAGCGTATACGCATTTCCTGATGTACTAGCTAATATATTCTGTCCTTTTAATGACATATATAACCCAGAGAGGGAACTATATGTGAATAGGTGGAAATAAGAGAATTTAACTCAGATTTAGAACTACAAATAATAAGGCAAATGGAAGGTCAGAATATGGTCACTAAATTAATCAGAAATTTGGATTCAGATTCCTCAGTTTTTCTCAATTTTGTTTTGCTGGGCCTAAGGAATTATTTTAGAAAAGTATTCACAGTTGGAGTATTACCACACGTAGTGAGAGGGCATTTCTGATGCTTTCCTTAGTGATACTGATGAGAGGTTAGACTCCTAATTGAGATTTTAGAATGGCATAGATAAATCTAGCACAAATCTCGCTGTGCGGTTATTACTTTGCTATGAAGATGTAGTTAGATTAGACGGAAAACAGTTTTAAATTTTGGTGTAGTGATTTTCCTGTCAGCTAAAACAGTCTAATGAGTTCCCTCCAAGTATTTTGAAAACAATTTATAATCGCTGTTCAATCTTTGATTTTAGTTGTCCGTGGCAACTATGAGTTTTCCCAACTAAATGTATTTTTTTCACATATTCAGCTACCTTTGACAAAATAACGGAGTTGATCACAGCAGTGAGCATTATATGGACTTCTATCCTATTTTATTAATAAAAAACATATCTATTTTGTCCTATGCTAAAATGCATTATTAAGTTGTTGTAGATTGGCGTTCTTATGTTTCTGCTATGATTATTTGAGATAAAAACATTTTGTGGGAATACATGATGAATTTAGGAGCTTGGGCAACGTTGCTTTTTGCAATCACGCATATTTCTTCAGGTCAAGGTACGTGTCCTATTTTAATTAATGTTTGTGACGCTGATAACTTTGGTATACCTCCACTACTTGATGGAAAATTTTATGGGTCAGTTTAAAAATACTGATTATTCCAACGGATGATCCGCCGCACAAAACATTTGTTCGGTTAATATCAGAAACTATAATCAAAATCTAAACTATGTGTTGGGTCAAGTTCATATTTTGATATCGAGTTGTAGAATCAAAATCAAGTTTTATCACAATTCATATTTGTTTTACTATAAAACTATAAATGTTTATACTGCTGCTATTTGCAAATATCACAACCAATTTTTTTTTCACTATGATCGCGATATCGTGATTAGTATGAGTAACTTTCCAATAGTCATTTTTTTCTGTTCGAATAACGTCACTAAATAACTCATAGTAAATAACATGTTCGTGCTTGTGATATAATTTTTTTTTAGCTAAACACAGTCGTTGCAATGAATGGTTTGATCACAATCATCATCGAAAAACCTAAAAATTATGTTTGATATGCTTCCCTTAGCAATAAGAGATAAGATGATCTATAGTTTTGAACTCATAACTCAAAATTAATTCTACAAAATGATTATAAAGTCCTGCACAAACCATGGACTTCACTGGGAGGTTCCGTTTTACCTAAGTAAGTCTCAATAGGACAGCTATAATCCAACTACCATAGCAAGGCAAAAAAATAAATATTATAATCAAACAAAAACCAGATTTAATAAACTTGAAAAAGGTTATTTGTTATTTTGATTCTTGTACGACAATTTCTACATATATTGTCTATTGTAATTTTGCAAGTCGTCAAATGTGTTGATGGATTTGAACTTCTGCTGTTTTCCAATGAAAATAAAAACTACACTGAAGCAAAATCATCTTGTGAATCTCAGGAAAGTTATCTCGTCAAAGTTGATAATCAAAATATAACCGACGCGATAAAGCCTGTACTTGAGTGAGTTGCATTCTACGTTTGTATGAACATATGACTTCAGATTTGCCTTTCTGTTAACATTCATTTAATTTTTTTTTTTTTAAATGGGAATAAGCCTATGATTCACCCATTTCATTGCAACCTTGGATTGAGATGCGCTTAAGAAGTAAGTGTACCGATATGTGGGTAACTAATTTTGTTTGCCTACTTTACATCAAGTTGTTTTAAGGGACTGAAACCTATGGGCAGTGGGGGGTATTCACTTAGCTTACACAGACAGTACCCGGAATAAAGTTATTACCTAACATTAGCAACAACAATATTGATAGAAAATAAATTGCACTAATTTATGCAGATATATCCAATTAATCAGCAAACTTTTTCAGTTGCAGGTACCTTTACGCAATCTTCGTGTCCATCAATCTAACCTCGTGTCTTGTTCACGTGCACAAAGTAATTCAAATCATATGCCAAGCTAGATTTGGTTGGATTTCGTTTACACTTATTTTTCTTGTAATAAGTATTTTTATTTTCGACTCATTCAAAAACAGTCAAATCAGAAAGCCTTTTTTCATTGGAGGGAACGACATAGCTAAAGAAGGGGACTGGAAATGGCAGGACGAAACTGACGTAATAATGAGAGGAGAAGAAGGATATCAAAACTGGTTAGCTATCAATGGATTTTTGAATATTTTTGAGCTTCCATGACAAATAAAACGAATGGAGCCCAAATTGATGGCAACATCTATAAATAAACCCCAGCAACTTAGTGGCAACCTTATTATAACTAAATGCAAAAATTCTCCATTAAGTTGTCTTGTGTGGGTAGATGAGTACTGTAACATAAAATTTCTGCTGCGTTCTGATATGTTACGTCTTCGTTGCTGTTGAATAATTTGTTAGTTGTTTCTAAATAGTTTACTACTTAAGTTATTTATACTAGACTCCTAAAAATAGACTACGATATAAAACTATATACTAATCCGAAGTTATGCGTGTTCAATTGGGATTGCCTTTTAATTATATATAAGAGATGAAACCATTTACTGCACATTTTAATATTTTATTGCTCAGTTTAATAAACATACAACTGCAATCAACAACGATAATTACAAAATTAAACAATCATACCATAAATAGGAGTTTTCCGGATAATAAACATCATACCATTGTCCCCTTTTACTGTCTATTTATGTATCTATCTAATTTATTTTGGCTTAAGTATTGTATTTAAACGGGCTTGGATTTTCTCCGTTTTATTGGATAAACTCCATAGTTTTTCGAAAAAAATGTCTTGCTTTGACCGTTTAGAAACTATTTTTTTTTGATAGGAGAAATTTGAGGTGCGCGCGGTTGTTGTTTATATCATCGGCACTGTAATTTAGGTCAAATATCTTGTAAAGTATGATCAATTGACCCCGTTAACGTTAAAAACATCGATGGTTTAATTCACCAATTCTGACTATAAAACAGGGATGGGAAGTTTTTTGAATCAGGGGCCAAATATTTAGCCCACCTAGACTGGCGAGCCATGTAAGTGTGACGTTAAATGTAACATTTTATGAACAATATTTACAGTGTTACAAAGCAAAGGTGGTATACAATATGTCTTGTGCCAAAACTAAACTCAACCGTAATATCAACAAATTCCTTGAGCGAGCTATTTTTAGATAAAACATCAAAATTTGATATCAGTTTGGTTGTGACAGCATCAGGCGGGCCAGATTGGATTACCCAACGGGCCGGATATGGCGCGCGGGCCATACTTTGCCCATGAGTTTTATAAAATCATCGTTTTATACCTGTGGAAAATTACCGGTATTGCATCGAATATTGAGTTTTACCGTTAAAGATAATTTCGGTCATAGTCGATAGTTTCAAAGTGACTAATTGAAAATTTGTTACAGTACCTACTTTTAAATCGGGTAATGACCTTGTTTAGAAAAACTAACACTAAGTGATTGAATTAATTGAAATACACTGTATCTATTTTTCTACACTCGCTACAGCCTGTTTATCTCTTCTTCTTTTTTAATGCAGGGGCTCTGTAGAACCAAACAGTGGTGGAGAGGGAAATGAGGATTGTTTGATTGTTGGTTTCTATGGAAACTCTTGGGTAGACTATACGTGCAAGGAAAAAATCAATTATATTTGCCAAAAAAGTAATAAAATAAATCAAATATCGTAGTTCCGTTATACAAAAACACCTAAGTATCCTACAAAAAGTACAGTTCTCCGATAATTGATATACACGATGATTTATGTTTAGGATCAAATCACAATACATTGACAACAACCAGTACGTACTTGATGTACTAGAGCGGTGGTTCCCGAACCGCGGCCCGCGGGCCAATTGCGCCGAACTTAAGTGAAACAGTTTAACGGTTTTATTTTGGTCACGTTTTCACTCTTTTTTCGTTCAATCGTTCAAGATACAGCCAATTGTTATGTCATTAGGTTTGGGCTCGTGCATATTCGTAACAATTCACTTATACCGATATCTTAAGTATATGTACCGGTATTAGGATTACATATCGCGGTATTTTAGTTATCAGTTAGTTATTCCACGGCCCGCTTATATCCTTTTGCATCTGATTTTGGCCTATGATCTCCGGTCCCCGGTCAATATTATACAATAGTCATTTTAGTATTTTTGAGATATTTATATATGGTCGTCAGGCACGTGGTATAAATTCAATGGAATCTATTTTGGTCTACAATGCAATTAATATTTTGTTTACAACAGAGTTTCAAGGTCCTTTCCTGACAGTAGAAAAAACAAGTAAAGCGCAGAGAACTTGTGCTAAGACCAAGTGTAACCCGGGTAATAATGTTGAATGGTATGCAAAATCCTTGATACCAACAGATCCTAACAAGAGTGTTTATCAAACAAAGAAATCTGGATCAGCAATATTACATTTACAAAACGCAGATATATCAGATGCAGTAGACTATTACTGTTCGTCGTGGTTAAACGGTGTTAAAAAAGGAGAATATACATTTAAACATGAAGGTAGCTTTTATTTTAAAATAGTCCTGTTTACTTCCGTTTTTTATTGAAACTGGCTGATTAAGATCTTATGTTCTGACTCCTCTTTGGTTTTAGCTTATTTTACTTAATACCACCACATGACCAAACTCAAAAGTCCGGTGAAAGAAGCTCGTTTCACAAAATAGATATATATATATATTGACCTGGGATCGCACTGGACACTTAAAAGTTGTCTTTGGGGTCGTCCTGGAAAAAGCTTGGGAACTCCTGCCATAGGTCAACTTTGTGTGCAATGACAAAGACTACGAAAGAAGATCTTATCCCGTTTCCTATATATTCTATATCTACAGAACATATTGTTGATGATAATTAACCTTCAAACATTGGGCTTTTATTCACTTTGAATTTTTATTCAAAAAGTGCATCTTCCACTACCACTACGTCCACTAACAAACTACATTATTTTATCAGTTGAGGGGACTCCAACAATTACCCATATTCAGAAATACACTTGCAACTCCAGTTTGTTAATCTCGTGGGAACCTCACAAAAATGCAGTTGGATTTCCTCACAAGTGAGATTATTTCAATGATTCCATGCTTACTATCCTCGTTATTTACATTTAATTTGAGTCAATTTTTGAGTAAAATATTTTGAGTTTTGAGTTTTAATTTACATATCCAAAAAGATTATCAAATTCAACGTCCTGACTTGAGATTACGTAACATCTAATAAATGTACTTTGGAATATAATATGATTTGAATAGTATTATATATATGAGAAAGCGATTACGTATAAAGCGATTACGTATAAAATTATCTACAGTATATTCAGATTTTCAGACCCTTTTAACCGTTATTTATTATGAGTAATCCAAACATGAATATGCCTATTTTAAGATGCGTTATTGCATATTTTGTCATGTGTTTTTTGGTATTATTGTTTTGTTTTATTCTGGATGAATGTATATCATTCGTAATATGAATTAGGCTTCCGCGTGACAATGAAATTATCTAATCTGAAACCTGTAGGGTTCTGTCTTATATTGCAACCCATTATAGGAATATATAGCAATTTGAAATAATTAAGTAAGAATTTTAGAAAAAATATAGCAGCAGCGCTTAAGTATTCTTGCCAATACATTTTGACTTGTATCAAAAATATTAGCCAATTCGATGGTAATTTTTCCAAGGTCAAAAAATTTGTTTTGAACAGGTGACGCCCTAGAGATGTAAAACAGCAATTACTTGATCAAACTAAAACAAGAAGAACTACCGTTTTAGAATAACTTATACGTTTACTTTTTATAATTTCATGTTACTCTTTAAGCAATACGATTATATTTTTTTAGAATTTTAGTAGGAGAACGATGGCACGAAGTAAAATGGGTTACACCACAGAAACTGCAGACACAGTCGACATTAATAAACAATTTAGATTCGGATACAACTTATGAAATAAGGGTAAGAAATATTTAACTTGTTTATATAGATAACCACCCAATTGGACTAGCTTTCTCAATAACAAGAGAGAAATGACTCAACATGTGGACACAAACGTTGAATCATGCGAAACAATGCCAATAGCAAATTTAGAAGAAAACCCGAGTGGCAAATTTTTCTGAATTAGTAGAATTGGGAGCAAAACAGTTGTTCCAAGAAAAGCCGCGAAAATATGAAATGCAAGAACGTAAAAACAATTGATGTTGATAGAAGTTTTTATTTTCAACTACTAAAATTTTGATTTTTTCGATTTCAACGAAATATTTTTCCCGAAATCTATACGCGCATTTCGTATCAAATTAGACAATAAAACGTTTTTAAAGTATCAAAAATATTTCCAATATTTTACTCCAGTCTAAAATATTATAACGCTGCTATGTAATGCTTTCATCCTGTAAATAATGTTTTATGCACTTAGCCAAGTGATAAAATAAGATTATGTTTTTGTTCAGATTAGAGCATGCTTATCAAGCGATGTTTGTACACAAATGGTGAACATATGGCGTGAAGTAAAAACAGGTGGAAAAACTCTGAGCGCAAAATATGTTTCCTTTAAACAAATTGAGGAAAATGAAACCTGCGTTATATCCTGGGATCTGATTAATGAAGAAAGCATAAAATTGTATACAGTGGTAAGTCCGTAATTCACTTTTATTATTTATTTATTCTCTGTTTTGGTGCAACAAACGAGCTATTTATTACTAAGACCCATATTCTAACAGAGTTCAGAAATTAGCTTACGTTAAATACAAAAATGTGTAAAGTGTAGTTGAGAAGTGTAAACGCAATCAACGTTCAACCGAAATGTAATAAATTGGCAATTTCAAATTGGTTGACTACTATTCAAGTTTCTATGTGGGATAAGAAACAAAACCTTAAAACACATCTAAAATAGGATTATTTGACAAAATATTGCTGAGGCTTGAAACATGAAAAATTGCAAAATGAAAAATAGTGGAGCATCTATATTTTCTACACTACACTATACTTCAAAACTAAAACGTAATGTATGATTTTTTTTGTCCAATAGGAACAAAATATTAGTTTTGTCGAGTATACGAGGCTTTATTTAATACATTGATCATGTTTCAGGAATTGGTTTTGAATTCAACTCTGGTTTCGTCGCGGTCTTCTCGAAAACAAAAGGTAGACTCAAACATATCAAACTTAACATCCGCAACTGAGTATCAGTTTCAACCAAAGCCAAATCGGGAATACTCTGCGTCCGTGGCAATAATCAATTGCGCCGGATCGAGTAAACCTTTGAGAGTGAGTGGTTCATGTAGTGGAAGTTCAAAAGGTAAAGAGAGTCGCTATCGTTTCCTCTCTCTATTTCTGTGATTATGATTGTGTTTATCGTGTTCAATATACACTGAGTGTCTTATGACAGTCTTCTCATAATTCTGCAATATAATATTTTGATAGCCCACAATAATCCATTATAATCTATAGCAACAACGAAAAGTCCTACCAGCAATCATGATTCAGTTCTTTAATAATGTAAATTAAGTTAGTTTAGTTTTGTGAACGTAAACCTAACTTGCAAGCAAGTATACTACCATCACAATACTATACAAATATTCCACTATCATAAAACATCATTCAAATGTATATTTAATGATAGATTCCTGTACAATATAGCTCGTTGTATTTTTATATTTATTTTCCTTGAACAAATTTTAACCTTGACAATTATTCACTTTCAGCTCCAACAATGGTTCACCCCCCTAAGATTCTTGGAGATTACGGGATCAGCAACGGTAGCGAAACAAATATTACGATACAAATGCCTGATGAAAGTAATGGTCTTATTAGGTGAGATCTAAAGCTTGTCAAACAAAAGAGCATTGCTCAAATATATGGAAACGAAAGTCATGAGAGCTGAGGGTATCGATTTTGCTGAAAAAAATATGGCGTAAACGAATAAAAAAAATGTATTTTTCAGTATATCAAAATTACACAGCAAAAGTTTGATAGCAAAATTAGATTTTATAGGACTAATACCTTTTTATTCGTTAACACAAAAATAGTACAGGACAATGCACATGTACAACACTATCATTTTTGCCTTCTCAAGTATTTTAATCACTGGTATTTTGTAAGACCTGTAAGACTAGCGCACTGCAGATTAGTTATGTTATCACGCATTCTTTCACTAACCAAATTATCTCATTCGGCCATTTTTACCAAAATATCTGATTTTCAAAAATTTCCTGAATTCTGAAGTTTCGGATGATGTGATAGACAACTATAAAAGGACAAATGAATTTGACCAACTACGACATATAAAAGCAAATCTCGAACTTGGTATTTCAAATTGGGCACAAAAGTGGGTTGGATACACTTTCCTTTGCAGTTGCATATTCGTACTTGTTGACATGGACGAGTCTGAAACAATCACTGAATTTACAATTGATGATTTGATTACTTTCAACAGCACAGCTGATGGAAAAAAATACATTGCCCTGGCAATTGAGGTTGCGAGGTAAATTTAATGCAAAAATATTTCCATTTAATAGTCCACGATTTTATTTACCTGAGTTATTCATTTTTTTTTGATGAATAATTTCAATTTGATATCGGCAAATGCTGTCACAAATATTCGAGACTTTCATATCTATTCACACTAAATTCATATCAGTTACGGACAGAATGCTATATTGTTGTATATTTAGAAAAAAACTTATCTTGTTTATTAGGAAAAAGAAATTGGAAGTTTGGACTCAAATTACACTCCAAGTTATTTTGCAACCCTTTTCCGTTATGGTTGAAATTTTTTATTTGGAAATCAGGAATGTCGACTTGAATAACATATACCGGAGAAATCCATATTTTGAAATTTGTAAATAAAGTTTCAAGACATACTTCAGGAACAGAGAAAATTGACCAAGCTCTTTGCCTGGATCAAGACTTTGTATCTCGGCTTATGGTATACACCAGATGAACACAAACTTTACAAAGGGATCGTTTTGTTAAATTGTTGCAGATGGGGTGATATTTGTTGCCGGGAAAAATTTAGTGGCAGTGACGTGGCGTCACACCAGCCCTAAACTTTTACTACAAAGTTGCCGATTAGCTGCAATTTCATTGGTATCTTACGGGAGATGGGACTAGAATTCTGTTAATTGATCAAATGATAGCATTGACCTTTCGTAGTGATTTCTCACAAGAGGAAAACTTTATTATATGTTTCGGATGATTCAATAGATTTTGCATTCATTATACAAGTCAAAAGGATTAGTAGATTTCCGAATGTGGTAAATAATATATAATTATTTTTTAGCATGAAAGAAAATACTTTAACCGTTACACTCGGAGACGAGTCAGTAACTCAATGTGACATTGCAGGATTTGAAGAGACAGCTGAGGCGATGGAAACCGATTTTTTATTTATCGGAATAAATCGGAAGTTGAATAAAGAAAAATTGTACAGGTTCTTCGTTTAATATATATTATTTGACTTGATTTTGTCTGAGTTGCCATTTTAAGCCCATATCCGAATCATTATTTTTCCTTAACAAATCTATATTTCAAAACAATCAAACCGCAAAATCTTGCGACATTTATTAGTTAGTTGATAGTTGACATTATCTGCGTTTAGTTGAAAACAATCGAACATTCTGTCTCGAATTCATGTATATATATATTACGTATTTGAAGCCGTAATCGCAGTTTTGTATTAATTGTGATTATGATTAGAAGACTTTGTGTAGGCAGAAATAATTTGATATAGTGCGTATATGGAAATACATATATTATATTACAATTATAATACAATAATTTTGTTGGATTGATGAAAACGATGTTTCAGCCAGATTACTTGACTATGTTGGTGTCATGTTTTGGAATTGTTTAAGATGAAAAAAACTTCAGAAAAATATGTGTATTAAGTTAGTATATTATAAAATTACTTTGTAATGAGAATCTATATAATGTTTAAAAAGCGTGCATTAGGCCAAAACGGTATTCGCAGTACTTATGGAATTCCTTGTAAAAAAATAACAAAAATATAATTGTACCATAAAGTAAAAAGTTTTTAAACTTTTATTCTAGCATTTCGATCGTTTCTGCAACGCCATCCGAAAAAGAGATTTACCTCAAACGAAGTTCGCAGATAACCTTGGGAACAGGTAACGTCACAGTTGTCAATTAGTTATGTCTTTTCTACATCGAGTTGGACTAACTTAAATTACATTCGGAATTATTTATTCTTTTTTCTCGCCATTGGAAAAAAGTCGCTTTATATTACTATGTTTAATCAATTCAAGATTGAATTGGAAAAAAATTATCACAAATAGTTAGAAATGAAATATTTATTTTCCAATTTATATAGATGATTAGATAATAAAAGTTATATTTTGAAATTATTCGAAAGCTTAAATTTGAATTTTTGTTCAGAAAAGAAATCTTTTACTTTCAACTTCCCGAGTTTTCTGATTGGTTTTATTATCCCACTGTTGTTCCTCGGCATCACTGGATGGATCATACGTAAACAGAAGCTCAAGATAGAGGAAATGGAACAAAACGAAGCCATAAAAATTCGTAACTACGAAACCATATCGGATCAAGGTAAAATTGAAATTACACTCTGCAAAATTTATGAACAGTATTCGGCTTGGTTTTTAACTGCGAGACACTATTTAAATTATAAATGAACAATAAAAAATTTCAGTTCGCATGCTTATCATAAACTGAAACACAGTGGTAAAACAACGGTATTGAACAATCAGTGTGGGTTTCAAAGATAAATGAAACAGAAACTAGCTGAAATAGCTCCTTGAACATTATCTGTCTAGATTCCTCAACAACAAATAATGAACCAAATACCAAATTCCTGGATTATAAATTTAGATCCATTAAAAGTACGTCCGACAAATAGTCATACTAACCTAATACATTGACACAATTATAAACTAACACTTTTCTGTTTATACTTTTAGTATAATGTTTTCATTCTTCAGAAGCAACAACTTCCAACCATCAAACTGTTGAAACGACATACGAAAATGTATTAGAAGAAATGGCTGGCTATGAACAACCGCTTCCTTCAACAAGAGTTCAAACCAATATTGAAACCTTCTATGAAAATTACAGGGCTTGATAGAGCGTTATCACACAAGAACTCGCAAGATATCTATAATTTGCATTATACAACTAATTGTCGATTTTTTTTTTATCGTTGAATTAATTTTAATTTTGTTACCGGACTGGCGTGACAAAGAAGATGAAGTCAACTATATAAGCGGAATTTTAAAGAATAAATAATTACGTAATAATCTGTCCTGAAAGAAATACAAAATCTAAACGTAACATAGTGACAACAGTTAATCGACAGCTGACCAAATCTTGCAGCAAAAAATAGACGAGTTGTCACGAGTTTGGCGACACAGAACTCCCACAAATATGAAACAATGTAAAAATATTTTCTGACGAAAAACCTTATTTTAACTGCTGAATGCTTGAAATCATTTAACTATTTCAACAACATGAACAATACTTTAACAAACTATCCACGATTTTCCTCTTTTAAATATATACGCAAATTATCAGGGGTCCTAGTCGCATTAATCAAAGTAAATTGTGATGATTTTAGTGCAGTGTAAGTTACGACAGTTTTCACTGATTTCGCCTAAATATATTGCCCATTTGCGGTGGATATGATTTTTTTCAAAGTTTACTTTCATTTTATTGGTAATGTTGGACCTATTACATGACCGATGAAGTACTTTATATTTGGTCTTATTTTTATTAAATGAAAATTATTAATTTACTTTAGAAAATGGACGGAAATCATTAACTGGAATAATATCCTAATAGGTATAATCAAGCTAGGTGACTATAATAGCTACAATATAGGTGACGTGCTAAACGAGCAAATTGGCATTGAATAATTTCCGTTTTCATTTAATTAAAAATAGTCTGAATTAATATAAGTTGCTTGGAATATGTAGAGAGATGGAGTTATTCCTCTAACATTTTAAGCAACTATCTTAGAGTTTTATATTTGAAAGCAAAAAACACAGTTTAGTGTCGAAATATTTTGGGCAAAAAGTATTTGTATGTAATGTATATGCGTTTGTATTTTTCATTCTTTATTGAAATGGTATTTTAAATCAAAAAGATCAATAAATTTGTCACCACGTAATGGTCATTATTAAACGATGCTGTAGGTCTGAAGAAGTTAGTCTTAAAAGAACATTACGATTGCGCCTCACTTTTTGTAAGATGATGTGAGGTCGTTCGTATGTATTCACATTCAAGCATATTTATGATTGAAATCACACAAAAAGGTTACCAAGCAAGAAGGGAGAAAAGGGTTTTGTTTCTTGTCAACAGCAACCTATTAGACACGAAGTGGATCTATTGGTTGTTTTGTTAAAGTATTGTTGCTTCTGTAATTGTCGGAAAAAAAAATTCTTCATAACTGATGAATTAATCAATTTGAATAGTTTAGTTTAAAAAAGTTGGTCTTTGACCTCCGTGCTCATTAGTTTAAATTAATCGAAATTTATTAGGAACGTTGAATTAAGCTTTCTGGGAAATAAACTAACGTGTTTATTGTTTTGATAACAATTTTAAAATTCTTTATCCCGATAAAGTGGCTGAGTTCCTTTTCACAGATCTTCATGCCTTTCATATTGTTAGTCTCATTTCATTTTTGTATTACAAGCATTACTCTTTAGAATTTAACTACATTGGTCGTGATAGTAGATAAACCATACCCAGACTCATCAAATAAGAATCCACAATATTTGAGATAAATATTTATGACTTTGGAAAAAACTAACGAGATATAGAACAATATGTTAGTTCTCTAAAAATGATGCCTTTATCTAAATCCAATCGATGCGGAAATATCATTTTTTTTTCAATATAAATGATCATATAGATTATTTATTTATATTTTTAATAAATATAGTTTTCAGCTCCGAAATGCAAAAATAAAACAATTAAACTCAAAATTTCTTAAAAATCAACGATGAAAGAGAAATAAATTTAAATTTGAATACAAATAATAATTTACATATACAATTTAATAAGATAAAAACCTATTTTTCAGCACAATTTTGTGCCGCATTGTCTGCTTATTTAATCAACGCAATAATCAATTTGACAGTATATCGAGCAGTATCACGTTTCGGACAGATCAAATTGCAGTTTAGATGTTGTTATAGACCAGTGTTCCCAACCTTTTTGGGTTGCTGATTATTTTCACACCAGGAAATCTTTGCGGACTCAACGTGCGTTAACTGTAAAACTCTGTGTTGAGAAGCAATAAAGCCAAAAACAACAGAATTTTAACGAAGTCATTTTATAATCCGTATTTACAAAATTTAATATAGCGAGGTATCCGTATTCACAAAAGGAAATATAGCGAGGGACTCCATCATTGAGACATCGAGAACTGCTCGCTCTGACAAACTCGAAAGATAATTTGAGATCACTGGCAACGATTCGCTGAAGAAAATTAGGGGAAGAATTTTCTTTTTTCTTTTTTCGCCTCGAAACAAATCCTCCTAAAAGGTTTTACTCCCTGTTCTTTGAAATCTGATTAAATTAACCTAAGGGTATTTGATATTCAAATTACTGTGCAGTCCAATCGTTCGATTCAGCCAGCACGATTGACGTGCTACTTCCAAGTCACATGTTACCAGCAGATATTCTAATAGGTTGCTGTTCGAATATTTTGCCCAGCACTACTCAGTGATTGGTGCTCCCGAAGTATGCGAACCAAGATGGCGGACATCGGAACGAAACATGGTTAACAGGTTAGGGTTAGGCGATATTTTTTTTCCAATTTTCCTTATTTTAGTCCTATTATCAGTTCGAAGACTAGCCAAGAGCCTCCCGTAGTATTTTTACCTAAAATTATGGCCTAACCCTAACCTAGTACACATATTGCATTCCGATGTCCGCCATCTTGGTTCGCATACTTCGGGAGCCCCCAGTGATTGATAATTATTGACTCGATTAATTAATACATAAAAGGTTAGTGACCTACATGAAATATACTACTACATAACTTTGTAATTTGGAATTGCGGACTCATTCAAACGCTCTGCGGACTCATTTGAGACCGCGGACTCGGGTCGGGAAACATAAACATACAAAAACAGTTGATTTCAATAGAGCTTTCGTACAGTTTGTTTCCACATGAAATAGTATCACAAGTTTTGAGTTTTGCAGTGCATGTTTCGGGAAAAGTTGTAATTTGAAAAGCTCATGGATCAATGTAATCGTATAGATATAACCTCGTAGAAATTTGTCGATATATATCTTTCTTGACCAGTTTTAGATAGCGAATTCCAGCTCGGCATTATTAAGAATGGATCATACTCAAATAGACAAGAAATAATGATATTGATGTAATGAAATTTTGATCAGTAAACAATCAATCAAACAGTCAATCCTCAGTGATTGAATCAGGCACTATACGTTTCATAGGGAGATTCTTCTACATTCATTTGAAAGCTTGTTGGCACATATGTATGTTTAGGCCAATTGGGTCTTTAAAGGCATTTGGTGGTGAGCGTTATGTTGCTGGGTTGTTCTGGGTCCCAGCTAGTGAAAATAATAGTTTAACCGCTAATTAAAAATCAAACTCTAATTTTGTTTTTGTTCAAATATTTTGTTTAGAAAGTATTCAAAGCAGGAATCCCTGGAGGATCCAAAAACATTAGGTATAATGTAACTCCAAGATGAGTCAATCATGGAATCTGAAATATATTTTATAATAAAATTTCGTAATTCTATATAATTTGCTGCATTTTATATTTGTATCTGAAACAAATGTCCTACCTATGTCTGATATATCTTCATAGTTGTGATCGATAGTGTACCTAGCCATGAAACAACTTAATGTAAATTATACTCAATTATTTCAAGACATTTCAACCAATAAACACACAATGTGAAAGTAAGTAAGTGTGGTAACACTAAAATTTGAAGTGACTGAATTCAAATAATATGAAGATCCTATAATTATATTTATTTTTTAAAGGTCAATAGTTGGATTTTTATTAGCTCACTTACTCTTTTAAATTGTTGATTTCTCTCTTCATCAGAAAAAGCATAAATGCAGCGTTGAATAGAAACAGAAGAGGAATCCAAAAACCAATGACAAAACTTAGTATGTCAAAGTTGAAAGCTGACTTTGGTAAAATAAGAAGTATATTGCCATAGTGTAACTATAAAAGTGAAATGTATAAATTTTTTGTTAATTTTTTTTATGGATTATTTGCAAAGCACGTGGGATTAAAAATTCCAAGCAACAACATATGACATTTCTGGTCTATCAGAAATACCGTGCAGTACTTAATATTTTAAAGTAGTATTGCATAGTTTTGAGTTGAAATGAATTTTTATGTAATGGTGTATAAAAAATTCCAGTATAAAAATACTTTAGTAAGAATAAATGTTTTAAAACTTACATTCCATATAGACAGAGCATGAACCAATTGCCCCAACGGGTGGAGTGTCACAATTACCATTTTCAATATGAGCAGAGTATTTTCATGATTTGTAATTGGTTCAAATGAATATCTTCCAAGATATTTTGACATTGTAACGTTGATGATAAATTTTGTAGAAAATGTTGATCCAATTTCTTTTGAAATCAAAGACAGTTTCTGCCATAAACAAAAAAATCGAATAAATTAATCAGACTAGAAAAATGAACAGTGATTTCACGGATATAATTATCATTCGCTATTTACCAATATTACCAATAAACATCAAACACATCAAAATAGCATATGCATATGCAACAGCCGCATTAATCACGTTTTTCATTCTCACAAATTGTTTTAACCTATTACGCACATACCACAAAGTGTGGGTGTTTGTTTACTGCTTTTCTGTTTGACATCATCCATGATATAAGACAGTTTCGATTGTTTTTGTTTTGCGTTAGAAAAGCAACGTCAACCGCGTCTGCTCCATCGGTCGTCACGTTCTTGGTGACAGAATAAATATATTTACATTCACGTTCAGTCAAACATGCTGATACCTATGCATAATTTATGTTTTAATAATATAAGTTTTAGGTTTAATTTTGATCAAATTCAATCAATATTGAAATATTAAATTGAATTAAAATTAAATGATTTCATTAAAATAAGTGAACTATATTTTCTAAGATAGCAAAAACACACTATGTTAACTATTTTTATTTCACATTACTAGTATCGTTTTTTGTTCCTAATTTGCAACAACTTGCATATTAAAAACAACTTGAAAATCAAAAGCGTTTGATCAAAACAATTGGTTGTTTGAGGTCAAGTATATGAATTCCTCACTTTTACTTTATATTCAGCAAAAGGTGCAAAACCATGAATTGCAGTTGATTGTTCTTTCTCAGTCAAATGGTTGATCCAAATTTCCTCATTCATCTTTTCAGATAGCGTGGTTACATCAATCCTACTCAAAATACAAAATGTATACAATATGTCACCAGCAATACTTTTTTTCAATTTGAGAACATTGTAAAATTTAGTGAAAATCAAAAATACCTGTAAGGAAAACTAACTGCTTTGACATGAGGCTTCCATAATATCAGTAAGCTTGAGTTACAGAAGTTATTCGATATTTCGTTTATTGTGGGGGTACCTCTGGCTGTAGTAGTATTAAGAGCAGAGGTTTAAAAGCATCGTCTTCGGATAACACTTTATATTTTTTGATAAAAAGTCATAAATCTCATTTATTTAAGTTAAAATTTTAATATACATTCTCCTGCAACGATATCAGATTGCACAAACGATTAAAATCTCACCAAATATCATTTTATCTCATTAAAGGTGATATCAAATTTTATATTGAAACTGGGGAAACAATTTGAACTAAATAAAGCATAAGATTGCTTTTTGGTCAAGTATACTAAAATCTAATTTGACTTCTGAATTCTTATTTTATTATAAATTCTATTTGCCGTGATTTTATGTGTCTGCAAACAGTGGTCGGCAACCTTTTTCAAGTGACGGACCGGTAAAGCTTGATCAAACTTTTGGCGGACCACCTTTTTACAAACGAACTAAGCCTATGCAATAAATTATACGCATTAAGAAATTTATGTTGACAATATACTAAAAACGACGGTGATGCTATTTAATGTGATGTCTGTATTTGTTTGATGGCCATTAACTGTTCCCATATTTGAGATATGGTCGACATTGACACACGTAACGGTACGATGCTGACTAGGCATATCGAGCAAACCGGTTTTGGAATGCGCAAAAAAGAAAAATATTTTTCCGTTCAAGCACTATGGAATGCTCGACCCGCGTCTCTCCGTTTTCCAGACATTTTCAAATTTTAAAAATCAAAATTTGAACGACATACAACTGACGCTACTTGTTACATAAGAAGCTCCGTACAGCAGCACTTGTCACCACATAAATCCGTATAGAGACAATAATGAATTTGGGATTAATTTTTGTTTTATTTATTAAATGTCGGATCGTTCAAGGGCCGCAACAAATTAGTTCGCGGGCCGCATTTTTTCCGACCCCTGGTAATGTGTTTGTCTGGTGTACTGTTGGGTGCTGTTTTTTAGTTGTAGGGTTTGTGATTAGATTGTAGAGGTTTTATTACGGCATTGTCCGTTTTTGTGTCACCTCTCTGCGGACCGGCAGTAACCTTTCCGCGGACCGGCGATGGGCCGCGGCCCGGTGGTTGCCGACCACTGGGTGCAAATGCAGTGGAAATTCTCTTCCGAGATTTATCTTTATTGTTAAATACGACGGTGTTCTCTTGATGTTGTAATTATTATTTTTATTATTAAAATCAATGCATTCATTATGAACAGAAAAGGTCAATGGAAATGTATCAAATTAGGAAAGCTTGGAATAATAACCAATTTTTATATCCTTGTTCTCCAATCATCGCTACGTCGGTACCATCCTGCCATTTCCAATCTCCTTCTGTAGCAATGTCGTTTCCTCCGATGTAGTAAGAATTTTTTTTTTAAATTGATTCTAAAATATAAGTTATTCACTTATAGTATGGCCCGTGGTTTAATTCAATTACAGAACTCATTCTGGAAATTTAAAGTATAAAAATTATTCGCAACTTAACATTTTGTTCTACAATAATCAAACAGGAGCTCGAAGCCGACGAAGCACGTGCAACGACCATATCTAAGATTGGAGTAAAAAAATATTCCGTCCTTCCCGACCCTGGGATAATGCTCGATCCCAGGTTTCCAGGCTCAATACTATAGTACGTATAATAGTGTGCAATATTTCGTTACGTGGAAATGAATATACTTGACAGCCAAATTCATTCAAGTTTTTTTTAACTCGAAACTTCATATTCTCCTTCATAAGATTTCATACATAGCCCTAACCATCAAACGACTTATTTACATATGTTACATCCTGTTTTAGTTCATCATTCGAGGTGTTGCTTCAAGAAAACTTGCGTAATAAATAAAATTAGATTAAAGTAAACAATTAACTCACTCAATTGTCGCATTAATGACATCAGTCATTTTTTGACTATCGACTTTAGCCAGATATCCTCCCAATAATTCGCAGACATCTTTTGCCTCTTGGTAAGTTCTTCTGGTATCGTTGAAAATTAAAAGTTCGAACTCACCAACGCATTTCTTTTGAAAAGGTTCGGTCAAGTTGTAAACTCCAAAATCTTAAAAAATGATTGTTCAATTTGTAAACTTCAACAACTAAACAAATAAAATAGTAAAAGATGATAGAAGCTTAATATTATGAATTATGTGAATATTTACCATGGGCAATGCATGTGACGATGATTTGTAGAAGTAATGCTATTACGAAGAAATTCTTCATGTTAGTATTCTGGAATTTGCTGAACCTGGGTCGTAAAGTTTCTTTCCGTCAATACATATAGCTACGTGTAGTATACAAACCCAAAATTAACTCGAAAAATACAATTACACGACCTGCATGATTTCTTAGAACATATAAATTGTGCTCATTTTCAACCGGAGTAAGTTGACCTAGGTCACAATAATCTCAATACAATTGTATTGTGATCAGTCGTAATCTAATATATACATATACTTTTTTTCTTTTTTGCACTTTTTTCAATTTTTTATGCTTACTAAGTGGAATACTCCTTATCAGTTTTTAAAGCTTTGGGGTCTTACAAAGGCACTACCTGGCCGTACGCTTTTATTGGTACAAGTCCAATCATAGATTAATATTTGATATGAACAATTAACAACAAGATATGCTCATTCTATTTTTCTGCGATAATTTCAAATAATCGCAAGGATTAGCAACAACATATGCTTGTATTTTCATTTCGCTTTTTCTATGAGAATTTCAACAAAACAAAACTTCTCGCTATTTCGTTTCCATTGTAATACTCCAATTCTAACCTGATTCAATGAAATAACAAACCATCTTTATATTGAAATTTTGTTATTCTCAAAGCACTCCTGTAAGCGCCAATAAGTAAGTGAGATTATTTGTCACATAAAATAGAAATGATCACGATTATACTGTATCATCGCATAATGCGGTGGGTGCATCAAAATATTTTGATAGTTGATATATTTATCGTTTACTGATCGTTATTACGTATATGAGTGTTAAATTATGAAACGTTGACCTGGAAATCTGAATTCCTAACACATGTACATGTTATTTTGCCATGGTCAGCATATGGTACAAATAGCCGCATGCGTTTATACTTTATCTCTCTTCCAGCTATTGACCTAATTTATTTGACATGGTCTTTTTAAAGTTATTTTTTTTGTCAACCACTAAGCCCTAAAGCTTCTCTTATGGATTTTTAAAAGCGTGTGCTAGAGTTCTATTCAGCAATATATCTTTAAATTACACTCCGAAAAAAAAATTTTTTTTGCACAAATATCTCAAAAATTTCTAAAAATAAATTGGACTTTGAGAAATTCTGTGTACAGTAGAGGGTTAATAATTAATTCTTGTAATAAATCCCATTTCTCTGAATGGGTTTAAAACAATTGTTCTATAGTGTAAAATCATTTGTATCATTTTAAATTATTTGAAACCTGTGACTTATAAAGATATTAATTTATATATATATTTCTTACTACATCACAAATCGCATGGCTAGTCATGCGAGTAACTTTGCTTTACACGTTTTGTCGCGAATTTGATTCAGTAAACAAAGGTAGTCGTTGCAATTCTCGGATTACGTATGTACTTGCGAGCAAACACAAACGGACAGCCCTACAAATTTGGGGCAAAGATGGCATAGACACACGTGCAATATTACAGAGATTGCACAGAACGTTCGTGAGACACTGTTTGTAGTTAATATTTGAGACCGGGTTAAAAATTCACTGTTACTCATACAAGAAATGGCTAAGAACATAATTCAATATGATGGAAGTGATTCGGCACTTTATTGTGAGCATTTAGAACCGTATTTTATTGCAAAGGATATTGTGATGATAACAAAATATCAACATAAATTATACTAAATTCCACCAAATAGTACACAATTTTGAGGTTTGGTACTTCTGGTGGGATTAGGTTAGGATTTGTATATTTATCTCGGGGCAGAAGAAAGCCGATAAGAGGGCTTAATCATATGGCGAACCACGGCCTTTCGCCCGGTTACTAGTCCATGGCGGGATATGGTATTAGTTAACCAGTTATTTCTTTTCGGAGGCATGGACTTGATGGTGGGGAAAGCCCTGATCGACCAGCGGTTACGTGAACCACCCTTCGGCGGCGGGGAGTACAGCAATCCTCTCTTACGTAACTATCCCCGCATGGAATTCGAACCTTCCTACCCAAGCAGAATAATCAAAGATGCGGTGCCGAGCGTATGCCTAACGCTTAGCACGATATGGCACACCGCCGAGCCAACAATGGGCGCAACAATTTTTGCATTTGTCATTCCTAACTCCCATCTAACTTACCTACGTCACGTTCACTCCAAATCGAGCAAACTAAGTCTCATACAAAGTTATATACGTTAGTGAGTTCGTTATCGTCGGTGCAGGCATTGTATACGGCGTGGCCTTTCCAACTTCGGGTGATCGTCTGTGCGTTTTGGACGACCGTCCGTATACTTTGTTGGGCCTTATTACGCCACTGGGGCAGTCAATGCAAATCTCTGATTACGTGTGTACTGGAGAGCAAACACAGGGTTACCTAATGACTGCATTAGTTATTATCGGGATAGCTATTTTCAAACAATCTTCATAGTAAGCTACCTAATCCTGAGACAGGTATAATATAATTCACTAAAAAGGAAAAACTTTATACAGATATCAATTATTGTAATGCATCAATTTATATGTATGCAGTATTGCAATCAAATAATAGTCAGAAAAAAATAACAAACCAATAAGAAAGGTAAAACAGAGAAACTTCACAATTGGTTAAAATTACAAGCAACTTTGAATCACAACCAGGTCAGCCATAGTAATACTAACACAACATAATAACAACATTCTACTTATGTATGCGCGATAAACAAAGTTATAGTTTCAGTTTTTTTTTTCAATATCATTCCCATACACATATATATATACAGGGTGTCTCAAAGGTAAGTATACACTTTTAAGTTTTGTTTGCTTTTCAGGTACTCATCATAGAGCGTTCATTTTTTTAGGGAAACATAGTATGGATAACTAGTAAAACTTAGGTATTGTTTGCATTTTTCAACAACCCATAGAATGACAAGGAGATCAACCCAAAAAATGAGGAGCAAAATTGCTGATTGGCAAGAAGCATGTAAATCAATAGGGCAAACTTAGCCCCTTATCAACAAATGATAAATAATTCGTGGTTTTTGAACAGGGGAATTGACAAAACTCGATTAATAATTGGCCAATCGGTCTATCAACTTTATATCGAACTCAAGTATTGTACGGTTCGTAGGCTGATTCCACGTTGGTTTGAATCCTCGTTAAAGAAATTGGTTGCTCATAGCCGACCGTTCTTTGAAGAGTATTTGAACCCGATATTTTGGAGCGGTGGTTGGGATTTAGAGCTGTCAAAATATATTTGGAACAATATAAGGATTAATGTAAAACACATTTAAAAGATACAATCTCATTATTTTGTTTGCGTATTATATTCCTACCCTAAATTCTTTATCAACTTATTTTAATGTTATTATATTAGAAATATGTTTCTAAGAAATTTATTTGCAAAAGAAATTTTCAGCATGTTATCTAACCTTTATTAGGTATGGTTTCGTAGTTATGGTCTGTTGCAATTGGAGATCTGAAATGAAAATAACAAGTTTTCATGTAATTCCCCAAAACAAATTAAAACAATAGTTCTAAACCTAATAGCAATCTGCATTAGCTATTACTATATTTATATAACCTTATTTAATATGATTAAAGCATATTGCTACAAAGTTTTTGTATTTAAATTCATGTTTTAAAATTTATTGTTTCGGGAATGAGCCAACTTACAATTTCAAATTGTTTATCTTTTGTTTTAGTCGGATAATACACATTGTTGCAATGAATAGAAGTAAGAGAGGAATAATGAACCCGATAACAAAACTCAAGGTATCAAACATGAACGACGTTTCGTCTGAAATATACGTAAACAAAAAGCTGAGAACGAAATAAAAGTTTGTTACGCTTTTATAGTAGAAGTTTATATTAATAGTTCCAGTTCTTAACAGCAAAGTTTTCATTTATGTGAACTCTGCTGCGGTTTGTTACTGCCGGAATTTAAGTTGTAGGATTAGCTTGTTATGAAAGAGTTCAGCTAGATATACGGCGACTTAACAACTGGTAGTCAATAGTGCTCTTACTTTTTGAATTACCAGTGCAATAACCAATTGCATCAACAGGTGGACTATTGCAATAAAAGTCTTGTACGGAAGCCGAATACTCGTGATTTGTTTCTGGTTCAATACATTGACGCAATTGAAGATGTTGTTACATTGATCATTTGTTTGGTCGAATATGATGATCCAATAGTAGTTGAGATTAGATACAGTTTCTGCTGAAAATATGTTTAAATGAATGAGGAAGCACTACCGTAAAATATGAGTTGATACACATAATAGCTGCGCATTACTAATCAATAGTAAAAAATGCGATAGCATCATATGGTACAATTTCACTTTTTACTCAATGTTTTTTGAATTTATCGGTCATTTAAACATTCCACAACCAAGTGATACTTACCACAGAATACGATGAGTTAGATCTCGATATTTTGTTAGACATCGTCCAGGATATAACACATGTTTGATTATTTTTGTATTGAGCAAGCATCGCTGGCGGGATTGGCTTGTTTGTTTCACCGGTCATGGCTGTTTTTGTCGCAGAATGAGTGGAATGGCATTCAAGCTAGGTCACACATGCTGTAATCTGAAGAATATTTAACAACAGTTTATTTTTTCACGCGTCGAGTCTTATTTAGAAAAAAGTATAAATGGGTACGTTTGACGAATCTGTTATATTTGATTCTCTTAATTATAATTGAATCTGAAACAAGCTTCCGTAGTTTTACGTACTCTAAGATAATGCACCAATTAAACAAAGCAGTAATAGTTAGATTATTCTGGATTTCAAAACTTATGCAGCTCAGCCACGCAGGGGTAAAAAAGCATGTGAAACATGAAAATGGTAATAACATATGTATGCACTACACAATCGTAACACATACAAGCCTTATGCAACTATATATAGTTCAACTAAAAATGTTGGAATGTGTTTTTGTATTTTGAAGACGAAAATTTGAATTTTATTCAACAACCTATAAGAATACCTCAACTTTGTAGTCCGAAAATATTGACAATCCATTTACTTCGAGAGTTTGTTCTCCGTCTATTGGTGAATCGATCCAAAATATTTTATTTTCTCCCTTCAATACATGTGATAAATTGATTCTGAAGAGAATAAATAAAATTCAATCTGTTATCTCAAAACGTCGCAAAATGTTATAATCAATACACCTAATAAAACTTTCTACGTACCTGTGTGGAAATCCAACTGCATTCTCATGTGGCTTCCATATGATGAGCAGGCTGGATTTACAATTATTTTGCATCACTCTATCAATTGTCGGGTTTCCAGTCACTATTGTAACGAACAGAAATAAAAACTCTGAATACGTTATGGAATTTTGTAGAAGTATATAGAAAAGATCACGTCAAACCAATTAAATGAATAAATAGGAAACGTTCAAATGAGAAAACTCTGAAGTTCTTCTCAAAACAGGAAATTGAATATATTTCTTATATCGGCCTTAAAATCAGATTTATTTCTATCAAAACAAAGACTATCAAAACAAAAATGAATCTACTAAATTCTATTTATTAAGTTGTAATAACACGATATAAACCAGCGTATTTTTATTTCTATTTAATTATAAACGTTTTAATAGATTAAGTACGTACCCTTAAATTTTATTGTTTTTCCAACTTTCCAATGGTTATTCATTTTATAGTTGCAACTGTAATTTCCCGAATCTGATATGTCATCAAAGTTATTCAGATACAACGTTGCCGATCCTGGCCGTAAGATTTGATACACACTGCTGTTACTAGTTATTGATACTCTTGCTGATGCTTTGAACCATTCAACAATGAAATGGCAAGATTTTGCAACACATTTCTGTTCAGTTGTATTAACCGTCTGTATTTCACTTAATATATCTGGTACGTCTGCAAAGCATATTGATTCATGCAGTAATAACCCAAACTACAAAATGTGATCATTTACTCTCATAAGTGTTTTATTTAAAAATTTAATACTATTTACTGTTTGGAAGAACATCTTACTTTTCTGGCAAATGTAGTGGATTTTTTCGTGACAACTTGAGTCAATCCATTGATACTTGAATCTTCCTACCGTCATACAATCCTCGTTACCATCATTGTTTGGTTGATTAGATCTCCTACAATGAAAGTAAATTTAAATTCAATCCATCTGTACACTTTGCAAAGATTAATCTCGCCATAAAATATGTACATTCGTACGTGTGGTGTAAAAAGAAGATAATGCTTCTGAACTATACTAATTGTCATTTTTAATTGCTAAGTTCATTTCTTTCGCGCATGAAAGTAAGGAAAAATTATCTTACCATTTATTGAAATGACCAAATTAAATATTATGTATAAATCCATTTATTTTAAAATATTTCAAATTTTCAGCAGAAGAAAATGCATCTTCACAAACCCGTTTTAATATCCAATTTCTTCCATTAATATCAAATTTTCCAAGTGTTGACATATTTGCAATGAATTTATAATTTAATGCTTAATGTTTTAATGATTGTATTACACAAAAAAAATTAGGTTTATCATTTTTATTCTTCAATACATAACTATTTTTTTCAATTAGCTCGAATGTCGAATTTAAAATTGAATTTCATAGGTACTGAGAAAACCGTTTTGAAATGATAACATTATTTTGTGCACTTTAAAATAAATATATATATATATTAGTTAATGTATATTTAGTATGTTCCAATTTGAATAATGAACCAGTTTTGATCCTTTGATCCCTATCCTTCTTCTCCTCTCATTGTCACATTAGTACCATCCTGCCATTTCCAGTCTCCCTCTCTAACTATGTCGTTTCCTCCAATATAGTAAGGATTGTGATAGTCTATTCTGAAACATATCACTTTTTTTAAAATGAAAAAATTTAAAAGTATATAAAAATTTGAAATCAACATATTTTATTTAAACTTAGTAACAATTGATTTTGTCATAAACTTTGAAAAATTGTTGTCTACCTAGCAGGTCGCAAGCAATACTTCTACTATCAATTCAACTTCTGGACAAGGCTGTTTTTATATTTACAATATTACATGCAAATAAAAAAAGATTATCGTATTTATGTAGTTTGCATTTTATATGCCTGTCAATATAAATTGATTCTAAAATAGCATTTGTTTGGTTTTGTTCAAATTTGCAAAACACTATTCTAAAACAAAAAGTAGTGTTTATGGAATGATGAAGTAATTGAATTAAATGCTTTATCAAATATTTTGAATTTATGTTTTTTATGTTTTTGGAACAACGTTACGAGAAAGCAATCAAATTCCATAAATAAATTATCGATGTAAAAGAGCTTCAAAAAAATTACGTTGTAATGATAATATTTCATTATCCCGGTTAACCACACTTCAAGTTGTATGCCATTCTGCTTGAGTTATTGTTGATTAAAATAAGTGCAGAATACATTCGTGTTTCATATTTGGATTTCAAATCAAAAACTTATTTTTAGATATCTAAAGAAATCCTGTGAATATTTTTGAATATTTCTCTGATAAATTAAACTAATGCATAAAATTGATTGTGTATATTGTTTAGCAGTAGGATACTAACTCACTCAATTGTTGCATTAATGATATCGGTTATTGTTTGATTATCGACTTTAGCCAGATATCCTCCCAATAATTCGCAGACATCTTTTGCCTCTTGGTAAGTTCTTCTGGTATCGTTGAAAAATAAAAATTCGAAATCACCAACGCATTTCTTTTGAAAAGGTTCTGTCAAATTGTAAACTCTGAAATCTAAAATTTGATTGTTTTAACTTCAACAACTGGACGACAGAAATAGTGAAAAATGAATGAAGCTAAAAGTATGAATTAAGTGAGTTATTACCCTGAGCAATGCATGTGACGATGACATGTAGAAATAATGCCATTACGAATAAATTCTTCATCCTGATATTTCAAAATTTTCTAATGCTTGGTCAAATATAGTTTATTCCCAACAATACGTATAGCTAGTTGGGTTATGGTGCAAATTGTCTATAAATATTCCAATTGCGAGAAACTTTTGATTTCTGAAAACAAATACCCTGAAAATTTAAATCGTGGTAATCATCTACTGGAGTAATCTAACCTAGCTCACAATAATCTTAGTTATATTATGATCAGTCATGATCTAAGACTTATTTTATTTTCACTTATACACTTATACTAAACTCGATATTTTGTCATTTTGCTACTTATTACCCTATAATTTTTAGTAGGTTCAAAGCTGTAGGCATTATAAAAATGCACACCCTTGCCATATGCATATGTAGTACAATTACAGACTAATATATAATATTTTCAAGTATAAAGATTGACAAAAACATATGCTTGTACTATTTTTCTGTGAGAATTTCAAATCAACAAAACCTCGCGTTTTTTCGTTTTCATTGCATTACCCTGATTTTAACCTAATTCAATAAAATTTCAAATCATCTTTATTAATAACATTTTGCTATTCTAAAAGCACACCTGTACAAGCCAATACGTAAGCGAGATTATTTACAATGGAAATGATAACGTTACATGTATCATCTCTTAATTCGGTGGGTGTATGGAATGATAACGTTACTTGTACCATCTCTTAATTCGGTGGGTGCATCAAAATATTTTGATAGTTAATATATATATATCGTTTTTTGATCGTTATTACGTATATGAGTAATAACATATGAAACGCGTTAACCTGAAATTCTGAATTCTCAATGAACTCAAAATGTTATTTTGGTCAGCATATGATACATATGGTACAAAGCCTCATGCACTTACCATTTATGTATCATTGTATAAAAAATTAAATTTTCTTGTGTTGATTCTGCTCCTGATGTGAATTTTTAATTCTGTTGGATGGAATTTAAAAAATATTTCCAATTATTCCAGGCTATCCTCCTTAAAATTACGTTATAAATAGGAAACAAAATGGAACCTAACAAATACGAAAGTGCGTAAAAATTGTACCAAAGACCAAAGATGAAAAAATATTTCTTTAACGATTGTTTTATAATGTTTGAAATTATTTAGTATTATTTTATAATAATCTAAAACTTGTCATGAAGAATAATTACCTTTTATGTTCTCAACATTGTGGTGTATTTCTTACTACGTCACAACCACAAGTACATTTGCTTTACAAGTTTTGTTTCTGTCGATTTTACTGGTCAGTCTCGAATTTGATTTGGTGAATGAAGGTAGTTGGTGCAATTCTTTGATTACGTGTGTACTTGCAAGCAAACACAAACGGGCTTCACGACAAGACAAATTTGTAATATTACAGAAATTGCACAGAACGTCGGTGAGACGCCATTTATTGTTTATATTTGAGACTGCGTTAAAGATTAACTGTTCAGCTGTTACTCAAAAGAGAAATGGCAATGCATATGATTCAATATGGTGAAAGTGATTGGGCACTTTACTGTGAGCAATAAGTACGGTATTTTATTGAAAAGGATATTGTGATTATACCAAGTTCCCAACATAAATTGTTAACTCGCGTAATGAAACCAACACAGTTTTGGGGATTGGTATAGTATATTACCACTTTGTATAATGTACAGCGTAGCTTGCCCGACTTCGGGTGATCGCCTGCGCGTTTGGACGACAGTCCGTATGTTTTGGTGGGCCTTATTACGTCACCGAGGCGTAGAAGACAAATAAATAGGAAGAAGTGTTGTGAAAGGGTTGGTGAATATACAGCATAACTAAGAAAAATATCCGAAAGATGTATATTTGATTCAATAATTAAGTTGAGGTAATGAGTATTTGAAGATAAAGAAAAATTCGACCCTAAAGTCTTTTCAAATTGTAACGTCAATAGAATGGGCCAATAAAGATGTGACTGAATGGATTTCCAGTCCGTGGCGTATTTGATTTAATAAATAATTGTGAAGTCTCTTAAATCTGTGATTACATGTGTAATTGTGAGCAAAAATGGAGGGGCCTAATAACTACATTAGCTATTATGGGGATAGCTATTTTCAAACAATGCCATTTGTATGTATGTAGTGTTGCAATAAAATAATGATGAAGTAGGAATCGTTATTATTTCATAATTATTACCAATTTTCTCATATTTCTATTTTATATTGCTTCGGAATTTTAGTAGAAAGGATTGTTTATAAGTTGGAATTTGAAAATAAACACTTGGCGGAATATATCCAATATATATATATTTGAAATAAAATATACCACTGAAGTAACAGTCTACAATTCGTCCAATTCAACAATTGTTATATTTCATTTAAAACCGATGAACGGATGAATCGTGTCCAATACGCGTGCAATATTAAGAAACAGTTTGCTTGAAATTGAATGCTTATACGGTTTTCTCATAAAGCTGTAAATATTTCTGTGCATTTGCAAAAACTCTACCTTGTACCACACATGATAAATGAGTATAGTTCGTATACTTAGTAAGTTTTACATGATATATCGAATAAGTAGTTTTCCGAAGGTAACACTTATAAGGTAGTATATTTGTGCGGGATGTTATTGTAATGAAGCTTTGAAAAAATTTAAATTTATCTTTTTATATTATAATACAGATTATTGATCTTCGTATTACGATATTGATATAACTCCTCGTACTACATTTGAATATAAACGGATACACCTACTCCATATATCTATTACGCCATTGGCAATTGGCACTGACGGCATCTAGCCGACAGTTCAATGCTGCACGTTTATTTTAGTACAAGTAGAAATGTTATAAACCGGATTGAATCTCTTTCACAAAGGTCATGTAATAATAATGCACGGCGCATGACCAGCCTCATTTATTAACCATTTTAACGTTTAAAAGTGCTTTTTATAGTGTGAATTTTATTGAATATCAAACATATTACACATAAAGATATATCAAACATTATTTGACTGATGTTTAGTCTGAAACATTTGAATCTTAAGTAACACTTTCAGAAATCAAAAACAATTGGATGTAAGAGCAGTGCTCCCAAACGGTGTGCCGAATCAATGAACCTTTTCCTCAACTAACTATGACTGAGCATGTAAACCATTCACATCTTGCTGCCTATATTTTTCTTCCTACTTCAATTTTTATAACAAAATAATACCTCATATAACATGAATTATTTTCATGCTTAGGCTACTATTGTGCCTGACTCCCAGGAACGATTATTGCACACCCACACGAGCAGATCATCCATAATTGTAACTTGCAAATGAAAATGTAATTAAGATATATATGATATCATTTCAACTTACACCAAGTTTCTGTTGCATAGATATAGTATGTTACTGAAAATCCACCCTCCTCTACCACCATAAGTTTAATCTACTATTTTTCAGAATTTAAAATATGGGTTCACATATGTATATGTTCTATAGTGTTGTTGTCTTTGTTGCTGTTAGTCTAGTTGGGATGCTCGGCGTGATTGGGGTGCTTGTGAAAGAATCCATTTTCCCTGCAAAAACCTCATTTTGCTGGGTTCCGAAATTCTAATAATTTTTTTTATATCGGATTCATGAAAAATAGTTTTTGATATTTGATCTTCTCGACTATTTGTTTGGTCACTGGTCTTCTGTTTATTAATGTATTTAGTAACAAAGTAAACAGCGACTGCAGAGTCATGACGCGTTTATTTCGCAACTTCTATTTATAAAGATGACAGAAATATTGTAATTTCTATAACCAGCAGAAAGGCCGACTGTGAGACGACGGACAACAGTGAACTCGACAACGCTCTAATACAGGAGTCACCAAACTTTTTTGACCGCGGGCCGGGTATGACTCAAATTGTGTCGAAACGGGCCGGATGAATATTTTTGTCAATGCAAGACAATAAATTCACAAATGTTGGGAATATCGCAGAATATCGATCGAGAACATCCTAGGAAAAAAATTAACAAGATTTCTATATCTAGACAACTATCCTGAGTTTAGCTGTTATCAAAACGTTGCTGTCATGAATTAGAATTGTTACAAAATCCGCGGCAAAAAATGTACGCATCACGTCTGCTCGTAAATATATACTACTACGGTCTGCTAAGTACCGTTACGCCTATTTGAAATACCTCTCATAAAAACGACTACCTGCTGTAGCTTGGAATTCTATGAAATTTTGACATAATTGAGATAAAATAAACAAATATTATCTGGTATTTGTATTTTTATTCATTTGCGCATAAATTTCCCAACATTCGACGCTTTTAAAAATTACGCTCCAGTTATACGTAGTGCAAAATAATGATATTGTCTATGGACACCAATAAAATGTATGTGGACGTGTGTATTTCTTTCTTAACTTGATACAATTTTTATGAAGTTCGTACAATCAGAACATCGTTAATTATTACCCACAATGAACCACTGTCAAACTATCATGCTCAACTCCAGCGTTTATTTGCGACGATCTTTCGGCGGTATCAATGACCGTTGCCAGAATAAAAATCTGAAATAGTCTCAATATACCATAGATGTGACGCACAACGAAAGATTAGTGATTTTGATATGTGTTATTTTTCCATATTTAGTTCAGTTCTTATCAAAAAATTAATTCAATCATTATGGAAAAAATTGGCCAGTCGGGCGGTACTAAAATTCCGATATCTCCGTTATTTCTTGACCGTTTATTGTAAACTTGGTATTGTTTCCTATTTTTACTCAGATCTTTCCACTGGAGCAGTTTAGTTTCGTCGAAAGCACGCGCCACGAGTGTACAAGTGTATCGCAGAAAACGTTACGTTATGGTAACATTCAAAGTCGCAAAAACGAAGTTTTGTTTACAACCACAACTGAAAATCTGTCGGGGTGACAAAAGTGTCTGAGCGGACGCGGAAAGGCCAATTATTACGTCACTTTTTTGCATCTTGCCGATTGGCCAATGTTACGAAATAAACAAAGACGACGATGCTCGTGAAAATCTCCCTTGGAAAAAAATTTATCCATTTTTGTGTGTTATTGCGGACCGGATAAAATGACGCCGCGGGCCGGATAGAATGACGTCGCGGGCCGAATTCGGCCCGCGGGCCGTAGTTTGGTGACCCCTGCTCTAATACGACGTTACGGATGTCTTTACTATTTCTATCACAAAGTATACATGCGAATTGGGTTCTGTGGCCATTTGTATTTATTAAATTGCAGATAGAAGTTATGTTACGTCTTACTTTATGATCCAAACGCAAACAAGTTGATTTTCTGCAGTTTCTGCAGCCACACATTATATTTTCCATTACACTTTAACTTCGAGTTTCGCATGTGACACTTGTTGAGATTTAACACGACAATGACAAATGACGTGAATATTTATTTCCATATATCTCAAAGTAATTGAAAATTTGTAATAAAAAGAAATTAATTAAGAAAAAGAATTCAAGAATTAAAAAGATTAATACTATATTAAATAGGTCGTGTGTATAGCTTGTTGGAAACAATACAAGTATGCGATCCTTTATTTTCCTACTGAAATCATTTCGAAACGAATAATTTCATGCAAACAACAAAACATAGTGACAACTTTCTGCTTCCTATAAAAAGGTATGCACTATAAACAAAGTTATACACATTACAATAAAATCAAAACAAAACATACAAAATATTAAACTTGACAATTAAAATTTCAATTTGAAGAGGAATTTGAATATTTCTTCAAAAAATTTTTCACTTATCTGTACATATGTATTTGTTTGAAAAAATATACCAAAACAAATTTATTCATGTTTGTATAGAGATTTAATTTTTTCTTGTTGTTTTTACAAAGTGGTCAAAAAAAAGTTCAAGATTAGAAATAAGAATGAATAATAAGAAGAAAAATCTTTGCTTCATCGAGTCATTGATTATTCTCTTTTGAGTAGTGTGTTTATAAGAAAAAAAATTTAAGTTAAATTGAATAATATTAATTAAAAAATTTAACTAATCAAAATTTGTTGTTCATAAACAGGGGAATTGACAAAACTTATTATTAATTGGACAATCGGTCTATCAACTTCATGTCAAATTCAAGCATTGTACGGTTCGTAGGCTGATTCCACATTGATTTGCATCCTTGTTAAAGGAAGTGGTTTCTCATAGACAACCGTTTCTTGATGAGTATATGAATCCGAGATGTGGGAGCGGTGGTTAGGCTTTGGTGCTGTCAAAATAGATTTGTAACAATATAAGGATCAATGTAAAACACATTTAAAAGATACAATCTCATTATTGTGTTTATGTATTATATTGTTATCCAACTTAATTTATCAATCTAGCTTAATGTTTAAAGTATATTGAAAACTGTTTTCTAAGAAATTTATGCATTGAATATCATATCTTTAATAAACTGTGGGAAATTTTTCAGCATGTTTCATACCTTTATTAGATATGGTTTCGTAGTTGTGGTCTGTTGCAATTGGAGATCTGAAAATGAAAGTAACACAGATCTTGTGTGATGTTAAAAAAAATCACAATCGTTTTATACTTGTAGAAATTTGCTTTACAATTATTTTATATAATATATTTTAATTTGATATGATTAATCATTAAATCATATTGCAACTGATTTGATATTCAAATTTACATCTTAAAATTAGTTGGTACCTGAATGTGCAAACTTACACTTTCAATTTGTTTATCTGTTGTTTTTGTCGGATAATACACATTGTTGCAATAAATAGAAGTAGGAGAGGAATTATGAACCCGATAACAAAACTCAAGGTGTCAAATTCGAACGACGTTTTGTCTAGAATATATGTGAAATAAATGATTAGGTACAAAATAAAAGTAAATCATGTTTTTACAGTGAGGGCTCGTACTGTAGTTCCAGTTCTTCACTGCAAAGTTTTCATTTATGTGAACATTGTTGCGGTTTGTAACTGCTGGAATTCAGGTTGTAAAAATAGCATCGTTGTGCAAGAGTTCAGCTCAACATATACCATAGGGTTAGGCAGTGGTTTTGGTCACGGGGTCGAAAATTTTGCCTACGTAGACTGGCGGGCCATGTAAGTCTGAAATTGCATTTAACGAACAATATTTACACTGTTACAAAAGCAAAAGTAGAAAACAACGAGTTCTCTTGCCAATATTAAATCTAGTCGTAATCTTAACAAATTCCTTGGCTTTTTTTTAGCTTAACATCCAAATTTGGTATTAGTGTGGTTGTGTCTGCATCAGGCGGGACAGATTGAACTACCGAACGAGTTGGATTTTGCCCGCGGGCCGTAGTTTGCTCATGTTGGCCGTAGTTTGCCCGTCTGGTATTCAATAATGCTCTTACTTTTTAAAAAACCAGTGCAAGAACCAATTGCATCAACAGGTGGACTATTGCAATAAATGTCTTGTACGGAAGCCGAGTACTCGTGATTTGTTTCCGGTTCAAACCAATACCTTGATGAAATTGACGATGTTGTTACATTGATCATTTGTTTTGACGAATGCAAGGATCCAATAACAGTAGAGATTAGGTGCAGTTTCTGTTAAAAACACATTATAAATGCATACAAAATCTCTACGTAAGAATATAGCTTCAACTCGCATTTCGGAATGAGACCTGTTAGATAATTCAAATTAATTCAGTGTATATATTTGATCACGGCATAGCCCTATTTACATTATTTATTATAAATTTTATTCCGCAATTAAATATTTTTCATCTTGTTGAAAAATTGATACATACCACAGAATAGGGGCCGGTATTGCTTGTTATATTGTTAGACATCGTCCAGGATATTACACATGTTTGGTTATCTTTGTACTGAGCAAGCAGTACTGGCTCAATCGGCTGGTTTATTTCACCGGTCATGATGGTCTTGATCGCAGAATGGGTGGGATGGCATTCAAGCTTGGTCACACATGCTGTAATCTGAAGAATAATTATCAACAATTTTATCATTTTAATATTTATTCAACGACCATTCATATATCAAGCTCTATATAAAAGAATCCATAAATGACTACGTGGACGAAGATGTTATACTTATCTTCTTAATTAAATCTGAAACCAGAGTAGTCTTGGGTTGTTCAAAATATTTCGCTAAATAAACCAGAAAACAGATTGTTTTAGATTTCAAAACTCATGCACCCTCGACACAAAGAGCATTTTGGTAAAAATTAATTTTGTTAAATGTTAAAATTAAATCAGCAGTTTATAGGAATACCTCAACTTTGGATCTAGCAATGGATGAAAATTCATTAACTTCAAGTGTTTGTTCTCCAGATGTTGGTGAATCTATCCAAATAGTTTTATTTTCCCTTTTCAATACAGCGGACGTTAGATAGATTCTAAACAGAATAAATAAAACTAAATATTATAGAAAGTCGGAAAATGATACTAGAAAAAAACCTAATAAAAGTTGTACATGTACCTGTGAGGAAATCCGACTGCATTTTTATGTGGATTCCATGAGATCAGCAAGCTGGATTTGCAATTATTTTTCAATACTCGATTGATTGACGGGTTTCCAATCACTATTGTAATAAACAGAAATAAAAATTTGGGCATTTGGGAGGATTAAATAAGAAAACCTTCACAACAAAATATATCGCTAGCTTCACATAGAAAATATATGCATTCGGCAGTTTATAGATTTCAGTGAAACAACTTCCGAGGTTACCACGGAAAAAGTACGTATTCTATAAGGCGCTCACAAAATTAGCCTAATTTTTATTAAATCTGTTCGAGCATTAAATTAATTATTTGATTACCATATTTTCTTGATATCGAAATCATAAACATTTCAATGAATTACTTGTACGCACCGTCAAATTCAAATATTTTTCCAACTTTCCATATGTCAATCATTTTGTAGTTGCAACTATAATTTCCTGCGTCGGATATGTCAGAGTTATTTAGATACAATGTTGCCGATCCACTATGTGTTATTTGATACACGCTGCTGTTTCGAGTCATTGATACTCTTGTTGGTCCTTTGAACCATTCAACAACGTAACAGCGAGATTCCGCAATACATTTTTGTTTAGTTTCGTTAATGGTCTGTATTTCCAGTGTCTGATCTCCTAGTGCTTTTGTAAAATAGTTTCAATTTAGAATCACGTCATAATGATGGTTAAATTCAGCTAAACTCTGAAATCAATGCTTAAAGTATGTATGAGATCTTGATACTATTGTATTAACGTTAGTCAAATTTTAAACAAATACAAAAAATGTTTACAACAGACCTGTTTGACAAAAATAATTAAACCGCTCGTGACAACTGCGGTCTACCCATCGATAAGTTTCCATTCCTACTAACATACAATCTTCATTTCCTCCAGCATTGTTCGGTTGATTGAATTTCCTAAAAATTGTAAAGTAACGTCGAACAAATAAACATTTAGTGCAAACGTACATTCCATGCAATAACGTGAAAGACTTTCATTGCGTTTATTCTATAATACGTGGTAACTATATTGATTCGTAATGGATTTACATGAATAGTAAGTAGTTATGTATTGGATGGAACTTTTGCCTTGTGCAAATTTGGGATTTTATTTTTATTTTCTAGGATTTCAATAAGTCAGGTTATTGGTTTGCTTCGAATAAATTTACCAATACCTGATTTTTGTCATTTGAGTATCCATAATCATTTTTTAAGATTTTCCTAGTTTGCTCATATAATTTTAATAACTCAAGCTAAAACCTCACCGGCTCACTACTTTTTAACTAAAATTATAAAATCCGATAACCAGTTTTGATATCCCGTTTATGTATTACATTTCTCTTTCTATTTATCCAACATTCGTATACGAGTATTATTACATATTATTACATATTACTACATATTATAATATCTATAAAAATTTTACATTATCATGTTTTAAAAATTTAATAATTATTGACAGTTCTGTATTATCATATTCTACAATTCGGCAAAAGGAAGTTCAAGTTTTAACTTGTATAAAATAGTAAAAATATACCTTGTAAATATTAAAATATCGAAAAGGCAAAAAAAATGGATTGTGTCAAAATTTTTTTAAAATTGAATTTTAAAATGAATATTTTTATTGACTGAGATTTGAATAAACGTTACCAGACATAAAATTTGATATTCGTTGTGTTTCATTATATCTGTTTTTAATTTAATAATATACATACATGGGAATTTGAAAAAATTAAAAACTAAATAAAACAAAATCTTCGTATTTTTCAGTTGACAATGCATAACTTAAAGCTGTTCTCATTAATTAAATTCTCAGACAGACAACTTATTTTGATGTTAATATTATTACTCAAATTTTTGAATGAATTTATAAACATCAAACTAAGTTTATATTTTGATTTGAAAGTAGACACGTATTTTCTTGGATAAAATTCTTTTTATTTTTCAAAAATATTTAGAAACAAACCAGTTTTGATAACCCGTTTCTCCTATCATTATCACATCAGTGCCATCATGCCATTTCCAATCTCCTTCTTTAGTTATGTCGTTTCCTCCAATAAAGTAAGCATTAGCGTAATCAACCCTGAAATACATCATTATACATATATAATTGATCCAAGAAGAACATATTTCGTGAGTCAACCTTATTTTATTTATTCAATATGATTCAGTGATAAAAAAACAAGCCTTAATCGATTAGTTGGTTTCTGCAAGTCTAACTACTTATCCTTCTTCTATGCTTTTGTGTCTATGGATTCATATGCATATATTGCAGGTAGGATGTATACGTGTAAAATAATATATCTTCTATATCTATCATGTGCAATACCACAAGAAACCACTAAAAAAATTGAAATTAAAGTTGATTTACGGCTTTGTTCGATATTTCAATATTTCTAATTTTTATCGCAATCGTGTATCTGCCGTCGTCATTAGATAACTTAACCCATCAATCTGAGACCATATTGACAGCCTTGAAACAGTGGTCGTTAAGCCGAGCCCGGCTGAAAACTTTCTGTTGAAATTATAGTCAAAACGTTCAATTCTTTTTTTTACTAAATACAAGCTATGGGCTACCGAGTTAGAATACGGAATGATTTCCGTAAGGGCATTGATGAAAGATAAGTATTCTCGCCCAAATTTATTGCCTCAAATAACAATTGCTTCTTTTAATTTGTAGATATTATTACTTCAATACAGCTCAAACATCATGAGATTATTGCATGGCATGATTCATTCAACATCTAAGTCATAGCGTATATATATTACTATATGGAAACATACTCACTTGATCGTTGCATTGATGACATAAGTCATTCTTTGATTATCAACTTTTGCCAAGTATCCTCCCATTGATTTACAGGCGGCTTTTGCTTCTATGTAATTCTTTCTGGTATCGTTGTAAAAAGTCAGTTCATACTGATCTACGCATTTTGTTTGCCATGGAACTGAAAAATCACATTTAATATGTTTTCAACGATTTTTTTTATCTAAATGTCCAAACAAACCAGGAAAATTATTGCAGACATTTTATCTGAGACGTATAGCCAATAGTATCTACTAGACTGACTTCAACCCATTTGATAATTGATGTTAATAAGCAGTAATAAATATAGTATAAGGTTCACTTTAGTTTTCCAATGGGTAACACAAAAATAATGATACTCGAGACCTAAATCTTTAATCCGCTATGAATGAAATTTAATTTAGTGTACTAACCAGTATTTCAAATATTTTTAAAATGAAAAAATAACAAACTCACTTTGTGCCATGCAGCCCATAATAACCATTAATTGTAATGATGTTAAAATTGAAATATTCATTTTAACAGGTAGAAGGTATACGTGTTTAAAATAATATATCTTCTATATCTATCATGTGCAATACAACAAGAAATCACTAAAAAAATTGAAAGAATGGATCAACCAATGTATCTCATATTCAATGAAATCATAATTTCGTTAAATACGTATATTTAGTTATCACATTAAAATTCCTGATGTTAGATTTCAATAAAACATATTGAATAATAGTGACAATTAATAAAATGTTAATTTCCACCATTTAAGCATATTGATTATGGTCAAAACGTTTAATTGGGCTACCGAGTTAGAATACGGATTTTTTGATTTAAGCATATTTACAAACTAGCATCCAAACCATGGAATCAAAGTTGATTTACGGCTTTTTTTCCTACTTATAAGGGGGAGTGCTACGCACAACAAACAGACTGGAATAAATTATTGATTATCGCAGCTTACGTATATGTTTGATTAAAATTCTATGTCAAATGTCCATACAGACCGGTGATAAGTTTAATGTTACAGAGAAAATACTTTATTCATCTCTTGCCTCAAAACATCATTGTACATTGTCTTTTTATGGTGACTGCTTTATACACTTATACTTCATTAACATGGCGCTACTCTTCTTACTATTATATCGATACCAAAATATACAGAAATACAATTATTACATAGACTATTTTTAGGGCTTGTATAGATAGGTGGGGCAGACAGCAACTAACAGCCATAATATTTATCAATGGTTTTAACCTATTTTCCGCCAATTTGAGTCACTTTTCACACTTGTTATAAAAAGTTATTACTGTTTGTTCAAACATGCCAATGAAACCAATTTCCAGAAATGTAAAATCGGCGGCTTACTTTATTTTTATAGCCCTTCTTGAAAGATAATACCATTTTATTTCTATTTAACAACAAAATATAGCACCATTTTATATGTGATGTAATATATCATGACCTGGCTCAATCGCCAAAATACCTTCACGCAATATTAGCGCTAAAATAAACTGCTTTCTACATCATGTTACATTGCATCTGATATTGAGAGAATGATGACTTGTTTCCTAGAATAAACATTCAACACCCACCAGTGTCGGTATTGCATCTTGCAACTGTGACTTGCTCAATGTTTTGATATCCATAACCTACATAATGAATCTTTTGAACCTTCAAGGGTAAATTAGATAGCTATGCATACAATATTTTGATTTGAGTCGAATATTGAAACAATATGATCGATCCATCATTTACATTGAATTAATAGTCCAACAAGGTTGGCAAAAGTCAATTTTCACAGCCTTCAAATCGGCTCTCCAGAAGTATGTGCACCAAGATAGCGCACAACCTGATAACCCTAACCTGGTACACATAATATGTTCAGGTTGTGCGCCATCTAGGTGCACATACTTCGGGAGCACCTTCAATTCAATTCAATTGGCATGTTATTGAGACTAACTGTTGCTAATCGGGTAAATATTCAATTCATAAAAAAAAATCATGCAGCTTGGCAATAAATTGGTTTTGTCAAATCATCCAAAACTTAGGTTCAACCCTATTTTTACAATGATTAAAATTGCTGTTGTTACAGAGATAATACCTCATCATTATGCTTAGAAACAAATGCTGTGAAAACATTTAATTCGCACCCTTTTATTCTATCTAGGCAATCAACAAGTAAAACAAGAAGTCCTTGAAGAAATTTTCGGGATAAATTTGCAGCTTTTATCAAAATATGTAATTGAAAAACACGATTTTTAAAGTCGTTTTAAAAATGTCCCGCATTCACGCATTGATTGAATCACCGACCACTGTATTTTATTTCTACACTTAGCCTTGCTGACATGAGATGGTCAACTGCACTGAAAACCTGATTCAATAGCGATGACTAGCCTACTATGTTTCTTCCGGGATTAACCAGTTACCGTGACTAACTAATAACGTCAATATCATAGCGAATTGACCTCTTCATTGCATTTTCATCCTCCATTGTGTAGCATCTTTCAAACAAAGGGGAATCATCGGGTGTATTTTTACAAAGGGTACATAGGATCAGAGGATACCTTCAAGAAAATTAAGCATATACAAACCTTTTTTTAAAATAGTATCTGTATTCTATGTATTAAAACCATAACTGAAGTAGAATTTGTTATTGCACATGTATGGTGAGTGTACTAGCCTAATTTATCATCGAGAGTATGTTACCGAAAAAATAGTTTCGTTTCAATCTCTGAACACAAAGATCTCTGCAAAAATTTATGTCCATATATTTCTACTCAATACCAAAATTAAATCTTCCTGTAATATTGGAAGATTTTAGAAACATATTGATGCTAATGTAAACGCGCCTAAATTACAATTTACATCCAATAAGGAATAACACTATCTATAGAGAATAAGAATAACTAATTTTAAAGAATAAACATTCAACAACCATGTTATACTGGTTTTGGTATCGTATTAACCGTGCTTGTTCAATTTTCTCAAACCAAAATCCTACATAATAAAACTTCTGGAATTTACGTGACAAAATGGACATATATGAACGTCAAACTGCGTTATAGTAATGATGTCATTTAGAACTTGAACTGCGAAGATTCAACATATTACACGTAACGACATCGGATTAAAGTTACATAGTATCAAAGACTTGTCTATACTTGAAGATGAAAAGTTTATCAAATATTATTCCACTGATATTTTTGAATCGAAGCTTTCAGAAATTAAAAACAATCCGATGTAAGATCAGTGCTCTCAAACGAGTTGTCGACTCAATAAAAATCCTTCTCAACTAACTATACATGAGCATATAAACATGTCACATCTTATTATATATATATTTTTTTCTGCCTACCCCTACGATTTTCATATAACGAAATAATAGCCCCATAGATTTTTTCATACTTATGTTTTTATTGGGCTTCACTCCGAGAAATGATTAGAGCACACCCGCACGGGCAGATCATTTATGATCTCAACTTGCAAATAAAATTGGAAATCCTACTTGAGGTATATTTAATACCATTTCAACAAGTCAGCGCCCACTCTAAGCCACTGTTGCAAAAATATAGTATGTTAACTAAATTGGACCACGCTATAACACCATATGTTTAATCTTCTATTTTTTTCAAATTTGGAATATGGATTTACATCCGTTTTCTCTGCAAACACTTCCTTTTGATTGGTTCCGAATATCTAATAATATTTTATTCGATTCATGAGTAATAGTTTTTGATATTTGATCTTCTTGACTGTGTATTTAAATTAACTTATTTGAATTAAATTATTAAATTATAATGTTAATTCAAATACTTGAATTCTAACTTGCGTAAGCAGTCCTTTTAATTTCATCAGCAATATGTACAGATCGTTACGTACGTTATATGTACTTAGTCAAAAACTCTAAAAACTAGCCTTCAGACCGTTGAATTAGAGTTGATATGCTGCTCTATTTCTAATTATAAACTGAATTGCTACATTCAACTGAATACAGCGAATAGGTAATTTTTTTGCTAGATTAGACATTTGACATGGTACACACTAATGTTTATTTGGTTACAATTCTTAGCAAATTTATGGATGCATATATGTTTTTAACACCAAGTCGAAGAATTACCATCTAATACTCATTGTACATTGTCTCTTTATGATTATTGCCTAATACAACTATATCAGCGTAACGCTGCTAGCTCTAACTATTCCAGTCATCTCACCATGCATGGAAAACAATTACATCTACCAAGCTTAGATAGACAGTATGTAGAGAGATTAGGTAGACAGCAACTCACAACACTAATAATAGTCAATGATTTCAACCTTATTTTATTCCAATCTGAGTCTCTATTTACACCTATTATAAAAAGTTATTACTGTTTGTTCAAACATGCCAATAAAACCAATTTCTCAGAAATGTAAAATTTGCGGCGTTCTTTATTTTTATAGTCCTTCTTGAAAGAATATACCCTTCATTTCTACCTAATAACATAATATATGATCGTTTTACATGTGATGTAATATATCAAGACCTCAACCACCAAAGTACCTTCACGCCAATATAAACGCAATTAAACTGCTTCCTACTTAGTGTAACATTGCATCTGATATTGTTTGACTAATGGCTTGTTTCCTAGAATAAACATTCAACACCCACCAGTGTCGGTGTCCCACAACTGTGACTTGCTCAATGTTTTGATATCAATACACCTACATGAAAAATCATTTGAACTCTGTATTGTAAATTCGCTACCTATTAAGACAGTATTTTGATATGGGTTGAATATAGAAACCAGATGATTCATCATTTACTTTAGATTAAATTAGTCTAACAAGGTTCAATCCAATAAGTTTAGATTGTTATTGAGACTAACTGTTGCTAATCGAATCAAAATTCGATTAAAAAATATCATGTAGCCTGGCATGAAATTGATTTTGTCAAATCAACCATAACTTAAGTCAACCCTATTTGGTACTCCCGAAGAATGTGAACCAAGATGGTGGAGACCGGAAGTAGTATGTGTACCAGGTTAAGGTTAGGTCATGTGTGTTACTTTTAATACCATTAAGGTTGAGGTATATAACCTGAGGTACTATCCAGATTGATCAGCTATCTTGACTCATCAAAATAGTCAATATCTTAGTAAGTCGACCTCTTCCTTGTATCTTTGGCCCTCACTGTGTCAACTTTAGTGTTAAAACAAGTAATTGACCACGTTTAATTTCTCAGCGGATGTACATGACCAAAGAGTATGTTTTCAAAACACACTGTTTTGCAACAAACAATTTCCTTTACACTATCTTTATTTATTACATTGGTATCATTTATTCTTGAACATCGAAAGTTCCCTCTCGTACAAGAAGTTGTTTTGTGCCTTTTTACTCCCAATTTTTTTTTTTCCAACGAGTTCTTTATACAACTTTGGTATGGATATTGAGCATTAGAAACTTGGGATTAATTAGAATTTGGATGTAGTTTTAAGGTTCTACAACTACAAATACCTAAGATCACCGCGCTATTTTAAATTTTATACTTCTTATCTTAATCAAATTAATGTCACTTAAGCAAAATAGAAATAAAAGTGAATATCTCACTCAGGTCCTTAAATCACTATGCATCGCCGTTAAACACAAATAATCTGCAATATAACAGAAAGAATCTGAGTAAAAACTTTATTTAACATTTCCATTTAATTAGATTCCTAATTAATTAAGCAACCACAAATTAAAACAATAATGTGAATCTTTTCCACTCTTCTGTGATAGTCGAAACCATCTAGTATAAGTGTTGAAATTAGGAGAAGTCGTTGGTCGTTTACTAGAGCAATAAATTGAAATATATTGCGATGTTATATATATATAAACATATATACAGTATATGCATATATATGTCATATTAATAAAGTTAATTTTTAATAGTGAAAACATACAGAAAAACTTTTGTAATTGCGAATTGTATTTGAAAAAATGATGTGAATAATGTAACCGCTATTTTTGTTATAGAATTTTTAAATGTTCTAGTTAAGTCGACTATTGTGTTAGAAACACGCAATTTACCACGTTTGTTTTTACAGAAAGTATAAATAAGCAAACAATTTTATTTTCAAACACACCGTGTCCGAACAAACTTTCTTATTTATAGCATTTGTATTCCATTGATAATACGCCAAAGAAGTTTTCTGTTGTACAAATAGTGATTTTGAGTCTAATTACTTGCAATTTCATTTTATCGGAAAGGTTGTAGTTAAACTCAAAAACAAATAATTGTAACCTTTTTAAATCTTTCTGTCATGGCAGAAATGATCTTATATAAATGTTCGAAATAAAGGCAACAACGTGGCCCTCTATTATTCATTACCACATCTAGTAAGTAAAATTTGAATTCATGTAGAGTCAAGACTACGTCAAATATTGAATCAATACAATTTGAATCTTCATTTTGACCTATTCTGAATATTTTGTCGTTCTATTTTGATGATCCACGATTTGTTTGCTTTCTGTATATGGGAAAAAAATTATATTTTCACTTTTAATACATGGGGTCCAAATTGCTATGTGACTTTCAGTACATACTATTTAGGATTTATCAATAAAAATTCATATCAATCATTGGTCTGTGCTCCGTTTGACAAAATATCAATATAAGGTACACGGTATAGTTTTAAATATAGCAAATTATACAAGTAATTAGCAATATAATTAGCAAATATAGCATGTGAATACAAAATATTAGGTTAACGGCCATCATTGCCATGTTACTTGTTTTGCAATACCTAAGAAAATGTCGTTTCACTAAGTCGAATAACCAAAAATATATACTGCAATGTTATACATATATTTATGTATCATAAAGATATTATAGGAAAAGACACGAAGTCACGTGAAAAGCATTACGGAATAAGAAAATGCATATATTGAGATGATTTCCCCATCAAACAATAAATCTTTTTTCAAAAACTGATGAGAAGGACGTAACATATATTATATATATATATATATATAAAATCAGACTGGTTTTAGCCGTTATCATCAAGTTTTATTTTGAACAGCACATACATGTATGCATACATGCATATATCTTTCGTGATCATTTCATAAATCTACCAATTTAACACAAATTGATGACACATATGTTCTGACTACCTGACTGCCAATCCGCGTTATCCAGGCGGAAATTATTACTCCGATATATTTACACTACTAAATCTTTATTTGTCCGTGCTTGATTCGATTATAATGAAACTTCGATTTGAAAAAAAATAAGCGACAATAGCGTATACGCATTTTCCGGTGTACTTGGTAATACATTCTGTTCATTTAATAGTATATGTAACCCAGAGAGTGAACTATATGTGAATAGGTGGAAATAAGAGAATTTAACTCAGATTTAAAGCTACAAATAATAAGGCGCATGAAACGTCAGAAAAGAGTCACAAGTTAAAATAATCAGGATTGTGAAATCAGATTTGTCAGTTTTTCTAAATTTTGTTTTGGTCTGTCTGATGATGCTTTTCAGCAAGGTATTCAAAGTTGGAGTATTAACAATTTTAAGAGTTTAATTTCACATGATAAATTAATGGACACATTGTGGTGGGGCATTTCTGCTGCTTTAAATGTATTGATAACAGGTTAGACTCATAATTGAGATTTTTGAATCGCATAGATGAATTCAGCACAATCTCGCTCTGCGATTATTACCTTGCTAAGAAGATATAATCTTATTAGACGGGAAACGGTTTTAAATCTTGCAGTATTGCTTATCATGTCAGTAAAACGGTCTAATGAGTTCTCTCCGTATATTTTAAAAACAATTTATAATCGTTGTTTAATTTAGGATTTACCGAACTATGAAATTTTATGATAAAACTCATTTTTGTACATATTCAGCTACCTTTGACAAAATCACAAAGATGACCACAGCAAAGAAGAGCATTGTATGTGTGTCTCCATCCTATCTTATCAAAAATCAAATTTATTTTTTGCTATGCTAAATGCATTATTAGGTCGTTGTAGATTGACGTTAATATGTTCCTACTATGAACATTTAAGATAGAAACATTTTGTGGAAATACAAGATGAACTTGAGAGTTTTGGCAATATTGTTATACGCGATCACGCATGTTTCTTCAGGTCAAGGTACGTATTCTATTTTAATTATTTTTGTAACACTGATAACACTGATAAGAGGAATACTTCTACTACTTGATGGCAAATTTCGAAAAAATTGTCGGTCATTTAAAAAAATTGCTCATTCGAGCGTATGAGTCGTCACACAAACATTTCCTCCGCGAATACCAGAAACTAGTATCCGAATCTAAACTACGTGTTGCGTTAGGATCTTATTTTGATAAGAGTTGCAGAGCCAACATTGAGTGTAATCACACTTTTGATTTGTTTTCAATCTTAAATGTTTATACTGGTGCTAGTTCCAATTATCAAAATTAAAAAAAAGAATTGTTTCATCTGCCATGGTGATTTTGTGATTATTTTGAGTAATTTTCCAATATTTATTGTTTTCTGTTCTTATAACGTGAGTAAATAACTCCGATTAAAAAATGTTAGTATTTGTGATATATTGTTTTTGGCGCCAGAGAAGTGTGTGTACCAATATGGAGATAACTAACTTTGTTTGCCTACTTAACATCAAGTTGTGTAAAAGGCTAAAACCCATGGGCATGAGGTATAATCACCTAGCTAACACACACAGTCCCGAACAGTCCGGGAGATTCAAAATAAAATTTTGGCCTAACCCTAACCTGGTACACACACTACAAGAGTACCGTTTTCTTTAACATTTTAAGCACAGTCATTGGAATGAATAGTTTAGTTACAATCATCCTCGACACCTAAAAAATATATATGAAATGTTTTCCTTGGCATTAAGAAATAGAGTGATCTAAAACTTTGAACTCAGAATTAATTTCACAAAATGATTATAGATTCTTGCTTGACCACAAGTCAAAATTATTGACTTGTTGACGTTTCGTTTGACCAAAGCAGGACTTTATCAGACAGCCATAATTCAACTATCATAGCAAAGCAAAACAAATCATTATTTATCGTTCCAACAAAACCAAATGAATTGAAAGAGCGATTTGAACATCAGCCGCAAATAGCAAGATAACAATACTTCAAAAACTTTCTTTGTTATTTTAATTCGTACGCGACAATTTCTACATATATGTTGTAATTTTGCAAGTCACTTCCCCAATAATAGACATAAATAAATAGATGTTTTCTTGAACATTACTTTCTATTTATAGAACCGTGGAGAAGCGAATGTATTGATGGATTCAAACTTCTATTTTTCCACGAAACGAAAAATTACACTGAAGCAAAATCAGCTTGTGAATCTGCGGGAAGTTATCTCGTCAAAGTTGATAATCAAAAAATAACTGACGTGATAAATGATGTACTCAGGTGAGTTGCATTCACCGTTTACGAGAACAAAACATTTTATTTTTATAGTCAATTAATTCTTCTCCTCAATAGTGCTATTTTTCATGTATTTTGGACTAAATCGGATCGGTGGATATATTCCAAAATACCGATATATTTGCTATATAGGACACGTTTTCATTTTAACGTGAGGTAGTTACATAGGATTTGAATGAGCCGTGATATGATAACGCACATGCAAAACATTGATAAGAATAAGCTCCACTGTTTTATGTGGATATATTCTGCCAATTATTCAGAAAACTTGTGCTCTCTTATAGGTATTGCAGGAGCTTTCAGGCCATATATTTCATCTTCGTGCCTTGTTCACGTGCACGATGTTAACTCAAATCATATTTAAATTCCAAGCTACAGTTGGTCAATTTGCGTTTACACTTATTTTTCGTGTAATAATTATTTTAATTTCAACCTATTCAGAAACAATCTATTCAGCGAAACATTTTTCACGGGAGGGAACGACATAGCTAATGAAGGTGACTGGAAATGGCAGGACGATACTGACGTAATAAGGAGAGGAGAGGAAGGATATCAAAACTGGTTAGCTATCAACATATTCTCAAAGCTTTTTGAACTTCCATGCCAAATAAAATTATGGAGTAAAAAAATTGATATCAAAATACAAAAAATCTCTTAGCCAATTATTGGCAACCTCCTTGTAGCTATGTGCAACAAAACTTTGAGTTGTCAGTTCATCTTTTCTTTTTTTGATGCAGGGGGGCTACAGAACCAAACGCGGAAAATGAGGATTGTTTGGTTGTTGTTCAGGATGATTTTGTTTGGAGAGATTATAAGTGCGAGGAAAAACGTAATTTTATTTGCCAAAAAGGTGATGAAATAGATCAGATGTCGTAGCTCCCTCATAAATCTTGTCGAATTTCACAAAAACAAATAATTTTATAACGAAAATATCTGGTTTTGTAGCACTAAAATAAAGTTATGATTCCCCAATATATAATATACACGATAATTCATGTTTAGCATCAAATCATAATACAGAAGCTTTATATTATTTCTGCAAAACAACTAATAAGCCATAAGTACAGTAAAATTTATATACGAACCTCATGTACCCTAGTATATGTTTTAGTTTGAAATATACCACCAGTTTTTAATATGAAAAGTCATCACCTCCTTGAATTGATAGTTCTATCAAATATATCAAGGGTGGCCAACCTGCTTTCGACCGCGATCGACTAAGTTCTTCAAATTAGCTCTCGTTCGACTAATCGGTAATAAAGGCATAAACAAAAATGTATGAATACTGGATACGCAGATAACCGCACACACGCATACAAAAATTCCACAGCTTCCAATAAGCTCGGATCTGCCGGCGCATTCTCAGAGAAATTGCTACAAAAATTTCCCCTTTTAATTTTTTCATATTCCATTGAATTTGTTAATTTGATTATTTAATTGTACCCGGAGTAAATGTTTCATCATTTATTTTAAATTTATTCAAATCCTACAATTCAGATCTAGGGCCTGTCTACTTTTTAGTCGTAAGTGTTTTCAATTCCAAAATAAACCTTGAAAAGTATCCATGTATTATCTAAAAAGCGAATAATGAACATTTTCGAACCATAAATGTTACATGACTGCTTAAACTTCATTATCTAATTTACAATTAATTTAAATGTGATTCTGTGCTCGCTTGCAATTAGAAAAAAAGGGCATTCTGATGCCACTGCTACCGTTTCGAATTAAATTTATCACACTACTCTTGGAGTGAGACAATAACTTTCGCACAGTGCAGAAATTATTGTAGAATCGTTTGTCAAGGCACACAATATTCCGCAAGTTTATTTCTAAAACTTGGCAGTAGTGAAACTTTTGTTACGTGATATTATACTCCATTGGACTTGTCCATACCCAATCAGGGTACTGCATGTGTATATCGTATTTTGCGCATGTACAGTACCATATTCTTCCTGTTTTAAAACACACAACAGGCACTGTATGAAACCGGTTCAAGGCAATTTTTTGGGGTATGTTATTAAATTTATTCAACGTCAGACGCGATCGACTACTCGAGACGTGGCGATCGACCGGTCGATCGCGATCAACGTGTTGGCCACTCATGAAATATATAAACCGACGGCCGCGGTGAAGGTACCTAGTGAGTGAGTTGATTTAAAATGCTACCCAAAAAAGAATTTTATGCAATATTCATTGTTGGTATTTTTAGGTTATTTATATGGTCGTCATGCACGTGGTATAACTTCAATAAAATCTAATCTTTGATGTACAATATCATTAAAAACAGAGTTCCAGGGTCCTTTTCTGGAAATTCAAAGTACAGGTCAAACTCAGATGACTTGTACTAAGACCATGTGTAACAAGGGTACTAATGTTGAATGGTATACGAGTTTCGTGATACCAACAGATCCTAGCAAGCGTGTTTATCAAACAAAGCAATCTGGATCAGCAATATTACATCTACAAAACGCAGATATATCAGATGCAGGAAACTACTTCTGTTGGTCTTGGGTTAACGGTGTTAAACAAGGAGGAAACAAAATTGAATATGAAGGTAACATTGATATAAAATTGTTGGCTGTTTATTCCCGTTTTAATTGAAACTGTCTGATTGAGATCTCATATTCTAAAGCCCTATGCAAGAGACATGTTCCATCACTCGGCTACAGTAGCGATCAGCTCATACACGCAGTTTCTAGACTAGGACATTTAGTAATCCCGTTGTATAAGTACCAGGTTAGGATTAAGCAATAATTTTATTCCCATTTTCCCTGATTTAGTTCTGTTACGAGTTCGGGGACTGTCTCTGTTAACCAAGTGAATACACCCGCTGACTATAGGTTTCAGTTCCTTCACACATCCTAATGTAAAATAATCGAACAAAATTTGTTACCACTATATTGGTATATATACTACTACATATATACTACTGGAGCGCCAAACATTTTCAATTGTCACTATTGATTAGTCGAATATAAATAATGACGTACGAAACAAAAGAGCAATACCTACATATACATATAGACACAAAATTCACGACAAAGTAGTATCTCATCTTTTACAATACCGGCAGTCTTTCTTATCAAAATACTTCCTACTTAACTGACCAACGGATCTCTGATATACGATCGTCAAATCGGCGCATGGTGCGCTCTCTTTAATTTTGTTGACGAAATCACATAAAACTTCAAGGTTAAAAAAAAAATTATAGAGCTCATGGATAATAAAAAGTAATCGCCTTACAGCAAAAACAACATTTATTAACCCTCCAAATTTTAAAGCAATTTATCGAGTGATAAAGAAGAATGACAATTTTGTCACATAAATAGCGACAAAAAAAAAGAAGAATACAAGCAACATCCAGAATTTTTACAAAAAAAGTCCATGGGTCAACTTTGTGCTCAATGTCCACGCAGAAATCACGAAATGCGACTCATATTTTACTTTCGATGTATTCTAGGTTTGTTCTATCACAGAAAAGATTGTCAATTCCAATTAACCTTCAGACATTAAGCTTTCATTCATTTTTCAAATAGTGCATCTTCCTTTACATTCGCTAACCAACTACATTATTTTATCAGTTGAGGGAACTCCAACAATTAACCATATTCAGAATTACACGTGCAACTCCAGTTTGTTAATCTCGTGGGAACCTCGCAAAAATGCAGTTGGATTTCCTCACAAGTGAGATTATTTTAATGGTCCAATACTTACTATCCTTGTTATTTACATTTAATCTGGATCAATTTTTGTGCTTTTTTTCGAGCAAAATATTTTGGGCTTTAGTTTCAGTATTGTCATAATCAAAGTCGCGACTTGAGATTACCTAACAAAATTATATGTGAAAGCGATTGCGTATAAAATTATATACGGGATATTCAGATTTTTCCTCTTTTAATTTCGCTTTTAACAGTTATTTCTAATGAGCAATGTAAACATGAATATGCGTATTTTAGGATGCGTCATTGACGTTTTTTCATAGTTCGGTCAGGTAATACTGTTTTTGTTTGTAGTTATATGTGAATGTATAACATTCGAAATAAGACTTTGATTTCCGGGTTACGATGAAGTTTTATAGTCTGATACCTTTATTGTTTCGTCTTATTTTACAGCATTTCATAAGAAATTTACAGCAATTTAACAGAATTTTCTTTGATAAAATCAGAGGCGTTAGAATTGATTAGAAAAAATATAGCTGAAGCGTTCAAGCATTCTTGCCGATACCTTTCGACTCTTATTAAATGAGTGGTAATTAAGGTTGAAAAATTGTTTTGAAGCAAGGGACACCCTAGATCCGTAAAATAGCAAGTAATTGCTCGTTCGGACTATATCAGAAAAACGATAGTTTTTGAATAACTTATAATAATGTTCACTGTGTTCAATTTCGTGCTACTCTTTGATTTTTTTTTTTTTTAGAATTTCAACAAGATCATGGATTAATAAAGTAAAAACAAAATGGGTCACACCACTGAAACCCCAGCCACAGTCGACATTGATAAATAATTTAGATTCCGATACAACATATAAACTACGTGTAAGAAATATTTATTTTGACCCTAAAAATAGCCGACCGAATTAGACTAGATTCGACAATAACAAGTAAAAAATGACTCAACATATTTCCACAAATGTTGCACCGTGTGGTACAATGCAATTGGAAGTTGGCAGATAACCAAAGTGGCAAATTTTTTTGAAATACTAGAATTTGGGCCAAAACGGTTATTCTCAGAAAGCCCGCGGAGAAATATGAAAAAAAAACGTAAAAGCAATTGGATGTTGATGGACATTTTCATTTTCAACAACTAAAATATTTAAATTTTGATTTTTTTGATCTCAACAAAATAGTAATCCATAATTCCATATGTATCAAATCAGAAAATAAAATGTTTTTTGAAGTAAAAAAAATGATTTCGATATTTTACTCTAGAATATTATAATTTATGCACTAGGCAAAGTGTTAAAAAAGATTAATAATTTTTTTCAGATTAGAGCATGCTTATCAAAATTTGTGTGTCCAGAAATGATCAATAATCGTTTGCTTGCACGAACAATCGTAAAACCAGGAGGAAAAGCTTTAAGCGTAAAGTCAGCTTTCATTAAACAAAGTGAGGAAAATGAAACCTGCGTTATATCATGGGATATAGTTAATGAAGAAAGCATGGAATTGTATACAGTGGTAAGTCAATAATTCACCTCTATTGTTTATTTACTCTCTGTTTCGGTGCAACAAACGATTTATTTGTACATTAATACCCATATTCTAACATAGTTCAAAAATCAGCTTACGCTAAATTCAAAAATGTGTAAAGTGTAATTGTGAGGTATAAACGGAATCCACGTTAAACCTAGGTGTAAAAAATTGGTGATTTCAAATCATAATAATATCAATACTCTTAAGAAATGCAGTACGACGCAATTATGACTAACCTTATTTTGAGGGATAAGTAATGAAATTTCAAAACAGATCTAAAATAAGATTATTTTGCAACATATTGCTGAGGCATGAAATATGAAAATTTGCGAATTGAAAAATTATTAAGTATCTAAATTCTATGTAAAATGTAAAACAAAATATTATATAAGATTTTTTGTTCCATTAAAAATAACAAAAAAATAATTCTATCGAATATACAAATCTGTATGTGATACATCGATCATACTTCAGGAATTGGTTTTGAATTCCATTCTGGTCACAACGCGGTCTTCTGAAATACAAAATGTAGACTCAAACATATTAAATATGACATCAGCAACAGAGTATCAGTTTCAACCAAAGCCAAATCGGGAATACTTTGCGTCCGTGGCAATCTTCAGTTGCGCCGGATCCAGTAAATCTTTGCGAGTGCATGGTGCATGTAGAGGAAGTTCGAAAGGTAAATAAAGTCGTTGTCGATTTCTATCTCTATTTCTGTGAATATGACTGTGTTTAGCGTATTGAATATACATTGAGTGTCTTATGATAGTCTTCTCGTGGAACTGCTATATAATATTTCGATACCACGCAAAAATTCATTGTAATTTATAGCAAGAACCAGAAGTATTACCAGCAATCATAGTTAATTTCTATAAAAATGTAAATTAAGTTTATCTAGTTTTGTAAACGTACATTTAACTGGCAATCAAGTATATTACCATCCCAATATAATAAATAAAATATTTAAATATTTATTTGATGATAATTTTAGGCATTCCCGTAGCATGTGAACCAAGATGGCGGACACCTGAACATAGTATGTGTACCAGGTTAAGGTTTGGTCATAATTTTATTCCAATTTTCCTCATTTTAATTCTATAACGAGTTCGGGGCCCAGCCAAGTGACTCCCGTAGTAATTGTACCTGAAATTATGGTCTAACCATAACCTGGTACACAAACTAAGTTCCGGTGGCCGCCATCTTGGTTCACATACTACGGAAGTACCTAGTTTTCTATACAATATAGCCCCTTGTATTATTTATATTTATTCTCCTTGAACAAATTCTAGTCTTGGCAATTATTCACTTTCAGCTCCAACAATGGTTCATCCTCCTAAAATTGTTGGAGATTCAGGGATCAGCAAGAGTGGCGAAATAAATATTACGATACAAATGCCTTATGAAAGTAATGGTCTTATTAGGTGAGATCGAAAGTTTATCAAACAAAACAGCAATTCTCGAATATATGAAAACGAAGGTCACGAATCTCATACCCGTACGATAAGATCTGAGAGTATTGATTTTGCTGAAAAGAAATTGTCGTACACGCGTGACAGATTCAGAAAATATCGAATTTTCCAGTAAATCAAAATTAAATAGCAAAACTTTGGTTGAAAAAATTGTCTTTTATAGGACTGATAGCTTTTTGTTTGTTAACATAGAAATGGTACAACACAATTTACATGTAAAACACAATGTTTTTTGCCTCCTCAATTATTTCAATCACTGATATTTTGTAGAAACAGCGCATTGCAGATCCGTTATGTTATCACATAGTCTAACCAAATTATCCCAATCAGCCATTTTGGCCAGGATATCAGATTTTCGAGTTCTTGTATTCTGATGTTTCAGGTCATGTGATATACGACTATAAATTGCCAAATATCTTGAACTTTGATTTTAATTGGGCCAACAAATTGGATTTGATATACTTTACTTTGCAGTTGCATATTCGTAAATGTTGACATGGACGTCTCTGAAACAAGCACTGAATTTACAATGGATGATTTGATTACCTTCAACAGCACAGCGGATGGGGAAAAATACATCGCACTGGCAATTGAGGTTGCGAGGTAAATTTAAATGCAAAAATATTGCCACTTGATAGTCAACCATTTTACTTACCTGAGTTATTCATTCTTTTTAATGAAAAATTTCAATTTGATATCGGCAAATTGTGTCACAAATATTCATGATGCCATTCTGAATTTATGTCTTTCAGTCACTACTTCGATTCCTATTCGATTTAAATTCATATCAGTGGCGCGCAATATGTTATATTTAAGTATATTCAGAATTGCTTATCTTGTTCAGTAATAGAAAATTGGAACTTGGAATTCTTGAATTCCAACTTGAATTTTGTTTCCAGACAAATTAAAATTTTGACTCTAATGACTGATCCCAAGTATTTGTAAATAAAATCTCAATACACACTTCATGATCAGAGAAAATTAACCAAGCTCCTCTTCTAGATTGGGACTTTGTATCTCGGTTTATGGTATACGCCAAGTTGGTCAAGAACAGTGCATAGGGATCGTTTTGTTAAATTGTTGCAGATGGGCTGATATTTGTTGCTGGCAATAATTCAGTGGCAGTGACGTAACGTCAGACCAGCCGAACACCTTTACTACGAAGTTGCCGATCAGCTGCGATCTCACCGGTATATCAAGGCGGGGGACTTGATTTCGGTTAAATGATGAAATGATGGCATTGCCCATTGGTATAGATAACCCACGAGAGATAAGGCACTTGATTAAATGTTCGAACAAGCTGATTATTCAATAGATTTGTGGAACTTTCGAATAAAGTAAATTGAATATAATTAAATTTTAGTATGAAAGAAAAGACTCTTAATGTTACACTCGGAGACGAGTCAGTAACTCAATGTGATATCGCAGGATTTGAAACGACACATGACGTGCCGATGGAAACCGATTTCTTATTCATCGGGACAAATAGGAAATTGAAGAAAGAAAATTCCCCAAGGTTCCTGGTGTAATATATATTATTTGACTTGATTTTGTCTGTGTTTCCATTTTATCCCAATATTCTAACCATTTTTCGTCCACAATGAATCTTTATTTCAAAACAATCAACCCTCAAAATTTTGCGACATTTATTAATAGTTTAATTGCTTCATTTTTCCGCGTTTAGGTCAAAAGAACCACGAAATCTTTCTCGATCCAATGTATATATTTTTTTTACCTATTTCAAGCCGTAATCGCAGTTTTGTATTAATTGTGTTTTCAATATTATTAGAAGACTTTGTCAAAGCAGAAATAAAATTAAATTCAATGCGTATATATATATATTATGAAAATACTTGGAAACAACATTACAATAATTTTGTGGAATTTATGAAGGCGATGTTTTAGCAGAATCACTTGACTATGTTGGTGGGATTGGACAAACTTCAAAAAAATATGTGTAATAAGTTGGCATGCTATGAAATTACTTTTACTAGAAAATCTATATATTGTTCAAATAGCATGCCAATAGGTCAGCACAGTAGTTGTCGTACCTATGAAATTTCAGGTAAATATAATAATACCATTGAGTAAAAATTATTAATTTTTATTCTAGCATTTCAATCGTTTCTGCAACGCCATCCGAAAAAGAGATTTACCTCAAACGAAGTTCGCAGATAACCTTGGGAACAGGTGACGTCACCGTTGTCAATTAGTTATGCCTTTTTTACATCGAGTTGGAATACCTAAAATTACATTTGGAATTATTTATTCTTTTTTCTCGCCATTGGAAAAAAGTCGCTTTATATTACTATGTTTAATCAAGTCAAGATTGAGTTAGAAAAAATTTATCACAAATAGTTAGAAATTGAATATTTATTTTCCAATTTATATAGATGATTAGATAATAAAAGTTATATTTTGAATTTATTCGAAAGCTTAAATTTGAATTTTTGTTCAGAAAAGAAATCTTTTACTTTCAACCTCCCGAGTTTTCTGATTGGTTTTATTATCCCACTGTTGTTCCTCGGAATCACTGGATGGATCATACGTAAACAGAAGCTCAAGATAGAGGAAATGGAACAAAACGAAGCCATAAAAATTCGTAACTACGAAACCATATCGGATCAAGGTAAAATGGAAATTACACTCTGCAAAATTTATGAACAGTATTGGGCTTGGTTTGTTAACTGCGAGACACTATTGAAATTACGGGTGCTCCAGAATTAGGTGCTCCAAGATGTCGCATAACCTGAACCCTAACCTGGTACACATACTATTTTCATGTTGTGCACCATCTTGGTTCACATACTTCAGGAGGTCCAAATGATGATTGTGCATTAAAAAATTATCATAAACTATAGCACAGTCCTAGCGCAACGGGATTGAACAATCGGTGTTGGTTTCAATGCTAAAACACATATACATTATATAAAAAAAATATATATATAAGCTGAAGTAGCTCTTCCAATAGTATTGATATAGATCAGTGTTTCTCAATCGTTTTTCCTTCGTGGCCCACTTTTGTTGCACATCAAATTCTGTGGCCCATTAACTTTCATATACAAAATAAAACTACAAAAGAAATGAAAATTTTGCTTCTCAAATATAAACCCTTCTAATTAACATTTAAAAGCAAAAACAGCATTATCATTCATTTAAATAAACATCGAATTAAAATAATTTATTATTAAGTTTAAAAACTTTCTAATAGATTTTCTGCCAACTTGAAAATATTTCCTATTCTCAGCAGAGGGTACTTTCCTCAACAACAAAGAACGGTCAAACTTAATAACGGTTAAACTTTAATACAGCTCAATGTATTGAAAGTACGTCCTACAAATAGTCAAACTAACCTAATAACTTGACAAATTGTGATTTTTAGTATATTTTTAGTAAATGTTTTTATTCCTCAGGAGCAACAACGTCCAACCATCAAACTGCCGAAACGGCATACGAAAATGTATTAGAAGAAAATGCTGGTTACGAACAACCACTTCCTTCAACAAGAGTTCGAGCCAACAATGAAACCCTCTACGAAAATTATTGAGGCTTGATTGAGGTTTATTACATCAACTCACGGCCAATCTTTAACATAGGGTCGATCGATATGGTTCCACTTATGATCGTCGATTATTTTCATCATTGAATTATTTTTAATTTTATTGCCGGACTGGCAGTGACTAAGAAGATGCTATATATTAATAAAGTTTGATAACCACTGGTTAAACTTACGGAAGGCTTCATTCATTGCTCCGCAACTTTAAAGAAGATGCTATATACTATATAAGCGGAGTTTTAAAAACGAATAAATATTTAAAAATGATTTAACAAACTGTACTGAATAATAAACGCAATCTAATCATAACTTAGTGACAACAGTTAATCGACAGCTGGCAAAATTTTGTTGCAAAAAATAAAAGAGTAGTCGCGATTTTGGGGAAACAAGTTCAGACAAGGAACCCCCAAAAGTGGTGAATGTAATAATCTTTTTAAAGGAATACGAAACGAAGGTATTTTAACTGCTGAATGATTGAAAGTATCCATAACTCTCTTCTTTTGAAATATATATTTAGAAAAATTATGAATTTAATTAATCGCTTTTATCAAATTAAATTTTGATAGTTATTGTGTCTTTTGTTGCTAATTCCATTGCAGTGTAAGTTATGAAAATGTTTAGTGATTTTGGCAAAGATACTGCCCACTATCGGTGGATGCGATTTTTAGATAAATCATACTTTTTATTTCATTGATTAAATCTATTACATGGCCAAAGAAGTACCTCATATTTGGTCTTATTTTTATTAAAAGAATTTATAAATTTGCTCTTAAATATGGACGGAAATTATCAGCTGGAATTGTTTCCTGATATAAATTGTTTCCAGGTATAATCAAGCTTAGAGGTGATTTGCTAAACGAGCAAATTGGCATCAAATAATTTCCGTTTTCATTTAATTAAAAACTTTCTAATTAATATAAGTTGCTTGGAATATGTGGAGAAATAGACTATCGAGTGATGCCACTCCAATTTTAAGCAAATATTTTAGAATTTTAGATTTGAAAGCAAAAAACACAATAAGTGTCGAAATAGTAATTTTATATGTAATGTAAATGTGTATGTTTTTTCTTTTTTCTTGAAGCATAGAAATGTTATTTCAAATCATAAATCAAAAAGATCAATAAATTTGTAACCGAATCATGATTATAATTAAACAATGCTTTAGGCCTGGAGAAGTTAGTCCTGAGAGAATATTACAATTGCGCCTGCCTTCGATTAAATGGGAAATTTTTCATTTCATTCGTAAATATTCACATTCAAACATATTTATGGTTGAAATCACACAAAAAGAGCAAGACAGTGAGAATAGTGTTTTGTCAACAGCAACCTATTGGACACCCCGAAATGGACCTATTGGTCGTTTTGTTGAAGTATTGTTGTCACTTATCGATCTTGATCGGTAAGTATGTTAAAGAGTACTTGTCTGTTTGTCTGTTTATCTGTTAGATACAGGTGATCTGCTCCAAATTTTATGTGCATTCACCATATCTCGGAGCAGAAGTCTATTGATTTTGGATAAATTATGTCGTTTAATTAGCGAGTTATTAATTAATTAGTGATGAAGAGATGTAGATTCTTGCAAAGCGAGAGAACGTGTATGACCTAGATTTTTGAGGCGAGAGCGCGCATGTGCTAAGTGTGTATTTGCCGCTAGATCGATGAGTCGGTGGTCTCTGATCTCTATTTCGTTTCTGTAGTTGTTGTGGAAAAAGAATTTTCTTCGTAACTGATGTGTTAATCAATTTCAAAAGTTTAGTAAAAAAAAGTGGGCCTTTGACCTCCTTGTCCATAAATGTGAAAATTGTACATTTCGTTCATGTATTACAAGCACTTGCTCTCTAACCACAATGGTTGTGATAGTAAATAGACTACATCCAGACTCATCAAAAAAAAATCTACGAGATCTCTAAAAACGTTGCCCTCATCTAAATCCAACCGATGCGGAAATAATATCATTTATTTTTTCAATATAAATGCTCATATAAATTATTTATTTATATTTAAATAAATATAGTTTTCAGGTCAAGAAGGCAAAAAGAAAACAATTAAAATCGAAATCGAAACGATAAAATAGAAAAAAATTTAAATTTACAAATAAAGATTTACATATGCAATGTAATGAGATAAAAACCTATTTTTTCAGCACAATTTTTATGCCGCATTGTCTGCTTATTTAATTAACGCAATAATCACATCGACAGTATATCGAGCAGTATCGCATTTAGGACAAATTGCAGTTTGGGTGTTGTTTATAGACTTATTTAATATAAACAAAAACAGTTGATTTCATCCGATCTCTTATATCAGGAGTGGGCAAGGTTTTTAAACCAGGGGCCAAAAATTTTAACCACTTAGACTGGAGGGCCATGTAAGTGTGACGTAAAAAGTTACATTTTATGAACAATATTTACAGTGTTACAATGCAAAGGTGGAAAACAATAAGCCTCGTGCCAAAACTGAATTTAACCACAATCACAACAAATTACTATTACAAATTACTTAGCTATTTTAGCTGAAACATCAAAATTTGATTTCAGTTTGGTTGTGGCAGCATCAGGCGGGCCAGATTGAATTACCCAACGGGCAGGATTTGGACCGCGGGCCGTACTTTGCCCGTGCCTGTTCAATAAAGTCTGTTTTTAAATGCAATAGTATCACAATTTTTGAGTTTTGCATTGAATGTTTCTGGAGAATTTGTTTAACATGAAAAGCTCATGGAACAATGTAATGATATAGGTAAAATCTTGTAAAAGTTTGTCGATATATATCTTTCTCGACTTTAAATAGCGAATTACGTCTCGGCAATTTTATAATGAATCATACTCAAATACTGTTGAGCAAAAAGACATGGAATGATAAAACGTTTATCAGTAATCAATCAATCTTATTAAATTCTTAGTGATTGAATTACGTATTTACGGTTCATAGGGAGACTGACTGTTCATTCATTTGAAAGCTTGTTGACGCATATGGATGCTTGAGTCCGATTGGGCCTTTGAAGGCATTTGATGCAGTGGGTTGACGCAGTAGATGAGTTGTTCTGAGGTCTTGCTAGAGAAACAATTTGGAATTACAAATTCCAAGCACCAACATATGATATTTCTGATCTTTTTTAGAAATACCTCGCATTAATAATTTGAAGTGGTATTGCATAGAATTTAGTTAAAATGATAATACTTAATGTTTAAAACTTTCATTTTGAGTACGAGCGAAGTTAGAATTTTTCAAATAAAAAATTATATCAATCATTGATTGGTCTGTGCTCCATGTAACAAAATATCAATATTCCAAAAATAAGGTATTCAGTATAATGATAGAGATAGCAAATTATAAAAGCAATTAGCAATATATTTATCAAATCTAACATTTAAATACAAAAATATTAAATTAACGACCACCATTGCCAAGAACCTAGTTTTGCAATACTTGGAAAATGTCCATTCACTAAATCAATAAACTAAAAATATATATTGCAATATTATATAAATGAGTTCGTATAATTTGGAAAATTCTATCACTTTCACCGTAAGAACAAAGTACGCTTATCATACATTCACCAAACAGTTTTAACCGTAATAATGATTTTATTTTTCTAAAAAAATGTCAATACATGGACGAACTCGAAATCCTCATTACTACGTCATAACAAGTTAATTGTGGCGTCATAGCCACAATATTTTAATTTGAACTAAATTTAATGAGTTTTTAGGATTTTATCAATAAATATAAATTATTATAAAAAGACGAAAGCTTTTAAAACTCTACGTTTTAATATTACAGCAAATCAAATAACCTCTGCAACTCAAGCTTACTAAAATTATGGAAGCCTCATGTCAAAGCATTTAGATTTCCTCACAAGTATTTTTAATTTTCACTAAACTTTACAAGATTTTAAATAACATTGCTGGTAGCATATATTGTATTGTATTTTGAGCAGGATTGATGTAACCACCCTATCTGAAGAGACGAATAAAGAAATTGGAATTAACCCATTGCCTGAGAAGGAACAATCAACTGCAATTCATGACTTGGCACTGTGCTGAATATAAAGTAAAAGTGAGGAATTCATATACTTGACCTCAAACAACCAATTGTTTTGATCAAATGCTTTTAATTTGCAAGGAAAAAAGCTAGACTTAAAATGAAAATAGTTGACATGCATGCTGCCTATGCAAAAATGTTGATTTATTTTTATTAAATCATCACATTTTAATCAAATCAAAGTTTTAAATATTGATGCCAGTTGGACAATCTTACGAACTTTAAAGTCATTTTAAGTTTGAATTCGATAAAAATTAAACCTAAAAATCATATTAAATACATCGATTAATTAGATAAGGGCATGTTGGACTGAGTCTGAATGTAAATCTAATTCATCTGTCAGCTAAAAGAAGGTCCTGCAAGTAAAAATAATAATTTAACCGCTGATTAACAATCAAACTTTGTCACAAATTAACAATCAAACTTTGTCTCAAGAGGATCCATAAAGATCAAGTATAATGTAGCCCCAAGATGAATCAATCATGTGATCTGAAATACATTTTATAATAATATTTTATAATTTGCTTCATTTTATATTTGCGTCCAAAACAAATGTGTTACTTATGTCTGGTATATTTTCATAATTGTGATTGATGGTTTACCTATGAAACAACCTAATATAAATTATACTCAGTTATTTCAAGAAATTGTGCTGAAAAAATAGGTTTCTATTTCATCCGTGTATATATAGATCTTTATTTGTATCCAAATTTGTTTCCCTTTCATCCTTGATTTTACAGAAATTTTTGTTAGTTTTATTTTTGCCTCCAGGTTCTGACAACTATATTTATTCAGATATCAATAAATAACCTATATGAGTATTTATATTGAAAAAATATGAAATTATTTTCTCATCGGTCAGATATAGATAAGGGCATTGTTTTTAGAGAACTATCATATTGTTCTATATCTCGTTAGTTTTTTCCAAAGTCATAAATATTTATCTTGTGGATTCTTTTTCGATGACTCTTGGCATAGTCTATTCACTATCAAACCCATTGTAGTTAGATTCTTAAAAGTAAGTGCTTGTAATACAAGAACAAAATAGAATCACAATAGAAAAGCCATGGAGATACGTTGGAAAATACTTCAGCCGCTTTGTCAAGTAACAATTGTACAATCATTATCAAAACAATGAACACGTTAGTTTATTTTTCGGAAAGCATCATTTTACGTTCATTAATTTCTATCAATTCAAACTAATCTGTACTAGAATACAATGTTCAATATATGGACGCGGAGTTCAAAGTCAAATTTGTTTTTAATTTCCATAAAAAGTGTTTCCGTGAATTAAAATAACACAGCATAATTTTAGGATTAAGAATCGGGTCCACCAGATTAAATAAAAATTGAAAAAGGGAAAAGTGATAGCTCGATAGATAAGCATCATTAATCCATGAGTACTAAAACTTAAAATTGATTGATTCATTAGATACGAAAAAAATACATTTTTCAAAACAACAACAGCAACAACAATTATTTGACAACACAACCAATAGGTTCATTTAGTGTCCAATAAGTTGCTGTTGACCGGCGATGAAAGACTATTAGGGCTTTCTAACCTTTTTGGCTGAATTTGATCATAAATATATTTGAATGTGAATACTTACGTACAACAATAAAAATATCACATTTAATCTCGCAAAAACATAGAGTCAATTGGAAGATTCTCTTAAGACTAACTTCTTCAGACATATCATTACTCGGCGACAAATTTATTGCTCTTTTTGATTTAAAATAATTTTTCTGTTTTAAGAAAGAAAAGCAAATACACATTACATATACATATGGGCCTACATTACATATAAAATTACTTTTCGTCAAAAGTATTTCGACACTAATTCTCTCTTTTGCATTCAAATCTAAAACCTAAAATAGTTTCTTGAAAAAAGTAATGGCTAAACAAGATTTTTTATCATTCTACATATTCCAAACAAGTTAGATTGGTTCAGAATGTCTTTAATCAAATGAAAACGGAAATTATTTGATTCCAATTGCTCGTTTAGTACGTTACCTCTAAGCTTGATTATAACTATCAGGAAATTATTCCAGCCAATGATTTCCGTCAATTTTCAAAAGTAAATTAATAAATTCATTCAATAAATATAAGACCGAAAGTAATTCATCGACCATGTAATAGATATAACTTTACCAATGACCTAAAAAGTTCGCATTTTTGTAAATGAATTTGACCAAAAATCACATCCACCCTAAGTGGACAGTACGAGTATATGATCAAAATATCTTTGGCTCAAAATCAGTAAAACTTGTTTTACACTGCACTAGAAATAACTAAGAAAAACACAAGAATTATTATGGGAAGTTTGATGAATTGTTATTAATGTTGTTGATGTTGTTAAATCATTTCAAGCAGTCAGTAGTTAAAACAAGGTATTTCGTTGAAAAAATTGAAAAAATTAAAAGATTTTTTTCTATTTTTGGGGCTTCCGTGTCTAAACTTGTTCCCCCAAATTGACGACGACTCGTCTATTTGTTGCTGCAAAATTTGGCCAGTTGTCGACTAACTGTAGTCATTATGTTATGTTTAGATCGCGCATATATTTCAGTACAGTTTGTTACTTCATGTTCAAATAAATATTTATTCTTTAAAATTCCGCTTATATAGTTGACTCCATCTTCCTTATCACGGCGAGTCCGGTAATAAAATTAAAATTATTTCTACGATACAAATAGACGATCAGGCTTTTAATGCAAAGTTAAAAATTGGCTGTGAGTTCTTGTGTGATAACACTCAATCAAGCCCTGTAATTTTCGTAGAAGGTTTCTTGTTGGCTTGAACACTTGTTGAAGGAAGTGGATGTTCATAACCAGCCATTTCTTCTAATACATTTTCGTATGTCGTTCCGGCAGTTTGATGGGTGGAAGTTGTTGCTGAAGATTAATAACATTTTACTAGGGATGGACACTTCGAATAGTAAATTATTCGAATCGTTTCAGAGCAGAATTTTGAATCGCTGCCATCTTTTCTTTTACTTTCCGCCAATGGTGGAGTTCAATTACCAATTTTTTATTGTATACATATTTTCTCAATGCCATTCGGACATATGAATTTATGTAGTGAGCGTTTTTTATACTTTGTGAACGCTCCGCAGTTGATCTTAGGTATGTATTTTATGTTTTCAGTAATTCATTTGTTGTCAGGACCAATTACAATAAAAAAGTCTCATACATTTACATATCTCCCATTGACTCTCAAGTATACGAAATTCGATTTGATTCGAAAATAATATTCGATGCGATTCTGAAATCACCAGGTATCCGAAATGCCCAGCTCTACATTCTACTAAAGCTATAAGCAGAAAAGTGTGACTTTATACTTGTGTCAGGGTATTAGGTTACTTTGACTATTTGTAGTACTTTTAATACATTGAGTTGTACAATTATAATTCATGCGCAAACAAGCATGTTGTTTTACAATTGAATCTAAAAATTCAATGAAGGTATTTTGTATTTTGATCGTTCTTTGTTGGTCGAATAACTGTTCAAAGAGCTATTTCAGCTAGTTTCTGTTTTTTTTTTAGCATTGATATCAACACTGATTGTTCAACTCCGTTGCGTTACGATGGTGTTACAGTTCGTGATAAGCATGCAAACTGCAATTTTTTAATGTACATTTATATTTTCGATTAATTAGGCAGTTAAAAACCAAGCCCAACACTGCTCATAATTATTGAATAGTGTAATTACAATTTTACCTTGATCCGATATGGTTTCGTAGTTATGAATTTTTATGGCTTCGTTTTGTTCCATTTCCTCTATCTTGAGCTTAAGTTTTCGTATGATCCATCCAGTGATTCCGAGGAACAACAGTGGGATAATGAAACCAATCACAAAACTCGGGAAGTTGAAAGTAAAAGATTTCTTTTCTGAACAAAAATTCAAATTTAAGCTTTCGAATAAATTCAAAATATAACTTTTATTATCTAATCATCTATATTAATCGGAAAATAAATAGGTTATTTCTAGCTATTTGTGATAGAGTTTGTCTAACTCAAGCCTGACTTGATCGAATATTGTAATACAAAATGACTTTTACTCCATCGACGATTAAATGACTAATAATTGCGAAAAATATTATTAATTTAACTATAACTGACGACTATGAATTCACCTTTTCCCAACGTTATCCGCAAACTTTTTTTGAAGTAAATCTCTTTTTCGGATGGTGTTGCAGAAACGATCGAAATGCTAGAATAAAAGTTAATAACTTTTACGAAATGGTATTAACATATTTTTGTTATTTTTACATGAAATTCCATAAGTACTGCAAATATTGTATTGGCATGCTATTTGAACATTAAATAGATTTTCCAGTAGAAAGTAATTTCATGGTATACAAACATATTGGACATATTTTTTTAAAGTTTTCCTCATTTTAAACAAGTTCGATACAAGACACTAACCGAGTCAAGTAATCTGACTGAAACATTGCCTTCATCAATTATACAAAATTATTGTAATATTATTTACATGTTTTTCCATAAAACATATGGGCATCAAATTAAGTTATTTCTGCTTTCACGAAGTCTTCTAATCATATTAAAATCACAATTAATATAATACTGCAATTATGGCTTGAATTGCGTAAAATATATACATGGGTTAAAGAAAAATTTGCGATTCTTTTGATCTTAACGCAGAAAAATGAAGCTATCAAATAACTTATAAATATCGCAAGATTTCGCGGATCGATTGTGTCGAAATATAGATTTATTGTAGACGAAAAATGATTCGGATCTTGGGATAAAATGGCAACACAGACAAAATCAAGTCAAATAATATATATTAAACCCAGAACCTGGGGAAATTTTCTTTATTTAACTTCCGATTTGTCCCGATGAATAAAAAGTCGGTTCCCATAGCCACATCTGTCGCTTCAAATCCTGCGATGTCACATTGAGTTACTGACTCGTCTCCGAGTGTAACGTTTACAGTCTTTTCTTTTATGCTAAAATATAATTATATAATATTTACCCTGACACCCTGTGATACCCTTTGCCGATATCAAATTGAAATTATTCAACGAAAAGCATAAATAACTCAGGTAAGCAACATGGTGGACTATCATGTGGCAATATTTTTGCATTAAATTTACTTCGCAACTTGATTTGCCATGGCAATGTATTTTTTCCCATCCGCTGTGCTGTTGAAAGTAATCAAATCATCCATTGTAAATTCAGTGCTTGTTTCAAAACAGTCCTTGTCAACAAGTACGAATATGCAACTGCAAAGCAAAGTGTATCAATCCTAATTTGTCTATCATACTTAAACCCCAAGTTAGAGATTTGCTTTCATATGTCGAAATTAACCAATTATATTTGACACTTTATTGTCGTCTATCACATGATCCGAAACTTCAAAATTCAGGAACTCTTAGAAAATCAAATATTTCGGTCAAAATGGCTGATTGAGATAGTTTGGTTAGTGAACAATATGTGATAACATCTGTAATGCGCTGTCCTTACAAAAGATCATTGATTAAAATAATTGAGCAGACAAAACAGACTGTGGTGTACATGTTAATTGTGTTGTACCAATTCTATATTAACGAATAAAAAGCTTAGACCTATGAAACCCAATATTTCAACCAAAGCCTTGCTATTTAGTTTTGATTTATTGGAAAATTTTCTTTTTTCTGAACCTGCCATGCGTGTACGCCATTTTTTTTTCAGCAAAATCGATACTCTCAGATCTTATCGTTGGGGTACAGGATGCATGGACATATTTTCCAAAAATTGGAGTATTACTATATTGTTTAATAAGCTTAAGACCTCACCTAATAAGACCATTACTTTCATAAGGCATTTGTATCGTAATATTTATTTCGCCACTCTTGCTGATCCCTGAATCTCCAACAATTTTGGGAGGATGAACCATTGTTGGAGCTGAAAGTGAACTATCATTGAAAACCTATTTTAAATAATTGTTTTGTGATAGTGGAATAATTGTATAATATTGTGATGGTAGTATACTTGCTTGCAAGTTAATTTTACGTTTACAAAACTAGACGAACTTTATTTACATTGATATAGGACTGAATCATGATTGCTTGTAGGACTTCTAGTTGTCGCTATAAATTACAATGAATTAATGTGTTGTGTCGAAATATTGTATTGCAGTTTTACGAGAAGGCTATCAGAAGACACTCAATGTATATTCAACACGCTAAACGCACTCATATCAACAGAAATAGAGAGAGGAAACGGTAACGACTTTAATTACCTTTTGAAGTTCCACTACATGAACCACGCACTCTCAAAGATTTACTTGATCCAGCACAACTGAATATCATAACGGACGCAGAGTACTCTCGATTTGGCTTTGGTTGAAAGTGATACTCACTTGCTGATGTCATGTTTGATACGTTTGAGTCTACCTTTTGTATTTGAGAAGACCGCGATGTGACCAGAGTTGAGTTCAAAACCAATTCCTGAAAAATGATCGATGTATTACAAGCCTTGGATATTCGATAATATAATTCTTTTGTTCTTTTAAATGTCTTCTTACTATCTCGTTTTACATTTTACATATAATTTATATGCTCGACGTTTTTTCAATTTATCATGTTTCAAGCTTCATCAATGTTCTGCGAAGTGATCATATTTTAGATCTGTTTCGAGGCTTTATTACTTATCCCCCTCCCAAAAAAAACAGTTTGTCATACTTGCGTCGCACTGCATTTCTCAAGAGTACCGATATTATTATGATTTGAAATCACCAGTTTATTATACCTAGGTTGAACTCACAATTACTCTATACACACTTTTGTATTTAACGTAAGCCTATTTCTGAACTCTGTTAGAATAGTGGTTTATGCAATTTAATTAGTTCGTTTTCGTACCAAAACAGAGAGTAAATAAATAATAAAGGTGAATTATTGACTTACCACGGTATACAATTCTATGCTTTCTTCATTATCTATATCCCATGATATAATGCAGGTTTCATTTTCTTCAATTTGTTTAAAGAAAGCTGATTTTGCGCTTAGAGCTTTTCCTCCTGTTTTTATGATTGATCGTGCGTACGTGTCGGACTCCAATTCTGTACACGCATCTTTTGATAAGCATGCTTCAATCTGAAAGAAAGAATATTCTTAATTTATCACTTTACTAAAGCATAAATCATTATTTACAAGATTATAGCAATACATAAAAGTGTTATAATATTTTAAAAACGTTTTATTTTCTGATTTGACACATATAAATATATATTTCTTGAAAATTATTTAGTTGAGACCACAAAAATCCAAATTTCAAAATTTTAGTAGTTGAAAATGAAAATGTCTTTCAATATGCAATTGCTTTTACGTTTTTTTCATATATTTTGCTGGTTTCTGAGAACAACTGTTTTGCCCCTAATTCTACTAATTCAGAAAAATTTGCCACTCGGGTTTTCTGCTAAACTTGCCAATTGCATTATACCACAAGGTGCTATATTTGTGTTCATATATTAGGTCACTTCTTTTCTTGATAATGAAGAATCTAGTCTAATTTGGTCGGCTATTTCTTACCCATATTTTATAAGTTGTATCCGAATCTAAATTACTTATCAATGTCGACTGTGTCAGCGGTTTCAGCGGTGAAACCCATTTTCTTTCTCCCTTAAGCAATGGTCCTAGTACTGAAATTCTGAGAAAATAAATGATGCTCAAAAAGTAACACGAAATTATAGAAAGGGAAAAAAATATAAGTTATTCCAAAACTGTAGTTTTTCTTGTCTTAATTTGAACAAGCAATTGCTATTCTACGGCTCTATGGTGTCTCTTGCTTCAAAACAAAATTTTAAACCTCGGGAAAACTACCATTAAAAATAGAAAGGTATTGGCAAGAATGGTTAAAGCGCTGCTGCTATATTTTTCCTAATCAATTCTTACGCTTCTGATTTTATCAAGAAAAATGAATGTGAAATATGAAAGGTTGCAAATTATGACACAACAATACAGGTATCAGATAAGATAACTCCATTGTCACCCAGAAGCCTAATTCATATTACGGATGATATACATTCATCCATGACTACAACCAAAACAAAACAATATTACCTAACTAAACTACGAAAAGACGTCAATAACATAGGCTATCTTAACGTCACATGAAAATTGGATTGCTCATAAGAAATAACGGTAAAAAGCGGAATTAAAAAAAAAATCAAAATATACTTTCGCTCACAAATTAACTCAGATAAAATGTAAATGACGAGGATAGTGGGCTCACCTATGAGGAAATCCAACTGCATTTTTGTGAGGTTCCCACGAGATCAACAAATCGGAGTTGCAAGCGTATTTCTGAATATGATTAATTGTTGGAGTCCCATCAACTGATAAATTATGCGGTTAGTTAGCAAACGTAATATTTTCAAACTGAATAAAAGCTTAATGTCTGAAGGTCAATTAGAATCTTTCCTGTGATGGAATAGATTTAGAATACATAAAAAGTGGGATAGGAGCCGCATTTCGATATCTGCGTCAACATTAAACACAAGTGTGAGTGGTTAATGAATGTTGCTATTTCTGTAAGGTGAATACTTTTTATTACTATAAAAATTTCCGTGAGCTCTATAATTTTTTTTCTCATTCTTAAGTTTTACGTGATTTCGTCATCAAAATTTAAGATTGCGCACCATGCGGCGATTCCACCACCGTGTTTCATAGATCTTGTGGTCAGAGGGAAGTTTTTTGATAAGGAAGACTGCCGATATTTAAAAAGTTTGATACTACTATTTCATGAACTTTGTGTCTATATGTATATGTACTTATTGCTCTTCTGTTTCGTACGTCATTATTTATATTCGACTAATCTATAGAGACAATTAGAAATGTTTAGCGCCCTAGTAGTATATATTAGAGATGTACCGATGTATCGGTATCGGGTATCGGTATCGGCAATATCGGTCATTTTTTCGGTATCGGCCATGTATCGGTATCGGTTAAACCAAGGCCGATATTTCCGATATATTTATCTTTTTGATATGGTCCAGAATATTTTAAAAGATAAGTTGGAATACTACTTTTTAATTTATTTTTTGTCTGGAGAGATCGTGAGCTATGAGCCATACATGTCCCCACCCCCGCGAGAGAATAGGATTCACGTGTTTTTAGCTATTCATCAGCCAAACTAGCTCAATTAATTTGGCTATTTTCGCTGTCAAATTTTAATATTGACATTTTTAATATTACATAGTAATTATGAAGAAATATATCAACACAGCACATAACAAAAAGCAACTAGGCGCCCAGTTTCAAATCATACAGTGGAATTGGGGTCCTTATCAACGGCACATGGACTTTTGGCACGGGTATAAGTTCTGACTGTTTGTCGTCAAGTACGAGTGTCATTTAGTCCGTCGACATCGATAAACTAAATTCCGAAATTCAAAATATATGATTGTAAAATATTTTATATTATAAAATAGTAAAGTAAAAAAACATCCTCGACGGTTATAGGTAGGCCTTCTTTTTGTCGGTGCTGATTGATATTCTTTCATTTTGGCTTTGACTTATTGCGTCGACGATTACGATTAGCCACGAAATAAAATATTTGTAAAATGCTTTCAATCTGAACGTAGGACGGCGGCGCTAGAATGTGTGGGTGATATTCGATATTCTTTTAAACACGAATAACGATATTCGAAGGTCGCGATATTCATATTAAGTTTAAATGGGACATCCGGGCTTAATGAGTTTTCTAATTGAACACCGAGATTACTAGCGTTACTGTATAATGTATGTAAAATCAGTTGAAGCAAACACCAAACATTAATTTCATATTATGTGATATATCTTTTTTTTCGATCTGAAATAATGTGTACTATGAACAACCATTGTTTTAACCCGTCTGCCCTACACAGCACACCTAATTAAGTAATAATTACATAGTATCGGTATCGGAATGTCGGTAATATCGGCCTTTTTGTGGTATCGGCGTATCGGTATCGGTATCGGCGTTTTGGCTGGTATCGGATCGGTATCGGTATCGGCGACAAAAGTGGTATCGGTACATCTCTAGTATATATGTGTACCAATATGGAGGTAACAAGTTTTGTTCGATTATTTTACATTAGTTTGTGTGAAGGAACTGAATTCTAGGAGCAGGGGGTGTATTCACTTGGCTAACAGAAACAGTCCCCGAACTCGTAATAGAACTAAATCAAGTAAAATAAGAATAAAATTATGGCCTAATCCTAACCTGGTACTTATCCAACGGGATTACTAAATGTCCTAGTCTAGAAATTACGTGTATATATGAGATAATCGCTACTGTAGCCGAGTAACGGAACATGTCTCGTGCATAGGGCTTTAGAATATAAAATCCCAATCAGCCAGTTTCAATTGAAACGGGAATAAACATGAGCCAACAATTTTAATTCAAGGTTACCTTCATAATTAATTTTATTTTCTCCATTTTTAACCCAAGACCAACAGGAGTAGTTCCCTGCATATGATATATCTGCGTTTTGTAGATGTAATATTGCTGATCCAGATTGCTTTGTTTGATAAACACGCTTGCTAGGATCTGTTGGTATCACGGAACTCGCATAATACCATTCAACATTAGTACCCGGGTTACACCTGGTCTTAGCACAAGTCATTTGATTTTGACCTGTACTTTGTATTTCCAGATAAGGACCTTGGAACTCTGTTTTAAAAGATATTCTACATCAAAATTAGAGTTTATTAAATTTATATCACATGCCTGGCTATCACAAGAATATCACAAAATTTACTAACAATGATTATTGTATAATATTCTTGTTTGTATAATATTTCAAAATAATTTACTGCAATTATAGGTTACTGTTTGTTTGTATACATTAATCATTTTATATACTAATTATTGGAGAACTATTCTTTGATTTTTTTGCTGTACAATTTGGTGTTTTTGTGTAAAGAAACTACAATAAAATTGTATGAGATAATTACAATATCTGGTATATTTCATCACCTTTTTGGCAAATATAATTGAGTCTTTCCTCGCACGTATAATCTACCCAAAAAGAGTTTCTCAGACCAACAACCAAACAATGCTCAATTCCCGTTCCATGACTGTTTGGTTCTGTAGCCCCCCTGCATCAAAAAATGAAGAGATGGACTTACAACTCAATAAATGATTTTTGCACATAGTTACAATGAGGTTGCCAATAATTGGCTAAGAGATTTGTTACTCGTTTATTTGTCATAGAAGTTGAAAAATCTATAAATTTTTTGACAGCTAACCAGTTTTGATATCCTTTCTCTCCTCTCATTATGACGTCAGTCCCATCCTGCCATTTCCAATCATCTTCTTTAGCTATGGCGTTGCCTCCAATAAAGAATTTGTCGTTAAATTGATCGATTCTGAATAGGTTGAAAATTAAAATAATTATTACAGGAAAAATAAGTGTAAACGAATTTTTTTTAATATGATTTAAATTAACTTCGTGCACATGAACAAGGCATGAGGCTCAAATATGGGTCAGGAAGCTCTTGTAATGGTATCTGTAACGCAAGTTGGCTAAATATTTGGCAATATCCACATAAATCAGTGCAGCTTATTTCATATCAATGTTTTAAATCATCCCTACGAACAAGTATTTACAGAATTGAACAGACCCAACATATTTAAATCAATTGTGCGTTACCATATATTGTCGTCCCACTTACATGATCTCATACTCGCATTCTAATATTTGAAATAAATTGCGTGGACTATATACCGAATATTCTGGTATTTGAAATATATCCACCGATCCGGTTAAGTCCAAAGTACATAAAAAATAGCGCTATTAATGGGATAAAATTAAAGTTGATATTATCCTTGACTACAAAAATAAAATGTTATTTTCCCGTAAACAGTGCAACTTACTTGAGTACTGGATTTATAACGTCGGTTATTTTTTGATTATCAACTTTGGCGAGATAACTTCCCGCAGATTCACAAGCTGATTTTGCTTCAGTGTAATTTTTCTTTTCTTTGAAAAACAGAAGTTTGAATCCATCAACACATTCGCTTTTCCACGGCTCTATAAATCGGAAGTAATGTCTGAGAAAACACTTTTTCACTTATGCCCAATATTGGAGAAGATGACAAAATTACAATAGACAGTATATGTAGAAATTGTCGTACAATAATTCAAATAACAAAGAAAGATTTTCAAGTCTTGTTATCTTGTTATTTGCGACTGATGTACAAATCGCTATTCAACTATGCAAGGATTGTGTAATATTTGCCATAATATGCCGAACGAGGCAACTATTGTTTATTGGTTAATTTGTTTTTTGATTTTTCTCTATTTGCCTTGTTATGGTAGTTGGATTATGGTTGGCTGATTAAGTCCTACTTTGGTCAAACGGAACATCACAGTAAATATCTTTGACTTGTGGTCAGCAAGACTCTACAATCATTTTGTGAAATATATTCTGAGTTCAGTGTTTTAGATCTTTTATTGCCGAGGAAAGCATATCCAATAAATTTTAAAGATTTTTCGAAGATGATTGTAACCAAAATATTCATTCCAACGACTATATTTGAAAAGTTGAAAAAAAAACATTATATCACAAGTACTAAAATTTTGTACACCTGAGGTATTTAGTGACGTTATATAAAAATAGAAAACAATAAATATTGAAATAATACTCGAAATAATCACGATATCACCATGACAGGTAAAACAATTTTGTTTTAATCTTAATATTTGCAACTAGCACCAGTATAAACATTTAAGATTTGAAACATATGAGAAATGTGAATACACTTAATGTTGGCTCTGAAATTTGATATCAAAATATGAACTTAATCCAACACGTAGTAGCCTAAAAATTCGGATAATGATTTTCTGATATACACAGAGGAAATGTTTGTGGGACGGATTATCCGTTCGAATGATCAATATTTTTCATCCGATAGACAATTTTTGCAAAATTTGCCTCCAAGTAGTAGAAGTATTCCTAAGTTATCAGTGTTACACAAAGTAATTGAATAAAGTTAGACGCTTACCTTGACCTGAAGAAATATGCGTAATCGCGAAAAACAAAATTGTCAAAGCTGGTAAATTCATCTTGTATTCCCACAAAATGTTTCTTTCTTGAATGTTCATAGTATGAACATATTAACGTTAATCTAAAACGACTTAATAATGCATTTTAGCATAGGAATTTTTTTTATTAATATTAATATAGGATAGAAGCACATAAAATCATCTCTGCTGTGATCGTCAAAGGTAACAAAATATGTAAAAAATGTATTTAATTATAAAATCTTATAGTTGCCACGGACAATCAAAATCCTAGATTGAACTGCAATTATTAACTGTTTTTAAAATATATGAACTAACTCATTAGACCGTTGCGGCTGACATGAAAAGCACTACACCAAAATTTAAAACTTTCCCCGTCTAATCTAACTACATCTTCGTAGCCAGGTAATAATCGCACAGCGAGAATTGTGCTAAATTCATCTATGCGATTCAAAAATCTCAATCAAAAGTCTAACCTGTTATTAATTCATTTGAGGAAAGCAGCAGACATGCCCTACTACAACATGTTCACTAATTTATCATGTGGAATTAAACTCCTAAAATTGGTAATAATGCAACTGTGAATACTTTTCTGAAATGATTCAATAGGCCGACAAAAGCAAAATTTAAAAAAACTGAAAAATCTCAATCCGCAGTCCTGATAATATGTGCCTTATTATTTGTGGCTGTGAATCTGAGTTAAATTCTCTTTATTTCTATCTATTGACAGATATTTCACTCTCTGGTTTGTATATACTATTGAATGAACAGAAAATATTAGCAAGGATACCGGGAAATACGTATACGTGTCGCTTAACTTCATTGCAAATCGACCTTTTATCAAAAGTGAATCAGGCATAAACGAATGAAGATTGAGTAGTGTCAATAGTTCAGAATAACAATTTCCGCCTGGATAACGCGTATTGGTAGTCAGGTAGTCAGAATATATGTGTCATCAATTTGTGTTGAAAGTGTAGAATTTTGAAATGATCACACTAGCAAGTATGCAAAAACCTATTTACGTAATAATTGAGCAGTTAGCCAAGTTAAATGACAGAACATCACACGTGATCTAGCAATTGTATTGTCCATTATTTTTGCCATAATGTAACTTGTCTATCGTGGATTATGACGACTCAGCACCAATTCTAATTTCATTAAAGATTTCCATATTTATTTTATGGAAGTGGAAATCTGACTCGGATGAAAAAACGACGGCATCTGTATAGAATTGCGAATCCATGAATAACAATTGACCATGTCTTGAGTGCGCAATCATGCCATTGGTGAAGTGTAATACATGACCGCCTACGTAATCATCTCGACCGCCATGCAATACCAGAGTATTTGATAAACTATTTTACAGAAAACCATACTTAATATTGAGATATATATGCATAATTTTGAATAATATTTTGAATTCTGATGCGGACCATCAAAGAAAGGCAGTGCCAATTTGTTTGACACCCTTTTCGCAAAAACGATTGATGCAGTACAGGTTACGTAGTTGTTTGATTACAATTCTTAGTTCAAGATGTATTATTCATGCAGCTTTTTAGGAATATATATTTGTTATGTTTCTATTTCACCAAGCCAAGAAAATACTCTGTTTATTGGTAGTCTCAAAAAATATTGCATATTGTCTTATTATGGTTACCGCTCCATACAACTGTGTTTTTTATTCGTATGGCATTACTCTTGGAACTGACAATCATAAAAATAATATTCAATGAATTTAAAAGCAGTTTTGATTAAGCGTAACATCGACGGCGGAACTCCATCTTTGAAGTACCGTCCCATCAAAAATAGTTATATACCGAATGGCAAAGTTATAATTTTGAATAATATCGGGCAATGTTATAAATCAAGATCCACTTCAGCATTTTCCAACATCCCTTTATTCAACTGAAGGCGCTTAATCACGATTAAATCTAGTAGATTTGTTTTCTAGAATAAGCCGACAATACCCACTGTATACAAATTACGGTATCGAATTGACTTTGACGTTATCCATGTTTTCACGACAATAAACCTACATTATAATTTTTATGAACCTCAATCAGCTACCAATGAATAAGTGAATCTAGGTTGAACATAGGAATCAAAGCAATAAGTGTTCTTAACTTCGAAGGTTTGTCCAAAAATGGTTCGTTTATCAAATGTTGTATTGAAAACAGCATGGTTGTCGAATGTGAGTTTGAAAACTTCCTCCGATGAATAAATCAACGACCGCTGTAACTAATTTTAACGTCTGTGAACTTTCTGATATAATTTTATTGGCTCAGCTCATCAAAGCCTCAGTAAATAGCGTGAACTACTTGTTACATTGAACAGAATAACAATTATACGTCTGGGAGTAACGTGCTATTACAATATCTTGATGTTTTCTTCGTTTTTTTCTAGCTTGACCCATCAATCAAAGTTAATACTTTGGAACAGTGTTTCTTAACCTGGGTTCGATCGAACCCCTGGGGTTCGGTGGAGGTGTTCGACGAAGGTCCTCTGAAACCGTTGCATATTAGGAAACTTTTCTATCATCTCGCCTACTAATTATGCAAAAATACCTATAGTTCATCTCAGATATCAAACTTACACGTCCAACAATTAATAAATTAACGTTGCTGTGTGTATAGCTTCGCTCAAATATAAGTTTTAGTGGACCTGTCGGTGTTACGCCTTAGATTCCAGTACATTTTATCGAGAACTCAAATCTTCACAGATGTCGTATGCTTGGGTGTGTGTACTTATCTGTGATATCTATAATATGGCTTTCAAATATCTTAGGTTTGTAAGACAAACAAAGGTGTTTTAAGCTGAATATATGCGTGACCCTTATTCATATTCTACCCTACTAATAAAATTTAACTAAGTTTTACGGATAAATCGAAGATAAGCAGTAATTGTACATAAATGAACGCAAAATCAAAGCGTGTTCGAATTTCACTAAGTGATAAATTTTGCGACGAGCAATACTTCATTGCAGAGCTTTGCCCGAAATTATCATGATCCATTCAGGACAGCCTTCATCTGGTGCCGAGTCATATCCTATCTCTATTTCCGTAAAAAAAAAACAATTGAAAACGCTTTTATCCGCATTTCAACCCAGTTAGAAGTTTGAGGACAAACGATTTGAACTACCAACGTTTATGAGACATATTATCATCTTTCGGATTTTCAAAGTTGCTATTTTTTTTTATCAGTTTTTCGCCTTTTCACCCGCATAACTTATACAACAAAAAAATATCTGCTTTTCCTGTCACCAACACTATTGTGACAAAACAATGGCTACTTCCACATGGTTATTGATATCTAATATTTTATCACAATGTTCATTTTCTATAACCTTGCAAGAAATTAGCTTACCCTTCATAAAGGTAGGGTTTGGCACCTAATTTCAACCGTTCAGTACGATGGGGTTCGACGGGAGCTTGCAAAATAGCGCAGGGGTTCGGCAGGCTCACAATGGTTAAGAACCACTGCTTTAGAAGGTGAAACACGTCATTGCATTTTTGACATTCATTGATTTAACTCATATTTTTGAAACAGGCAATTCACAACCATTATTTTACAGCACGCATACATGGCCAGGGCGTATGTTTTAAACAAATTATTTATGATAAAAAACACATCTCTATTACAGCATCTGTTTTCTATTGAGAACAAATCGGGTTTTCTGCTCCTTTCACCTCATTAAGATTTGCGCTTTACTTAAAAAGGATAAAATATTTTATTTGAAGTTTATGACATAGGATGTTGCTACCTTTGAAAGAATTGTGACTATCACTTACTTAATGTTCGGGACTTTCATTTTGAGTGCGCGCCTATTTAAGATTCCATTGAACCCTATTTGTGCGTGCGGCCTTTGACGAATTATTAATATTTTAAAATTTGTTATACAGGGTGTCCATAAAGGCTTTTTACAATTCAAAAATTATTTTAAAGTGAAATGATAAGGTATCGTACTGAGGGTTGTTTTATGTTAATCGACATTTGATAAAATTTTTATTGACAGTAGAATTTATTGTTTCAGATAAATTTCTTAGTTAGAATGTCTTATGTTCAATGATTGAAGTATATGAACCAAACTCCCATAAAATGTCTACTTCTCAATAAAATTGTGTATTGTGTATTCTATTCTGGTTGAGACAAAATCACATGTTGAGTTCCTGCAAAACTACAGACTTAAGTATGGAAAGAGACCCACCATCACGTTTATGGCATAAGAAATTTATGGGGACAAGGAGAGTATTCGATACGATACGATAAGGGCGATCAAAAATATCCGAAGAAAACGTCGAGCGTGTAACGCAAGCCCTTTAGCGTTCTTCTATGAATTCCATCCATACCGCTGCCAGACTATTGAAACTACAACGTTCAACAGTGTACAAAGCCCTATAAAAGAATTCAAGATTTTAACCTCATACAAAGTGTAAATGGTACTGGCATGTCAGCCAAACGAAATGCCGAAACCAAAAGAATTTGCACGCTGCAAAGAGTTTCTGAGAATGAAGCATTCCTAAAGCGAATCTGTTTCAGTGGTGAGGCAAATTTTCATGTTTCTGGAAAGTTAAATAAACACAATGTAAGAATTTCGGGATCGGAATCCCCCATGCGAGTAGAGAACGCCAGCGAGTCCAAAAGTTAATGTTTGATGTGGAATCATGTGCAATGGGATAATTTGGCATTTTTTTAACAAGGCAACCATCAACCTTTCAACCTACCACTATATACCAACAAGATGGTGCACCACTACACTGGGGACTGCATGTTCGTGAGTTTCTCAACGAAACTTTTCCCGACCGATGGATCAGAAGGGATGGGCCGATTCCATGACCACCACGTTTACCAGACATCACTCCCTGGGCTTCTTTCTTTGGGGTTACGTAAAATATATTGTGTATCGAGCAAAAGTACGGTACATGACAAACGTAAAACAAAGAATTCCCAATGCCATTGCCATCGTTGATAAGCTATGCTACAACGAACATGGCAGGAAATTGAGTACCGTCTAGATGTGCTTTGTGCAACTAAAGGTGCCCGTATAGAAGTTTTATATTTTAAGTAAACGTTTATAAGTGTATTAAATGAGTCAATAAAAACTTTATGAAATACTGATCAACATAAAACAACCCTCATTGCGATATCTCATCATTTCACTTTGTAATAATAATTTTTAATTGTAAAAAGACTTCATTTGCACCCTGAATATCGATAATCTGATTCATATCCCACAAAAGACACACACGGAAAAATATTTATGGATTTTAATTTAATGGTAGTTACAAATATTGAAGTCCCAAAACAAGTAATTGGAAAATTATTGCAAAATTATATATGTAAGTGGTACATTAATAAAGATATTATTATAAAACAATAAATTACAAAAGCACATATATTATCCCAATATCGAATCGGAATCAATATCACATTATTGTCCTTCAAACAGATATGAATGATTTAACCGTTATTTCACATATAAATCCAAGATAATTTCGGGTTGCAATGATCAATTGGTTTGTACATAATATGTACGGTCGTTTCACGCATTATCTACTTAGCATTACACCACCAAAACTATGGTTTCGCATCTTGAAGTGAAAGATTTAGTCATACGTTGACGATTTCACAGCATATATAAACGGACATTAATTAAAATGTGAATTATATAATCCATTTTATTTAGAGCTGATTTCCAGCAAAGATTTTACGAACACAAATAAAATTTCATTAATGTTTACCCATTTAAAAAACATAAAAATTATTAAAATAAAAATTATTAAAATACATATATCGCCTTTTCATTTTTCATAATGTCTTTCTTGAATTTTATTTTAAAGCTGATTTCCAGCAAAGAGATTACGAACACAAATAAAATAGTAATAACTTCAAACTCTTTTGAAAAAACATGCGCAATATATTTATTAAATTATATATTTTTCCTAATTATTTTTTTATGTTTCACATAGACTGTGTCTCTTGAAATATACGAACCCCCAAACTTTGACCGTCATAAAAAACTAACATTTAATAGAATAATATTGGGCGCGTTTAGAATTGTCGTTATCAGCAGCATGGTGAACTATATGAGATAGCGCACAATAATCCGATCGACAAAGTTTAAGTTTACAGAACAAAAATTTTTTTAAATTTCGAATTTTTTCTTCCGATAAAATTGAGTTTTCTAGTAATAAAACTAATCAAAAAAACTAGTAAATAATATTCGTATAAGTAATGTTCGTTTTTGACAAAATCTTATAGAATAATATAATATAAATATTATAGAATAATATTGGGCGCGTTTGGAATTGTCGTTATCAGCAGCATGGTGAACTATATGAGATAGCGCACAATAATCCGATCGACAAAGTTTAAGTTTACAGAACAAAAATTTTCTTAAATTTTGAATTTTTTCTTCCGATAAAATTGAGTTTTCTAGTAATAAAACTAATCAAAAAAACTAGTAAATAATATTCGTATAAGTAATGTTCGTTTTCGACAAAATCTTATAGAATAATATAATATAAATATTATAGAATAATATTGGGCGCGTTTGGAATTGTCGTTATCAGCAGCATGGTGAACTATATGAGATAGCGCACAATAATCCGATCGACAAAGTTTAAGTTTACAGAACAAAAATTTTCTTAAATTTCGAATTTTTTCTTCCGATAAAATTGAGTTTTCTAGTAATAAAACTAATCAAAAAAACTAGTAAATAATATTCGTATAAGTAATGTTCGTTTTCGACAAAATCTTATAGAATAATATAATATAAATATTATAGAATAATATTGGGCGCGTTTGGAATTGTCGTTATCAGCAGCATGGTGAACTATATGAGATAGCGCACAATAATCCGATCGACAAAGTTTAAGTTTACAGAACAAAAATTTTCTTAAATTTCGAATTTTTTCTTCCGATAAAATTGAGTTTTCTAGTAATAAAACTAATCAAAAAAACTAGTAAATAATATTCGTATAAGTAATGTTCGTTTTCGACAAAATCTTATAGAATAATATAATATAAATATTATAGAATAATATTGGGCGCGTTTGGAATTGTCGTTATCAGCAGCATGGTGAACTATATGAGATAGCGCACAATAATCCGATCGACAAAGTTTAAGTTTACAGAACAAAAATTTTCTTAAATTTCGAATTTTTTCTTCCGATAAAATTGAGTTTTCTAGTAATAAAACTAATCAAAAAAACTAGTAAATAATATTCGTATAAGTAATGTTCGTTTTCGACAAAATCTACAAGTAAAAACCTCTTAAAAAATTAAAAATAAATTGAAGTAAAACCTTATACAAAACTCAATAAGAATGACAGCAAATCTAAGTTTGATGTTTTTAATCAGAAGAATTAACAAACTTCGATTTATAATAAGACGATTATCTTATCATATTAAATTCAAGCATTGTATTCTTCATAAGCTGATTCCACGTTGGTTTGAATTCTTGTCAAAGGAAGTGGTTGCTCATAGACAACCGTTTCTTGAAGGGTATTTGATCCTGGCATTTGAAGGTGGTGGCTGGGATTCGGTGCTATCAAAATATTGCAACAATAAAATGAGGTTAAAATACATGCAAAGGTGATTGCATTAATATATTGTGTTCGAATGTTATTATATATTCTAAATTATTTTGTTTACCTCCTTATCTTTAATCGTTTCTCTAGGAAAATTATTTATTATATACAATTACATATTATCAATGTTCTGAAAAAAATATGTATATCTTGCAGGAAGTTCAAAATCCGTTTTTGACATACTGTTTTGCTTTAATCAAAGTATATGCGTAAGAAACCATTATAGAAGCCGTGGAATAATTTTCATAAGATTTCTTACCTTCATTGGATACGTTTTCGTAGTTGTGGTCCTTTGCAATTGCAGATCTAAATACGAAAATTTAGTATTAAACAATAAATTTCTCATGTAAATCAAACTTAAAAATCTACAATTTTTCAAGCAATTTATTTTTGCAGCAAAAAATATATAAATTATTCGCCAAACTGGACATACATTAACTAAATTTAGTAATATAATTATTCAATTGTCCTAACTAAAGTAACTAAAATAACTTTAATTCGATTTAGTTGTCTGGTAATTTGATTGAAACAGTATGCCGCGCCATAGTCAAGTTCACTTTTTATAATTGATTATTGGCTTGATAAACAAACTTACTCTTTCAATTTGTTTATCTTCTGTTTCATTCGAAAAATACATATTGTTGCAATGACGAGAAGCAGAAGAGGAATGATAAACCCGATGACAAAACTCAGGATATCAAAGTTGAATGACGTTTTTGCTAATATGAACGTGCAAAATAAAAAGTTGAAGAATAAATAAAAATATATCACGTTTTACAATACAAGCTAGTCTGATAATATAGTTTCAAAACACTGAGGTTTAATCCATTCAAATCATATTGCTGCTGAAATTCAAATAGTTGGAATATATTTAAAATGGAAGAGTTTGACCGGATTTAAAAGTAATTAATTATATCAAACGGTAATTACTGGTACAAAATATTGGAGTTCGTTTCTTACTTTTAGAATCTCCAATGCAAGAACCAATTGCTTCAACAGGTGGACTATTGCAATGAATGTCTTGTACGGAAGCCGAGTACTCGTGATTTGGTTCCGGTTCAAACCAATACATTGACGCAATTGACGATGTTGTTAAATTGATCATTTGTTTTGTGGAATGCGAAGATCCAATAGTAGTTGAGATTAGAAACAGTTTCTATTGAAAATGAATTATTGAAATTGAAAAGATTATTGAGAATCATTTTAAAATATTTACTGTTCAAAAATAAAAGTTTCTAGAACAGTAACTTTCATCCTTATTGCGTTTGTTTCAATTTTTTTTTTGAAAAAGTGACACATACCACAGAATATGAACTGGTAGTGCTTGTTATATTGTTGGTCATTGTCCAGGATATGACACATGTTTGATTATTTTTATATTGAGAAAGCATCGCTGGCTGAATCGGCTTGTTTGTTTCACCGGTCACGATGGTCTTGATCGCAGAATGAGTAAAATGACATTCAATCTTGGTCACACATGCTGTAATCTGAAGAATAATTAACAACACTTTTGTCATTTTTTGTTTCCTATTGTTTCCTGAGTCATGTGATCCTTATGTAGAAATAATTATGAATGGATACCTCTGTTATCTCTGTTATATTTATATATATATACCTTTGTTATATTTCATTCTTGTAATTATGATTAGATACAAAACCAAATATCGTAATTTAGGGTGATTTAACATAGTGCTTCGAAAAAACCAAGCAATAATAGCTTTGTTTTTATATTTAAAGATGCACGTTTGAATTGTATTCAGGAATCTATAGAAATACCTTAACTTTGTACTCCGAAATAAATGACAATATATTAACTTCGAGTGTTTGTTTTGCATTTGTTGGTGAATCGACCCAAATTGTTTTTGTTTCCCCCATCAATGCAGATATTAGATCAATTCTGAACAGATTAAATAACATAAAATTGAATTATCATGGAAACGAGGATAATGATTATCAAAAAATTCTACTTAAACTTTCAATAAATATACCTGTGTGGAAACCCAACTGCATTTGTATGTGGCTCCCATATGATGAGCAGGCTGGATTTGCAATTATATTGCAGCACTCGATCGATTGTAGGATTTCCAATCACTATTGATACAAATAGAAAAAAATACTACGAAGATTGATTGTTTGTGAATTAGGTAAACGCCCATAACATTAGAATGAGTTTTAATAATAGAGAAAAATAACTACTAATTTTTTGTTATTCAATCAAGAACATTTCACTAAATTATTTGTACGTACCTTCAAACTGAAATATTTCATAAATTTCCTCTGCAATTTAATTTTTTTTAAAGATTTCATGGACACCCTATATCTTCGATCCTATCAAACGCCGTTATGAGTGTTGTTATTACGTTTTATAGTATAATTATAATGCAAGTATAATTTCCTGAATCTGATATGCCAGAGTTATTCAGAAACAATGTTGCCGACCCACCATGCGTTATTTGATACACACTGATGTTTCGAGTCATTGATACTCTTGTTGGTCCTATGGACCATTCAATAACGAAATAGCAAAATTTTGCAACACATTTTTGTTCATTTGGGTTTTTGGTCTGTATTTCCAGTGTCTGATTTCCCTGTACTTTTTTTAAAAATAGTTTAAATCTAGAATCATGTCATAGTCATAGATAAGTTCACGTAAACTCTAAAATCAGTGGTGAAAGTATATATATGAGGTCATGATTTTATTGTATATAAGTTTTACCTCTCTGACAAATGTAGTTAAGCTTTTCATGACAACTTTGATCAATCCATTCGTAACTATGTCTTCCCACCGACATACAATCTTCTCCACCATCTCCAACAGCATTGTTAGGTTGATTGGATTTCCTAAAAATTGTAAAACAACGTAAACAACTAAATATTTAGCGCAATATTTATCACTAATATTTATCCCATGTAATGACGTTGAAGACTTTCATTGCGTTTATTATATAGTTAGTAGATATGTAGACTGATTCGTAATGGGGTGAAATGAGTAGGAGTCAAGTATTGGATGGAAAAGTTGACTCATGATAATTCGTGATTTTATTACTCTGTAGGATTTCAACAGGTTAGGTTCATTGGTTTGAATTCCGAAGGAATTCCGTGTCTTTTCGTTATTGATTAAAGGTTTATATTACATTGCAACAATAATTTGGTTATTTACTTTGTCTTAGACATTGTATGAAATATCAAATACATGTTGACTTACAAGTCAATATTTTCTGTAGAGTATTCATGGTAATTGACCGTCTAATTATATTTGCTTAGTTTGCACAATTTATTTAATCCCCTTTTACCTAATATTCAGCTATTTCAAACCACTGTCAATTAAATTATAAAATCTACCAACCAGTTTTGATATCCCTCGTCGTCTCTCATTATCACATCAGTGCCATCCTGCCATTTCCAATCTTCTTCCTTTTTTATATCATTTCCTCCTATGAAGTAGGGATGTGTGTAGTTGATTCTAAAATAAAATTAATTCAATTAGTTGTGGAACTCTGGACAGACAATCGTAACGATTCACTATGTTTTTAAAAATTATAGATGACCGAACATGGCAACTTGGTCGCGGTCTTCACTGGACTACTTTGCCATTATGACAACGCAGAATTGCGTATTATACATTTTTGGTGAAATATATGAAAATCTCGTTTTTTCAACGATGTTTTACGTGAAATGTTAAAAAAATTTCCGAAATGCCCCCCCCAAAAAAACGTTTCCCAACAGGGGATGATTTCTGTTGTTGCTTTGGGGGGGGGGGGATATTATTTTGTATTTGGCTATAGTTTTGTTATCCTTTGTTAACTATTGTTAAATTATTTAGCATTATTATTTCCATATTTATTACCACATTATATTATAACTTCACAAAAGCTAGAGTGTGACTTGTGTGTATATACGTAAATTGATAAAGGAAAAAATGGATCAAAAACATGCTGAAGGAGAAGTTTCTCAAACAAAGTTGGAAACCACTACTTTTAACCTCTACCTTTACGTTCACAAGCCAACAAAAGTTAAACGAGACAATATTTTCTATTAACTTTTTTGTGTTGCAACTTACTCTATAGTTTCATTGATAACGTCTGTAATTTCTTGTCTATCGACTTTCGCTAAGTAACCTCCTAATGATTCGCAAAAGACTTTTGCTTCGTGGTAAGTTTTTTGAAGTGTCGTATTGTCGTTATATTTGAAGAATTTCAACTCAAAATTGCCGACATATCTTGTCCTCCAGGGTTCTAAATCAAAATTATCACTTTTATTATTTCAGTTTTATTTTGTTATAGAATATTGTGCATGACGCAAAATATGCTAAATTTTTTGCTGAACTGTTGTTGTTGGCGTTGTGAAAAATCAATTTAAAAGCCTTGAGTATGAGAGTATGACAGCATGAGAGATAAAAGAAATTATACTTTACCCCGTTTTTAGAAGCTTATGGATTCCAATATTCCAACCATGCCTTATATATACTTTAATTCATGGAAACACTGATAATCACTGTCATGCCCCTATATTTTAGCATTTCTCTAAACTTGCTGTATGTACAATTCTGGCGCTCCAGAAGTATGTATACCAATATGATGGTAACTAATTTTGTTCGCATATTCTACACCATATCGTGTAAAGAGGCTGAAACTTATGGCAGGGGATATATTTACTTGGCTAGGACAGACAGTCCCTGAACTCGTGAAATAACTAAGTTAAAAAAAATCGGAATAAAATTATGGCCGAAACCTAACTTGGTACACATGCTACCGGTATAGCAAAAATTGACGCTATCGTGCGAATTTTCCATCCACATACTTCGTCGAGTTTAACCGTCGGTTTCGGTAGTCAATATTAGTGCATTGCCCGCCTCTATATCAGCATCACAATTGATTTTATAAAAATAAAAAAACTTCTCACCTTGTGCGGAACATAATGTGACTGAAATTGTTGCGATAATCACGGGTAATATTCCTATGAAGTACATTATCAATATAGCTCAGTCAATCTATAATCAACCTGTAATGCTACTTCTAAATCTTGAAACAAAAACTTTCAAAATTTTTTTTGTTTTGTTTCTATTATACAACTGTTTTAGATATGCCAAGCTTTGTTTATTGTCCACAATTTTTTGTTCAACGTAATACCAATGAAAGGCTAGGCAAACCTCAAAGGCGGGAAATTTTGTGCAGCATTGTTTTTGCTGCAGATCTGGCTATCGATTACCCGGTAAGCGAACAATTTTGCGTGGTTAACAGAAGTTCGTTCACTGATATTACCATCCCTGATATCTCACTATTTGCTTCTAGTAGGACTGTCCTTTCGGCCATTTGTTTATACACAAAAAAATAGATTTGCAATTCAATACAGTTGTGTTATGTAAGCCAGACGATAATACAATATTCAATTAATTATCAATTCAGCATTTTATCAATTGGCTTACATCTCATTGCGCATTTGAGTCTAAACCTTATTCCTTACATTCTAGATTTTAAAATGTGAACATACTCGATAAATTTTTCAAAACATGTTATAAAGGTTTCAGATAAATCGACATTTTATTATTATTATATAGTAATGGTTTTAAATCTTTCAGAATTTGAAGACTTGGTCAATGGCAAACATAAATGCAAATTTGCGAACAGTTGCTCAATTACGATTAAATTATCAGACATTGTATAAGAACGAATTAACATTAATACCATAATAACAAGTTGATTAAACGGAAAAACATTGCTGAATGTGAAGAGATTTCACTCTTTCTCAAGACGCAGGATAATAAAAAGAAAGGAAAAACATTTTGATGAAAGCACACATACTACGCTCCGGTGTCCCTCATCTAGGTTCACATATTTCGGTTCCAAAACTTTGCATAAATATCATCACCGTGAAGATCATTATGACTTTGCGCGAAAAACAAGTAGCTAACTAATTTATGATGTCAAAATTTACTGATTTTATGCTGATACCCACGGCTGCCAAAAAATGAAGTAGCCTACACCACGCGTCAGCAACCTTCAGCATAATTTGAAAAGTTATTTGGAATTCTTACCGTCAAACTCAAACCTATTTGGAGCCACATATCTACTCTAATGTCAATTTATATTAAAACTTTCGGAAAACAGTTTATGATGCAGTATTCTAGTTTCGATTCATAGTGCTATAATGTGTAATTGGTGAGTATTGACGGCTTTATGCCCTAATTTTCATTGAATCCCCACTGCTTCTAACATTACAGTGCTGTAGCCACTTTGATTCACGGGAGCAAGAGATCCGAGAACCAGAGCTACAGGTCGCCGATCGCTGACCTACTCGATCATATAATGATCCTGTTGAACTCTGAGCAGTCAAAAAATAACCATTCATAAAATGTTATTTACGTTTCGAAACTCGGCTTTTGCGTTTTGCGTAAAGTATTTTATTTATAGCGCCCACGTCTTCGTCTTCCAAATGCGTCTGATAGAATTCGGTCAGGGGAATTTCATTCTCATCATAATGAACTGGAATATGAGAAGTCATCAAAACAGCATACAGTGTAGTATTGCCGCAGCTTACTCATGTCCGGCATTGCCGATTCCTGACTTACACGAAATGTTATACACAATAAACAAAAATCTTGCAATTCTGTCGTTTATAATCAATGAAGCTGCTCGCTCAATCGAAAGACACTTTGTTTGCCTAATCGAAAACATTCAATTTGCATCAATGTTAAAAATTCTCTGATATTGTAAAGATGCGATTGCGTTATGAAATATTTGAGATCAAACAAAATGAATTATTAATAAAAATTAATTGCTGATTTTGTGTACTTAAAACTCTTGTATTACTTTTTTCCGTCTTTATTCCGTTTCTTGGACGGGTTCACTTTTTCTCCCAACGTTCCCAAGTATTAGGGGCGACGGAAATAAAGTACTCGGAATTCAAGAGGTGCTGGGAATAACAGCCTGAATCTTGCGTGTTCCATTTCTGAAATGCTTATCCCAGGTAGCTCTATAATGAAATTCTCACACTAATATTTCAATGCACTATTAAAAATTACATATTTACATGTTTTTATTTTTATTTTTTCTAGGATAAGGAGGGCAAAAGATTATAATATAAAGCGTAGACTGATATTCCCATGTTGGGCTTCTTGTGTTTGGATAATAATCCCGGATTTTCACATTTATTCCGGGTAGGAATAATGCCAATAAGATTCCCTCAGCATCAAGTCCCTGCATCTGACACTTAAAACTGGCCATATGATTAAGACCCCGGCCTTCGAGATGAAAAATGATATTTTATTCTCATCTTAATCAGAGGTGCGATGGCAACAAGTGTATTAACGCCTTGCACTACGCACCAGCCGCCGAATATATAAGTTTTGAATTGTACATATTGTATTCAACGTTGGCTCTGCCATATATATATAATACTGGGATATTCAATACTGTTGCTTCAAAGCCTTCTGTGAATATATATTTTGTGGGTGCATAATCGCACAGCACAAACAGTATGCAGGTTTACCAGAAAAAATCCTGAATTCGACCACTCGCTATATTATGTCTGTTATATTCAGTATATAATGATTGTTTCGCATATTGCGTATTTTTTATCATATATATATATATTCGTTCTCATTTTCTACGGAGTAAGTGATGTCGATGACTTGACATGTTTAGATAGCGATTATTTTACTATAAACACGCACGAAGCTGGTTGTTTCGGCACACACAAAATCATGAGCCTTCCAGAAAAATTGTCCATTTTCTAAAGTCTAAACATATCATTGAAATGTGTGTTGCAGGCATACACTTTTCCGGAATTCCCTAGCATCTACAGTGCGTCAATAGGCATACACACAATGCAGGAGCAAAATTTCGAATTCATTGTTTTTTTGTTTCTATGCATTTCAAAATGCATTCTTACACTGGTATTTGTATGACGCCAGATAACTACGTGCCTTTCTTTCATTCTATTATAGCAGGGGTCACCAAACATTTTTGACCGCGGGCCGGGTATGACTCAAATTGTGTTGAAACGGGCCGGATGAATATTTTTGTCAATGCAATACAATAAATTCACAAATGTTGGGAATATCGCAGAATATAGATCGAGAACATCCTAGGAAAAAAAATTAACAAGATTTCTATATCTAGACAACTATCCTGAGTTTAGCTGTTATCAAAACGTTGCTGTCATGAATTAGAAATGTTACAAAATCCGCGGCAAAAAATGTACGCATCACGTCTGCTAAGTACCGTTACGCCGTGTTGAAATACCGCTCATAAAAACGACTGCCTGCTGTAGCTTGGAATTCTATGAAATTTTGACATAATTTAGATAAAATAAACAACTATTATCTGATATTTGAATTTTTTCATTAGCGCATAAATTTCCCAACATTCGACGCTTTTAAAAATTACGCTCCTGTTATACGTAGTGCAAATTATTGATATTGTCTATGGACACCAATAAAATTTATATGGACGTGTGTATTTCTTGTCTAACTTGATACTTACCGATTTTTATGAAGTTCGTACAATCAGAACATCGTTAATTATTACCCACAATGAACCACTGTCAAACTATCATGCTCACTCCAGCGTTTATTTGCGACGATCTTTCGGCGGTGTCAATGACCGTTGCCAGAATAAAATCCTGAAATTATTTCAATATACCATAGATGTGACGCACATCTAAGATTGATTGATTGATATGTGTTATTTTTCCATATTTAGTACAGTTCTTATAAAAAAAGTAATACAATCATTATGGAAAAAATTGGCTGTCGGGCGGTACTAAAATTCCGATATCTCCGTTATTTCTTGACCGTTTATTCCAAACTTGGTATTGTTTTCTATTTTTACTCAGATCTTTCCACTGGAGCAGTTTTTACTTAAATCGGATAAACTTCAATTTTTTCGTAACATACCTACATGAATATCCGCATTAAAGCAGTACAAAAGTTAGTGTGGCTTTTGAAATTGGAGCAGTACGCGAGGGATTACAGTACTGTTAGCACAAAATGCACATTCGACGTTTATTTTAGCACGAAAAACAAATAGTTTCGTCGAAAGCAAGCGCCACGAGTGTACAAGTGTACCGCAGAAAACGTTACGTACTGGTAGCATTCAAACGAAGTTTTGTTTACAACCACGACTGAAAATCTGTTAGGGTGACAAAAGTGTCAGAGCGGATGCGGAAAGGCCTATTATTACGTCACTTTTCTGCATCTTGCCGATTGGCCAATGTTACGAAATAAACAAGGACGACGATGCTCGTGAAAATCTTCCTTGGAAAAAAATTTAGCCATTTTTGCGTGTTATTGCGGACCGGATAAAATGACGCCGCGGGCCGGATAAAATGACGTCGCGCCCCATCTGTGACGATATTGTCATATATATATATATATATAAATGTATATAGAATCTATTAAGACGTTGTGATAGACCTTTCACGAAAAAGGTCTTATGATGTCACAAAATTAAATTTCTTGAACTATGAAAAATTATTTACACACAAGATACATACGCTAATCACTTAAGTAGATTCCATAGTAAGTTGAATTTAAAGTACTTTGGGAGAGGGTGGAGGATTCGTTGTTGCTTAAATAAATTTGTGTATCTGCATATTGATATGTTCTTAACCCAAAAATCACAAAATTAATTCGGTAAAACTGTTCTACAAGTTTAATTAAAATATTTTTCCCTAAAGTTAACAATTAAAGTTGCTTAATTTTTTTAGAGATTCATTTATGTTCAATTTTTGACTTCTTCAAACTTCTTGAAACGACTAAAATGTGAATAATAATTTAAAATTCAAAGCTGAGGCTCAGTTCCGGACTTACCAATAGGCATGGTAGGCAGAAGGTATTTCCAAAACTCAGGGGAAATTAGAAACTCACGTGGAAAAATCAGGTGCGCGATGGCAGGCATCTTGTTAACGCTCAGTACAACATTCGTATTATTGAAAATAATTCAATAATAAGGAATAAACCCTAAAAATTATATTCAAATGCTTTAAATTTCTATAATCTCCACACAATCGTCAACATCCAAGCGCCAATTTCTTGCCCCAATATAATGTTTTACTAATTATTATTATCTATAATTTTTTTCAGCATTTAAAGTTAGTTAATTCTCCGAATATTATAAACTATCTACTGTCAACTATCGTTTAATCTTGAAACGGAATCACCAAAAGCTATTTATTTACGTTCAACGTAAAATATATTTAAATATAAAATTGAATTTAAATCATTTAAAGTTTATCCACGAAAAGTAATAGTAATAGACGGATCACGATACATACAAATGAAAATATCTGCTCTTATAAACGGGGTCCAAATCAAAATTCATTTTACCATATTTACAAAAAATATTTATCATTCTGCTCACATTTCATGTGCTAAACGGTCTATAATCAAAGCTCGATGATGGCCATGCGACTGCAGGCGATATTTTTCAAGGTATTTGATGAAATTTATATGTGAAAGCCGCTCTTTCTGGTAAATCCTACTGTCATTATCATTCATCAAAAAATTTTAATTGTTATACGACATATTGTCTGAATATATGTACATTTTTTATACATAGAAATGTAAAATACAATAAACAGTAAGATGTCACACTTAATGGAAAAGATGGAATTTTTATTATTATGAGCTATCAAAAGTAACTGTGTGCTCGAACTCAATGATATGAACTGCTACCTTCAAGCCTTTTCTTTTTGAAACAGGCAAATAATTTATATTATGACGAATATAATGAAACGAGAATGACAACGGGACTGCTTTGTCATAATTCAAGAATGTCTAATCAGTCACTTCATTTCATAAATATTGCCATTTTGATTGTTGTCACCCTGTTGGTAAGTTGCTATTTGTTCTATTTTTAAAACTGGGTCAGTGAACACTTTCACCATATTGCAAATTGCATTCTTTCAGTTTATCAATATTGTCAATGTCACCGACTTGGTGGTATAATAACTCAAACATGTTACATTCTACTGAATATCATCTAAAAAAGATTCAATGCATGGTGTTAAATAAATATTATAAATTATGTTCAAACATTGCTGCAAAGTTCTTTTTATATCTTGCTCGCGTAAATGTTACCAAGTATGTCATAATCTTGTATGAACATTGTAAAGGAACGTTATATTTAGTAATATCAGTATATTCAGTTTATTTGGATTTAGATGGATTTACGCTGATCGAATTTGGAAATCTGGTAGTCTACGAACAGCGCGATGACACCCTGTCAGTAACGATACTTCTTGCTCATGTATGTCAATATTACTGCAAGGACCATTCATACTTGTACTACGTTTATAAGTGTATTACTCGTCATCCATACTTTATAACTATACAACACAACTCATACTCCCAAGAATGATTTTTTTGTAATAATAACAAGCAATAAATCATTTCCTAAGACTGAAGAATATTCCGGAAATATGATTTCACCCGCACGATTGAAAACGAGCGTATTCAATTTAGGAGTTAAAATAGTTTAAGTGAGTCGGCTTGCAACAGACTCGATTCACTGCAAGATGTTTGAAGCTATCAGTATCATTTGTGTTCTTTGGATATTTATCTCAATTGCTGAGACGATTCAAGGTAGGAGGAATATGTTCAAAAATAGAAGCTTTTCATAGGATAACATTATTTTTATTTTTATTTATAATTCAGATGGAGTCTGTGTAAGAAAGTTGGTGAACGGGAAACTAGTTTCTGTTGGTGATTGCAAGGCAAGACAATATAAATTTTGCTAAATATTTTTTATTACCTATATGAAAAGATTGAACCAGCTATTGTATTAAAGAAGTTATTTAATACTAACGGTGTAATATTAATAGGTTTTATTTTTTGCAACTTCAGTATATATCATTTTTTATATTTCACAAAGTTAATTTTTGATTTCATTCACAGAAAGACGACGGATCAGGTGGATACTTTTCCTAATGTTTTTTGTTCCAAAATTAATTTGCTGTTTCAAATATTTAGGTAATATAATAATATGCTATGAAACAAAGATTATATGCTCTGGTATATATACCCTATCTTTTTTACATTATTTTATCTTTTTTACTATTCAATTTATCCGCGTAGTACGTAAAATGTACAAACGCATATATATAATTTTGACACTATTTCTTGTGACCAGAGGAGGGCCATAAGGGCACACCGGGCAGTACGCGGTAGAGGGCAGCAAATAAATTAGTTTGATCCTATAAATGTGTACATACATGTGAGTTTGTTTCTCAGTTTGATGATTCAATGAATAATTCAAACATTTCACTATTCCCTTAATTTATATATTCTCAAGTATACCCCCAGATATTTTCAAAATTTATGGTATCAGAATCATTATTAACAGATACCCCCCTCCCAGGAAGCAGTAAAGTTTTTGCACGCTTCTGCCTGGAACATACCTTTGAACTAATCTTTTGCTATACTTGAAAAGCAAAAAGTTCTCCATTCAATATTAATCTTGAACTAGATATATATTCATCCAGTATCTATTAAATGTTTTTCAATTCACATGTTTTTATCGAAGGAATCGCAAAACAGATAAGATTGAATCTCGAAAAACGTCAGCGAGGTATTGTATTTTAAGTTATAGTAGTTTAATTCATACAAATGACTTTTTATTCAAGTCAATGATACAAGGTTTCAATATCTTTATCCCCATGTATATTTGCATCGTTTATTCATAACCCAATGCTGAACCAGAATTTTGAACCCAGATAATTTTCACCTTCAGGCAATTCCACTCACGAACATTTGCAACCATACATATATTTGGGTGCAAATGTGATGTCCCCATTCAAAGTCAGTGTGTATAGATATTGAAGCCCAAAAAATAGGAGAATCATATTTCTTAAAAACTATGAACTATAAAATTTGATGAAGTATTCGGATATTTGAAGATCATCTTTGAGCTGCGGTCATGCAGAAATTGATCCCTGACTTTCATTTATACATATATATATATATTGAAAGGATGCTGTGGCCGGAATAAATCTTTCTCTTTTTATAATTTAGTGGTCGGACAAAATTACTTAAGTTTTTATTTAAATTAATTTTTGTGAAATTTCCTTTTTTGATCGAAATTATTATTTTGTCAAATCACAGAATATGAAAAACTAAAAGATACACATTTTTCAGAACATTGCGAGATTGAATACCAAAATAATTGTTTTCGAGTAAAAAATAACCAGAACCAACTCTGAATTTGAAGAAGGCAAAGCGATCTGCGATCAATTAGAGATGAAGTTAGCAAATATTTCTGACGTTACTCACATAAAAATGCTACAAGAGTACATTCGATCAGAGATGAATCCTGAGTCGAGTCTTCCACTATGGACAGGAATGTCATATGCTGTAAGACTGTATTTATGAATTGAATGTTTACTAGAACCAAACATTTTACCTACATGTTATTATGGCTTCTAAAATACTTTTACCAACAAATTCTTTGCGAGACTAACTCCCTATCTTTCCCCTATGCCTTTATGCTAGTGGATCCGTATGCTTAGACTGCAAGGATGCTGTATCTGGAATAAACATGGTTATTCTATCCAATTAAAGAGTCCAGCTGCACCATAACGAAAATGTATATCTGTAACGTTTCGTCCGACCAAAGTCAGACGTCCTCATACAAGCTGTTTACAACGTTGTACGAAGAAGTCTGAAATACAGAAATACATTTGTGTTAGTGTGCAGCTGGACTCTTTAATTAGATAGAATTTATTTTTTGTTTGTTATATTTTATACGGTGGACAAGAGTTGACTGAAATGGCATCCAATCCTTCTCAAGACGAAGTATGAGAAATACATAATTTAATATTGTCGTATAGTTGACGTAGTTTATATATATTGAAAAAAAATTAGTTTCGAACGAGGTCTCTTAGACTTACTGAGGAGAGAAAGTAATTAACTTCATAGTAAAATCACATGCGGTCACTGAAATACCAAGCGCGATAAGTCAAAAAACAAACAAAATTGGTGACAATGGCAATGCGATCAGTAATTGCTAGCAAGTTTACAAAAAAAATTCTCCAGAAAAACTTTTCGCGTAGATATTGTTTATACTAAATACGTAATAGTAACTTCTGGGGATCCAAATTCTTTTCCCAAAGATCATGTTCTCTAATAAAGGCGAAAGAAGAATAGTAGTACACCATATGGCGTTATCTGCGTTTACTGGATTTCCAGTGAAAACAGAAAAATACAAAAATTAATTCAATTTTAAACAAATGAAATTTCCCTTACTCGCGGCTTATTTTAGTATGATCAAATATTTCGTTACTTCGTTATTCAACTTTAAATTGCATTTATACTTTATTTGATTGCACTTTAAATTGTATATAGTCTCTTTCATATAACAACTTCCACACCCATCACCCAACAAGGCTCTGAATGTAAGCAAAATATTAATTCATTTTTTTATGTATTATAACATGGAAAAGTAATTTCGATAACCGGAATAATCATCTCTTTACCTTCCGAAGTGTGGTATCCGTCGTCCCACAATCTTGGAAGAATAAAATTGCTGGTTCTCAAAGATTCTGCTGATATATATCAAGGCCTTACAACCGGGTCTCCGGCTGCTGAAAACTATGGTGTCCTGTGTGAAATAGCAATGCATACGACAATAGGTTAATATATGATAATTTAATTTATTCGATTGTATGAATTCGTAACTTGGTGTTATAAAAAAATATTATTGAACATTTGTTACTTTTCAAACATGGTAAATTATATTGTTACCGAATGATTCATTGAATAAAAAATAGTTTATGGAATATAGGATATACTAATTTTACTTTTACCGCTTCTTAAATACAACTTTAAAGTCAGGTGGCTGATAACAAGACCTCCAGATCACCTCCAGTATGAAATTAGAGAAAGGGTCTTGTTATGATGGCATCACTGTTTCACAATTTCCTAGATGATAAATGGACTATTCGTGCCAGCTGTTTTACATGCGTTATCGGAAAACTGAAAGAAAGCGAATCCCTTAATTTGATTTGATGAATTTAGTATCGGAATCTTTCTGATCGAAACTTTTTGGAATTTTCATAATATTTGGAATCGTGAAGAGTTGCCAAAATATCTGAAAAGATGAATTCGACGAAACCAGTGCATATGCAAAACGATCGCACCAATAAGATCAATTTTATCGCGTATCGCTTTCGCAAATGCAAACAGGACAGATAGAAATAGACCAATGCTTATAACTAAGAAAGTTTAGGATGTTACAATTCTATTACGTTGTAATGCAGTATTCGCAATATTGGAAAATAAACAAGTTTTTGTACTAAGCTTATATGGTTAGTTGTATTTTTGTCGAGTTCATTTATGACTTAAGAATGGAAAAGCTATTGTTTCTCTACTGCCACCTGCTGCGGTACATCTTGGAAAAGAATAAAACAGAGATAGCAGGCAAAGTGTCGCAACTTTCCTTCCTAAGAAACTGATTTTCCAGCTAAAATTAATTTTTTGTTGCGAAAATTATTAATTCCACAGCATTCCACGGTAGTCGAACCTCTAAAACGTAATAATAATTGCATTCGACGTAAACGCGCAAATACGTTATCAGATAACGCTTTTAACTCAGCTACATCACAAATACTGCAATTTATTTAAGTAAATGTAGATAATAGATTGAACACACATCAGAATTTATTTCATTATGATCTGGAATAATCCCTCAAGAGTAATTTCAATTAGACTTGCTTAAAACTCAACATTTGAAAGGGTCTTTTATTGTTTCCATTGGTAACTGACCATAACAAGCAATTTTTGCGATCCACAATATTCAAAATAGCTTTAACATAACATTTTTTTATCTGCCCCGAAGGCTCTAATCTCCTCAACTTATTAAATGAACAAAATGCGCAGCACGGATTTTTTCATTTTTTGCAACATGTTCACTAATATCCAAATCCCGCAGTTGTTTGTTGTTTGATTTATGGAGGGTAGCTAAGTCGGTCATTTGACACAGAAGATAAGCCAAATTAACGAACCTATAACGCAGTTTGTCTTGGCAGTCGGAAAATTGGGTTGCGGAGTCATGCAGTAGTAGCAGGTTGGGCAATCATTATATTAAATGGAATGTCCCGTTATGCCTATATGTTGAAAGGATTATCAAAGGGCGGGGAATAGTCGGCTGGTAAACTAATTTGAAATTTTGAGTATTAATTTCATAATTAGCGAGAAAGTAATCCCGCCCTCCAGAAAAAAAAGTGTTTAATCAAAATGATAAAAAATCACGAAAAATAGATTTTGACAAATAGTATATATATCAATAACAATGACAGACTAAAAACAAATTAAAAAACGCATATAATTGAACAAAAAATTTGAAAATAAAACAGTAAACAAAGCGTTGCTTGACTGTGATAACACTGTGGATCTCTGAGAATTTTAATAAATTTCGATATCGAAACAAACCTAAACTTACATATAATGCAATATCAGCTAAATGTTGAAATCACATCAAATATCATACGAAGGTGTTCTTTTGGATTGCAAAGAAATATGGTTAAACAAACAACAGAGGTCTCATAGTAATTTAACAAAAATAAAAGTTGTACCTTCTTTTGCTACTTTCTCCATATTTAAATACTGCAAATTTAAAATTAAAGGATTGTAGTAACAATTTAGTGATATCAATTTATAGGTCCATATGGATTTCCAACACTTATAGCCAAATCTATTTATTTAGTATAAACATTGCACAATCATATAAAGTGAATTTACAATTAGAAAAGGCATACCAGCAACTTTTTTCATCTTCAATTGCTGGAATTTCGAGATAGATTGATTTCATCATTATTTGAAGAGATAGATTGATAAAATACCTAATTTATTTTGAACTTCGAATGTTACAAAAAATGCAATACACAAAGACAAGTACGAAAAATTACAAAACACAGAAAAACGTTTTTTTCACGCAAATACAGCAAGAAAAACCCCAACAACAGAAACTTAGCAAAACGATGTACACTTCTTGTCCAACAAGCTGTGTGAAAGAAATTTTGGATAAACGATATAAATATTTATTTAATAATAATAGTTCATGGCTCAGATATAAAGATTGTAATTGATTGAAAAAATTGAATACAGTCAGAAGATGACAATCATCTAATCGTCACTCAGGTAATGTCGTTAAAGTCCAAGCAGTCAGTTACTTCCTACTTGTTCCTAGAAGACTTTCTGGAGCCTTTGCATCAAACTTGACTTCTGTTCCAGTCTCTTCTCTACTTTGAGTTGTAGTATTGTCATTGTCTTCTATAACAACGTCTTTTCCTAGAGTGCATTATTTAGATTAGTGACAAAATAAGCATAAGCACAACTTATCTTCAAATCAAAAATTGTATGTAATCCGACTAGAACTCAGAAATTGGAAACTAACAAAGTCCAAAAACTACTGACTGAACAGTGCCATATATCGGTTATGTATCTACATAGAAAGAGCTGTTGGATGGCAGAATATACTTATATACAAAACTTATTGAAACCGAACTTCTTGCTAAAAATCTAATAAAAGTGCAATTTTGACACAAATAAACACTACTATTGATCAACAGGATAAAAACTGGTTCTTACTCCCATTTTCACCTAGTGGCCATTTTGAATTGAATACAGATACAGTACATAAGGCAATAACCAAATATTGACAGTCGACAAAGCTGAATGGGGTACTTTCCATGTTCCGAGTTTGACAAGGAGTGAAGAAGAGAAAAAAAATTGAGTAATTTCTTACAGATGCCAGGCCGTACAAAATATTTGTTGGCAGGTATACCATGCTGGAATTTGTGTAATGTGTGTATACAATTTCTTGTGTTCATACCTACCATCTCACCTAAGGTGTACTAAATTAATTAGAAAGTGCCTAACTAAAGATTTCAACTCTTTCAAAAATAGCAGTTCTGTAGATACCAGTGTCTGCATGCACAGAGTCTTGTTTGGCGTCAATTTGTAAAACACCTCATAAAGAAATAAATTTTTCCTAATGCTATGAGATCTTCATTTTTATTTTTTTGTATTTCACCCTGTATATAATCTTTTTGGAATTCCAAAAAGCAACTTTTACCGGGAAATAGTTATTTTTGTAAAGTTTTGGCATATTTCCACCGGTGAAGGTCCAAGTGAGGCTTCAGTCAAACAAAGAACAAGTGAATACCTTATTAACTTATCTTCACGTTTAATTAAATAGAAATACAACGTTTAATAATTCTATCGCGATAAGGTATTTGTGATAGTTCGATTTTTCTTGTTGGAGACGGATTTGAGATTTTTTCACCCGCATGCAAGGTTACATACTATGCAAGGTATACCAAACTATTTCTATCCCAAAACCCAAATTGACATTTTTCTCACAGGCTGGATTCATCCAATTGATATTGAAATTACTAAAGATGACAAACAGCCTCCAAAGAGTGTAAAACAAGCATGGGAGAATCCCTCTGGAGCTAATTGCTTCAAATTGAAAATTGATAAACAAGAAACATCACTAACTGAAAATTCTACTATTTTGACCATGGAAAACCTGGACATACTTGCACAGCACAACTGTCCTGCGGATTTGATAAAAATATTACGACAACAAATGCATCACCAAAATATTCAACATGAGTGAGTCAACAATTCGCTAAACTTTATATTAGATTGCTTATTTTATAAAAAATACCATCAAGTAAACAACTTTGTTTGATATTAGTGTAGTATTGACTGGTTTGGTAGAGCATACCTAATATGGCAGTGGTTGGCAAACTATATGTACTTACGGGCCAAATATCCACTCTTCCATGAACAACCACCATATTAACTTGCAATTTATGGCGCACTCGCACCTCCTATTGCTGTGTTAGACGCCTTCAACAATGAGAGGTGTATGAGTCCTTTTTCATATATTTTATCAAACAAAGCATTGTTTTCATTCACTTATTAACATTGTGAAGGAGGATGTTTTTTCTGTGTCCTGGCCAAAGCAGCCACTTCGTTGCCCCGCTGTACTATATTAAGTTAGCTGACACAATTTTTGAAATACCGGTACTTGAATTAAGCAACAAAAAAAGTATTGTCAAAAGACCCTTTGAAGTTGATATATAAGATATTTTAATTAAAAATATTAAGGGACCTTTTCACTCAGATTTTACAGCAATAAAGGATTTATTTTTTGTTCTAAATTGATGAATTTGAATACAAAATTATAACCAACAATGGATACATGGATATTTGAATTTTAAAGACTTTTATTTTGACACAGAACAATTTTTTAAAATAAGTTGTATTATATTTATACAGGCAGAATAACAAACTACTCTAAAACACCCTCTGGATATATTCAGCAATTTTTATTAGAAAAAAAGAATGGGAAAATAAAAATCATTGCAGTTGAAAAATGTGCAACTCAAGGCAGTACGTGTCGCATTTGCTGGAGTGTAATCAAAAAATCGCATTCGGTGTTGTTTCGTCATGAAAATAACCAGAAAATTTGTTGACATCTTGTTACATCACTGATATCAATGAATTGTGTGGTGTCACGGCTCGCTAGAGGCACTTAGCGAAGTCGAATAATGTACTTGTTTAGTCCAAATTGTTCACTGGCTTCTTATCTTTTTGGTGAGAATGTATGCTATCAATATAATACCTACGGTAATTATGATAACTAAATATTGATGTTATAGCCCAATAATATAATTCCTTTGGATAATTTTTTTCAACCAGTCTAAACAGTACTCCAAAAAAAGCTTATAAGCCAGAAAAGCTGGTAATTACTTTCCTGTACTCCACATTTAGTAATCAATCAATTTGCAGTTATGAAAAAAAATAATCTCAAAACGCCATTTTCAATCATGTGAGCAATGAGCATTTCCCAATTTTAATGGATTTTTGTTCGAGAATCATATGGATGTTCGAAAGCAATATCACCGTTATGAAGAGTTTGAAATCTTACACTTAATGTAGACATAAAAAAAACTTTTGCATGTTTCAATGATTATATTGGTGTTTTTTTGCATGTCTTATCTTGATACATTACAAGTAACGATAAATGTATTTGCACAGTTTTTGTTTTGTAATGTTTTGTAATAATTTTGTCGCCCTCGAAGCCGAAACCCTTGGAACACCCCGGAATAGAATATATATATAGAAAATATGTCTGTCCAGATTGAAGAGTTCAACAATTCTCATGAATGTAATTATTACCCACTAGATTTTAACCTGCAAACCGACGTATGGTAATCAGAGGTGCGATGTCGATCATTTTCCCAATGCTTAGCACGATGCGCCCCATTGCCATTATGTGTTCAGAGCACAATACATTTTTTTGAAACCAGTATATTTCTAAAATATACACTGAACAGTCTTCACTGGAACCTGTATAAGTGATTTGTATGACTTAAGTGATTGGGGCATAATTTGAACTAACTATACATCACAGGTTCAAGATTTCAAGTACAAATTTCCACAGGTCAGATCCCACCACTTCGCACACAGTGTAAATTTGAAGCCTTGTTTAGAAATAAGACATGACAACACCTAAAACACAAAGAAAAAAAAAGGAAAAAAAATGGCATTTTTCGTAATTTGTTCTGTTTTATATTCTGTTTTATTGATTCATGTATTTGGCTGACTAATTGAGTCTAAAAGTTTGAAACAATGTATATATTTATACTTCTTTCATTATCCAGTGTATACATGGGTCCATCTTGACAGCAACATTATTCCCAAACAAATCACATGAAATTAGTAATTGACTTGGCGCGGCTGCTTCATTTGTAATATATTTCACAAACTGCTTAACTTCGCGAAAATCAGGAAGTCGTCATCAATTAAAAACTCAAATTGATGATGTCGAAAAGGAATTCCGTTAGGGTGAACGCAATTAATTGTTATAGCTATCCCATCATTTTTGTGTGCGAAAATGATATCAAAGCCAGTTTTAAGATAGCCTATATTGTATTTTAAAATAAATGTTTCTCAATAACCGACTCCTATTGTTGAAAACTATTCGAAACACATTTTCAGGTTTTGTGTGAACACGACTGTCAATCAAGTATGTGGGACAGAACTGTTCAAAAACTGTGAACAGTAGTCAGGGGTTGTAGTCAGGGCTATTGGAACTAAACATACTTTGGCTGGTCAAGGGCTGGGTGGTTATTCAGATTTACCGTCTGGGAGATGAAGGACATCAACTGCAATTTTTTGTTGAAGGCAATCACTTTTGCACCAAGAATCCGTTTGTACAGTAATTGGAAATTTTGCTGGTATTTCAGATTTTATAAATAACATTGGAGTGATTGCTGTGTAACCGGGAGGCCATTTCAACGAATCTATTTCTAGTTTTCCATCTACTAATATTGGTAAATTAAAAGAACCTGGGGGAAATGTGACCAAACAGTCACAGATCTCAATGTCTCCCCATCTGGACCAATTTGGGCCCGAAATTCTTTTTCAATGACGTCATCTGGAAAAAAACGTAATTCAAATAATAGAAAAAATGAAAGAAAAAAAAATATACAGGATAGTTTTCTATCTCAACGATGACTTAATTATACAACAACCTAATGTTACAGTCAAATATGAAAGAGTATTGAGTAAGTCATTCAATCTTTGTTTAACTTGAAGATAAAATGGCTAACATAACAATGAAGTTCTACTTCGCGAAATCTTTTTACGTAGTTACTGGCCGAGAATAACAATGTTTTCAGCACTTGATTTATTGAACAAATAAACAGGAATGACATTTGTGACCGCAGTCATGAAAAGTGTTTTGAAATTGTCAATTTCATTCACCTATATTGGCTAAGCGATAATGGCCCATCATGCTCAGCGTTATGCTTTCCACCTCTGATTACACTTCGTGGGCTTGCAGGTGCGAATCCTGCGGGAGATGATTATGTGCAGTGGTTTTCAAACTGTGGGTGACGTGAAGATTTTCCGGGGTCGCCTAATAATAATACAAATATAAAATAAACAACAAAATTCACCAAATAAAATTCTCTCTAAAACTCTTAGGTTTTGCTTAGTTAAACGTATGTTGTCCATCTTCCTTATTCTCTATTTATTTTATATAATTTTGGCACCTTCCAGGACATACAACATAACGTGACATTGAGAAACACTGCTCTAACCGACACATTGCCAAATTTTCTGAAGGAGGCTCTGTTATCCGGGTGATTGTGTTTTTACCACAAGTGCAGTGAGTATGGCAATTAGAGCGGTAGTATTTTATTCCGTTAACAATGCAAAATAATGTATACATTACGTACATTCCTTTATATCATTGGTTCTCAAACTGGGGTCCGCGAAGCGATTTTAGGGGGACCGCGAGACAACTCGGCACAAAAGCACTGTGATTCGAAGTAAAATGTTGATGTCATGCTTTTAGAATGTTTCTCCAAAGCACGACACCGTCTACAGAAGACAATATTACATAACAAACGTTGGCGAACGTGGCCAGTACCGTAAACCAGAGCGTATTGTTTACGAAAGGCAATAAGGTAGTTTGAACATGCCCCACCCCCCCCCCCCTCCCATTAAAAATAATTTTAGGTATACCGATTCATATGTGAAATTTGATTTTGCTGTGATAAGTTCTGGAGGAAAAATAACCACTGTGGCACCGTACAATCCCGATCTCGCTAAGATGGCACTAAAATAGCGCATTCCATTTTCAACAGCTTACAAATATGAGGCAGCCTTTTCTACATTACTCGCTATTAAAACAAAATGTTGTTGAAACAGAATAAACGTGAGACACGATATGAGAGTTGCAATATCCAAGGAGAACCCAATGTAGAAAAACTAGGGGGAGCCAAGCAGGCGCACCCATCTCATTAAACTGCCATAATGTCATTCAGTAGATGAATGCTTGATATATATACCTCGTTGCTAGTTGCTTTCATTTCTTTAGTGGACCGCGAGCCATCAGAAAAATTGAAAGGGAACCGTTATGCATAATTTTTCAAAAAGTTTGAGACCACTGCTTTATATGATTAGAATACATGTTAAGTCTTTGCACTAAATTCGATACGTTCTGAGAAACTTGATTTGCTATAACCCATGGTTGATTCCACCAAGCATCCTCGGCAAATTATGGACATTTCCCCGGGCATCGACTTTCTTGTTTACTTTGTGACATTGGCCAATCAGCAAGATACAAAAAGTGACGTAACAATGCTCCATTTTCGCATCCCCTCAGACACTTTTCTCACTCAGACAGATTTTCAGTCGCGGTCGTAAACATTACCTCGTTTTTGCATTTTTGAACTCTATTTGTTAGTTTTTAGTTTGGTTTCAGAGATTTAAATATAAATCAGATAATTCAATGATCACTCTTGCAGTAATGAAAAATCAGTTTAGAAAGGGCTGTGATGAACTAGGCCAAAATTCTTCACCGGTACTTTTAAAAAACAGATTGTTGTGTGCGATGAAACATAATCATGGTTTGAAACACATACCCCATTTTACAGGCGCCAACTCGCAAAACCCCTCATAAAATAGGCCCCGAAAATTTTGCAATGATAAAGTATAGGATAAATTTTTCGGGGGTCAGAGGTCGGGGAAAGGTCCATAGGCCTAAATAGCAGAATCATTCTCATAAATATATACTTCTTGCACGATGACAACAATTATCTGAATCTGAATCGGTAAATAGGACCAATTTGGACGTTACTTTTCGAGTCGATAACATTTGGTTGTCTAATATGATCTTGATTTATGTAATATTTTTCATCCTAGATTTACTTTATATAAGCAAAAAATAATATATACATAAATCACACAAAATAAAAACATGTGGTACATTTGATTAAAGTCGAAATATTATTAGTTTGATTTATACATCATTCGGCTGATCAAAACCTGCATAGTTTCTAGTGCCAGCTTTCCAAAATGCTTTATAGGTAATGTTCTTCGGAAAATTAATTTGCATACCAATGTAAATGCAAAAGTGTGATATTGTGCTGAAACTGATGATCATTTTTGATATTGAACTCAGAAGATCTGCAATGCCATTTTGATTTCTATAATTATCTTAAAAATTCAGAAACACTACATGACGTTCCATATGAGTGAGGCCCTTGTTTACAAAAAAAAAATTAATGACAAATTTGCGTATTGCCGCTGACAATTCTCTCGCCGAAACATGATAAATTCATGAAACTTTTGGAATCTCCATCAGTATAAGTGTCACAGAAATAAGAGTGAGTAAAATCACTTCAGTGGCCCTGCAATACAGGATTATTGTTTATAACTTTTATGCCATGACCTTGGATGACATTCACAGCTGCGCTTGATGGCTCCGTTGAGGCTGAAATAATAATAAAAATTAATTTACACGTCAGTATTTAAACTTGATTTTACTGTTCTTATTTATGTTGCAAAGACGTTTTCATTAATGGGAGGCAATATTTCAATATCTCCCTATTTACATTTGGTAATTTCAAAGTTACACAAAGCAATGGTAATGGCTGTAATCACTTCCGGATTTACCATTAGGCCAGGTAGGCTGAAGCCTAGGGGCCTCGACATTCAATTTCTAACTGTTATTTGTAATCGCTTTAAATTTTAAAGGCTTGTACAAGAAGTTAACCGGTTTAGAATTTTTCTAAATATTTTCCAATCGGATTACCAATTCCTATCGCAAATATGTTCCGTTTACAAGGTTAAAAATTATATACTAACTTAATTATATATCAACTTACCAATATTTATTACTAATACAATATAAAAAAATATATATAATATAAATATACTAATTTAAACTAATTTTTCACCCTGATAATGCCTTGATTTTTTGAAAAAGATCATAAAATATGGATATATAGCTATACTATATCATCGAAGCTACAGCGGATTTAAAAATAATTAATTTTTCCAAATTAGCTGTCATGACATTTTATTGCAGCCTTGGGTTCAATTCAATTTCTTTACCAAATAGATTCGGGTTAACCGGAGGCCTTTTAACATCTTCTGCTGCTGGTGATTAGGGCAGTGATTCTCAAACTTGGGGTAATTTGGCAATGGGCGTTCAGGCGCGCATTGATTTACCAATTTCTTTTGTAATCCACGTACTTTTCACTAGTCTGCGGAAAAGCTAGTCATGTCGCGCGGTGAGTATGAACCATCATAACAGCAATACTTCGGTTTACAAATTGTATGCTAAAATACCGAGTATATCATCTTAAAATTGTACCGGAAGATAAAAAAAAATGATAACGACATGTCTGTGACAGTGAAATTTCTCAGTTTAATTCTCAAATTGACTCAACCAAAGCAGATATATATTGTCTTCAGCTGACAACAGGAATATCCCATCCTTTTCAAGAATACGTTAACACTTTTGATTCAATTACCTTCAACTTATTGTGAATAATGATTCTCTGAGATAACATTTACCAAAAAAAATATCGAAACGAACCTATTTTTTCGAATATTTCAAAAAAAAGTCTCGAATCGCTACTGGTACAGTACCGGTATTCCAGTACTGTAATATTCGAATTTGAAGTATTTCGATTACCGGTGCCGTACTCCAAATTTCGTTCATGATTCCTACTTAGATTAAATCTGTTTATTTTAGATTCTGTATTTTTAAGATATTGTTGGCAAAAATTGGATATATTGCTCTCTTTTATTTTTACAAAAGGCAATTGATCCTTTGGTACTTCGATATAGGGTACGACATTGAAAAGTTTGGGCACCATTGGATTAAGGAAAATCCGATGCCACGTTAGGAAACTGGTGTATTAAACCGTAACCTTAACGCTTTGCATGCCGAACAAAAAGATCTGAATAAGTAACATGACCATTCGGCTACTTACTAATTGCATTTTTATCAAGAGGGTATGACACATTAGCTATCTCTTCAACTGGTAGAGGTGATTCTTCTACTTTTTGTCTGAATATTAGAGTGATTCTGTCTTTACCAACGATTTTTTCCATTAGAAAACCTTGCATGTAATACCATTCCTCCACAAAATCACGATTAAGTGTTGTTTGCCATTCACCGATTGTCTTTTCAGGTTTAAGACATTTAAGTACAAAATCAGCAGTTTTTCCCAATTTTAGTTTGAACGATGGAATGGTGAGTGAAGATAGTATGTAGTTAGCCTTTATTAATTTTTTTTCACATTTCTGCTTGATTGGTTCGTAATCCAAACAAGTCACACACCTGAAGTTGTCATTCTTGTCAAAGTACACCATGTTGAGCATTCGGAAGGACATCTGGCTGGGAAGGAAATTATATGGCATATAAATGACTAAAGCATAGGGAGTGAAATGATCACACTTAAACTTGACTGTACTGTTTTCAGTCAAAACACTGGAGCATACTTTGTCCCACTTATTGTCCTCAAAGAACATTACATCGACAGATATGGGTTTTTCAACAATGAGATGGGGTAAAGTAAGTTTACAGATAACAGGCTCATTGAAATTTTTTTGCGATGAACGAAAGTCCAATATGGGTGTAATGCAAAAGTATTCATCAGGGAGAAATAGAAAATCCTCAGTGCAATCGGATATTTCAATCTTTGTCCCATTCTTGACTGCACCTTCAGGAAAAATGAGTGAGCAATTTCCCACTCGAATAGCGCCTCCTTCTACTCCAATTGTTTTGCCTGAAAAAGAAAATGAAAAAAATCAAATATTATTGTACAATGGCAACTTCTATAAAATTAGGTACTGTTATGCCAATTGGATAAAGATGACTGACGCATCGTAAAAACCAATATAAGCACGCTTGCATCCCACCCCTGATAATCTCAAACTGGTTTGCATGTATGAATTCCTTTGGGGTTAATTATGTGGATTGCTGGACTTCTGCTATAGTGGGTTATTTCATGAGACCAATGGTCAGTCACGACTTCCTCCAAATATCAAGCCCGTGCTTCTGAAACAAATGACCGGTTAACTATTCACTAGACATGGACTAGTAATCATACGTAAGGACATGGTTTTCCATGTGATTAGACCATCTAGACTAAAGTAGGGTTGCCTCGATTTCGTGAAATATCGCGTTGCATATGAAAGTGTCTAACAGACAATGACCTATCAACATACTTACCGATCGAGATCAAACTACGAGATTTACAAATATACAAAATAATAAAACTGATATCCATTTACTAATAAATACCACGCTTTTATTCAAAATTACTGCTAAACATAGATTAGTAACAATTTAAAACGAGCAGGGGAAATTTCTTGCTATCGACTAGATAAAAAAAAAAAAAAAAAATTTTCCACACATTTTAAGGGAAGGGCTCATGTTAAATCATAAATAAAATTCGGAGGAGGTCTTATTTTCGAGGAAATACGGTAGCTGTAACATTTGTAGAATAATTTGTTTGAAGCTATAACTTTATTTTTTGAAAAGTGTGTTGCAAGTATTTTTTTATTTCCTTAGTGTGCCGCGAGCAAAAAAAGTTTGGAAACCACTGGTTTAGTCACTAGTGCTAAAGATTAAGCAACAATTTTGCTTCTTCCGTTTTGTTCTGTATTTATTCTGTTCTCAAGAGAAAGTGGGCACAGCTTGTGCCTTTGAATACACCGTATATTTCTACCATAATACTAAACAGCCTAAGTGTTTTGGTGGCAAAATTGGTCAATGTGGCCCATTGAAATTTTGTCAGGGATTTTGTCTTTCCAAATATGATAACCCTAACCTAGAGCAGTGCAGCAGTGGCTCTCGAACGGATGCCGGTGGCCCCTTAAGGAGGCCACGAAGATGTTCAATTAGGGGGGGGGCAACAGCACAAGGCTAATAATTGATCATAAAGCGAATTTGATTGCGGCCTTTTTTTAAATAAAATTCTCCGTTTGGGCGTTTACCGCAACTTGCCTAGATAGATTACGGTGTTTGCGTTTGCTATCGCAGGGTTTATTCACTTTTTTGTGCGTGATTTGTTTAATCATAATGAAATTTGGAATCCACCAATCAAAATAGTTTGCCGGTAGGCCGCATATCCTGTAGAAGAGTGTAGACAGACGGGCAGTCACACTAAATCGCAACATAACCTTTGTTGTCCTATTGTAGAGACAAAAACTCATTTGTAAATTCCGAATGCTCAAAATACAAAAATCGAACGACAGTTACGTCGGCCTTGGCTTTACCAAAGTAAATCGAGATGATATAGAATGTGCCCAATGCTTGCATTGCACTATGCAACGAGCAATGAATCATTAAGTCCGTCTAAACTCCAAAACCGCGGCGACAAAAATTATCCCCCGGTGAAATACGTTGACATTAGAGACGTATCGGATAAATTTTCGGTATCGGTATCGCAAAATGAAGACCGATATTTCCAATATATTTAGCTTTTTAATCGGACCCAGAATATTTTGAAAAATTAATTAAATACGGATGTGGGAATTTAAATTGTGTTCGTTGTTTTAGCCTCGTTAACTATGAGACATACTCTTTCCCACCCCCGTGAGTACAAACGGGAATAGGATACAGACCTAATTTTAGCTATTTATCATCCCAACTAGCTCAACTATTTTCGCTGCCAAATTTTTATATTAACATTTTTTTAATATTACATGGTTTAAATGAAATAATATTTCAATCCAATATTAGTGGATTTTCCAATGTGTGGAGTACAAAATACGACATTATATATACTGGCACCAAAACCGGGACGCCGCGGATCGGACACGCCAACCTTGGTTCAGTTCCAGTAGATTACGAGCATCAAAATTAGCTGTAAATCGTATTAAAATATCCTTTATTTGTCTTTTCTTCAAAAAACAGAAATCGTTCAACTCATCAGAAAACTTGCACTTTGTTTCCGGCATTTTTATGATTCAATGACAGTACAATTTAATGTTAATTAACGCACGGTTCATGCTTCATATCATATCTACGATATACCAATTTTTCTCTCTATCTGAACCAGTGAAGTGAGACACAAATTAGTGGTAAATCGGCAAACAATAAAATGCAATTTTGTAATAGTATCAAATAGAAAAATTATTTATGACTGTCATATTTATTTATGACTGTCTATCACCGGGACGGCCTGCCAAACCGGAACATATGGTAAACCTACTTATTATGTAATATATCTGTTTTCCAATCTAAAATAATGTGTACCGTGAATAATGTTCAGAGACTATTGTTTTAACCCGCCTGCCTGAACACTCGAGGTAATAATTACATAGTATCGTAATATCGGTATCGTAAAATGTTTTTTTAATATCAGTTATGGGTATAGGTGGGTTTTCAGTTGGTATCGGATCGGTATCAGTATCGGAGACTAAAGTGGTATTGGTATGTGTCTAGTTGACTTCGTTTCTTTGGCTGCCAAGATTTGACAAGAAATCAACATTGGATAAGTTCGGGTTTCTGTCAGAGAAAACCCCGCTCTTGAACGCAGCTAGGGAGTGGTATATCAGATTCTTACCCACTACGTAGCAAAAAAAGCGGGTTTGCTTTTGATTCCATAGAAAGTCGTAAAAACATATACAATCTAACATGTTTAATTTTTTTGGAATGGAACGGGGGTTCACGAGTGCAAAAAGGCACCGTAAGGGGGCCACGAGCCAAAAATAGATAAACTTATCTTCCCCCTGAGATAAACTAAAATCCCATCCTGTTACAGGTATTTTTAAATGCGGAAACATTTATTATTCAAAATGTTCAGTCAATGTGACACCGCGTTAGTTGTGTGAAAGTTACAACAAAACTCCAACCTACTTGTTTGGATGTCAGTTTTAGAAATAAGCTTGTTGTGGAGACCATCAGACGTATCAATTACCGAAACAGAATATTTGTCTCCGGGATCGATGCCATTTAAAATGGCCGAACCTTCCGTAGTTGTTGTTGTAATTTCATGACCACTCGATAGAGATTTCGCGACAACTTTTATATTTCTTGAAGATTCATTCACCAACTGGACACAGATTGATGACTCTAAAATATATGAGATTAGAGATGAGAAACGAAAAAATAGGCCGATTCAGATCGAGAGAATATATTTGCGGCCATAGCTCTCGTCATGCATTTTTCTCATGATGTTTGATTGTTTTAGAAATATTTGTGGTTAAGGTTATATTTTCAGTCAAATTTAATGTTGTTAGATTTCTTTACCAGAAATCTGAAAACGAAAAAAAGATCTCAACGCTGTAATAAAACGATATGGTACCAGAAACTGACGTTACAATATACCAATTTCTAGTCGCAAAGAACTCTCGGTAAACTAGTATGAAGTAATACTTCGGCTAGGTTTATTTCCTGAGAATGGGAATCAGTTTTGTCCCCGAGTTTATAAATTCGCTAATGATTTTAATAGCATTCGTGAAGCTTTACGAACGTCTGGAAAATCAGGTCTACACGGGAATGGATGAACCTTGGTAAATCGCTTCCCTGTGGGTTTAGAGTCATCAAATAGGATAAATACGAATATTCTATCCAATTAAAACAGTGGTTCCCAACCAATGGAATTTCGATACCAAAGGGTTTATTGCAGGGTAGGCTAGGAGTTTCATCGCGGAGAATATCATACATCCTGCAAAAACGTTATGATTCCGTTATTCTATTTACCATGACAAAGAAACGATAATATGAAAATGAAGTTATGAAAGCGGCTTTTCAGCTCTTCTTCATATAAAAACAAAGGCACGAAATTGAATGAAGGTCGAGGATCATATGAGATTAGCTTTGGCAAAAACTAAACCACGAATTACGCAGTTGGCTACGCGGTTTCAATGACAGCCATCACAGCTGCAGCTTGATGAATGATTAAATTACACAATATTCACTTTGCCACTCATTTTATTGATAAGTATATAAATTGAGGCAGGGGGTCGCGAAGTATGTGTAAACCACGAAAGAGCGTCGCGAGTCAAAAAAGGTTGGAAACCACTGTTCTACACCTTACTAAAGTGTACCTAATCAATTAGGAAGTGCTTAACTAAAGATTTCAATTCTTCCAAAAATTGCAGTTGATACCTGTGTCTGCATGCACAGAGTCTTGTTAGGCGTTCATTTGTAAAACACCTCATGAAGAAATAAATATTTCCTAAAGCTATGAGATCTTTGTTTTTTTGTATTCACATAGAAAAACCTAACGACATATTTATGAGAATCTTACCAGAATTTTTTTCATCCACTGAAACGGTCAAACTGGTTCCGGTATAACTTCTACTACGTTGTTTCACATCACTCTGCCCTAAAATATATAAATTTTAGATTGAGATATTTATATCAACGAAACACCACATATAATTATACATCGATATTGCCACATTGTAAACACAAATTTTGAGAAGTGTAATCCAACAAGGATCTGGACAAGTGTCCATTAAGTTTTTGAAAGATATGGGTATAGTCCTAGTTAAGAGTGCCAGAACTCAAGCTCTCTCATTTGCGACATAAAAAAGTTCTAGCAAATTGACCACTGGGACATCAAAAAAAAAATTAATTAAAGACTGAAAGACATATGTTATTTCAAACGTTTGTCAAATTTTCTTTGTCGTAATTCCGTCTGTAAAAAATCATATAAAGATGAAACATCTTTTATGCCTTGTTAATGATATGAGATCTTGAATATTTATTACTTCGTATTTTATACTGCATACCTATATTTGAGAATCTTACCCAAATATTTTGCATCCCCTGAATTGGTAAAACTGATTTCTTTCACAGTATCGTCACTGCTTTCAGTGGAACTTCTACTATGTTGTCGGATGTCACTCTGCCCTGAAATATATTTGTGATAATGATATTTATGAATTTGTATTTTTACATATGTATGTGTACACTACACATATTCAATAATTATCACAGTCACATTCTCAACATTCCAAGTAAGATCTCTGGATCCAGCTATTAATACGCCAGATTCTTTTAAGTTTTTGAAATATCTAGGTATGTTCCTGGTTGAGGGTAACCACGATGTTTCAACCGAAACTCTTACGACATATGAACATAAATAGTGCTAACATATTGACAATCATGAAAAGAATAATTGAGGGGTAAAGAATGAATGAAGGTCAGTCAAAGTTCTATAAAAAGCCATATATGTGAAATACTTTTACAGCGCTATATGCTATTCACCTCCAATACTCTCCAAATATTGTCGTTGAAATGGTTTCGAGCTAAGTGCTGTGGAGAGGAGCGATTGGGATTCAGATTTAGAACGTTTACGGTTTCCAAAAACGCTTGTTTTTTGTACGCTTTGACATCCAGTATCTAAAAAGAGTACATTGTCATGATAAAATCTGGTAAAATGTATTCGGTATATATATATATATATATATATATATTATTAGAGATCGGTGCTTGCTTCGTTCAGGCCACGCTATTACTTATATGAGCTGGTTCCAATAATGAGAGGGAATTGATTAAGTAGACTTTTGCTGAAATTCTTGTTGTTGTAGCTTGAACTATTCGCTATTTACAAAAATACATCTAAGCCAATCACTTTTTATCGTTTTTTATCTTGCCAATAAAATTTTTAGATTCAAAATCGCATTTTCATCGATAAGAATTTTCAATTGAATTTAGCTGCATGAAACTCTACAGGGCCTTTTTTATTTAACTTGAGATATCAAAATATATATAACATGCCTATTTGTCGTTTATATATAAATATACCTGTCCATATACATTGCTGTATGATGCAGTTTCAATTTGCAGACGATACCCAACAACTAAGTCTTCTTTAACATCAATGTTGATTTCTGCTCCAGGTGGAACATTTTGTAGAAATCTGCTAATCTGATCAATTTCATGATTCGACAATTCATTTTTTACTTTGATATCTGGACAGCAGTCAGATAACAATTTGGTGTTACCTAGTTCGATGCAGCATAGAATCCAATCCAGGGTGATTTTGCTGTTTTCGTATACGTACTCTTTGATAATTCCAGCTTGAGCTGTGATGAAATTCTCAACAACTGCCTTTCTTTTTGTCAAATTGGAACTAGAATTGTGGGTTAATTTTGAGATCAGAACTGAACTAATATGTTTGGATGTAGAGAGTCGAAGTAGACCTGCTACTAGTAGCATTATGAAAGTATTGTTTGTCATGTCTACATTATTTTTACTGAAATAAGCCGCGAATTCATTATCTTTCAAGTAAAAGGTCGTGTGAATGGCTGTTAAGCACATGTGATAGAGTTCCAAGCAGTTCTTTATCTTTTCATCTGGCTCTGCAGAAGCTTCGTATATAGTTGACTCATCCTTCTTTTCCTTTCGCTTTTTATTTTTCTGTTTTTTGGTCAATGGCTTCACTTTGTAGAGCAGTTGTTTTGGTTTCTCCTGTTCGGCATCAGACATTATCATTTTTAGTTTATCATCTTGGTCTTTTAAATGCCGATTCAAATATTTTGTCATAACTTCATTGAACAAAAAACCTGTTAAAAATTTATCAAAGCAAAACTCTTTGTTCTGATTATCTTTAATTAGTTGTAGAATTATTTCGCAGAATCCAGGGTTGGTTAAAAATGTTTTGGTTGGAGTCAAAAATTTTGAATCAGGATTCTCTTTCAGAACAGTTTTAATCTTTTTCTCTTTCCCCTCTTCATCAAATCCCAGTAGGGTGAGGTATTTGAATGGTTTTGTTCTAGCATGTAAGTCCGATTGCATGGTTGTAACTATTGTTCTGGAATGTGGGAAAATTTGCCGATTATCCATCAAAAAATAATGGAATAATTCATTAGGAGATATTTTGTCTTCATACCCGCAAAATTTCTTGTTGCTTACTTGTGGATTGACATACAAAGTAAAATTGTCAATAACTATCATTATTTTCTCGGAGTATGATTTTATCCAATCTATCAGAAGTTTCATTTCATCATCTGTGAGGTCTTTCATGAAGCTGTGAAGTATATCTTTTAAATTCATTTTCTCAATAATATGCTTGATTTCGTTAAAGTCTATGTAAAGTCCCAAAATATCTTCATCAAGTGTTTGGAGTGCGCTTTTGCAGACAGCTGTCTTTCCTGATAATGGAACACCGTATACCAGAAACGTTTGCCCGTGTTTGATTTTCTGGGTTATGTCATAGATATTGAATTTTGTTGATGCTTTTGTAACTGATTCTGAACATTTCTCAGCTGTTTCAACTGGGATGAATCGATCAATTGGAAAAGTGTCGGCTGCTTTCTCAAGAGTTTTTTTCACATAACCCAATACTAAAACATTAAATTAAAGCTTTGGCAAATAGTTAATGAAAGTTATTTGTCTTTTTTTGTGAAAACTTTATGTCAAATATTGATTTTATTAAAAGTTGTTGGACTTGAAAATAAAAAAAAATATTGAGATTGATATCAGAAATGAGAGAGAAAAAAACGATTTCATTATACATTTTAAATAAACATTGGCAGGTTTTTGAAAACATTTAGCGATTTTAACACGATTAGCCATGCAAAATTTGCATGTGTTATTTGTGAGTATTAAGCCGACTCCAGATTTGGTGAAATAAAATAAACCCAGTAGCCCAATAAGGGACCCACAAAATCGTGCCCGAAAATTGGATCCTGAAAAACGTCTTATTAGCCTGAAAATACGGTGCAAACCTTAGTGGTCTAGAAATATTACTTGAATTTGAGTAGCCATTACAACAAATGGAAATTTACTTGAGTAATTCACAAAAAATAATAACCGGTACGTAAAAAGAATATTTATCGGGTCCCCTTTTACCCTGAAATGCATTTTTTCTCCTTTTACCTCGTTTTATGTGTAAAATTTGGTGTGTATTTTCAATGGGGGAAAAAAATGAACTACTCATTACTGACTGATTATGATGGTACATATTGGAAGATGATTATATATCGTACCTTGCCTAAATGTAATTGTGGTGGTTCCACTTTCACCGCCGTCATTTGTTGCACATACAGATATTTTGAATTTGACAAACAATCCCTTGATTATAAGATGTGGTTCATGAACAAATTTATTTTCTTCTTTCTCATGATCGGTGGTTATTTTGAATACGTATTCTTTAGCTCCCTTTACAGTGTCACATACTATTTCAGTCTCATTTGTTTCCTTCATCACACATCTTAAGTTTTTAGGTTTTTCTGGAACTGTAAAATAAAGTAATAAACCATTTTCAATTAATCCATTAAATAATTTTGTAACACAGATAGGAAATTAAAAATTTGTACAACATAATATCTTAGTTTACTTCACGGACGTGGGATTGCGTGAATTTAAGTTATTTTAATGTGGAAAACTCGAATATTCTGATTCTTATATGAAGTGTGAAATTTCTCCAAATTTCTTTGGAGATAATTATGTCCAAGAGGATTGTTATCTCATTGCCATTGTGGGGTGGTCCACAAACAAGTCTAAGCGTCTAAAATTCATAACTGATTACCTATTTCCAAAACCAACTGCTAACCGGAGGCCATGGCTTACCACATTATTAGGAATCCTTATTGGCTTGCTTTTTTTTGAATAAATAGAAAAATCCTATCTTATCATTCTGATTTTATTAGCTTTACTTTCTATATAAGCATCAACTCGAACTTTTTTCGAAGTCGATAAAAAGATATATATAATTTTACACTGAGTCGATTTCAGTATTTCTTATTGCCGTTTATAAATTATCAAAATGATCAAATATTTTAAAAACTGCGAATTAAAGAAAAGTGTCAGAAGTTCCGATGCAGAACACTGACCATTATTATTATCTAACCTGTCATAAATGAATGCACCATAGAATATTTCCCAACACCAGCTGAGTTTTTAGTGCGGACCCTAACTTCATATTTTGAACTTAGAGATGTGTCAACAAATATAGAGCATTCAGAAGATGAGTAATTGTCCCTTTCACATCCGCATCTAGTAACTTCAATCATGTAGCTGTCGGCGCCAGTCACTTTATCCCAATTTATTTTATACTTATTGTTGACCTCAATGTGGGAGTTAACATTGACTACTTTGGCTGGATCTGAAATCAAAAAGTACTTTTGATTCGAATGTTTCATGAATTCCATGCAAACCACAAAAATACAGATGACTGTTCAAACAAGGGAATCATGATATCTAATATAATTCAGTTTTAGTTAAGATAAAAATTACCACAAACCATTATATGAATCATGAACCTATTAGAGCTCATGTGCGGGATTGCTTCACTCTTTATTATAACAGTCATGATATCAGCGCTATTTCCAAATGCAACTTGCATAATACGGCTAATTAAAATTCGTATATGTGCAAATTATTCATTAAATTACTTTTAATGAAATTCTATTCAAAATAAAACTCATGGATACTTGTGGGTTAAAAAAATTATATGGAATGTAACTGATATGCTTATGTGACAAGAAAGCTCTCAGATATAATCTTAGTCCACCTAATTTGAATACAATCATTTTTAACTTTTTCATGAATATAGAAATAAATTGTTTCAATTCTGTAGTTGACATTTGCTGCAACAAAACAAAAAGAATCCGAAAAAAAACAGACGATTCAGGAAATTTAAGGTACATTAATAAATTTCTTCAATGACCGAGTCAAGTATAATTATTACAGATGCACTCAAGCCACTTCAACAATGCTATAAAGCACAGTTTTGCAGATTATTTCATAATTCTGTTTCAAACAATGCCCTAGGCAGGCATTTACTAAATGATTTAATAAAGATAGAATGAACAGGAGAACTCCAGCGTTTTACCTAACTGAAAACCACTAGGCATACAAAATAAGATTTCATTAAAAATATATTATTGAAAAAATTCTACTCACATGTGAGAATTGGATCCGATTCCACTATTTCGTCCTCGGAAATAAAATCTTTACCACTGAATACTGACACAATGTATTGTGTGCCAGGCTTCAAGTTTTCTATCTTACATCGAGCTGTGGACACAATCTGATACGATTTCTCATTGCTCCATGTATCAGTTGCTCCAATGGTGTATGTATTCGCTTTGTTTTTTGGTTCATCAAACATCACGTCTAAGCACGATTCAGGATTTTCATCATTGTGATCAACTTTCAAATTTGAAGGTATCGACGTTTTTCCTGAGAATGGAATCATACAGTTTTAATTCGAAGGAATCTTAAATGTCTATTAGAGTCCAAAAGTTTACGAAAAAAGCTTTAGCTTTATTTGTATCCTCCAATTATGATGGTATTAAATCTTTCTGGTTTAGGAGAAATGGAAGGCAAAAATATGCCAGAAAAATACTAAATTGCTTGCTGATTCAACCTGTTTCATGTGGCCACTGTCCAATTTACTAATTAAGTATTCCCATAAATATCTGCATTGGTAATCACAAATAGCTATTATATCATTATGAACTTTTGCCGACATTTCTATTCTTCAAGATATATTTTTCAATCGTATTCTTATTAAGCCATATAGGAAGGGTTATGCCATGCTTGATGAGAAAACATAACAAAATAGCGTAGCTACCTGTTGAAAATTCAAGTGTGGAGTAAGGACCACACCCTGCGGAGTTCCTTGCGGCAACGCTTACAATGTAGGTCATTCCTAAGGTCAAGTTATTCAATACTATTTCATTTTCTTCTTTTTCTCTAAAATGGTGATCGTCATCAATTATTTTTTTCCATTTGACATGGTATGAGATCGCACTGTATGTTGGTTCCCAATTTATCCGGAAAATGTATCTCGTGAGGTTTTTGCAGCATAAATCTTTTACCTCTGGCGGAGCTTAATGCATGATAAAAAAGTTGGATATGTAAACTGTCACCAAATATTAAACTTGAAAATAAAAGTCGCATAGTTATTCACACATCATGTCTCTTACTTTCAACTAATGTACAGATATTTTATTCTTTTAACAGTCATGTCACATATTATATTACATTATTATTATATACTAAACTATATCTAGCTAAATTAAACTATTTTTATTTTTAGGCAATTATTAGCAACACAATTGAATTATTAATTAATCCACATAGACTCACCTATCTGAACAAAATGTGGATGCCGGCATGGTATACTTTCAATTTTATTTGCAATTGCAGAGACCATGATTTCATAAGAATGACCTGGTATAAGATCTGGAATGTTTGAAGACCAATCTGGAGTTTCAGTAGATTTCCATATTGCATACAACACACTTTTCACAGAAACTTTGTAAAGTTTTGGGGTGGGGTCGGAATCCTTGTACTGAATGATGAGAGTTTTTTTGTCTTGTGCACAATATCTTACTATTAAATTGCATGGTGATTTCGGACCTTTAACAAAAGAAAATGGATAAAATAAGTTTAGTGTTTGTGAATATCAGGCCACCACCTTCTATTGATACTTTTAAATTATGGGTATGATGATAAACAGTATTAGCTAAGGTCAGCTAAATGAAATGACTCTCCCTTGTATTCAACTAACGGCAAGTGAGATTTAACTCGTTGACTGACTTAACCCTCCGTTCTCCTGTGACCTGAGCCGACTCAAAACTCAGCATTTAGAGACTTCTACCAAAAATTGTTAAATAAAGATGAAAGTAGTGGCAATCACCTGCATGTATAGTCACAGTATTTGAATATTCGCCTGTGATATCTACGTTTACCGCTGCTACACGGGCTTCAATAGTTGAATTTATATTAGCAAACGTATAAATTGGAGATGTTGTTTCAATTTTATGTCTGTTAAGAACATCTGTAATATGCCACCATTCAATTACATAATATGTGGGTGGAACCTCTGGTGTTTTCCATGTTAACTTTGCAATTTTTCCATCGTTTTCGAGTTGTAGGTCAATGATTTGGTCAGGATCTAATAAAGCAACGTAAAAACAAAGTTAAAAAATTGTGCAAACTACAAATTATGTTTGAGTAGTAATTTGTACAAGGACAAACACAGATAAGAATTTTGAAATAACTGATATGATAACACAAGCACGGAAAGCTCAAACATTCATAGACAAAAGAGTCATTGTTCAAAATGCGTCATTCGTTTGAGTACTTGTTGACATAAAACCCACAGGGCGTCTCTCTGGGACATTTAAAAAACTTTAAAAGTAATGAAAGTAAACAGCAGCTACATCTTCCACTACGGACAATTTAAGAGTAATAAGAACACTAATTAATCAACAACAATACAATATAAACATAAATCACAAAGGCCTCACAAAACTTTAAAATATAGTTAATGTAAATGTAGCTTCATATTATACTCTATGCTTAGGATTGAAAGATTATTTTATTACATAGAGTTTATGCGTAATATTGGCGAAAATAATTAGTAATACATTAGAAGTTTTTTTTTAAAGAAGCTCAGGTACTTACAAACTGCAAGTGAAGCAGGATTATTAGGCATTACTACTGGGGTGCATGGGTAGTTATCAATAATAGTATGCATCCAACTTTAAATTCTGAGATTAGTAATTCTGATATTGTACATAAACTACAAGTGGGCAGTGGTTCACTAAATTTATCATTGGTCAAAGTATTTTTGGCAAAAACATGAAACCGTGAGCATATGCACTAAATTTTCTCAGTTACTTTTGCCTTTATTTGTAAAACTATTGGCCGGACATAGACCATTTGTCATTTACTGTAACCCAATAAAATATGACTGCTTCATGAAAAAATATTTAATGACTGAATATTATGTTCAACTGCCAAATTATTTGTTAAAGTATCATTTCAAAGAACGATATCAGAGGTAAACATTTCTGATGTATATTGGATGGTTTGGAGCGAGAACAAATGCATTAGTGTCATATAACTTTGTTGACTTATATAGATTACCAAGTTTTTTTTTGGCTACTGTAACAATATGCATGGTTAGTATGTTTTCCTTTAACTTGTAGAGTTTGTAATCAAGGTTTATAACTAATTTTAGGACGAGCACAAAAAATGAGTTTGGTAGCTAAGGTTAGTCCATAATAAAGATTATATAAACTTCCTTCTTTCACTATACAATTTACTCACATGTATAGAAGGTTTCAATTGGTTGTTGACTTCCCATATTTTGACCCAACAACAATTATGCAGCTTTAAACTTTAACTTAAAATAAGTATCTGAAAGATTTTACAAAGCAATGTTATTGAACTATTAGGATAAAGAATAATTAACTGTGTGATGAAGATTAATTTGATTACTAAAATACAAGACCGAGTGAATTCAAATAGCATAGTAAACCAGTGTAATCAAATTTTTTCACTACGAATGCCAAGATCAAATTGTTTAGCTAAATACTACTAAGATTAATAACAATTAACATAAACATTCAGCACAAAAAATGAAAAAGAGTTACATTACTGTTATTTGATTGCTACCGTAATCCGAATATGAATATTCCAGTAGCATAAAGACAGCAGATTTGAAACACCATTGATAAAAATGTGATATTGAACCGAATCTTAAGCAATAAAAATTAGGTATATATTGAAAGCTATTATAATTCATCATTCATACATATATCAACAAAAGTTGCACTTTTGTGTGAAATGTGTGCAGTCAATCAATATTACAAGCAGCTAGTTTTGTAAGAATACTAAGCCAAGGTACATGACCCCCAAAGATACATTTAGATTTTCAAAAGTGTACAATATATATTACTTCCATAACTTGTAATCTGCCCTTAAAATACTTTTCATCATAGGAAGTCACATTTTCACCCCAGTAGAACTAAATTACCATAGAACTACTTTAACTACAACTACAATGAACCCAATCTACTTTCAAATTCCACATGATTTGTTTTGTCCAATCACAGCATCAAAGCCAGGTGATCTTAGCTGTCACAAATAAAAGAAAATTTTAGGGGTACACAGGAAAATCTATAAATTGTCCAAAGGGTGACAATGAACGATAAACGTTTGGGAAACCAGGCACTAGAATTACTTTTAAATCCACTCATGATAAATTTAATTCTTAGAGTAAATATGAGCATGAGCAAAATTAGACTTTGATTAATTTCAGTCAATACTTGCAGGAAGGAATTTGTTAGGAATTTCACATAATGAAATTTCTAATAAGAAATTTATTAGATGAGAAATGTAAAATCCCCAGAATTTTCACTATTTTAATAAATTGCTAATAAGAACTATGATATTTGGAATATATCTTGGACTTTTGGAATGAATCATAAAATTTATCAATGTGTATACAGGGTGTTAAGAAAGTAACGCAACATTAACAGAAGTTAATATGAAATGCTACTTGAAACATTTACCGACTAACACCTTTTAACAGTATCAAATCACGGTGAACTTTCAGTTGAACATTTCGCGACCGACGTTTCTTAACAGTTACTTTCTTACATTGCCAGGACGAAAAATTGTACCTTACTTTTGGGTAACTTTTTTAACATCCTGTATTTGTAAATTATTTACTTAGTGCATGAATTAACAAAGTTAAAATGGAAAATCAACGATACTGAAGAAATTTTATAACAGCAGCTGTAAATCATTTTTGCAAGTTAAAATGGTAATTCGAACTCTCTAAATTTGATCTGCAACAAAAATTAGATATCTATGAGATCTATTAGATATCTATCATAAAAAATAGTTTAAAGCGGGTTGATTCATATTTGACAGAAACTTCTGTGTGTTCACAATTTTCGATCTTTGCTGCGTCGTAGATTCTGAAAACAAAAAAATAGTTAAATATTTCTTACAATGAAGTATATTTAATTTCATATTTCGATAGAGAATTTCATTAGATTTTGTTAGCAATTACCTAGAGAAACCAAAATGTTTAATTTAATAAAACCTTAATTTCTGTGGTGTATTTGGTCAATGTTATGGTGACCACACTCGTGACAGAAATCGAATAGGAATTGAAAAAAAAGTTTCAAAACCTAACTTTTAATTTTCTTGATAACACCTCAATTTGTATTTTGTTTTCGAATTATGACTCAAGTCTTGATACATGTCTGAGGTTAAAATATTTATTTGTTAGTCTCTTCACTAGTCATTAAATGAGCTTGGACTTTGCAATGTAAAATTGACTCCAATTCAAAATCCCCAACTTTTTGACTCAACTTATTTAAATCATTTGCTTTTATTAACATTTGACTCGGGGTTTAAATTATTATGAATCAGTCTCTAGACTGGGAATTTTTAATCCTGAAAAAGATGTATTTTGCAGGGTCATATTTTGTCATATAAAATTGTTATGCTCCTTACACGAGTTCACACTAGCTAACTAATTGTATAAATCAGTGTCTCCCAATCTTTTTTGACACATTCCTTCCTCTTTGGATTCTACTCCTACTATGCATAAATCTGCGTTGTGCATGAACTTGCATTCATTATTCAATCTTTAACAGAACATTTGCTTGTGATATACCATACATGCAAGTCATATTCTGGTTTTTATACAATTGGAAGGTTCATAATGTTCATAATGCTTTACAATCAAAAAACAAAGTAATTTCCATTTCTAGAAAAAAATTTAATTTTTCCCTGGAGAGGAATTTTATTCCAATCGGGAAACGTTCAATGTGACAATGAGATTAGTACATTTTCTTAGATGGCGTCATATGTTACTTACATTCAAATTGTGGGTTTCTTCTTTGTGGAATTCCATACACCGGCTGACTAACTCTTTCATCGCCCATTTGTGATATTACAAATACAGCGTAGTTTTGTCCAGGTTGAAGTCCAGAGAGAATGCAGAACTTTTGCTTAGTTGTCATTACTGTATCATCTCCTTCTGCTGGACGAGCCACGATTTGGTACTGTTTGTCGGCCTTGTCTGAGTCCTCAATCATAATTTGGAAGCTACGTTTTGGGTCTGCCATATTGTGGGTCACGCGTACCCTTGTTGGTGGTGAGGGATCTGTAAAGGATACAATTTTGAAAAAAAAAATAGGCATTGCCGTGCTTGGTATCCGTAAATTATACACAATAAAAATAGTAGTAGATTGTTTCAACAAATATACAGAATTTCATTTAAAAAAATTCAAATCTATAATGATAATCTAGCACTTATGAGCTTCAGATTTAACTATGATGGTATTATAGGTTAAAATCTAGAGTTCAAATTTCATGTCCATTACTTAATACGGGATGTAATGAGTTGAGTAGGTAGGTATTGCTGGAAAAATTCAAATTTTTGGAAAATAGAGTGGATCTTCACATATCAGTAGCTTCTTGTGCAAAAGCCTTGTTCAAAAAAAAAGAATATATGGTAATTAAAAAGTTCATAGAACACAGGATTCTGATTTGGTTAATATAAATTTTTGAGTTTATCGAAACATAAATCCTTGAAACCTAAACGCAATATTACGAAAATAAGGAGCAAATAATATAAAAGCATTCAATTTTGTTTCAAACCTGTTTTAACTTCAACTTCATCAGAAAATACACCACATCCTGCTTCATTTTCTGCAGCAACTTTTATTTGATAGGTGCTAGAAGCAGCGATTCCTGTTATTGTTAAACTGTTATCAGTAGTCGTTTGTTCTGATTTTGTCTGACCATTAACTTTGATGTTAACTCTGTATCGTGTAGGCTTGATTGCAAGTTCGTCCCATTTAATGTTGAGTCGCCCATTGATCATTTCATAATCTACACCTCCCGGTTTCCCAGGGTCTGGTAGAGAAAAACATGCTTTATTTAGAAATAAATTGGACATTTTGATTAAAACATTCGAAATGACCGTGAAAAGTAAGTTGGGGATAATTGAGCAATAATTTGAGGTCGACTGGAGTCAAATTTTTAAAAACAAACCTCTTCATTAAAAAAATTCAAGTTTAGAAATTCCGACCGAAATTATTTTTTAAGTTTGAATAAAGTCGAGTGAATTTAGTTTCAAACTCATTTAAATTACCCCAAAATTGTCATAAAGTACGTTTTTTTAATATTTTATACATTTTCTTCAAACATGGCTCTATACATAATACATAAAAAGTTATTTTATTTAGAATTTTTGAGAAATCTAGAATCACCGTTGTGATTCTAAATTATCATAGAGACGGTATAAACCAATGGTCAGCAACCCCTGGCATGCATGCCAATTGTGGCACGCGAGAGGATTTCTCATGGCACGTCAACCGATTTGCAGCAGATTCAGATATTTATTTTCGTAATGCGACAAACATATTGAAAACCATGCAATATTTAACTACAATCGACAAGAGGCCAAAATCTGTACCCAAAATCGGTGTAGATAAATGTGGTCGGTGCAGTTGATCATCCCCTTCCTTTCAAATTTTTGAAAACTGAAAAAGTCTCTAATTACGCATCCGATTGATTTTTACCAAAATCTCTGATTGTTTTTGTCAGTAGCGTGACGTGTTAATAGAGCCGTAAACCCTTTCAAGTTGGTGTCTGTTCTTCCTGAATCACATTCAGTCACGCCAACGATAATAGTTACTTTTTATCCAGAATTGTAAATTTGCTGAGAGTTATTATACAATCATCCGCGGCGAGATACTAAATTCAAATAAAGAAGTGTATCGAAACTAAATACAATTAGGCATGTTTATCTCATATTTTCACATCAACAGATTGAGTGGTATTTAAGACTAGTACTGTTTATATTTTGATGTGAGAAGACGCAACCGCGATTTACGTTGGACACAATTATGTCAATATAGAAGAAAATTTTAGAGTCTTGTAGCTGCAATGAAATGAATATTTTACGGGACAGAAAAGTCGGTATATGCTAAAAAAATTTACCACGTAAACGCGGCCACTGTTTCATAGGGATGAGGAAATTTTCGATTTTGAAACCCCCTGTTTCGAAAATCACGAGTGCGCGTCTGGCTGATTTTCATCATTACACTGTTAGCTACATGTAACCCCTAGTATGTGCACCAAGATGGCGGACACCAGAACGTAGTATGTGTACCAGAGTATGGCATAATTTTATTCCAATTTTCCTTATTTTAGTTCGAGAAGGTGCTCATTATTAATAAACTGGTACTCTGAATTCAAAAGGTTGCCAACCCCTGGTATAAACAAAAGGTTACTTGAAGCGGATTAACTAGCAAATTCATATGTAAATACTGAACAACCTGCAAATCCGTATTAAACAATATTACTCACATGTCTGGACCAAGATTGGGCAGATTGCTCTTTTGCTATGCTGACCATTACGTTCCGCGACAACACATATCTCATAAGTTTCTCCAGGTTTCAGATCTTTCAGTACTGCGTGGAAGGTTCCTGTCTCAGTGGGTACAGGAACGTTTATGTCACCCAGAGGATGAGCGAAAACTTTAAACCTTTGATCAGGTTGGTCCTCTGCATCAAATGATACGATCAAGGCATCATGAGGAGAACTTCGCATCGGCTGGGCTCTGACTTGTTCAGGAGCCTTTGGCTCTGAAATGATCACAATAGTCAATAACCTCAAAGCCCACTGAGTTTGATGTTAAGAAGATTAAGCTAAAACTAAATTTGCTTCTATGTTCTAATTCTCTTTCTTTTTCATGATTCTATTTTTGGCGCTTCAGAAGTATGTGCACCAAGATGGCGCAGACACTGTTAACCAGGCTTGTCTATGGGAAACGTCCCATGGGATGGGACAGCACACATCCGTATTTCCCACGGGACTTGTGGGACGTGAAAACAGTATGATTTGTTGGGAAATTATGGTAAAACACAATTTGTTATGGCTTTCGTGTCCATATATTTGAGCACAGCTCTCTTGTTAGTTATAAAAAGCAATATATATTCAGCATTAACAATATACTTCGTGAAGGGGTTGATGGACACATGTATAATGATTATGAATATAAAATTAACAAAGTCCGTGAATTTTGTTGTTTTGCATGTCACTTTGTACATGTAGTCCTATTTAATAGTCACCAAACCTAAATTTAACAATTTTCATTTGAATTTTATTCCAATGGGAATCCCATAGGATGGGATGGGACAGGCATAATTGCTATGGGATTGGATGGGAATGGGACTGAAAAATATGTCCCGTGGACAAGCCCGCTGATAACCCTAACCTGATACACATACTATGTTCAGGTTGTGCGCCATCTTGGTGCACACATTACGGGAGCACCCTATTTTTGGTATTTATTTTTTTTTTCAGGGTGTTTTGTACCCCATCCAGAATGTTGTTGCTCGATAACTAGTATTAGTTTTTTGTGTCTCCCTTCACAAGGAATTGCTAGTCTTATTCTATGTTAAACTGTATATTTAAGTTACGTTACCAAATTTTGACACATGGCGCAGGATGTACAGGGATGTGTAAACTTCTGAATTTTTGTTTTGAGGGCCTTAAAAACTCGTAAGATATGCTATGGAATAACTATATTAAATCAATAGCAATGAGAGTTTCAAGGATATTTGATATTTGAGTGAATAAATATTTACCATACAATGATGCAACATCTAAAAAAGTTGGAACATGAAAATGTGAGGATGCATGCTAATTCATAGTTTTGACGTGTTTGAATTATTTCAAATATTGACCTGTTTTTATTTCAATAGTGTTTGAATATCCACTAATTCCTGCTAAATTTTTTCCAGCTACTCGAACATTGTATGTTTGCCCAGGCATCAAATTCGGCACCACCATGCTTGTGTCTGAGGTTTTGTAATTCTGCGGCTGCTCTATTCCACAACTCACTTCAACTTCATATTCAGTGGCACCATCAGCCTCATTCCATTTTATTTTTTTAGGTTGATTAGTTTCCTGGAGATTTGTTGGATTATCCGGGTCTAACATGTAAAAAAACATAACAAAAATAATATTGGAACATGGAAACATTGAAAAGGATTAACGTCAAGTGATATGTTGAATGTATAATTGTAACTCTTTAACATGCTTCTGAAACATAGTTAAGTCTACCCCAAAAACTATTAGAATACTGAACCCAAATATCAAATTAGAAACAAAACCAGCTTTATTTAACTTTGCATGGTACTTTTCTGTGGATGACGAATTTTATTTTTGATATTATTACACGACATCAATGAAATATTGAGTAGGCCTATATCAGATAGGTTTTTATGCAACATACATGTAACAATGTCTCTCGGAGCGTAGGCCTGGTTGCTAAAAATTGGATCAGGTTCCCCCTCAGCCCTGGATTGTACATACACTTCATATGCATTTCCTGGTTTGAGGCCGTGAAATGTGTAGAAATTCTTACTGCCTTCCTTAAATTCCAAAATCCCAGTTGAGTCACATAAAGTAACTCTGTACTGTTTTGAACCATTGCTGTCAAAGTTTACTACAATTGAATTACTTGGGCAACGTTCATTATGTTTTACAGTAACATTTTGTGGAGGCAAAGGTCCTGTGTAAAAACAAAGAAAATGAATATCAGAAGAGACCATAGAGGTACTTTCAAAACTTTAAGAAAAATCTCGGCGGATGACGGAATGAATACAGTCCATGCATAACAACAAATAACTGGATAATTATTTTCATATCAAACATGGACTTTTTCATATGATTACTTTGTCTTTCCTTTTCTCCAAGTTGATTACAAAATATCTTCTTTCATAAAATATCCGTGTATGTACTAATAGTTTCGTATTTTAGAATTGCACCAATTAATTTTCAAAAAACTCAATCATTTTGTCAGTTGAATCAGTATAATTCATGATTTATGGTAGCTGCTGAAAAAGCGTAGTAAGGGTCTACAATAGCGTAAAACATACATGCAGACTTGTAATAAATATAGATGAGTATTCGTTATTACGACGTATAATAAAATAAAATTCACTCAAAGCAGGCCAAATATTTTATATTATCCGCTCATAGAACTTATTTCCCTCTGTATTTAAATCTACTTAATTCTTGCGCACAGCCGAATATAATGTAATCCAAACCAGTACATTTATTAATTTAAAAGCTAAACCTCTATTACAGAATAAGATGCTGAACTAATTGTTAAATACTTTTAGATATAACATAACTTACTAGATTTTATTGTTAAAAAACTGGACGTGATTCCGCTTTCAGCTCTAACCTTTACACTATATGTGCATTCTGGCTCCATATCTTCAAAACAAATTCCTTTTTATCGATTTTTCTCTCATGTCTGATCCCATTGCAAAACCAGATCACCTCGTAATAAGAAGGTTCAGGATCAAGAGCTTCCCACTGAATTGTTGCATTTCTCCCATCATTTCCAACAAGCTTTACAACGGTCATGCTGTGCGCTTTCAAAAATAAATTTGCAGCATTTACATGCAATAGAATATTAAGAATAAATAGTGAGGTCAAAACTAAATATTCCAATTAAATCGAACAATTCAGATATTTTTATGTAAATATCTGTACATATGATAGTTAAATCTCAGCTGCTTGTATTTTTCTTCATGACTTCATCATTTAAATTTAAAATAATAATTAATTTAAAATGCCGCATATTTGTCATTACCCTTCCAAAGTGTTCAACTAGCTTGACTAGGGCCAAGAGGCCTTTTTGTAATTTTAGTAACATAGCATTTTTCGAGAAAAAAAAATGTTCCCCAAAATCATATACAACAAAATTTTGGTTTTCATAGTTTTAAACCATTTGTTTTCTTTTTCCCCGACATAAAATATGGTCGGCTAAAAATAATGGTGATTATTTTCTGTTCAATGTTTCAATAATTTATTACCTGTATTAATAGTACTTTGGATTTGAGATTCTACAGCAGCAGGTTTCGATTGTTCTTGATCCGATCCGTTCTCGATTTCCTCAATCGAAGCTGAATTTGGTTTCTCCGTACCTTCTATAAACGTAGTTTCTCCTGCGTTTGACATTTCTGAATAAAAGAGAAATATATGATAATCAATACCTAATAATTGTCACAAACGCAATGTTTATGCAGCACAAAAACATACTTGTTATTTCAAAGTAATTGTTCAAATTGTTAAGAGTAAATTTCAATTTTTCAACTAAATGTACCAAAAAGATTGTAATAAATTGAATAACTTCCAAAAAAGTACAATTACAGTACAGTTAATCACATGCCGTAGTGATTTTATATAGCTTTCAAAAAAAATGTTGAAATTTTGTAATATTATTAAAATTATTAGATTACTGCTTCCTAATAATGAGGCTATACCAATTAAATTTAATTTAGAAACTTTTTTTTTTGAACAACAATATAAGTTTTTGCATGAATTCAATGTTGTGTTCAATATAGTGCTTTTGCAATCTAGAACTATAAAGAGTCAAATAAAATATTACTATACCTTCTTGAGTGTCTTCATTCAGATGATAACTAAATTTTAGAAATAGGCGGTTAAGCTTAAAATCTAAATCAATAGAATATTCCAATTGAATATATACAATATGCACATGGAAAATAGTTGTTAGTCAGGCAGATGTTCAGGGATTTAGGCTTGAAACTGTCTTCAAAAATTTTCTATGATCTTATTATTCATTATTATATTGAATAATTATATCAGGGGTCAAAATTAAATGTTATTTTCAGTTTGAGTTGTATTTGCACACTTGGTTGGAGAAACTCTTTGGAATAGACTTTGGAATCTACAACTAGAATTTTGTTTGAGTCATAATTTTCAATATTCATTTGTTGTGATAGAGAAGATAACGTTGCATTGACAAAAATGATTAACAATATCGAATTGCTTGTATTGAATTTTCTCTGTGAATTCAGGTAAGGCCAGTCTAATAATCGGCCCACTCACAATTATGCAGAAGAAATATTTGCTGCTTTTGATAGTTTTTCAAGTGACGCACAAACTTACATATAAATTGATGACAAAATTTAAAAACATGTTAAAATGTTAAAAATTCCATAATCTGCAATCTATTTGCACGTGTTTTCCCGTATTTAAAAAAATAATAATAAAGTGTAAATTGTTGTTTTGAATAATCTGAAATATATTATACACACCAAATGTCAACATGTCACAAACTTTAACAGTCAGCAACATGCACTTTATTGTTATTGCCAAGCTTGTCTAACTAAAGTACTATCAACAATCTCACAAATCCGAGTAATAAAATTACAAATATTGCACTCCATAATTATTATGGCCTAGGGCAGGGGTTCTCAACCAGGGGTTCGCATCTACAGGGGTATTTAGATGGCAAATAAGATTTCGTGTGTTGCTGTTTTTTTAATGTCCTTTACTACCGGAGAAAAATTGTTAGTCAATATATAACAACTTTGTTTGGTGTATAATTACCGGGGGTTTGCGTTGATTGATTGTTTCATGACTCGGGGGTACTTAACAGAAAATAGGTTGAGAAAACCTGACCTAGGGTATGGCGTCCATGATTGCTGCTGTGAGGGTGGTATGGATAGGGGCCAATAAAGCTGAAAATTGTCGGAATATTTTGTACAACGACCCCATCACCAATGCAAAAACGATAATATCGGTCAGAAACCAAAGACTTATCGATTGAAAATTAGGGAATCCCCCAAAACAGAAACTGCGGTTTCGATTCGAAAAATTTAGATAACCCGAACTGGATTGTTTTGATTAGTTTTCAGTCAATATCAAAAATGCTGAAAACAATAGCCAACTCCCCACGTCGTGGTCGAAATACCACTCGAGGAAATACTTTTATAAAGAATTCTGCAAATCCAAACTGGATTGTTTCGATTAGTTTCCAGCCAATAGCCTATTTACCAAACCTATATTTTGTGTCAAATACAACGGCGCTAACCCGGGTTGTGACGGCTATTCAAACACGGCCTAGCGATATTTTGGTGAGGAATTCTGCAACCCCGAACCTGATAAAGGGATATGGACATTGCTTAAACTTTAAAGAGTAATTACGAGAATATCGGTCGGAGACCGAAGACTTATCGGTCGAAACTGCGGTTTCGACTCATGACTCTATAGTGACACCGCGTGTCCCATCACTAATTAATTAATAACTCGCTAATTATACATATTTCATCTAAAATCAATAGGCTTCTGGTCCGAAATATGATGAATGCACATGCAAAATTTGGAGCAGATTCATTTACGCCTTCGTGAGATATCGCGTGCATCTAACAGACAAACAGACAAATACCTATCAACATACTTACCGATTTAAAGATCGATAAGTAATGAGTATTGCCGGGGGTGTATTCTTGGCGGGGGCTTTGTACAAAAGATCTAAATTTAATTCGTATAATGTTTCAATGCGGAATTAAATAAGACTTAGATTAAGATAGTAATATACAATATTCAACAGCAGTCGTTAAAAGTTATTAGTCAATAATGAAGGAGAGGAGCATTTTAAAACTTGCCATTGGCGCCCTTTTCCAAAAATACGCCACTGGATAAGAGTACATAAAATAAAAAGAAAACCAACCAATATAATACCAAGTATGTCTGATTTTGTGTTATGATCTGAATTATAAAATGGACACCTGTACACACATTATTTTTTATTCTATCTATTTTTATGTAGATATAAGTAGTTTTGTTAATTGAAAAAATCAAGTGGAAAATTATGAATGTGAACAGTTAGAATATTTAAAGGATACATAAAATAACATTGTTGAAATTAAAATCTCATTGCATGTGTTACTCATGTTTTGCATCAAAAAATAATGAAATATAATTTTCTGTCTTAGAAAATCAAAACATAACACACCCATATATTTAATAGTATATATAAATTTCAACAATCAGTAAATATCGAGTTGGAATCAAAACTGATATACATTGTTAGATATATCTAAATGGGGCAGCTACGTCAATTCTACAGAATCAAATAAAACAATAATAAATATGAGCATGATAAAATTGAATAAATCAAATAATATACAATATTATTTAATATGTTATCTGTTGTTTTGGACACCAAGTTCATTAATGAAATATACATTTTGCTTTGTATCATTGGAACATATTACACTTATATATATAAATGTAAACATAAGCAGTTGGCAGCATGATTATTTTGAATCTAAATTGATATCTGTTGTCAAATATTTTAAACTAAATATGATAAATCTTACAAACTACAGTAACAAAGTGACAATTGTTTTTCATAATTTTTGAATAAAAATTCAAAGTAATCAAACATTAAAGTCAATATATTGCATTTCTTTTCAGAATGCATAATTACATGGAAAAAACAGATATGAACATTGTTTTTCTACAATTCGCCACAAAATCAAATTTATAATCAAATTCAAACAGAGATGGCACAAAGAAAACTGTAAAAAAAGATAAGAATACTAGCACAGCAAAAATCTTTTTTTCATAAAACATATATCGTGTTTTCTGGTTTAGAGAAAAATATAAAATTCTTTTTTCTTGTCATCCCTATGTAAAATAAAGAAGAGACTGATAAGACAACATCGATTATTTAATCTGGGAGATGGGTACTCTCATAATATGTGTACCGGATTAGGGTTAGTCCATAACTTTATTCCGATTTTCCCTATTTTGTTCTATTAGAGTTTAGCGAATGTCTGTGTTAGCCAAATCATTATCCTCCTGCTCATAGATGTCAGTCCCTCCATATTGGTACACATACTGCTGGAGCGCCAGGGTTGATTTAAATTTTGAACCACATTTAACATTCACATAGAAGTATCTCAATATTATTTGTATCTCAAGTAAGATTAATTCAAAGTCCACATCTACCCCGGTGTGGCTTGCACCACCTTGCTCAATAGATTGTCAATTTTAGTTTGTACAGTAATCAAGTAATTTCCACCAGGTGTCAGTCCATTTATTGTCGCAGTCCTCTTTGTTGTTTCAATAGGATCGACATGTTCATCCTTGATCCCACTGGATACTTTGATCAAGTACGTTTTCAATGGATTGTCGTCATCATCGAAAGATACAATTAGACTCTTTTTCTGATTAGCTGTATTGCGAATGACTTTTACATTTCTTGGGGGAGGAAACTCTAAAAAAAAAGCAAGTAGTCATAGTGAGTATAAGATAAAATTCACATATTTATCTCTGAGAGAAAAGTCGATAAGATGGCTCAATCATATGACGAACCATGGGCCCTTGCTCGGTTATCAGTTCATGTAGGGAATATGATTAGTTAGCCGGTTCTCAGATAAATGAACTTGATGGTAGAGGAAGCCGTAACCTACCAGCGGTTATGTGAACCACCCTACGGTGGCGAATTCATGTAAGGTAATCAAAGGTGCGGTGGCATATTCCGAACGCTTAGCACAATGCGCCACACCGCCGAGAAGAAAAATCAGTGAATATTATTATAACAGTATTTCAAATTGTTGCCTCTCATATTGTCATCATTTCCATTAACTTTACAAATAGCAAAGGAGTTCAAGATTCCTGATATAAAAGCTTGGTTAATTAAAATAGCAGCATTAACCATGAGTTTGCATGAACCGCTGTGATACCGAGCAGCACCAATCATTGAGTATATCGTATTGGAAGAGAAACTACATTTTAACCGCTTGAACCCGGCAAGCCGGTTTACCGGCTTGTTTGAGTACGCTCTGTGCCCCGGCAAGCCGGTTTACCGGCTTGTTTTTCGTGTCGGAAGGAATCAACTTTATGATCTCGTATCTCAAGAACCACAATGAGTATTTAAATAAATGTTATATTGCATGAAAGCTTGTTATTGGGACTAATTATATTGTAAATATCGGTGCTCTAATATACGATGTTTCAGTAAAATTGGCTATTTGAAAGTGCGTATGAAATTATTGTGTGATAACAAATATTTAATATAAAGAATTTCGACTTCTTGCCTAAATAGCCACATATTCAATCGGCAATATATGTGGAGAATTTGAATAGCTTTTCATATACGTATCCAAAACAATTTTACGATGAGCCATTCAAATTTTATGGCCAAATATATTAGATTATCTGTAGATTTAACAGCGACGCTGCGTCAAAATGATGTTCTCATTGAAGAGAGGCTACGTCTCGTCACGCACAACTTTACGTATATTACGCAAATGCAACTAAACGTGACGATATCCGCAATAACGTTACGTCGAGATGTTATTATTTAAATGTCCGCAGGAAGTGATTAATTAACCCGATGCTACGCATTCAAAATTCGCACTACGCTTTGACTTTGACTGCCCGCTCAAGCCTCATAAAGTTGTGGTTACGTATACGCAATATGAACAAGATTGTGATTTTATTAGCAAATAACGGAACAATAAAAACCATGAAAAATGTATGTACATAAAAGACTGCTTGCTAAAATTTTCGAATCGAATATTGCACTTTGTTGTGCCCGGAACAATGAGGAACATGAAAATATTATGCAGATAAAAGACACATTCTAAATCCAATATTGCACTTTGTTGTGCCAGTTATACCAATGGTTGTTGGTTTCGTTACCTATACATAGGTACTCATTACAGTATTTGTACTTATATACAATCTCGCATCGTTTCAGCAACGCTTTGTCTTTAGCAGCTGGATTGTTTTTTTGGCAATAATGTAAATTTTGCTGCATACGACGCATCTATTATTAGAACTGGCGTTTTGCGGTTGGGTATCTAGTTCTGGCGACGCATATGATCTTGTTGGAATAAGAGATGCTCTTTCTGCATTATTAGTTCTCTCAGATATTGATCCATCCACTTGCTTCGCCTAACATTCGTACAATCAGATATTTTGATCTGCAGAGCAGGCAAGTACTTATTCTGGTTGATATTTGAACAAATACTGATGGGCGAATAAAACATTTTCCACGTGAAATTTTATATGACGATATTAACTTCCCTTCACTTCGCTATTACTGCACGCATTACTCGACGTCGGTACTTCAATCCATACAGGGTTAATATCATATCGAAACTCGGCGACCGATGTCCCGATGAGAACGTCGTCGTGAAAGTTATCTTGCGCATTTTGCCACGCAATACGTTTCGAACGTACTTGTCAACATCTTCATGACGGTAGTCACGTGATCGGCTTTTGCGTAGCTGCGTAAGCAGTGCGTCATGGCCGCTTATCGAAGTTGTTCACCCGACACAATGATACATAATTAAATATTTAAATATAAAATTGGTTATATGGCAGCCACAATAGTAATTCAAATATCAACAAAAAGCTTATAAAAAACTCTTTATGAACATCCAATATTGGCAATATATTTTGTACCGAAATAACAAAATTTCAAGCCAAAACTCACATACATGCAGAAAAATCACTGTTAGATTAGGGTCAATTTTTTTAATTTTGACAAAATGTATTTCGAAATGGAAAATACATTCTGAATGCACGATAAAATTTCCTTTCGATTGAAATGTCACACAACGTGCTACCTATAATTGGTAAAAAGTTATAAGCGTGCCAAATAGCCAGTAATTAGACTTATTTTATTGTTCTACCAATACGGCGCCGCGAACCTTCAGGGTGAGCGAGTAACTTCGCTCAGAGCCGTCAGAGTTCAAAGAGTTAACTCGGTGGTTTCACTGACTATATTTCTGACATTTATTATGATCAGCTAACTTACCTTTTCAAGCAGTTACCCAGGGCTACATACTAATTTGGAGAATCACAATCAGATATACATTCAACTGGTATGGATTAAACAACTAAAATGAATATAAAAATGATAGCTGAATATTTACCTGTCATTACAGAATTGCTGATAATTTCTCCGCTTGAATTATTGAATATATCTTTAGCTTTTACTGCAACATAATACTTTCGTCCAGGTGTCGCTCCAGCAAAAATATGTCGTCTTGACTTTGAATTTGCAGAAGCCAAGTGTTGCTTGTCCTCCCCAACATCTCGGAAAAGTTTAATTTCATGTTCGATAGATCTTTGATTTTCGTCTTCAATTTCAACTCTGATTTTTCCTGGGTGAGATTCATGGGGAACCGCCTTTACTCCCTGAGGTAGTGGAGGTTCTGTTGTAAATAATATAGAATTTATTATACTTCAATTTTGAAAAAATTCAAAACTGGGATAAAACTTACTACCTACCAGTCAATAAAATAGGAATATGTCTTGATTGAGTCTTATCCAAGTTTAAGTCATTCTCATAATCATGAAAGTTCAGTGAATGTTTTTACTGTTTTGATCATTATAAAATTGATATTAGATGTGATATTAAAATACAGCAAAGTCAACAGTGTTTCCATGAATATGTAGTTGAATATGTGATATGTGAATATGTGGTCAACGACAATTGAGAACGCAGAGACATAAACTCACAGACAAAAAGTTAATAAATAATTTATTCCCACTTGTTTTAACGACGATATCATCCGAATACACTCCTGGACCAGATTGATTAACAGCTCTGACAGATAAGCGGTATTCAGTGGAAGGTTGCAAGTCTTCTATAGAAAAGTAGTTGTACTTCATTTCAGCTCTCTGTTCATTCCAATGAACACTATAATACTCAGATTCATTCAAAATGTCCCATTCAATTCTAATTGTTGTTGTACTGATTTGTACTGCTTCCAATGCTTGAACCTTTCCTGGATCTAGGAATAATTTGATTGAATGTTGTAAAATATGATATGAAATAAACTGAATGTTTTCGCTGTCTCATATCAGTTTAAAATGATAAACCTAATATTACCAAATCGACCTGTATTTCAAAGCACAATTTCACATTACCATAGACAGAGCAGAAAATTAATAGATCATATTTGTAAAAAGCATGGTGAAACAAACTCATGCTTCATGAAGTTCATGCTTCTGCAACAAATGTTTACTATTTCGAAATATAGACCTACACTAGGAAGGTGATCAAATATGTGATATCCATTTCACTTCTATTTTTGTTCATACTCAACTTACATGTCAGGACTGGTTTAGAGAGTCTTTCAGTGCTGTAATGTTTCACTTCTTCAATTTCATTATATGATTTGACACCAACAACATATTCCTTTCCAAAATTGAGATTTGAATCTTCTCCAATCAATATAAACTGTGTAGTCACATCACTGACTGTAGCCACTTGTGTCTGCGGTAACTCATACACATATACTTCGTATTTACAGTGTGCAGTGTCAGTGGTATCAAGCACAACTGTAAGTTCGCACTTTTTGCCAGTCTTCGGAAAAACTTCCACATTTTTAGGTGGTGGAGGATCTGTAAAAAAAAATAAAACTTTTCAGACATACAAAATAGAAATAATTGACTACACCTTATATTTTTATTGCTAATTCCATTTCATTATAAATAGTAATATATATTATGAAACAAAAGACATATTTAATGCTGGATGTCTTAAGAATAGACTCTAAATGTTAGCAAAATATAACAAGGTTGGTATTTGCCATAATACATATTTACTATAATATCAATTAGGCTTTGCCAAAACAAGTTCTTTAAAGCATGCTTGTTTTCAATTCCAGCAATAGCCATTTCACAGTGTTATTTAAAGACATAAACTATCTTACGCATTTTCCCAAACATTAATAAATGAATGACTCACTCATGGTAAATATTTTGCTGATGCATTTGTTATCGTATTTTCCATCAAATCCGCAAAACAGTTCTGCTGTGTAAGTATGTCCAAGTTTTCCGTGATTAAAAAAATAATAATTTTCAGTTAGAAGTTTGTCCTGGGCATCAATTTTTAGTTTGAAGCAATTGACCCCCGCAGGATCCTTCCATGATAATTTCACACTTTTTGACGGCTGTTTGTCATCTTTAGTTATTTTAATTTCAGTTGGACGACTGAAGCCTGTGAGAGTAAAATATATTTCGATAGCAGCAATTCGTTTTGAAATTTTACTACAGTTGTTCAGACTATTCTAGGTTGTTTATTCAAAGTTGAATGAATGGTAATGTATTTACTTGTTCTGTGTTTTTTGGAAGACTCGCTTGGACCTTGACCAGTAGAATTACAAGCAACAACTTTACAATAGTAACTTTTTCCGGATAAAAGACACTTTTTGGAATTCCATGAAGTTACTGGTCCGCTGTAGGAATCGATTTCTTGATTTTCATCATCCAAAATTTTTGCTTCATATTTAATATCTTTCCCCAATAATTCATTCCATTTAATAACCATTTTAAAATCAACAATTTCAGCTTGAATATTTTGAACTCTTCCTGGAACTGTTAAAACAAAATGGTGATTGATATTTGTTTTAAACAAGAATGATACAGCAAGGGAGAGAAGCAAAAGTGCTTAGAAATCTGTTTGCAACAAACCATCGAGTAGCAAATAATTACAGAATTATATTTAGGGTAAGTTAGCGGAAATTAGTTGACATTAGCCGAGGCTGAAATTAAAGTAATAAAATAAACAGCTCCAGTTAACAGTTTTTATTAAAATAATTTATTATGTGCTTTCGAATGTCTTTTATAAGATAACAAATGAGATAACAAACAACCATCCAACGAATTAAATTTTTTCACATATTAACCATACCTAATAGAACAGTCTGTTGATCTGAAAAATCTCCTTTGACATTTTTATATATATTGCGAACACGAATAAAATATTTCATTCCAGGATACAAGTTATTGTCATAAACAAAAACTCTTTGTTTTTTGTTGAGCTTCACAGAGGTTGATTGACATTTTTCGTCTTTAACTTGAACTTCACGTTCATCACATATACCATCATTATTTGTGAAATTCATCAAAATTTTTGTACCATCAGGTAAGAATTGCAGCATCTGAGGAGTGACAGGTTCTAAATGAATCAAACAAAAGTGATGTTTTGATGTTATTGAAACAGATAAATGAATAAATGCCCATTAATTGATCAAGGTTTAGAAAAAATTCTACCTATTCAAATTAAGGCCAAACTCATATACAGCAGTATATAATTGATAATCAAGACTGTAAAAATTTATAAATGACCAAGTTGCTGCTTATTTAATTAAAAAATTGTTAAATATTACGATATTATATTCACAGTCTGAGGTTGAATACATACCTGATATAACGTCTGGTAAAGTAACAGATTTTCCAGCAATGTTCTTTGACTGTGCTATTTGAACTTCAGCCTGAACACTGACAGTGTATTCAGCAGCAGGAAAATGCTGAGGAAATACACAAAATGACTGATCTTGCACTTGAACACTCAGTTTGTTATCTTGGCTTTGTGATTCCCCTTTTAATTGTGCAGTTATACCAAATTGAGAAACTTGTCGAGTTGGCTTGTCCCATATTATTATAATATTCGCTCCATTTGTCTCGCTTCTTAATCCAGTCACCGGTCGTGGAGCTAAAAATTAAAAATTATATCATCTAATTTTAGGTTCAATTGTTACCATAGAGAGAATGATGCAATAGGTTTTGGGCTATATATAGGTGTCAATATTATGTTCCTAAATTATTATTATCTTGAATAAATAACAAAATGTACTTCTAAAATGTATGTCTAGGTAGTATTCTATTGTATAAAATTATTTGTATTTTTATAATTTTCATTCCAAAACAGATCAGTTCATTATTTTTGAAATTGAAATAGAAAACAAGACTCTTACGTCAAATGCTACCGAACGATTTATTAGGAATATTTTACTTTTGAGCGAGTTGCAAAAAGCTCGCCTTGTAATTATGTTATATTAGAATAATTATAATTACTCAGAAATGAAAATCATCATGATTTTTTTCATCACATATTTTTTATGATGATTTTCAACACAAGTTACTGACGTTTGCACTCACCCAGTTGAAGCAGCGTTTTATCAGACCATTCACTAAATCGTTTTGACAGATTTTGACATTTTATTTGAAAAAAATATTGCCCAGCCTCATGTTTACAAGAATAATTGTAGATCTCTAATTTTTCGAATGTAACTTGAGATTCCTCAACATCTTGGCTTGTTTTTACCAAAATTTGGTGACCCATACAATCGCCATGGTTACCAAAGTCAATATACACATCCCTGCAACTGTATCCATCTTCATCTTTACACAACTCTACATTGGGTTTCGCGGGTTTGGAAAAAGCTAAAATGACAGAAAAAAAGTAATAAACATTTTTTCAGATATATTTGTATAACTCTTATGTCCTTAAACTTTCAAATATTGTGGGGTCGAATAATATAAATAACACTTCCAAATCCAACATTTGGTCAAGCGTGTCTTAGGAGTGTATCCAACTTCACATGTCAAAAATGTAGCTCAGTTTGCAATATTACCTTTGTAACTAATCGTCACAATTGGATCAATTTAATTTTTGTTACACAATTTATTAATATGATAACCCAATCCAAAGTATTGGGACAATCCGAAATTGAACAAATATAGAGTTGCACCAAAACTTAGCAAAGTGCCTAAAGAGTTGGGATGCATGCGATTGGGAGTAAATTCTTTCTTACTCTTACTGCCCATTAATTCAACAATGCAATATGCAAGAAAATGAAAGAAATGATTCATTAACCTGTTAGAACAACTGATTCGGTGCACACTTTCCCCCCCATATTGTCTCCATATTTAGCTTGTAATGCTGCTTTATATTGAGTGTTTGGTTGAAGACCACTAACAACAAAAATCTGCCATCGGCCATCAGCATATTGCTTTTTAATGTTTGGTTCTTGTTCTTGAGACCCAAGCACTTTAAAAACAAATCACAGAGAGTTACAAAATTGGTTCCTAAATTGATCTATGACTGTACCAAAATACTTTCATTTTCTATTTGAAAAATAAATAAGGGTTTCTCAAAAAAATAGAGACAATGAAATGCTTTATGCAAAAATGTGAATAGCACCCAAAATCATTCAGTTAATGTAATTTGTAACTATAGTATCAATAAAGATATAATATACGTTTATCATTTTTTCTACATATACATTTAAAAATTAGCAATTTAGTTACTAAAATTATATTGTACTTTTTATCAAACTTTATAATGCTTTGTCTTCGACATGACAAATATTGATTTTATAATCAGCAATGTGGCGCATCGGGCTAAGCGTTATGAATACGCTTGTTATGGCACCTTTGATTATGCTGCGTGGGTTCGCAGGTTAGAATCCTGTGAAGAATAATTAAGTGCGAGAGGATCACTGGTTTCCTCGTTCTTATATAGTGATTCACATAACCGCTGCTCGGTTAAGGCTTCCTCCATCATCAAGTCCATGCATTCGAAAACAAAAAACTGGCTAACTAATCCCATATCCGACATGGACTGGTGACCGGACGAGAGGCCATGTTTTACCATATCATTAACTCATCATATAAGCTTTCCTCACTCTGGAATAAATATGTAAATTCTCCTACCCTAATTAGGGATATACCAACATACTTTTTGTATTCTCCACGTTGTTATTAAACAGCAAAACTTCCAATGTAAGCTTTTCCCTATTACGTTGAACTTCCATTATTTGAATGTTGTAATTACTTGGTTCATCAGGAGCTTGAACAAATTTTATTTCAATGGCCGAAGCAGGTGGTTTCGACAGTTTCATGCTAATATCACTTGGTTTTCCATATTCTGAATAATAAAATATGTTAAATAAAATAAAAATGCAATTAAAAAAACATGAATTATAAAATTATGCTAATTACTCGGTACAGTTAAGTATTGCTATGATATCAAAATATAGTTAATACAGGTGATTCATTTTTAATCACCTTATATGTTTAATATTACATCTTTGATGTTGATTATAGCAAAATAAAACAGATTTACATATAGTATTTGCTTTCTTCTGACTCACTGCATAAATATTTATTTAGAATGATTGAATCAAAACATTTGTAACCAGTATTATACTAAAACTCATTTTTATTATATACCTGTCATTGCCAAGCACCCTGTTGAATATTCACCCATTCCTTTCTCGTTAATTGCTCTCACTTCAACAGAGTATTTTTTTCCTGAAGACAATCCCCTAATCGTATAGTGTGGGTCCGTGGTTTTTCGTTTAATTTTCATGAAAGGCGTTTTACTTGTTATTTTCAGTTCATACTCAATTTTTCCAAGTGCTCCAATCATCTTCATCTCATTCCAGATCACACAAAATCCTTGTTCTGTTCTGTCGCTTATTTTGACTCCTATTACCCTGTTTGGATCTGTTCAACGTAGTTGACGAAAGAGAAAATATGTGATTAGAATGGTCAGTGTTCATTAAAGCCTTGTCGCCCAGTGGCTTTAAACCTGTCTAGCTTTTGACTGTATCAGAATAAATATTGTGACTTGTGAGCATTGTAAAAAACAGAAATTCAAAAATGTAAAATGGATCAAATATTTTTTGTTATGGACACACATAGATACCTATATTACCTAAAATATTCACAACCCAATTCTTACTTGGCTTGGTCTCTATTGTACCACTGGATGACCCAAGACTTCTTTGGTTGTTTTCGTCTACTGCAAAAACCTTGAATACGTATTTAGTTCCAGCCTTAAGCCCATCAAATAAGTAGCTTTTTCCATTAATCGGTTCCCTCTCAATTTTTTTTCCATGTTCAGGTTCAGCTACAATAACGTATGATTTAGGTGTTGTTGTCGGTTCCTCCCAGTAAATTTCTGCTTGCTTATAAAATTCGCTGTCTTTTGCAAGTTTTGCGGTTACTTGTTTTGGAACTTTGTCTCCACCTGACAATAATAAAAGACATTCTATATTAGCATTTCCATCCTTGTTTACATGGTGTCTGTGATCGTGTCTTCAAACAAAACGTCGCTACATAAAAAAAGCATATATGTTTGAATATCTGAAATCTTTTTTTTTATTTTGGCTTTACTTAATAACAAATTTACAAGAATAAATATGAGAAATTGAAATAATTTTACTTTGCCAGCAATTCATTCTAAATTTATTTTTATTTTTTTAATTAAAAACAAGTCTTTATCTGATTCACCATTATTACACACCAACCTATTATAGTGAGCTCAGACTTATATTCAGATTCCATCTTGTTTTTTCCAATAGAATAAATAATGACTTTGTAGGCATTTCCAAAAACAGAATTATTGGGTTTCCATAAATAATCAGTGACCCCGTCTGTTAAATGTGACGAATTATGCAGATGTATATCGTCTTCGTTGCATATTACGACTCGATAATTCTGAGCTCCTCTGGCAATGTTCCATTGTAATACCAATTCTGTATCCTTCCACACATTTTTTTGCAATTCGGCTCTTTCAGGATCTGCAAAAAAGAGGTAAACTAATATTAACACGTTCCCCTCATTTTCTAGTTGTTTTCGTTGCAATTAGGATGTTTCAGAATTTGAAAAAATAAGTTACAATAATATAACCATGTTTCTTTCTGTTTGGTTGGCAAAATATTTGTAGGTGTGTAACATTAGAAATCTCGATTTAAACCCCCCTGATTATCCTCCATTCAGACAACATTAAATGAGGTCATTCTTTTTAAACATATTAGCTTTCAACACAAAAGTGGATGTTTTACTGGGGACATATTTGGAGAAGACGTTGTCGCATACAAAAAAATTTGAACAAAATTACGTGTATAGATGGGAAGCTTTTCTGGTGGTGAAATGTAATCGGCATCTCTGTCGATATCTTCAAATACTGTTGAAATGAATACATCATATTCCCACCCTTTTTCTAGAGTAAATCTAATGTCGTATGTCATTTCTTTCTCTGAAAAAGGCTTTTTATCATTCAAAACATGCCCATCTTCACGTTCCAATCGGATATTGAAGTGATTAATTTTGAAATCATGTCTTCTCTGATTAAATGAAGGTGGTTGCCAAGAAATCTTGTATTCTTCACGCTTTTCTTGAGAAGGTACAATTTCGGATTTTATTTCTAGTGGTATGCCTAAAATAAAAAACGTATTGAATACTAATGTTGACACATTTTGCATAGTATCATTTGCAATATTCACTCACCAAAGAGACCATCAGGATGAATATTGATGACATTCACTTCTCCTGTAAATTAAACATAAGTTAAGAAACATACAAAAAAAATTATATTGGTAAGTTGGCAATTTTCCTACCTGGAGCATGTACAGTGCCAATTCTGAAGTTGCCACCTTGCATTTTATTAAATTTCATTGTTGAGAAGCCATCTTGCGATTCTAAAAAAACAATCCATTGCTTCAAGTTGATAGATGGATTTCAAAATTTAAACAGCTATCATGTTAGCAAGAGTCCTAAAAAGTTTCTGTGTAAAACATAATAGGCTCGCTACACATGGTGCCCAGTAATGAAAAAGCATATGCTTTTATATGGGCTTTTCATACCAAATAAAATAAATTAGGATATAATTTTTCTTACCTCCAGAAGTGTTAACGATATTCGAAAGACTTCCTTCACTTTGCTCTCCTTCATACACAGCATGCACAGCAAAGGTATATTCTGTAGTTTTACGTAAATGAGGGAAAATTATCTGATCTTCAGAATTGAATTCCATTGTCTTTATTCTTCCAGTATTTGGTATAGCCTCAACTCGATATTTTAAAGGGCTTTTGTCATACATCGGGTGGTCAAATTTGATATCTATGCATCGACCAGACATGTGTCGATTCTTTGTTGCTTTAACATTTCTGGGAACATTTGGCAAACCTTTGAGTATAAAATGGGTTTTATTTAAATATAGTTTAAAACCGTGGTGTTAATTTACGTTCAGTCTAATCAACAATCCACTCGAACTCATTCAATATAATACTGGCTTTATCCTAGAAAAATAAAGAAATAAAAAAGGTTCTGAATATAGAATAAAAAAATTGACCATTATCAGAATTCTATAGCTATTATAAAATTACAGATATTACCAATTCTTTGTGGTGTCCAGTCGGTATTCACCGATTGGCCACTTTCATCGTGAACTGTTACTTTTATCATGCATGATTTTCCCATTCTCAATTCTCCCTCCATTTCAGCTTTGTATACTACTGATTCGTGTTCAACTTTGTATACTGATTCGCGTTCAACTTTTTTGTTTAAAATAATGGTCTCCTCTAAATGTTCGTCCATAATGCAAATAGTGTAATAGTTTGCACCTTTCACGGCATTCCATGAAAATGTCACAATACCTTGTTTCCAAGTACATGAGTTAATCTTTGGTATCTCTGGTTCTGAACATATTTCAATATATTAAAAAATAGCCGTGCTTTATTATTTATAGAAAAAACACAAACAAAATAAAGATGCAAAAAGTAATAACCACTAATATCTATTAATGCATGATTGAAATAATTTACTTTAACACATTCCGTGCCTTATAAATAATTGAAATTGAAAAATTAAAATTCTTCTTAGTCATTTAAATATTGAACAATATTTAGTTATTTATAATAGTCATATTTTTATATACTTGTATAAATCTTTTTAGATGACTTTATTTCTTTTTCATTTTTTGAATCTCTTTCCATCATTGTTGCTAAAACATCAACAATATATTTAGATCCTGACTCTAATTGATCAATTTGTGCTTCTGGATTTAACTGTATGTTTTCAAATTGTATGCATTCTTTTAATGTATCAAACACTTTAACTTCAAATCCTTTGAAAATATAATTTTCGGTGGAATTCAGATTATTCCAAGATAGCTTGAGATAATGTGAGTTTTCATCTTTGAATATTTCATGTCGTATTTCTCCAGGAGATCCTGCAAATTAAAAAACAAACAAAAGATATTTGTATAGCTGTAAACAATTAACATCTCAATGTTAGAGTATTAGCTTCAACTACCGGTATGTTGCATCACAAGTTAAAAATCTAAGGTTCAAACGTCATATTTACTGCCTCTTTTAGGTCCTAATAAATTGGGTAGGCAATGATTAAGAACTGAAAATATTCCATTTCAGTTATTGCACAAAAGTAGCTAATTGCATACCAGTGGCTGGTTGTACTGAGCCTAGAGCTCTTGTGAGCCACAGGGTAAAGCATGAAAACTGGCAAAAAAAACAAAATCGGAATATTCACCAAAAATAGGATTCTTTTCTTCTTTTGTGTAATACTCTGCAAGAGACAAAAATTCAATTCTTTTAATATATCATATTATTGAATAACTTAGTTCAAAATTTGTATAAACCTTTATTGTTGAATCATTGATTGACAATTTTCACTTGAAATATATCTTGAAGGGATGAAAATTATAATTTTTTTACAGAGTAGGGTTGTAGGTGATAGTCACAAAGTACAGAGAGAGTGCTGATAACTCGGGGAAATAAATACAATATTTTTGGTAGATACTCACTCTTAGTTGTGGAGCAGTTGTTAGACCACACGCTTCCTGTATCCTTAAATTTGGGATGATACGCAAATATATTGTAAAAATATACTGATCCCGGTTTAAGGCCAGTAAAAGTGAGAGTTGTTTTTTCTGTTTCTATACTATCAAAATCTTCGTTATCTTTCTTTAGCTCAATGTAATATTTTGATGGCTTTTCTACGGGAGCAGTCCATGATGCAGAAAGTTGTCGTTTTGTATCATCAGGAGAAGGTTTCAGTTCCACATTTGTTGCAACGTAATTTCCTCCTGCAATACATTTAGGAAAAAATTAATTCGTAGCCTTACGTTAATATTTCATGAAATAATTCCAATACTGGATTGTTACATAAACTTGTGGGTTAATATCATATTGTTAAAAGTTTGTTTCAACTTAAGTCTACTTAAACCAAAATATTTGGAGTTCAACGCATATTTATTGAATAATGTTCTCACTTGTTTCCTTTGAGCATGAAAATAAACTGTATTAAGGTCATGTGTCATTTTTGACTATTACTAGAATATTTTTGTTTTTCAAAATACGGTTTTTAAATCTCATCAATTGATTTGCCACATCTTCCTTTATACCTAACTTGTGCACTAACATACCAATTAACACTTTCTTCTCAACAGGATCTGAAGCTGTATTTTTACACTTCCCAATAAGTTGAAAAAGTCGATTCTGTCCGTATCGACAAGTTGCAGTCATGTCAAAAGTCCAAGAATTGGTAGTGGGTGTAAACTCTAAATATTTATTTCTGGTTTTGCAGTCAAGAATGTTCAATTCATATGATTTTGCTCCTAAAGCTTCATCCCATCTTGTTATTATTTGGTTGTTCTTCCATTCAATTTTAAGATTTTTTGCTTTGTCAACTCCTAAATGTGTAAAATAAATTCATAATGATTTGACTTGATGTGTGTGGATTTTGTAACTTAGTGGGTGCAAGTTGAGCGTAACAGCATTGGAATCACAAATTATAGTCTTCAATATCCTTATACAGATGATAGCAGATTATGGTAAAACTAAAGCAATATTAATTTTACATATGCTAAAAAAAATATAAAAAATTTTGTAGAAATCACCAGTTGAAAAATGCTTGATATTATTTGCAATTTTTTCTTCTTTTGAATCCAAATCCATATATCTTGTTAATATTTGTACTCGATACTCCTTCCCGTATAAAAGATTCGGAAATGAACATTCTGTGGTGTTGTCTTGTACCTCCAAGGAATTTTCCTTTACCCAGTTATCATCTGCTGATATGACTGATTTGGCTGTTGAGTTCTGCTTGAGAAGTTTTATTGTTGTTTTCATTTTTTTGTAATTGATATTTTCTTGGCCAATGTCAGCATTTTCCCATTTGACGAGAAGCGAAAGTGCATCAAGTTGCGTTGATGATGAGCAGCTGATACCCATAGGTTTACCTATTTTATAATATAAAAACAAAGCTTAATGTATAACTATAAGTTCAATTTATTTGGTTTTCCCTTCCCGTATCATAAACGTATCTATCAGTCTTTCAAAAAAGGAAAAGTGAAAATATAGAAGTTCAGGTTCAGGTATTCGTTGCCATTTTTCTCTCTTTTCTCCTCATTCGAATAGCAATGGATGTAGCGTCTGCCAGTTAGAAAATTATATATACGATATATCACCTAATGTCCAAAATGTGTAAAATAACAATTTTGAACTTGAGTGCTTCTGTGTAATAGGATCTACGGTACATGTATGGAGAAGGTATTATATATATATATGTTTATTTTTCAAAGAAATTGACAGCTGAATACTCAATACAAAGTATAGAGTACAAAGCAAAATGTAAATCGTCAATACAAAAAGTTAACCACTTTGATAGTGAGAAAAAATATCTATTTTTACCATATACAGGCCGATATTAGATGATATTTAAAAAAAATTTCCATTTTCCAGTAAAGTTAACTCTGAAAATTTAAAAAACCTTAACATTAAATTACCTTTTTCTTCGATGTTGAAACTTTCGTTTCGTTGCGCTGAAACACAAAAAAAAACATCAAATTGTTTTATTTTTGTGACTTTTAGCAAAAATTCCTTTGATTCAAATTTGATTTAAACAATTATTCTAGGAAACTGTTTTTTTTTCCTTATAATGAAATTCTGTAGCAATTTTAAGTTTGCGGTAAATAAAGTCAAAATGTTCTAATGTCAATAAAACAAAAGATGTAACATTTCATAAAATAGGACTAGAAGACAGAAGCTCAAGTTGTTTTAATTGTAACAACAGCTCAACTTTTCTCTGTGCCTTGTTCTATTTCTTATCTTTAAACCAGAATTTAATAACTCAATTAATCTGTTTAATTGCCAAAGTCATGATGATCAAAGTTTTATACTTTTTATAGCTTCAATCATAAAAAAAACGTAGTGATGAATTCACATTCAATGACTTGGTTCTATCCACTAAACTTTTTCAAGATGAGTTCTACAACTCATACTTACTGTTAATGCAAATACCATCGAATGTTGTATGTGCTTTGTGATCATTTTCATACATGCTAGTTATTGTACAACTGTAATTGTATCCATTACGAAGTTCAGAAAATGAGACAGAAATGCAATCTATTGCAACTGTTGGAGAATCAAACGGTTTGCCTTCTTCTAATAATTGGCATCTGTACTCTTTGAGTTGGCAATCGTTATCTGGCCGAGCCCAATTAACGGTAATTTCCCGATTACATGTTGTATAGTTCAAGCCAACTGGAGCAAGCATTTTATCTGTAACAAATTTTAAATTGAATTTATAAACAAGTACTACAATATTAAACAATACAATTAAAATGAGAATTAGACCCTTTGATATTCAGAATGCCAATCTTAGTCAATATGGCTCCAATAAAATTAAATAATTTAATATGTCATTGACACCGCACTCAATTATTATATCAAAATGATTTTTTGAGATGTTTATGAGAAAAGTAGTGATTGTATTTTATGAATTTCTATATCTTACCATCGCCAGTAGTCACTATATCCGATTTTTCAATCAATATGAAATCATTTTTGAACCCTTCAAACATCCCAACAACAGTGCAATAATATTCTGTGTTCTGTTTCAAGCCTCCAAAGACTGCTTCATTTTTTTCTGTCTCCAGAGACTCGATTTTTGTTTCGCCACAAAATATACGAACTTTATATTTTGGTGGTTTTATAATTGGAGGTTCCCAACGCACTCGAACTTGAAACGGATTTTTATTGCTTGGAAAAGCCTCAACATTAGTCGGTGCAGTATCCATTTCTGTAAATTGTTGAAAGTATTCACAGAATATTTTGAATATATTTTTAAATAATTTGTTGATGAAAAGAAAACAAATCTTTATTCACATGTTGTGTACTCGCATGATTACGGTAATTTTTTTTAATTATTTGATATTTTTACCATTAATAACTATTGTAAAATAGAATTAAGGATTTACATATTTATCCCGGGGAGAGGAAATTCGACAAGATGGCCCTATCATATGGCTAACTATGGCCTCTCATTCGGGTTACAAGCCAGTTATCTGTTTCAGACGACTTGTGCGAAAATATCTATAGATCCATTACAATATTTAAAGTATTCTCTGGGTCATGACCCTCTGACGCACCTGTCATTTCTATTCTAAACAAGGCTCTGAAAAAGCACCACTGATATGTAGTGAGCTACTGTATTGGAAGAATTGGTTTCTCTAATTGCATTTCACCTATCAAGAATTGGATATAATATGTTGACCCTTTGATCTTTATACTTCAGCTCATTACCCACACCAAATTGTAGATTTGGTTTATTGTTAGCTTTCCACCATGATACTGAATACTTTGCTAACGAGTAAAAACACAGTACACATTACAAAAACTTACTATTTGCGGTTATCACAGAATTAGATTTCATTGTCATTCCCCGTTTTTCCTTTTTGAATATGCCAACAACAGAACAAAAATATGCTGTGCTTTCTTCCAACTTCGAAAAAAAAGCGTTACATTCATGCCTTTCTGTTAGAAATTTCACTACTAAATCATCCTTGTGCAGGTTGATAGTATATGATTTAGGAAGACATTTCGGCGGATCCCATTTCACAACAATTTGAAAGGGATTTTTTGGATCCTTATTAGCTTTCAAATTTTGTACTGAAGTAAAGTCATCTAAAAAAAAGTCTGGTATTCAACATAAGTCAATATAGTTGTTGAAAATACAAATAAAAACTGTGACGTATTAAAAGATAAAATTTAACACATTATATATTGTTTTTTCAAATAGGAGTGGGAAATTAATTATTTTTAAGTCATTTCATTATGCAGATATCCCATCGCTAAAAATCTATATATATAATCTACTTCTTAAAACTAATACTTCAAATAAAGTTCAAGGAAATGTTATAAGTCAAAATATTCTAGCTTCTCCAGAAGCTTTTTTATTATTGCATAAAACATATATTACACGAGAAAACTTGGTTTATATCTGTAGCGAAGAATATACCGGTAATATATGCGGAATTTCTTGTAAATTATTTTGATTACATTTGATATCAAATCTAGCACATTGAATTAACATACATTTGGCTGTATCAATCTTGGAGGAAGTAGTGGTTAGTCCTGAGTAATTTTTTGCAAAAACTCCAGTCACCATAAACTGGTAAATTGATCCAATTCTTGTTATGGGTAAATCAATTTCCAATTTTTTCTTTTTATAATGTGACTTTTCATCAACTAATTTCCCATCTTCTATTATTTGAATCAAGTACTTTTTAGGTAACCTTACTGGTTCATGCCATTGTAATCTAATTACAAATGGATGGTCCACACTTATCGTAGGTTCTTTCAATTTTGGAAGTGTTTCTTTACCTGTATATGTTCATAAATTATTCGAGTAAAAACGTAGTTTTCAATGCTTATTTCTGCTGAAAAGTAGCAGCTAATGAATATGGAGTTTAAAGTTTTAAACTTTCAAAATACAGTGTCTTTCACGTTTAGCTAGTATACACAATTTAAAATACCCGTGGCTTGTAAGCAACGATTGAGATAGATTCAAACCTATAATGCCAACAAAATTATGGTAAAATTTATTACTTATTTTGGATTCCTATAACAAATTTGGTGTATATGTCAGGCATATGTTTAGAGACGTCAAGTAAAACTGATTATTAATAAAAAAAAATACTAGAAATCTTCACCAGATCCTAGAATATTACAATCTATTTATCTCAAAATTAACAAGAAACTTACATATATCACTAGATAATGGAGTGATTATATTTGACTTGGAAGAACCACCGTACTTTCCTTCTGGGTACAAACTTGTCACCTTAATATAACACAGTATATTGAGATTTGACAATTGGAAGACTGTGTTCTGTTTCATTTCTGTTTTTTGCTCGGAGATCAAACTGTCATCTTCATCTTTGTAAACACCAACTTGATATCTCAAGCATTTAATGCTAGGTTCCATCCACTTGACACTAATTTCAAACGGGTTTTTGGATTCAAAGTTAGTCTCAATATTATGAACTCTTGTTTTGTCACCTGCAAAAGCATCAATATCCACTTATTTATATGCTTTGCAAAACATATACAATTACCATTTGCATATACAGTAAATTTTAAATGCTGTGGAAACATTCAGTTGAGAGATTAATAAACAAAAAAGAAACAACGCAGGACCCATATGACAGCTTTCAAACACAACATACAACATCATTTTGTGCCACATTTCAAAATGGCTTGCAACTAGAATCATTCTGTAAATTCATTTGTTCAATTTAAGTTGTATTTTAACAAAATTCTCTATGAAATGATATAAGTCATCTACTCTAAACTTCACTGATTTTCTGAACAAATATACACGTGTTATTTTTATTCTGTTTTAGTTTTATTGTAAATATAGAGTGTTAATTCTTACAAATGTATCATGTGGGAAAAGTTTTTTGCTACTCCGATACTTCTAACATTATTCAAATTGAATGAATTTTACACAATTTAAAACGACAACAAATATCAATTAGGTAGAATAATAGACTCACTGGAAGGTGTTTTGACGACTACTTTTCGGCTTGGCAATCCTTCATGTTTGTCATATTTTGCTTTTACTGAAAAACCATACTCTTTCTCAATCTCCAAATTTTGAACTGAAAGGTTCGGTAATTTGGATTCAGATTGTTTCTGTACATTCCCAAATATATCAACAAGATATGCTTTCGGTGGGACTTCAGGAGGATTCCAAGTAAGATAAATGCAAAAAGGATTCTCCGGATTGATGACAGCTTCAATACCAGAAACTTTAGTTTCATTACCTAAACATTTGGATAATTTAAGGTAAATGACATGATTCAAAAACCACTCTGACTTTTTATTACATTACTCGATCTATAAGCAAAGGGTAATTTGCAATCTCATCAGGGCAGAAAATTGTCAATTAAAATTGACTCATTTCGCTATCTAATCGTTTTACAAGAATTTTCATCCAAGCTGCAATTGAAGTGTTTAATGAATTCTTATACGAAAAGGTGACGTCATCATGATTGAAAAAAAATAATTTTTTAATTATTTATTATTAATGTTCACTGATCAAGATTAACCTTGAGATTTTAGAAAAATAAAATAAAAATGCACCTTGTGTACTTGAAAATTTGGATAGATAATAATGTTTAGTCGATACATAGTGAATATTTCACAGGGGTCAAAGGTCAAAATATACACATTTTATTATATAAAAATTCACTAACCTCACTAACAATTTTTGTATGAATATATTGTCATTTACTCGTTGTTTTATTTAATAAAACTCAGAGAACTCTCACATGAAAATTTGGCCACAGAATATTTTTTTGTCAGGAAAATTTGGTAATAAAAGAGTTTATGCTACTTGTAGTACCTAGCTAAAATATATGTACCTAAAATTATTTCAATAAATCCATTTTCAAAATGATTCTCTGCAAAAATTTGCACTGAAATGACATCACCCATTTGAAGATTATGCTCATTGTACTTGAAACTATACTTGGTTCCTTTTATGCTTTTTGACTCAATGTCTCTATCTTCTGTTTTAATGTTTAATTGATATTTGTTTTTCCTATTCCCTTTCCATGAGATTTCAGCTATTTTCGAATTTATTGTGATGCAATGAATATTAACTGAAAAAAATGTACTGATTTCATATTTTGATCAAATCTTTTATATAAATTCATATATGCAAAGAAAGGACTAATATTGACATATGCTGCCTTGAAATTAAAGAAATTGAGAGGCAAAGCAAATCTGACTTACACTGAGGTGTTATAAGTTTTGCTGATTTAACTGGATTGGTTTTTTGGTCTCCATAGATGCTGATAACCTCGCAGTAATACTCTGTATTGGGAAGTAATTTTGAAAATGTTGCGGAAGTTTTATCTGCTTTTACTTTCATTGTATTGATTAGATCTGCTGCTGATGTTTTATACAACATGGCCCGGTATTCATCCGGCTGATATTTGCTGTTTTCCCAAGAAAATATAAGTGCAAAAGGGTCCTCTTGAGAAATACGAGCTGTTACTTCTTTTAGTTCAATTTCCGCATCTGTAAAAAATAGCAATAGTACAAGAAAATTAAATTATAATTGATCATTGTTAATGCAACAAGTATTCAAACTCTTGAGATGATAGTGAAATAATATGTAAGTCTATATCATTTTTTGCATTTGTGTAGTAAAATTCTCGAAATTCGTTCTATAGTTCTCTTTTGAAAAATTATTCAGTGCACCTCAAAAATAACTAGCTAACAATGGGCTACAAATAAAAAGTAGTAAGGCAAAAGTATGTTTTAATCAAAAAACAAGTTGAAAATACGTGAATGGAAGGTAAATATTGAAAGAAATGTGAGTTTTGAAACAAGCAAAATTTCTTGTTATTTTTGACTGAAAAGATGTTTAATTCGATGTTTTGTGGTGAATAATGCACATCGTAAATCGCTTGCACATTTAATCCAGTCCCGGGCATTTGTCTTCATGTGTACTATTGTGGAAAATCAAATTTCACATAAATATATTGATGAAAAGGGTATTGAAATTCGCAGGGCAAGATCAAATCTAACAAATATTTTAATTTTTAATTAGCTTCATGCCCCATCAAAAAATTGTATACGGATAAAGTCAATGTATTATAATTTAAAAAAATATTCCCCTTCCCAACATGGTAACTGGACAAGAAGCTGGTGTTCGACACATAATTTAAATGTCTTGATAAAATTTATACCCTATTAAAACTGACAATAAATAACTCTTACCATTGCAACTTATTTCGGATGTGCTTGATTTACCCTTCTCACCCGTACTAAAAATATTGGTAACTATGCATCCATATTGAACACCAAGTTTCGGAACCGAGAAAGTTATACTAGTTTTATCGGTTTCTTTCTTGTATACTTCTTTTGTGCCCATATAAGCAATGAACTCATATCGCGCAATTGGTATGTCTGAAACTTCCCAAGTAACTGAAACTTGAAATGGATTTTCGTCTATTTGTTTCGCAGAAATAATTTTTGGAGCTGAATCCAACCCTGCAACCAAAAAAATGAAACTCATTCGAAATACTATCATATTTTTTTTTGAGGATTTGTGCTTTAATTAAGACAAACAAGTAGAATAGCTAAGAATAAGAAAAGAGAAAACTCACTGGTCATCTGGACATCAGGTTCTTGATCAGACTTTCTGCAAGAAAAAATTATACAAGATGTAACATATAACAAGCAAAAATTTTTTAAATTTTCTGCTTATAACTATATGAAAATTTCCTCCCAGCAAGAGCCCAGTTAAAGAAATCTGTGAGTCTGTATTGTGAAATGTCATACAATTTCAAATATTACACAGAAGAAGAGTCAACTTAATGCCTCAGAAATCAATGAGTGGTATTTAATCTTGTATTTCAATTATTGCCGATGGACAATACGAAAGCCATTGTAAACTTTAGAAGACAAAGAGTAGTGGGAAAAATGAAATTCGGGGAGAATTGCACATTGCGAATAAAGAATTTTTGATTAGATATGTTCCGATAAAATGTTATTGTAGTTAGAAGGTAATGTATGATTTGATGTAATCTGTTAGTGCTACACAAATGTTAAAAAATGAACTCAACATTAAACAAAGTTTAATGGTATAAATCCTGATTCAAATTTTTTACCCTGAAGCTATTTAGAGTTTTTTAAATAAACTATGGAAGGTGAAGACTGTTTTTGTTTTTGTTAAAAGTCATGTTTTTAATCACATGTTCATTTATTACTGACTGACGGATTAGTCACTCACTCAATGCTTGGAATATCTTTAATCGACTTTTCTTGAATATCTGTATTTTTATTCTGGGATCCAGGGCCTCTGTTGTAAAATAAAGTAGGAGCAATGATTAATTTACAAAAAGTATAGAAAGGAAATAAAATAATTTCAAATGCAAAATTAAATTCGAGATTTTATATGTTATCTGATCCATGCTTTCCAAAAAAAAAGTATTACGTATTTTTTCCTCAAACATATGTATCAAACTTTTATATATGTGATATACAAATGCTCACACTTGATATGTTCGATATATTTATATACTATATTTTTTGAATAATATACCTCTTTTCTATTGTGATATATGTAACTAGTGAAATGTAAAAAAATGACATATTTATATCAAACATCTTTCGAATTCATCACACAAAAAAAAATATTTAAGATTGTTAAGAAGGTAAATACCGGTACTAACCCAGAAGATTCCGGTGAATGTTCTTCCAATTGATTCTGCTTTTCTTCCAATGAACCAGTAATCTTTGTTGAGTCTTCTTCCACAATTGACCTCCTGAATATTTAATAAATTTGTAAAAGACTAATTCAAAAAGATGTATTAACAATCATTCTCAAAAACCAAGATATACCATAAAATCTGAATTCTAACAAGATTTAATTCTGAGATGCTGTCACCTCAATTAAAATTCGATTTAATTAATTCTATATCTTTGTTTTGTTGGCCTTCCTATTTGAAAAAATTATGTCAAGGAATATTACTACTATGTTACTCCTTGATAAAGAAACCTCAATTAATATACTATTCTCGTGAATTTGTAAATAGAATATGATTATACAAATGAAATCAAAAATATTAACAGATCACGGTATTAAATTGATTATTTAATTTCACAATTCAAAATTCACGACTCACTCAGAATCAGAAAAATTGCAAACAAGTACAATTCATATTATACATTTAACTGCATTGACCTGAATATTCAATGTACATCGGAAAGTCAAAATACGAATAAAATAGAATTCTAAGGAAGGTGTCACTTTCAATTTGAGAAGTTGTAGTGAAAAATTTAAATCTTTGATTTTTAGTTTGGTGTTTCGGAGATCGATACATAACTGAGAAATGGAGTTGAGCAAGATGAAAAACAGAAAAAATGTAATCACTATGCATATAGATTTTATTAATAGTAGCACTCAACAAATAGTTAACTTTTATTGTCATTATAGTGAAATGTTATTCGATTTCGTAATATATTCAAAAATAAAGCTCATTAAGCACTTGAAAATTTCACATAAAGTTGAAATATTTTACTTTTCACCATTTTCAATATCAAAAAATCATTTATCAGTGTTTTTGGATAAATTTTCCATCTTAAAGTTCCGCATTGTTTTAAAAATATTACTACTTCTTATACTACCTCTAACTAATATACTAAAACAAAACTAAAAAGTGCCGTTAGTTTGAGCAATAGGCAAAAGGAATTCAACAAAAGCAAGAAAATAGAAAGAATAAGGGACAAAAAACTAAAATGGATGGCGAATGGTCACTATACTAATTGCTATTATAATTTAGGAACAACTCACTAAAGGTTTATCCTATAGGAATTTTAAGAACAAGTTTTTTTATTTGATTTTAATATTTAGCCTATCTTCATGTTTATTATAAAGATAAAAATTTGATGAATATTGCAATACATACTTTGTCGCAGCCAAAGAAACATTTTCAGGATGTTGTCCTGTCTCGCCGAAAAGTGGGCCTGACATATTAGATTCTCCATCTCTGATTTGTAATCTAGGAATATATATTTGAGGCTTAAATACTATTTACTATTTTTGTATTATAGAAAAAATCATTTATCAGTCTCCTGGACACATTTTTGACTCCTATATTTTATTTAAAAAAGATTGCGAATAAAAATTCACAACTCACTCGGATGGAACAAAAGAATCATAATTAGGACTTTTCTGTGATTCACTGGAAGGAGAAGTCGCCTCTGTTGTTTCTTTTGGTACAGTTTCATCTCTAAATGTTGATTAAAAATATTGAATGAAAAAGAATTTTTTATTAGAAAGTTAAAATGAGACCTGCGTTTACTAATATAATATTAATTAAATCGGAGAAATTTCTCATTAGTAATATACCTTTGTAAAAAGAATATTTACTCTTATAATAGACTTGTTAATACTGAATTTGCTATTGGAATTGTTAATGAACTTAAACATAAAAAATTAATAATCTAGTGCAGGGTGGTCCAGGGTTATATTTGCAAAATTATATTTGCATTATTCGCGGGCCACAATAGTGTCAGAAATAGGTAAACAGGGCAATACAAAACAAACACTTTTATTGTGCAAACAATTGATCATTGTTTGTCATTTATCAAGCTAAAACATGCAAAATACGCGAGAAAAATCACTGAAATCACAGAAATCACATTTGCTTCCGCAAATGTAAGTGCTCTCAAACATCGATGGGGTTCTTAAAGCAAAATTTGGAAATGCTCATTGCTCACATGATAGCAAAATGGCGTTTTAGACTATGTTTGACATAACTGCTGAATGATTGATTATCATATTTTACCGAATGTAAGATACAGAAGAGTAATTACTAATTATTACATATTAGGAGCATTTTTTGTAATACTGTTTAGGTTGGTTGCAAAACATCAACGGAAAAATTAAATTATCAGGCCATAACATTAAAATTTAGTTATTATAACTGTTGAAATATATTTCCAACCAAAATGATAGAAAGCCAGTGAACAATTTGGACTACCCAGGCACACTATTCAACTTTGCTAGTTGTCTCAGCCAGCCGTGACACTAACAAATTCAGTAACATTAGTGATGTAACAAGATGTCGAAAAGTTTTTCTGGGTATTTTTTATGACGAAACAACACCAAATGCTATTTTCGATTACCATTCAGCAAAGGCGACGCAGGCCACAGATAATGACGCTGCGGGCCACATGTGGCCCGCGGCCTGGGTTTGGACCACCCTCAATTCTAGTGGGTTAATTCAAATTTGATAACTTGTATTAAAAATAAAACTTAAAATCTTATATTTTAATACAGTGTTTCTAAAGTTTATTCATAACTCAAATCTAAACAAAATGGAAGCAATGGTGAGTTGAACAAATAAAAAAAAAATTAGTCAACAAAGTAAAGTTTAGCAAATGGTAGAGAAACGATACAAAAAATAAAAACTGAGGATATATGGTCACTATACCAACTGAGTGCCACTATACCAACTCAATAACGGTTTACCATCACTGCCATTTTAATTACGTTTTTTGTGAGTGAATTCAAAACAAAATGGAAAATAAAGTTTGTTCAATATTTACAAAAATTCACAGAATAATAAAGTATTTACTTTGTAGCATATGAAGATGCATTTTCATAATGTTGTTCGGTCTCCGGCAAATGTGATTTTGTTGGTACGGAATCTTCATCTTCAGTTTGTAATCTAGGAATATAATTTGAGGGGTAAATAACATTAAAAATTTCATCATAATCATAAAATCACTTATCACAGCGTTTTCTGTGTTATTTTCATCATACAATTTGACATTAAAATAGTATTAAACATAACTATTACTATTTTACTTATGAATATTATAAAAAAAAAAAACTTAAGTTACGTTGAAACATAAAGCAGAATGAATTTAACAAAAGCAAAAAAAATTAGGAAGAAATGTAATCAAAAAATAAAAAGGGAAAAAAATGGTCACTACACAAATTTATCATAAGGAACCACTCACTAAAGAGTGAAACTATTGGCTATCCAATGACTTGTCTTGAGATTTCATAATATATTTAAAATTCAAGTTTATTCTACAGATGAAAATCCACTAAATATTGAAATATTTACTTTTTTGCAGCCAAAGAAGCATTGTCAGAATTCTGTCCCGTCTCGCCGACAGGTGGAGATGACCTATCAGAATTATCCTCTTTGGTTTGTAATCTAGAAATATGAGTTGAGTGGTGAATGAAATTTATACATAATTTGAGTTTCTGAGGAATGGAGACAATAAAATAAAAATTTTGTATGAAAACATCAAAAGTAGCGCAAATTAAGATCTTTCTAATATAAAAGTAATAATGTTCAATTTACAGCAAAAAAAGTGGGTAAAAAAATTAAACTAAAATTAAGTCAACATAAAATTAACCAATGGGATAGAAACGAGACAAACATTAGAAAATTAGAATATATGGTCACTATAACAATTGAATTGATCAACGGTCAAGAATTGAACTCAACCAAGAATTAAACGATATCGACAATATAACTACGTGTCTTGTGAGTGAATTAAAAACAAATTTGAATATAATCTTTTTTCAATATTTACAAAAATTTACAGAATATTAAGATATTACTTTGTAGCAGATGAAGGAGCATTTTCAGATTGTTGTCCTTTTTCATGCAAATGGGATTTTGATGGATCAGGATCTCCATCTTCAATTTGTAATCTAGGAATATGATTTGAGGGGTAGATAACATTGAAAATTTTATTATAATCATAGAGGTCACTTATCACAGCTTTTTTGGTGACAATTTCATCATAAAATTTTACATTAGAATTGTCTTAAAAATATCTATCACCATTTTCTTATAAATACGGTATTATTCAAAAAATAACTTGAAGTTAAGTTGGAACATGAAGAAAAGCAAAATGAATTCAACCAAAGCAAGAAACGAAGAAGAAATTTTATCAAAAATTAAAAAATGAAAATAATTGTCACTACACAAGTTGAATTAATCAAAAGGGGAACCACTAACTTGCAATATGAGTTGAGTGGTGAATATTATTGGCATTCTAATGGCGTGTTTTGAGATTTCATATTATACTCGAAATTCAAGTTTATCCTGCAGATGAAAAAGTCACTAAATATTCTAATATTTACTTTGTTGCAGCCAAAGAAATATTTTTTGAATTTTGTCCTGTCTCGACAAGAGGTGGAGTTGACCTATCAGAATCGTCCACTTTGGTTTGTAATCTAGAAAACAGAGTTGAGTGGTGAATATAATTTGAAAAAATATATTACCGGTACTTTAAAATAACTTACAAATTTTTATCCATATTTTTTAGCTTAAGTTTTACTTTTTCAAAGGTAATTTATTACAGTCATTTTTAGACTATCTCTATATATTATGCAAACATTAACTTTCATGATAGATTTGCAAATATTATACTTTTACATACATATCTGTATTATTGTCATCATCAGCAAGTTTCTGTTCAGCATCTTTGTCTGAGTTGTCGAGAGGTGATGAAGAGTTGGTGCTCAAATCTTTGCTGAGTGTAGAACTGAGATGAAAAAAAATTTAAATTACTACAATTTAATATTTTGCAGAAGTTTGTGAGAATTGGTTTGTTTATCCTTGAGAAAATAATATTTAATAAATAACGATTTTGATGACTTTGTAAATAGTTTATTAATACATAAATTAATTAACGCTAATAATAAATCATAAAAACTTGGTAATGAAAACTCTAAAGTCACAACTCACTTAGATAAAACAGCAGGATCGACTTTAGATTCTTTCCGTGTTTCACTAGTACAATAAATTACGTTTGCTTATTCCCTAAAGTACAGTTTCTTCTCGGATTGTTTATTAAAAAGTAAGTAATGAAGCGTTGTTTGTAGACAAGTTAAAATGAGACTTACTATTATTAGATACTATCATACAAACATTTCTAAAGAGACTGTTTACTTTCCTGATAGATTTGCAAATACTAGACTTTTACATACCCATCTATATTATTGTCATCATCAGTAGGGTTCTGTCTAGTATCTTTGTCTGAGGAATTTTTGCTGAGTGTATGGCTGAGATAAAAAAAAAATTGAAATTCAAATATTTAATAATATTTTGCAGAAATTTAGGGGAACTGGCATTGTTTATCCTTCATACAATGTATTAAAATACAATTTTAATGACTTTGTGTACAGTACAATATTCTATAAATATACCAATACTACTAACAAATTATGAACTTAGAAATTAACCTAAAAATTCAAAAATTACAACTCAATCGAATAAAACAGCAGGATCAACCCCAGATTCTTTCTGTGTTTTTCTAAAATGAGGAATAGATTTTTCCGAATTTTTAGGTACAGATTTGTCTCTGTATGTCAATTATTAAACAAAAGAATGGATAATGATGTTTGTGAAATAATTGATACTTATTTGTTTTAATACTAATATAAATCAGAAACTTTATTAAGTTGAAAACACCTACAAGAACATTGTTTATTCTCATAATATGTTTGTGAATATTAGACTTTGTACATACCAATCTATATTATTGTCATCATCAGTAAGGTTCTGTCCAATTTCTTTGTCTGGGTTATTAAGAGGCAATGTGGGGATGTTCATCAAATCTTCATCTTGTGCATTGCTGAAATAACAAAAATGTCAAGTATTTAGTATTTATGTTAAAGTAAGGAAAAATTGAAAGGGGAATTTGTCTAATTGATATAGAAATCACAGATAAAATAACATTTTATAGCCATTATGAATCTATGAAGTTGTATTAAAATAGCGATGTACATAAATCATTCAAATTGTTTGCCTGAATGGCTAACCCAATATACAGAGAAATAGCCATTTAAGCACTGTACATATAAAAGCCAATGTCATATGAATATACAGCCTAACTCAACCTGGTTTTTCACATCCATTTAATTAAGTCATGGGCATACAAATGTTAATCTTATATGCATTAGGCCAGGAGTCACCAAACTACGGTCCGTGTCATTTTATCCGTCCCGCAATAGCACGCAAAAATGGCTAAATTTTTTTCAAGAGAGATTTTCCCGAGCATCGTCTTCCTCTTTTATTTCGTAACATTGGCCAATCAGCAAGATGTAAAAAAGTGATGTAATAATAGGCTTTTTTGCATCCGCTCAGACACTTTTGTCACCCTGACAGATTTTCAGTCGTGGTTATAAACAATACTTCGTTTTTGCGACTTTGCATGCTATTCGTTAGTTTTTTGGTTGTGTTTCGGAAATTTGAGTATAAATCGAATAAGTCTATCATTATTTGCCTCTTTAGGAGTTGTAGTTTTAATTAGAGTAAAGAAAAATGGGTCTAGGAATAGCTGTGAGAAAATAGGCCATAATTCTCTACTCTACCGCTTCGCAACGTTTTCTGCGAGAGATGCACTTAAACACTCGTTGCGCGTGCTTTCGACGAAACTGTTTACGTTTCTTATGCTAAAATAAACGTCGAATGTGCATTTTGCGCTAATAGTACTGTAATTCCTTGCATACTGTTTCAATTTCAAAAGGGGACACTAACTTTTGTACTGCTTCAATGCGGATATTCATGTAGGTATGTATTATAACTGTTGAAATATATTCCCAACCAAAATGATAGAAAGCCAGTGAACAATTTGGACTACCCAGGCACACTATTCAACTTTGCTAGTTGTCTCAGCCAGCCGTGACACTAACAAATTCAGTAACATTAGTGATGTAACAAAATGTCGGAAACTTTTTCTGGTTATTTTTTATGACGAAACAACACCAAATGCAATTTTCGATTACCATTCAGCAAAGCAAGAAACGAAGAAGAAATTTTATCAAAAATTAAAAAATGAAAATAATTGTCACTACACAAGTTGAATTAATCAAAAGGGGAACCACTAACTTGCAATATGAGTTGAGTGGTGAATATTATTGGCATTCTAATGGCGTATTTTGAGATTTCATATTATACTCGAAATTCAAGTTTATCCTGCAGATAAAAAAGTCACTAAATATTCTAATATTTACTTTGTTGCAGCCAAAGAAATATTTTTTGAATTTTGTCCTGTCTCGACAAGAGGTGGAGTTGACCTATCAGAATCGTCCACTTTGGTTTGTAATCTAGAAAACAGAGTTGAGTGGTGAATATAATTTGAAAAAATATATTACCGGTACTTTAAAATAACTTACAAATTTTTATCCATATTTTTTAGCTTAAGTTTTACTTTTTCAAAGGTAATTTATTACAGTCATTTTTAGACTATCTCTATATATTATGCAAATATTAACTTTCATGATAGATTTGCAAATATTATACTTTTACATACATATCTGTATTATTGTCATCATCAGCAAGTTTCTGTTCAGCATCTTTGTCTGAGTTGTCGAGAGGTGATGAAGAGTTGGTGCTCAAATCTTTGCTGAGTGTAGAACTGAGATGAAAAAAAATTTAAATTACTACAATTTAATATTTTGCAGAAGTTTGTGAGAATTGGTTTGTTTATCCTTGAGAAAATAATATTTAATAAATTACGATTTTGATGACTTTGTAAATAGTTTATTAATACATAAATTAATTAACGCTAATAATAAATCATAAAAACTTGGTAATGAAAACTCTAAAGTCACAACTCACTTAGATAAAACAGCAGGATCGACTTTAGATTCTCTCCGTGTTTCACTAGTACAATAAATTACGTTTGCTTATTCCCTAAAGTACAGTTTCTTCTCGGATTGTTTATTAAAAAGTAAGTAATGAAGCGTTGTTTGTAGACAAGTTAAAATGAGACTTACTCTTATTAGATACTATCATACAAACATTTCTAAAGAGACTGTTTACTTTCCTAATAGATTTGCAAATACTAGACTTTTACATACCCATCTATATTATTGTCATCATCAGTAGGGTTCTGTCTAGTATCTTTGTCTGAGGAATTTTTGCTGAGTGTATGGCTGAGATAAAAAAAAAATTGAAATTCTATTATTTAATAATATTTTGCAGAAATTTAGGGGAACTGGCATTGTTTATCCTTCATACAATGTATTAAAATACAATTTTAATGACTTTGTGGACAGTACAATATTCTATAAATATACCAATACTACTAACAAATTATGAACTTCAAAAATTACAACTCAATCGAATAAAACAGCAGGATCAACCCCAGATTCTTTCTGTGTTTTTCTAAAAGGAGAAATAGATTTTTCCGAATTTTTAGGTACAGATTTGTCTCTGAATGTCAATTATTAAACAAAAAAATGGATATGGTATGGACTTTGTACATACCAATCTATATTATTGTCATCATCAGTAAGGTTCTGTCCAATTTCTTTGTCTGGGTTATTAAGAGGCAATGTGGGGATGTTCATCAAATCTTCATCTTGTGCGTTGCTGAAATAACAAAAATGTCAAGTATTTAGTATTTATGTTAAAGTAAGGAAAAATTGAAAGTTTAGGGGAATTTGTCTAATTGATATAGAAATCACAGATAAAATAACATTTTATAGTCATTTTAAATGTATTAAAACAGCGATGTACATAAATCATTCAAATTGTTTGCCTGAACGTCTAACCCAATATACAGAGAAATAGCCATTTAAGCACTGTACATATAAAAGCCAATGTTATATGAATATACACCCTACCTCAACATGGTTTCCCACATCCAATTAATATTTAATTAGGTCATGAGCATACAAATGTTAATCTTATATGCAATAGGCCAGGGGTCACCATACTACGGCCCGTGTCATTTTATCCGTCCCGCAATAGCACGCAAAAATGGCTAAATTTTTACTAAGAGAGATTTTCCCGAGCATCGTCTTCCTCGTTTATTTCGTAACATTGGCCAATTAGCAAGATGCAAAAAAGTGATGTTATAATAGGCATTTTCCCATCCGCTCAGACACTTTTGTCACCCTGACAGATTTTCAGTCGTTGCTATAAACAATACTTCGTTTTTGCGACTTTGAATGCTATTCGTTAGTTTTTGGTTGTTTTTCGGAAATTTAAGTATAAATCAAATAAGTCAATCATCATTTGCCTCTTTAGGAGTTGTAGTTTTAATAAGAGTAATGAAAAATGGGTCTAGGAATAGCTGTGAGAAAATAGGCCATAATTCTCTACCGGTTCGCAACGTTTTCTGCGAGAGATGCACTTAATAAATCCTAATGATCTCGGGTGTCCCTGGCTCATTTTGACACCCCTCTATAATTTTTTCAATTTTTCACCGACCAGAAATGCCAAAAACATGATTAATGTGTCCTTAAAAAGCTTATTGTCGTCGCTTTCCACTAAAATGCGCCCAAATTACGTAGCGCATTTGTGTACGGCCGTACGCCGATAAGAAGAGAGAAATTTCCAAAAATTTTCGAGAAAAAGTTTCTCACTTTTAACGCTGTGGTCGACACGTGATTGATATGCGAGAGAAAGAGTTCTCTTTCAGAAGAGCTTTACGTCCCCTTCAAAATAAAACAAGACTGGGATTTGTAAGTGAAGTGATATTCGTTTTATCGAAGAGCATTTGATCGCGTGCTGTCTGGTATCTTTGTTTGTTTATTATGAGCCGGAGAACGTTGCTCGCGCGTTCAAAATACTCAAGTCAAAGGTTTTCAACTAACAACAGATTCTTTGTTTATTTTTAAGCTTTGAAATACTCATACAAATAAAATTGACCTTGTTGCAAAATAAAAATTATACATAAAAAAAATATGATGACGTCACCGTAATTAAGAACACTCGGATCAAGCATGGATAATTTAAACTCAAACATTTTGAGTTTTGAAATTGGTTTTGTTCACATGCAGACCACTATGAAATACTATTGACCCCCCAAAATACATTCAATTTAGCCATGATCCCAAGTTATGACACAGATTAGCCATTCATGAGCAGGCCGATCCTATTGTTTTTTTTTTTTCGACGAAACTGTTTACGTTTTTTATGCTAAAATAAACGTCGAATGTGCATTTTGCTTTAACAGTACTGTAATTCCTGGCGTACTGTTTCAATTTCAAAAGGGGACACTAACTTTTGTACTGCTTAAATGCGGATAGTCATGTAGGTATGTTACAAAAAAAATTAAAGTTTAACCGATTTAAATAAAAACTGCGCCAATGGATAGATCTGAGTGAAAATATAAAATATTACCAAGTTTATAAAAAACGGTCAAGAAATAACGGAGATATCAGAATTTTAGTAACGCCCGACAGGCCAATTTTTTTCCATAAGGATTGTATTACTTTTTGGATAAGAACTGTAATAAATATGAAAAAAGAACACATATCAATCACCAATCTTTCGATGTGCGTCACATCTATGGAATATTGAGACTATTTCAGAAATTTATTCTGGCAACGGTCATTGACACAGCCGAAAGATCATTGCAAATAAGCACTGGAGTTGTGCATGATATTTTGACAATGTGGGTAATAATCAACGATGTTCTGATTAGACAAATTTCATAAAAATTGGTATGTATCGAGTTAGGAAAAAAATACACAAGTCCATATAAATTTTATTGGTGTCCATAGACAATATCATTAATTTGCACTAGGTATAACTAGAGCGTAATTTTTAAAAGCGTCGAACGTTGGGAAATTTATGCGCTAATGAAAAAAATCAAATACCAGATAATAGTTGTTAATTTTATCTGAATTATGTCAAAATTTGCAGGCAGTCCGTAGTGGTTTTATATGAGCGGTATTCCAACATGGCGTAACGGTACTTAGTAGACGTGATGCTTAACATTTTTTATCGCAAAAAACCGGATTTTGTAACATTCCTAATTCATGACAGCAACGTTTTGATAACAACTAGACTCAGGATAGTTGTCCAGATATAGAAATCTTGTATATTTGTTTTCCCAGGATGTTCTCGATCTATATCCTGCGATGTAGATAGAATTTAATATTCAAGTTTTCAGAAATGTAGAATGTGTATTGTTGAATAAATTGAATGGATTTCCCAATATTTGTGAATTTATTGTATTGCATTGACGAACATATTCATCCGGCCCGTTTCAACACAGTTTGAGTCATACCCGGCCCGCGGTCAAAAAAGTTTGGTGACCCCTGCATTAGGCGATACTCATGATATTAAACTTTTTAAGCATATCACCTCATTTGGAACCTAAGTGGATGTATAACTAAATTTAGTTGTCCTAAGTGGATGTTTACCTAAATTGAGTTTTCCTTTTATGCTGAGAATGACTCTAATTTTTATTGGCTGTATATTATATTGAATTAGCTCTAGATGCATATGAGATTGGCCGTATATCTATCACTCATATTGCTGTACATGTACTTTGACTGGCCTATCCTATATATGAATAGGACATTGGCTGTGGGTGTCCATTACTTGAATGGTTGCATATGCCTATTGAGTTATATGAACATGACATTGGCTGTATATGCCCTCTTGTATATCAATATGTATATATGAGTGGTCGGCATATGCCCATGACATTGGCTGTGTATATACATTACTTGTGTGTCTGTATATGTATCTTTAGTTCGCTTAAAAAGGAAATTAAATTTGACTTTTGTATGTACATCATTCAACTGGCTGTATAAGCACTTTGAGTTAGCTCTGTATGTATAGGATTTTGTTGCATATTTACAGCTGCATATCACGCTTCAAACAACCCAACTCGCTTCTACGAAAATATGTGATGTGCCATATTATCAGGGGGACTGAATAACGATATATCCAAAAATTAAAAACTCCTTAATAAACTATTACTTACATTTTTGTATCAGTTTCTGAGTCTTTATGTGGGATACCTTGATCTTCTGATGCCACATTTTCTTCTGTTTCATGTCTAAATACATGATTGGTTTAGTAAAATGAACGGATAGCAGGAAATCCTCTATAAAGCCTAAATGGGAGAAATGTATTGTCTCATTCTCTTCAAAATCTTTTTCAATATTCAAGATATCAAAATCAATTAGAGCATAGGCATACAAACAGGAACCCGTCCTCCTCAATGAGTAATGGTAGAGTAGACCATTCCAAGTCATTACTACTACATAACTAGAGTTAATTACATTTTGAGGTTTTTTGAATCACCATGAACAAAATCAAACATTTTTCTCACCTGTTCGTTACCGCATCTGTATCTGTTTGTATACCTTCTGTATCTTTTTGTTCTGTAATATTATAAAAAAAAAATTTTATCAACATTTGCTACAGACATACACAGCGTATTTATAAGCTTTCACTACAATCAAGGCTTTTTATTGCACCCACTGCTAGGTGGAGAACTATTGTATTTTTGAGAGGCCAGAATCTTATGATTTGGCATTGTCTACATATTTATAACATGATGAGGAAGGAGATGGGTTTGGGAAATAAACCCACAATTTTCAACCACCAATACAAACATAGTCAAATCTAACGGTTTAAGCACTGGGCCTTAATTTCATAAAATGAAAGTTAAGATAATTTGATATAAAATATTCACAATATAATTACATTAATTGAATAGAATTGACAACATTTATCAAAAGTGTTACACACATTTGCTCTAAACAAGTAAATGTAGAAGCAACTAATTTTCAAGTGGAGTGCAAGTTCATCTACTCCATTTATCACATTCTGGGTGAGAATGGCAACGTTGATTAACCAACAAATTATTTGTAAAAGGCAAAATATGAAAATATTCTGTGTAATTTGTTTTAGGGTGAATCTTCAGAGTGCTGGTTAATTTTCTGCAAATATATATTATTTAGATACATTTGTGGCGTTAGTGAACAAATTACATACAATATACCCAATGTAGCATAATGTTCAGAAGCCTACCTGTGGAAACGTGGACATATTCGGAATTATATGTTCGTCCCACAATATTGCCATCAGCTGTTGGGGTCACAGTGCAATAGTATATACCATTGCCATCGATAGGCTTGAAAACAGCAAAGGATTTTTGTTCAACAACCTTCTTGCGAGTTTGCCATTCTTTTGCTGTATTGTATAACTTGACATCAAAGGCTTTAAACGTGGAATCAAGTAGCCATGTCACATGAAGTTGTTCATCCTGATATTTTATGCTGATCTCTGGATCAGCAGCTAAAATATCAACATAGGAACGATAGTGATAAACAAAATACATAAGATAGATTAAACGACTGTCGAAAATGAAAAATAACAGACTAAAATTGATATAATGCATAAATTGGTGGGCAATCCATCAATATTATCCCGGTTTGTTTTTTTATTCTGTTTCTAGGTCAGTATATATGTAAGCATGCATGCCCCACCATCTAACTTGTCCTAGCCCATCCTAAGATAACCATAGTCATAGAAACCAAATCAATAGATTCAATATTAACAAAAGAATGGAAATCGCCTGACCTTTGATCTTTGTCTGCGTTGCGGGAAGTTTTTTAATTAGTACAAAAATGCAAAAGCCGAGTTATTCCAAAATATAGAAAAAATCCCAAATAAAATCCCAATTTTTGTGGGCACGCCAGAGGGAATAAGGTTTCTGGTTCAAGTTGGATTGTATCGTTATTGTTAGTCAATTCTACAAAAGTAAACAGGCTGATCAGCCGATATTAAATACGAAATATCAGTGATAAAAGTGACTAATTTCCAAAACAAAACTAAAGTTATGCGCTAACTTAATTATTGGTATACTTACTTAGCGCAGTTGATATGTTGTTGGAAGCTTTTCTGCGACCGATTTCCTTGTCATCATTGTCTAATGGGGACACTGTGCAATAGTAAGTTGTGCCATCGCTCACCTCCGGAGGGAAAACATGCGATAATTTACTTGTAATCTCTTGGGAAATCTGTCTTTGATTATCGGCATTACGAAGCACAACGGTGTAATTGACGGCGCCCACTTGTGCTTTCCAGTCGACCTTTATTTGTCCATTATCAAAGACAGCGTTCACCGAATCGGCAACTGGAAAACAAAATCGTATTTAGGCCCTTAATATTTATCACTCAAAGGGGTAATTGGATGGAGCTGGCATTGCGGATCACACGACATCGTGCGCTACCACCAGTTTGAGTTGCAGTTTGAGTCAACGTATAACTAGGATACTTCTTTTAAATTTAAGATGAGTTTTTTATAATCATTATCTTCGAGAGGGAATTCCACGAAACAGAATAATCCTATGCAAACCACGGCTTGTGTTGTTACCAGTCCAGGTAAAATTATGGGAATTGTTATTCATTAATTCGTTCCAGGGGCATAGCTCGATGATGGAAGAGCTGTAATAGACAAGCTGTAATGAGCAATTTTGTGTACGGCAAATTCAAGATTTAGCGCTTAGCCCCATTATACCCATTTACAAAATATTTTGATTTGTAGTTCACATCATTCGCATTCTCTTTTTTCAATGGTTTAAGTTGAAAAGAATTAAATCGAATGTTAATCAAACCTTCTGACAAAGTTGTGGAATCTTCCCCTGCTGCTTTCCCACCTGCTGTTTTAGGCTGCATCTTTTTCAGGCCTGTTTAATAATTTTTGAGGATAATTTGATAATTCTGTTTGATAATTTTTAACTGAATATTGGTAGCATTGATTGAAAATTATGGCAAGAAACCCATGCCCACTATCACCAATAAATGGGGTCGAACAAGAAAAAAGTTTGGTTCTTCCGAAATTGAGTAGTTCTAGGCAGCCTTGTTCCGGATGTAAAGCGTAACAAATAACGCACAATAAAAAAACACCCTTGGTGTGTGATAGGTATGAGAGTTGGAGGCCAGATATAAACGATTCCCGGCTCTTGCATAATTGTGACTAAAAATAGTAGGAGTAACTTAGATTGCAAAAAACATTGACTATCGACAAAATTTGACTAACAGTTAACTTTACTTACCCGGTTTACGTTGAGAAATTTTTGATTCCTGATGGCTCCCACTTATTTCTTTCAAGTCATCGTCAAGAGCTACAACTTTGCAGTAGTACATATCGACTGATTCGTGTTGGAATGAAAACTCATATGAAGTGTTGTTGATGTCTTTATGAAATTCTGCATGGCCGTCATTTCTCCTGACCAAAGATAAATTGTATCTAGAAGCAGACAGCACAGGCGACCATTCTACTCGGATTTTCCGATCTTCGGTAACGAAAGCGCGCATGGTTTCGGTCTGTGAAATGAATTTAAACTTAGAATCGAATAATCAGTAATTTATTTTTTCACCATACTTAAAACACACTGAATATACAAAAAATTACAATGAATATGAAAAATGCGTCGTATATTAAATATTGAATTACAGCGCATTGTAGCGGATTCTAGCTTTGTAGATCACGTTTGTTAAGAAATTAATCGATTGAGTTTCATTGGGTTGTCCACATGCAGAAATACATCACATGGTAGAGTGCCTATATGAGTGGTTACCCCTTCAATCAACAAGAAAGCGAGGCTTGAATAAGTGGACACACGAAGGTCAAACAACTACGTCAAAGTGCATAAGAGGGTGAATTTAACACATTTTCAACGCTGTCATCCCAGAAGCCCTTGGGTCACAGTCAAACATTGTATTTGAATCATAAATCTAAATATCTTGGAAGTTTGAATACAAAAAAGTGTGAGTGGCTGCAAATTTTGCAATCAAGCATCTATTAAGTACTTAACGTTTTAATCAATCAGAAGTTCGAAAAATATTTGTTTTGTCGCGACATTCATTACTGACACGTAGTCGATATTGCGCCATAAATTGCTTTGTTTGCAGAAGGCACAAAACGCTCGCGTCAAAAGTATTCATTCCAATCACAAGTATACCCAAGTGCAATCAAACAAAAAATAGCAACTAACCAAAGTCAGGGGAACGAAAAATAATTTTAATTTGTAGAATTAGTTTGTTTTCTAACAAGTGTTGTCAAACCAACGCTAGAAAGGGGTATCCTTTCTGAAAGAAAGACAGGACCTTTTGCACGCACCACTAATTTTTGCATGAATCCTTCAAAGCTACTCTAACTACACTCTGAGTGTAAAACTTATATCTTAACCAGAAAATATTGTCAAACCAAATTATAATTCAAATCTGTTGCTCGCGCCTTTATTTTTTTTTTCCTATTTTTGTTTTCCCTTCAAACTCCTTGAGCATGATTATCGCCCTTCTACAAATGTAACTTGATATATATTGGCTACTTGATTAGAAAATACTATTTTTTTTCACTTTTTTGCAAAAACTCGAGGCCGGCTACAGATAATGAAGCGGCGGGCCGCATGTGGTCTGAGTTTGAATCACCCTGCTGCGAGATGTTTGAACTCACAATGCCCTTGGGCAAATTATTATTGCACAGACGTTAGAATACAAAACGCAGTACGTGTACGCCCTGAATTTGAAAAAAAAGGTTACATGATGTATCTAGTTTTAGAAGAAATTTATAATAGGCGTCGTAAAATCTTTGTTCTATTAATAAATGTTTTGAAAAACATGGGTGATATTGAACTAATATTGTTCCTCAGCAGAAACTGAGTCCGAAGTACTTTAATTTCGTTTGCTGAAATAAATTTCGTTACTTGAAACCTGGGCCCATTTTTCGATAAACAACAATAGTATATCAAAAATCTGTTTCGTATATTCTACTTTGGCGTTAAAATTCAGATTTGTTTCATGATATCACCTAAAAGCAAGAAAGTAATTCACAAATATATGGACGCAAAAGTTTGCACCCAGTTTGTTCAAAATATCGACAGACAAGCATGACGGAGGTATCACCTCTCACAAGAATAAGATAGCAAAGTTGGCCCTCTAAAATGGAAAATGCTAGAAAAAAATAGCTTTCTAACGACTCATATCATCTTAAATACCAATAATTGTAGGAAATATTTGGAAAAGTTTTTTTGTCAGTTCAATTGTATAATTTGGATACAGATCAAAAATAGTTGTTTGAATTATGCAACCGTAATCCACGTAAAATATGCAGAATTGAGAAGCATCCATTTATTCGGTCTCATTATTTTTGCATTCACAAACATTTGCACACGTACATTTGCACCTGCAAACTTTTTTACCCACCGACAACTACACCTATGTAGATTTGCACACTCGGACATTTGGACCGCTGTACATCTGCACCCATACCCAGAGACAGTCCGAAAATATAATTGTAATAGTCTTCTAAGACTTTTCCGTCTTTAAATTGTGACAATTTTTAGTTCAATGGCTCGTTAGCATTGGAGAAAAGCAAATAATCAATAATTATAATCAAATTTTATGCCACGACTCCACGGAATAATGAATATACTAGGTAAAATATTGTGGTTCCATAGTGTCATCTAGCGATAACATAAAATGTATAAATATGTACCTGAGCTGTTTTTGTTGAATACAATGTGCTCCATCTACTTTGCGAGAAATTGGAAATCTGAACTAATGTGTCGCAGCAATGCATACTGCTACTGAGCAAGTTGAAGTGACACAAACTTTTATTCATATATAGCAAATATATATCTCAAGATTTAAAAAACTCTAATGGGACCCGATATTTCATCACTTTAACGATTGGTAGCCTCCGTGCCTTATCGTACCGGTACTAATGTGCAACTTTTGTGTACATATATTTCAGCATTGGTCTTTTGTTAGGAAAATATTTTTCATCCCTTCAAGGGAAAGCGACACAGTATTATCATGCAAAGTATGTTTTGAAACCCCCCGCTTACGTCACACATAGCACCAAAACCGCAAGACTAAAGTCAAAATGAACAATTTTACTGTACAGATATGCACGGTTAATGATAAATTCAGCAAACATTTGGAAAAGTTAAATTATGTATATCCTAAATATTAGCACGATATACCGTATCATTTCGATTGCCATATCATTTGGGTACAGATCAATAATAGTTGTTTGAATTATGTAACTGTAAGCTCTCTGTGCTATGCTGAACTGAAAGATTCCAATCTTTCTACTACGTAGTAGCTTCTACATATTAGTGGTTGCTCGTATGTATCCTTGTTTGGAAAAAACGTGTCATAATTTTCAGAAAAGAAGGGTAAATGATGAAATACATGAAAACGAAGTTCAATGCTTGAATAACTTATGTCATATAAAGTGTTTCCATGAATGGAAATAAAAAAGGAAAATTCTGTGCAATTCTCGAAGAACTCAAAATACTCAAGAAAAAAGAAGAAAAAAATTCCTAGCGACACTCATCTTTCCACCAAATTGCTTTAAAAAAGTTTTTCAATTGTCCCACCTCACCTCACTGGTGAGGTACATTCGGACACACCCTGGTGCACAATTGGGCAGTCTTTTAAATTCAACGAAATACGCCGTTAAAAATGAGGGAGAGAGTTGATTTTCAACTGTGCCCCATGTCCCACCGTGACTCACCATCCCTTACACTCTAGTTTGCTAAAATGATCGACTGAAAAGCGTGACATGGTGTTCACGTTTCACTATAATATAACAGTGAAAGTTTGGGTGAAATATTTGGTTCTATAGGGGGGATTTGGAAGCGGAAATCTCTGATCAAATTGGTAAAAAAAAGTGATAGCTTTTTAAATAACTTTCAAGTAATCTTCAAATACTAATGTAATCTTACCCACAATGCAATCCCATAACTTTTCTGCTGCATGCGGAACGATAAGAACTCCGAACTTCCTAAATGTGGTTGCCTGTTCTAAACAACATTCTCAGAAACAAGAGAGCAAGGCTTCAATATATGTAAACAAAAGTCTAACATAGTATAAAACTGATCGCAAAACCGTTTGTTTGAAGTAAAATTGAGCAGTAAACTTTTCGGTAAATTTACGGATCGCATTAGACTTGGAGAAAAACAAATTAAAGAAAATTCTTCGATTTTTAAGCGATGCGAATTCGTCTATTAGTTGCGAAAAAGACAACAACAACGATACGGTCCATCCATTTTGTTTCCAAAAAATTCTTCCAAAAATGCGATCATTTTTTATTGGCTTCACCGAATATAAAATATTCTAAGTAAAATACTGTGGTCACATAGGGCCATGTAGCGGTATATTAAAGTGAACAAATATAAAACTGAAGTGTTTTCATTGAATGCAACTAATCTTAATTTATGCAGGATTGGAAATTTTTGCAGAGTAAGCAATCATATTGTTATTTAACTATTGTTCTGCAGCATTGCACACCGCTACAAAGAAAGCTGTGTACAAATTTCTATCAAGTGGTATAAAACACTCTATTTGCTTCACACTTACAGAAAAGACCGCTGACCTTGTGGGAAACCAATGATTACGACACTTGTTATTTTTGTAGATTTATCAACTCAGCAATATTTTTATGCATATCAGAATTTATGGCAAAGTCAAATCTAGTTGAACACGAATTGTACAGATACATTGTTTTAGTAAATTCTTTATATTGGTGTTGTTGTTGTTGTTAACGACAACATCACTTTTCTCCGTGACTAATGAACCAATATATTCAATAGTTCAGTGTTTAAATCAGATTGAAATCACATGAAGGCTAAATTTGTATACGTTATAAAATTTACTCATGTTTCTTCATATCGTCCATGGAATCCTATATTTCATTCAATATTTTGATGTTTTACTTTCAATATTTCGGCTCGCCTGACCGCCATTCACACGATTGTTCGCCGATTTTACTACCGAGCCCGGTTTTCTACGCTTACGGCCCCTATCGTACCTGTCCCAATGACTGATATCCGAGTCTACATATTTGAGCATTGCTATTCTGTTATATAAATATTTTTTGCCTATTTAGAAGCCGGGCAAATCAATGTGAAGTGTTTTTTTAATCTCCTCAATTGCTCTATCATTGCGGCGAATATTATTTAAAAGACGAAAGTAACAATTTTACTGAAAGTTGTACTCAGTTAATGGTAGGGGTAACAAATATTTGAAAAAGTTGAATCTTTATAATATGTGGTAGCTTCCACATATTAGTAGTTGCTTTTATATGTCCATGTGCGAACAAAAACATGCTTTTTTATGCCCTTGTTCGAGAAAAACCATGAAAATTCTTCAAGATGAGACATAAATTTGTGGACACGAAAGTTAAAGTGCATATCAAATTGATCCCGTATGTAAAAAAAAGTGTTTCCGTGAATAAAAATTAAAACGGCAAAATATTGCGTGGATTTATAGGTTCAGAAAGACTCAAAAAGTAGTGAAAAGATAAAATCAATAGCGTTCCAGCGACTTCTTCAGTCTCCGAGTACGGTAGGCCTACTGTATTACACTGTAAATTTGATCGCGGCTAGTTTCGGATAAATGTGATTTTCACAACAACAACTGCAACAAAAATATTTACAATGTGATCCACATGTACAACTTCGTTCCGATTTTGAGAAAGAGGCTCATACTTTGTTTTAACTAATGTTACGTAGAAGCATTAATTTAATAAAAAGAGTAGATAACAAATATACGGATAACATATATATATAAGTCACGTGTGCGCCGAGTTTGGTAGAAAAATTTATTGACGGGCTAGGATACAAAAGTGTCCTCAATATAACCCGAGCTGTTTGTTTTACACTCGCAGATACGATTGTTGAACTTGTGGGTGACATGAGCAAGTATTATAAGAGTAATGATAAAATATGTATACATAGATAAAGATAACACATGTCATAAAAAAGTATCTCATTAATCAAAAAGAAATAGCCATTTTTATAAATGTACTGATGGATTCAGAGAAAAATTGAAAAAGAGCTCCCACAAAGACTTGTTGAATTGGCCGCTGAAGCTCTTAAAGGCTGATAATGGTATCTTCTTTTTTTTAAGTTCGATTGTGCTCGATTATTTCCTTCTATTTTGGAGTTTCAATCCTATCTAGCTCCAGCTAGAAGAAAATTAGTGTATATATTTATTTAACCTGATATTTCATCACGTTTGCGCTTTGCAGCCTCGTACCTTACCGTACCGATACCATTTCGCATCATTTATGCTCACATATTTGAGCATGGTTCTCTGGTATGTAAATATTTTTTATCTTTTTTAAAGCCAGCCAAGCTCACACTAACATGTAAAGTATGTTTTCAAATTTCCCCGACTGCGTCGCACATAGCACCAAAGTCACATGACTAATGTTCAAAAATATCAATTTGACTATTAAGATATACAAACGTCCATGAGTTAAATTGCAAGTGGGTGCAAATGTCAAAAGGTAAAAATGTTCACAGATGCAAAATGTACATGGGTGCAAATGCGTCGTTGCCAAGCTTTCTCATATGCGGTATCTAGAACTTATCATTACTTGGTCTTATGGAACTTTGTATCGAGAAAACATGTGAATAGTCGCGATAATAGGAGAATGATTCTGCAATATGAATATACGAAGCTCAAAGTTCATATAAAATTTATCTCGTATGTCATAAAAAACGTGCCCACTCAATTAAAATAAAACAGCAAAATGCGTGAGAAATATTGGGCTTAATATAACTCAGAGAAAAGTCGAAAAATATCATGGTAATAAGATATTCTAACGACTTCTTTATCTTTAAACACTGAATATTTGAAAATCACTAATCTAATAATTACGAGAAACGCAATTTGTCCAGCAACGCAATAGAAACAAAATAATCAATATGTTCACTTTTCGTCCAATAAAATCCATTCTATAATCACGGTCGAATTTTTTGCCTCGACTTCCAGAATACAAAATATATCAATATAAAATATATTGATTTCATAGTGCCATTTAGCGGTAAATTAAAATATACAAATAATGAAATTGATATGTTCAATAATTCTATTTGTGCTAGATTAGAAATCTTTGCTGAGAAATCAAGCATTCTATTTTGGCAAACTGAGGTTACACTGAGCTCCATTCCCAGATGCTCCAATATATAGACACAAAAGTCAAACTTAGTATAAACTGATCCCATATATTTTTTTTTTTTTCAAAAACTGTTATTTTAAGGTGAAATTAAACTGTGAAATTTCGGGTCAATTTAGTGATCGCAAATTTAAAAAAAAATAAAAACAACTTCACCGATTTTTAAGCACTGAAAAATATGCCAATTAATTGAAAGAAAAGACGACAACAAAAAAAATCCCAACAACGTTGCGATCCATCCACATTTTGCCCAATAAAATCCGTCAACATTTACGATTATTTCTTATGTCATGGCTTCACGGAATTCCAAATATACTAGTTAAAATATTGCCGATCCTTAGTTCCATCCAGCGGTAACTTAAAATGTGTTTTTGTTGAATGTGATATGTCTAATCTTTTTTTTTTGTGCAAAATTGAAAATCCTTGCATAGTACGCAATCATACTGTTTTTGAACCATTGTTCTGCAACATTGCACACTGCCACAAAGAAAGCAGTGTGCAATTCGTTATGTAAATATTTTTCACCTTTTTTAAAGCCGGGCAATACAATACAATCCCCTCGTACCTTACCGTACCGATACCATTTCGCAACATTCATGCACACATATTTGAGCATTGTTCTCTTAGTAGTAAATATTTTTCATTTTTTCAAGGCCAGCCGATCCCACACTAACATGCGAAGTATGTTTTCAAAATTCCCCGATTCCGTCTTTGTCGTGTATAGAACCAAGGCCTGAACATTGATGTACAAAAACATCAATTTGACTATTGAGATATACAAGCGTCTATGAGTAAAATTGCAAGTGTAAATGTCCTTGGTTGCAAATGTTAAAAGTGAAAATCTCCAAGGGTCCAATTGTATGTGGGTGCAAATTTTCATGAAAACAAACGTGCTTGTATGCAAGTGTACAGGAGTGCAATCCATTTGTGGGTTCGAAAATCTGTGGTTGCAAATGTATGGGTATAAAAATATGCTGGTGCAAATGCTCCGCTTGCATAATACGGGTGAAAATGTACGTGGGTGCCAATGCGCCATTGCCAATCTTTCTTATATGCGGTATCTAGAACTTATCATTACTTGAAATTATAGAACTTTGTATCGAGAAAACATGTGAATATTTCGAAAATAATAGAATGATACTCAAATATGAATACACAAAGTTCAAAGATCAGTGAAAATTGAACGTTCCCATTCAATTAAAATATAACTGCAAAGCGTGTGAGAAATATTGGGCTAAATAGGACTAAGCGAAAGGTGGAAAAAACATAATTGTAATAATCTTCCTAGGATTGCAATTTTTTCAACAACAACAACAACAATCTATCCAATAGCAACAAAGTTTAGCAATCTAATCCATGTGTAAAATTCTTTTCTAATAAAATCCATCAATAATTACGATCGAATATTTTGCCACGACTCCACGAATTACCAATTACATTGAGATAAATAATTTGATACCACAGTGCCATCTAGCGGTAACTTAAACAATATACAAATAATAGAATTGTGTGTTGTTGCAGAGTGCGATGTGTCTAATAATCTTATTTGTGGTAGATTGAAAATATTGGTAGAGAAAAAAAGCAAGCTATTCCTGAACTATTGTTTTGCAGCAATAGGTACTGCTACTGAGCAAACTGAAAGTATACAAAACTCCATTTATAGATCGAAAATATGTATATCAAGATATATAAATTACTCCGTTTACTTAGCCCCGCGGATAAGGTTGTTGACCTTATGAGTAATCCTCGATTACGCCACTTGGTAATTTAGTTGAGCAATCAATTTAAAACATTTCCGTTTATCCTCACAAAAATTTTCATTCTAATAAAGCTAATTAAACACAAAGTAAACACGTATAAATGTTTTTGCTAAATTATTGTTGTTGTTCTAATGACTGCTGTAGTTACGCAACAAATGGACTTGATGAACTAAGGCCTTATCGTGCCAATGCCAATGCGCTACCTTCATATGCATATATTTAATTCGCTGCGGGGACGCACTTTTGATTGAAAACGTAAGTTAACAGCAAATTTGAATCTTATTGTTTCGGACGAAACGCATGATATTTTTATCTTTGAGATAGGTATAATACTCAGCATATAGTTAGGGCGGGTTTTGTAGCAAAACGAGTGGTTTGTGCATAAGGTCTTATGTCCTTCGTTCGCGTCGGATTGACAACCCCCCTGTTAGAAAAATAAACTATCGTGCCTTTCTTTGATATTGATGGTCGAAATATTTTTTTATTCAACACTTTGCATCAGGTTAAGGTTAGCTTTGGCCCTCTGACCTGCTTCAAATACAGAAATTGGAAATTTTTACTGAGAAAACAAGCAAGCTATTCCTGAACTATTGTTTTGCAGCAATGCGTACTGCTACTGAGCAAACTGAAAATACATGTGTAGATCGCAAATATATACATATCAAAAGATATAAATCAATCTTAATACTTTATCCTCAAAGATGAGGCCGTTGACGTTGTGGATAACCAGCGATTACGCCAGTTAGTTATTTAGTTGAGCAATCAACCGATCCGATCAAAATTTTTCTCTTAAGTAAAGCTAATTAAACATACATGGGTTTTTGCTAAATTATTTTAACTGTTTTGATGACTGCTGTACTTGACAAAAAAAGTTATTTTTCAAAAAATAAATAATGGACTCGATTCCATCGATTTAAATTTTTCATTATTTCAAGGTGGTTAAGGGTTCTAATATACTATTGAATGTATATTATTCCAATTTTCTCGGAGTCTCATAAGGTCCAATATTTCCAAAATACTTCACTTCAATTAGAGAGAAACGATTTTTGATCTGTTACTATTGACCGACCCGACACGCAATTTCGTCGAACTTACCAGCAAGATCACTGCTTTAAGGCCATATCATGACGATGCCTAGGTGCGATCTTCATGTCCATATATTTAGTTTGATGTCGGGAACGCACTTTTGAGAGCAAACCATACGTGGACAGCAAATTTGAATCATAGTATTTATTGTGGACAAAACGCGTAACATTTTTTTGTTTAGGGCAGGTATAATACTCAGCATATAGTTTGGGTGAGCTTTGTCAGATCCATAGCAAAACTAGTGGTCCGTAAATAAGGTTATGTCCATCGTTCGCGTCAGATTTACAACCTTCTGTTAGAAAAACTACCTAGTGAATTTCTTTGACATTAATTGGACGTAAAAAATTTATTCAACACTCTGCATCTGGTTAGGGTAAGCGTTGGCCCTGGCGTGTCCTACTATCTCTCAGAGGAAGAACTCCTTTCGAGTATGATCATGAACGTTTTATTGTGGGTTATGTGCGGACGTTCATGATAGACATGATATACACTTTCAGCGCAAAGTGTATTCAGTAGCGCACTATCAAATGTATGCTGAAATAAAACAAATATTTTCGAACTTTTCGGCGCGTTTATATTATAATGTGACGACCTGCAAACAATATTAGTATGCAAATGAGGTTCTTAGAAAAACCCCTATCACCATTCACGATGTAAAAATTATGGTAAAATAATAATATTATTGAAGTGAACTTGGAGTTAAAAATTTCGAATTCTCCGGAATCGAAGACCGGATTGAAATTTCGAACGGTTCTTGATTTCAGATCTACGACAAAAAGATTTCCCCTCCACTGATCTTACTGATGGGCAAGCTTGAATGATAGAGAATCGGCAGCCAAGCGAAAAACGAGTCAAAAACTTGAATTTTAGAAGATAGGGTTCTCAACAGAGGGCGTGACTAGACGATTTTTAGTTTGATGTTCAAGCTTACAGGAACTATGTGATTTTTAATATTTTATGGTTTTTAAACTTACTTTACCTTTGTGTGTAAATTATTATCGCACAGGCGTTAGCAAACAAAACCCAGTACGTGAGCGCCTTGAAGGTTAAATAAATTCGATTGTATGCTTTTATGAGAAGTTTAATAAAAGCGCCGCGTTTGGTCAAACCGCAAACCGATCGCGTTCGTCGTAAATTGGCTGTTCTATTATAAAAAAAATTGCAAAACCTACGGGTAATATTTAAGTAATAACGTTGCGCAAGAGAAACTGAGGCCGTAGTACTTCAATTTCCTTTACCGAATTAAATTCCGTCTCCCGAAACTGTGAATACATTTCGCTTCGGAGTTTTGGGATTTAGATTCAAACTGTTGACTCGTTAGCCAACTGGCATTAATATAAAAATATATAACTAGTTTTTGCGAAAACTCCACAAAGTTCGAAAAAATCGAAAATGTGGGTACAGAATTCTATTAATGAATAAATGTAATCGAATCTAATTTCACATTTCAGTCGACACAGTTTTACATTATAATGTTTTAAAGAATCCGTGAATAGGAAACAAGGAAAATAGATTTTTAGGACATTATTTACCTATAACCATGTTAATCGATTTCCCAATGAAAAGAATTTTCTCTTCACTAATCTCAACAATGGGCTTATTTGAACGTTTGTGAATTGGCAATGCCGCAAGGAAAAATTTATATCATGCAATACCATATACATACAAAAGCATAGCATCTAAGCAACGAAAAATTGAAACGAATTTGTTTTTTGTTTGATGTTCGATCTTCCAGCCTAGTCGTGGTTATAATATTATAAAGTTCGAGGGTCCTACATTACATTATCTTTGTGTTAATTATTATCTCGCAGACGTTAGGAAACAAAACCCAGTATGTGAGTGCCAAAACCCAGTATGTGAGTTTAAATAAATTCGACTGTAAGCTTTTATGACAAGTTACGTAAGGTAACTTGTTTGTGTAACTTGTTGTGAAAATTTTAATGAAGGCGTCGTGTTTGGTCATATCGCAAACATCGAGTTCGTCGTAAATTTGTTGTTCAATTAAAAAAACATTGTAAAACATACGAGTAATATTAAAGTAATAACGTCGCGCAGCAGAAACTGGGGCCGGAGTAGTTTACTTCCCTTCAACAAATTAAATTCCGTTTCTTCTTGGGATACGTTTTGTGTTGGTATTTTGGGATTTAGATTCGAACTGATGACTCGTTTGCCAACTGGCATTGATATATATATAACTAGGTTTTACGGAAACTCCATAAACTTCGAGAAAATCGAAAATGTGGGTACATAGTATTAAATGCTCCGAGTCATATATTAGATTTCAATGAATACCTGATTATATTTTCTGATTTGGGGCCTTGGCTAGTAACCAGACAAGGTAATGGGGTTTATTTATCAAGAAGCCGTCTTATGGGTTTCCTTTTCGAAAAAACCCTACCCTATATAATCCTCTCTAAATGAGTAAATATATTTGGGTATGAATTTTAATATTAAACGAAAGTTACAGCAGATGAGTCTAGTATAATGCGTGTTTTTTACACTGATAAGACAAATCTTTTATTGGACATTAAACAAACTCCGTGGTCGGATGCTGCGATAACACTCAACGATTCGTTACCAGAATTTTTTTGGCGGGAGTTTTGAAATATGTTGCTACCATGGCAACAAAACAGTCATTGTGGGCGTCACCCAAAATGAATATACAGACAGCATTTGTGAGAAATCAAGCATAACGAGAATTAAAAAATTCTTTGCTCACAATACTAGAAAGAATTATACGCTTCGATTTTCATAAATAGAAAAATACAATAGGCCAAAAAATTGTGTCTGAGCATCAGTCAATTTAAGTCAAGATATTTACTTTACTATGATGTAATTATGCTTAGCCCAAGTTATATTGCACTAATATTTCGTTACTTTATATTTAAAAATGACGTATCTAGGGCGTGGCAACCATGGCTCGTGTCATGAGTACCGTTTGGGTGGCAAAAAGTTTTATTCGTAAAATGCTTCAGCAAATTGAGAATAATTGAAACATGTACTTTTACTTAATAAGATAAGTATCTCATTTCAATGACAGTCCATAAAAATTCTCAACTGACTATCAAGAAAGCGCATTTTTGAACTTTGCCATTGTCCACATTTTCGGGCGCTCCAGAAATACCAATATGGAGGTAACTAATTTTGTTAGCCTATTTTACATTAAGTTGTGTAAAGGGACTGAAGCCTATGGGCGGGGGGTATATTCACTTGTCTAACACAGACAGTCTCCGAACCACTAATATAACTAAAATAAGAATAATCGCAATAAAATTACGTCCTAACCCTAACCTGAGGTACACTCACTACATGAGTACCCATCTACGTAGGTAGATACGCCACTGTAATCGGGGATTGCCGTTTGTCGCATCGCGCAAAGTCGTTAAACGTATCTCCGCACTCGATCCTGCTTGGGCCGAAGCACCTGGTCCGAAATGCCTCTTGTCAGGGATTTTGCCTAAATTGGTATGCGAAAATTCTAAAGCTCGGCAAATTGAATTACTATATATATTAGAATATCTAAGAGTAGAAGTCACTAAACGTCGAGTCATGGGTCAAAATTTGAATCAAGTCCGCGTCGCAGCAAATTTTGAACTCACAATTCAAGTCGAGTTACTGAAATCCCGAGTCATAACACATTTCATAAACAACACTGAAATGGGTAAATACAAGTCACAGTCATACTACGGCATGAAATTTGCCATTTCATGTTGTTGGCAACCTTTCTCATGCCAAAATTGACTCATCCATTCGCGGTGAGCCATTAAGATTTTTCACCTACAATTATGTAGGTAAAGCGAAACATTATAGACATACTATCACGCAACCCTCATTGCAAAGCCAAGCTCAAACCGCTAATTCATGCCTACTAGCTGCTCAACAATGGCACAATCTGGACCTACAGACCCATGTGCGCGTGACACGGCGGGAGATCTAACTCAAACTGCTAAATATAACAATTTCTGCAATAATATTGTGATTGCAATTCTAATAACTTTGACACTGCGCCCGGCTTTTTAAGCCAACTCAGTCAATTTCAAGTTTAGATTTAATTAATGACACCGACAAATAAAACTAAAAATAATTCCACTATAGGTAATATCAACAAGATTACCTGTTTGATGCTTGCAAACAATTCGCCTCTTTTGACTAGTTTTGCTTCCTTAAAATGAAAAAGCTCAATGATCGACGTTTTCTCCAAATGTGTTCTGTTCAAAACAGTAATTTTAGATTTATTACATATTTTAATTACTGTTTAGCCTTTTCAAAGAACGTTTCCCGCTTTTGGTTAGTGGTGGGTGCGATGACTTAAAGGCCAGGGAGATTAAAAAAAAGGTTAAAACTTCTTATTATATTTTATTCATATTTTATTCATATATTTAAAATCTGCATAGTTTATTGGGGTCAGACATTTAACTCCAAATTTTGCAGATTTCTGATATTTTGGTAGCTGTTACTAGATATTTGACCATCTCGTACCTATTGCTTTGGTTTCATAGTGATAATTTTAATATGAGGGCCATAGATAGGGTTGAGCATTTCCAAATACCAGATGATTTAAGAATCGAATCGAATATTTTTTTCGGAATCGAGACGAATCTCGAATACTTAGAAGACATGTAATTGTATGTGTCTACTTTTTGTAGGGAGTCCTCTCTGTACATGCATTACTGCATTATGCATTACTTACAAAACATAGAATCCATCCACACATACAGTTGGTTGAGAGTTCACACACTTTATAAATCGTGTTTTATCACTAGGATGAGAAGAGTCATATGATAGGACTGCATATTAAAATTTGACTTATATAGAAAAAAAATTGGGAAATTTCCACTTAGACCTATGGCGGACAAAAAAAGGATGGTGGCAATTCAAAATTTTAGTCTGAACCGATTCGAATAATTTACTATTCGATTCAATCTAATATTCGATTTGAAATGTCCCACAGAAATAAAATAAAAAACATGTTTTCAAATTACTATTATTCCGTCAGAAATTTTTTAACACAAAATATAATAAGAATATGATTTACTTAAAATGGATATATTCTAGTAAACTCTGGGAAGCCATTAATTCTTTGAAACTTGGATGAATTAAATATATATATATGCCAAGAAAAGTCTACTCACAAAAGTAAGCAGGTCCACTGCTTCCTCTGGGTTTAATGGAATAAACAAACTCTGGTTTGAAAATCAGCTTCAACTCTTTGCCAAATTCACCAATGCCTGAAAGTAGATCAAAATGAAAATGACTGAAAATCGGACCTCGACAAATAATTGCTATATTGCACCTAGGGTGATAATAAAACTCATTCCAATCGGGACTTATTATAATCATCAATGCTTGATCAAATTAATATAATTTACATAATACATTACAATAAAAATTTTTACCATAGTATTACATTTCCTCCTTCATTATTAGTCGGAGCGAAACTGACTTAACTCGTACCCTCAACTACGTAACACTAACTCGATTATCAAATATTTTCAATTTAGCTTATCTCGTAAAAATTATACAAATCCATACAAATAGTAATAACATCATTGCACAAATTGTGATACCATCCCATATAGGTTATTTGTGATAGTTTGTTGATATTTTATAAAACAATTCTCTTTATTTAATTTATAAACAGTATTATACCATATTCAGAGGAAAAAACTATAAAACTTTGATTAATTGTATATATTCACCTGCATGGTGCAGTCCATTGGCTTCATTTGAGCAGAATGAAACTAAAGTCCTCAGTTGTTTTCGGTATAAATACTTTTATATAACATACACTAAAAAATAACAACATTGATAAATAGTTTAAAATAAGCTGGTTTTTGTGTTTTCGCTTTATCGCAGCGAATATGTTAAGTGCACCACAGCTAACGAATATCGTTGTATTAGGTATATATATATATATATATTCATATTAGATTTATGTAAAGCACGCCATGTTAATGCAGCTTATGTAGTGGCTTACATACATCTTCTAAAATGGAGGATTTTGTTGTTAGGGAGTTTGATACAAACAAGAACATGTTATTGAAATTTTGTTGCCGAGTACTCTTTATAATCTTATGCGCATCAATGACACCTCAATGTCTATGTCTCATAACACGAGACAACACCACTGCAATATATTTGACTTATGTATATAATAACTATATAATATATAACGTTTTTACAGTAAGCTAAACCCAGTATCTCTTACAGCAAATTATAGAAATACTTCAAATGGAAGTTTGGGACCCTCTCTTAAAAATATAATTATATTGTATAGCAATGCGAAAGCATATGTCCCACTACACTAGCTCCATTGGCTTCTACACTAACTTCCATGACTGCATACAAGTACAAACTATTTATACGTTGCTCTATATATATTCGAAAAGATGTTTGACTAGTACACACCGTTCAGAAACTATTAATAGCTAGGCCTATACCAAGAAAGTACCTGGGACAAGGTCATAAAAAGTACTGTGTACCTATTTACTCAAGGAAACAAAGGCACATCCACGTAAAAAGCTACTCGTTAAATGAGTTCGAGTTTGTGACATACTCACATTTGCGGCCAATAGCCATAATTATCAACTGAAGTAGGTTATGATATATGATAATATTTTCATAATTATCCCGAGGGAAAGTAATACCTATAATGAGGCTGAATCATAAGGCGTATCACGACTTCTTGTCCGGTTACCAGCCTATATCTGTATTTAGGTGCATGAACTTGACGATTGCACGTTAAGCATCACTCGTTGCGTGTATGTGTACTTATGTCTATCTCTGTGTTACCTAACCAATGAGCGGCTACTTCTTCGTTTAGTCGACCCGGAAGCTTTTGGATCTAGCGTAATTAGACACATTGTCAAATTGAGCAAAACTATTTCAATGTTAAAGCATAGGAAGAATTTTCCTGAGATCAAAAGTCGGGGAAACATTCATCGAAACTCTTATTACCCTGACGTTGGGCCGCAAGTCCGATTATGTGCGAGAGAACTCCCCACCACAGCTAAATCGATTGTCATAGCAGAAATATAAGACCGAAATATAAATTAATTTATCTGAATTGTTGTTAGCATAAAATATAACATAAGAGGATTTACTCAAAATAAAACCATTCTTGTAAACTGTGGGAAGACATTAAATTCTTTGAAACTTGAAAAAACTAAATTTGTAGAGAAAGTCCACTTACTAAAGTAGGCACGTCAACTGCTTCCTCTAGGTTTAATGATTTGATAATCAGCTTCAAATATTTTCCAAATTAACAAATGCCTGAAAGTAAATTAAAATGATAATGACAGAAAATCAGTCTGTATCAATAATTGCACCATGAATAATAAAAAAATTAATTCCAATTAGGACTTAAAAAACATCTTATTGGTCGACGTTTAACAGGCTAAATTAGTACTCTCAATCACATGCGGTTCAGTCGATTATTGACTATTTTCTAGTTAGTTTCCGAAAAATTTATACAAATTCTTACTGAGAAATAATTATCAAAAAATAATAATATCATTCCATATACTGTGTAGTCTCATGTCCCACAAGTTATTCAAGGCCACCCTCAATATTTACTGCAAAACTTTGCAATTTGTTGCAAAACATTACAAAACTCATACCCCCCCCCCCAAATATATAACGCTCAATCGATTACCGAAGATTTTCAAGTTATTTATTTATATATTTCAATTTATTTATGCGAATTCATACTGACAGCTAAATATCAATAACATTAACAATATTATTCCATATACTGTGATTTACTGTGATTCGAGATTATTCTTTGGTATTTGCAAAAATAATTGTTATTAATATTCAATACGATATAGCGATTAGAGACCGCAGACTTATCGATCTAGAGGCGTGTGTCCTTTGCTTTGTCTCAATAGCGACACCGCGTGTCCTATCACTAATTAATTAATAACTCGCTAATAATATGAAATGATTCATCCAAAATTAATTTTGGCTTCTGGTCCAAGATATAATGAATGCACAAGCAAAACTTGGAGCAGATTCAACCTCGCTTTCGTGAGATATCTCGTGTATCTAACAGACTGACGAACAAACAAACAGACAAATACTTATCAACATACTTACCGATCAAGATCGATGGGTAATAAGTATTATATTATAGTTTATGAAAACGTAAAACGTAGAAAAACAAATAGTATATTCACCTGCAAATTGCAGTGCATGGCTTCACTTGAGCAGAATGAAACTGAAATCCTAGATTGTTTTCTGTGTTATGCATATATACTTAAAATTCGCTAAAAAAATAACAATATTGATAAATAAAATATGCTCGTTCTTGTGTTTTTGCTTTAGACGTTTGTCCACCGCGTCATGTTTTGGTTATCAGTAGCTTATGCAGTGACATATATACATTCATTTTTTGAATGGGAGAATCTGTTGCTAGTGAGGTTGATACAAAAAAGAACCCGTTATTGAAATTTCGAATTCCAGCACTATGTACATTCTTATACCACCAATTACAAGCAACTGTACTATACTGTCAAAGCCTCGTCTAATTCGAGCAAAAAATATTGGCTTTTGCGACTGCATACAGGTACAAACGGTACAACCATACGCTCTTTAATCGCAAAGTGCTTTGACTAATGCTAGAGTTCGCCCGCTATAAATAGCTATGTCGCATAAAAAAGTACCCCGGGATGAAGTTACAAAAAGTAAGGCTATGTACATGTTTACTCAAGCAAACTTACGTATAGTTTTAATTCGGGATCGTCATCATTTGTATTTTACTTATGCCTACATATTCACTTGAGCGAACAATAATGAGATTAAAGGGCAACTGACAGCCAGATAGCTATGCTATCTACCCTCAGAAACCACTATTAAAATTTATTTTCAGGAAGAGGCGTATTCTTACCGTATTTTTATGAGCCTGTAAAAACAGCCGCGCTTGCGACGAAATGCTCTCACTATATTTCAAATGAAGTCTGGCTAACTTGACAATGATTTGCTCATTCTAATGTATACCACCTGACTAGTGAATACAGGTTGGTCAATATTAAACTTCGATTGACTGCTTATTAAGGAATTGACGAATCTGGTCGGATATGCATATACAGATGCCGCTTGCTCAGGGGTGATCAGGGATGGCCAAACTGTCTTCGACTGAGATAAACTAAAATCTTCATATTACTTTGCGATCAACTGATGAGTAACAAAGTCATTCTAAATAGATCAGTTCTAGATTTTAAACCTAACATAAAAAAAACTCACAAGGGCATCACCATCTAAAGTACTTTATGGAGAGTAATATCGTCATCTTTCTCATGACCCCGGATCTGATCAAAACCTTGTTTACTGTAGATTCTTGATCAGAGCTAACCAATATGCGGCAGCCCCCGTTGATGTTTTGGCGCCTGCAGCGATGATAACGTGATATTCAAATAGAGTCGAAATATGGGTACTCCCGTAGTATGGGAACCAAGATGGCGGATACCGGAACGTAGTATGTGTACAAGGTTTAGGGTTAGTCTATAATGTCAAGTCCAAATACTACGGGAGTCACTTGGCTAGTCTCCGAACTTGTAATGAAACTAAAATTAAGGAAATTTGGAACAAAATTATGTTCTAACCCTAATCTGGTACACATACTATGTTTTGGTATCCGCCATCTTGGTTCACATATTACGGGATTGCCAAAATAGCCAACGTCATATGAGCAATAAACGTCAATTTCATAAACCTATTGACGTATGCATATATACAGCCAATGTTATAAGCATATACAGCTAAATTAATATGCATGTGCAGTTATTATCGTAAGCATATACAGCAAGTTTAATAACGACATATGCATAAGCCAAATTAATATGCATATACAGCCAATTCAATATACATATGCAACCTAATCCTATAAATATGGAGTTAACAAAATAGGCTTATACATCCAATTCAATAGGCGACAGTCAATGTCACATGCATATGCAGCCAAATCATATAAATATGGAGTAAAAAAAAATACGCATATGTATATGAGTTGGTTGGATATGTATATGGTATTGGTTTTATATGCTTGTAACTAGGGCTTGGCATTTTCGAGACGCAATTTTGTCTTCGAAACGAAAGAAAACAAGTATAAAACGTGGCACCAATATTACGCATCGAATTTTATGTATAATAGCAAACATTTTAGGGAATTAAATCTACAACAAAAAAACATTCGAGCATGGAATGTTATTGCAATGCACCTCATGCAAGTTATTCTCTCCGCAAAGATTTCTGCTTGATTACAAAGCAATGACCAAATATCACGAGGGTAATACGAAAATAATACAAGCTTGTAGGCTTACATGAAGTGAATGAAAACTTGTGAACGATGAGAAAACCATGAGAGGAAGGTAGCCACTTGCCCAAAATTAATTATGTCATGCAGTCTTTCTCTTCACAACATATACGGGCATTTACGTGTTCGACTGTTTAGGCAAACCTTAATTCTCTAGCAGTATGTCCTGCGATCGAGAGGACTCATCCACGGGAAGTTAAGGCTGCTGGAACTGGTAGATATTTTATGACAAGCTGCGAAAAAGTAGAATATTACATTTTATTATCACGCCACCATGCAAAAGGATCAATATTAGAATCATAGAATCTCATTTGCTACTCCATCCAATGCCACAAATTTTTTGAACCAGCAGAGTCATACGCATCGGAAACATTTTTGTCAAAACGTCATACCTTGACAAATTTTAGTCATACGTCATAATATTTGTTTCGAAAGTCAAAACAGCGTCATTTCGAAATATCTTTGTTTCTAAACTATTCCAAACAGATTTTCGAAACACCCAATCATACATATTACATTAGTTATATATGGCATTGGCCGTATATATATATTTGGATGATTTTATAGGTAGGCAAAAGTTGGCAGTATATGCATAATAGCTGTATATGCCTATTTTGTCGAGCTCATGTGTACATTAGTTGGCTGAATGTGCTTATGGCATTGACTGTATATGCGTATAACTTGAATTCATATGCATAACTGGTTGGCTGTATATGTACATTGCATTGGCTGTATATGCATATTTTGTTGGCTCTATATGTATATCAGTTGGCTATATGAACATTTGGTTTGCGGTATGTGCATATTTTTTTTTTTCTATATGCATATGAATTGCCTCCATTTGAATATGACACTGGCTGCATATGCATAGGACATTGGCTGTATATGCATATTTGGTTGCCACTATATGCATATACCTCTGGCTGCATATGCATATGATATGGCTGTATATACATAAGACATTGACAATATATGCATATTTGGTTGGCTTCATATGCACATCGGTTGGTTGTATGTGCATATTTGAGTGCCTAATATGTATATGCCACTGACTGCATATGCATACGACCTGGCTGTATGTGCATATGACACGGGTTGTATATTCATATGACATTGGCTGTATAGACATATTTGGTTGGCTCCATATCCATATGGGTTACCTGTATTTACATATTTGGTTGGCTCTATATGCATAATTGCTTGGCTGTATATGACTAATGAATGTCCTGTACATGCATATTTCGTTGGCTCTATATGTATATCAATTGCTGTATACACATTTTGTTGGTTGGATATGCATATTTGGTTAGCTCTATATGCACATGACACTAGCTATATATGGATATGCTCTGGCTGTATATACATATTACATTGGTCGAATGTGTATATTATTTGGTTTCCTCCATATGCATATTACAGTGGCGGTATATGCATATGATCTGGCTGTATATGCATATATGATTGCTCTATGTATCGACATATCTGCATATAGAGTGTTTCCAAACGTTTCCGAACAGTGTTTCGACATATCAGGCCTGCATATGACATTAGCTATGTATGCATATGGTATTGGCTGTATATACATATTTGGATGGCTGTATATGCATAATGGCCGAATATGCATAGTTTGTTGGCATAATGTGTACATGAGTTGGCTGAATATGCAAAAAGCATTGGGTTTCATATATGCATATGAAAGTGGCTATATATTCATATTTGGTTGTCTCTATATACATATTGGTTGGCTGCATATGCATAGGACATTAGCTGTATATGCATATAATATTGGCGGTATATGCATATTTCGTTGCCTCTATATGTATATGCCACTGGTTGTATATGTATATTTTGGAGTCTCTATATGCATATGACACGGGCTGTATAGGAATATAATATGGCTGTATATGCATATAATATTGGCTGTATAAGCGTATTTTGTTGGCTCTATGTGTATATCAGTTGACTATATGCACATTTGGTTGACTGAATATGCATAATTGCTGCTTTTGAATGGTGGTGCTACCGAAGACTTCTGCGTGTAACCTGTGTGGACAAACGTACAAGCGAATGGGTTATGGAGAAGATTGGACCATGCCAAAGACTGCTGGACAACATCAATGGCAGGAAATTGCGATTTTGGGGACATGTGGCCAGAACAGAAGGCCTAACAGAATACTTGCATTTTGAAAAAAAACCTGGCAAAAGAAGACGTGGGAGACTGAAAACAAGAATGTCAGACAACGCCAAGGACATCGCAGACATGAGCATGCTTGAGTTGCTCAGAATGGCACAAAACTGGAAACAATGGCGGCGATTCGTGACCGTCATATAGATAGAGTTTCAGGATATGATCTATCTGCATCTGTTTAAGAAATGGACTGTTTATGCATATTTGGTTTGCTCAATATGCATAATTGGTTGGCTGTATATGAATATTGAATTGGCTGTACATGCATATTTTGTTGGCTTTAATATTTGTTGGTTTGTAGTATATGCATATAACATTGGCTGTATATGAATATGGTTACTTCTATAGGCATATGACATTGGATGTATATGCATATTTGGTTGGCGTTATATGCATATGGGTTCCATGTATATGCATATGACATTGGCGTTCGGTCATGTCCAGACCAGTGAATAATTTCTACATCACTTGTTTCCAGAGGGCACATTATAAGATTCCATATTCCATTTACTGTATATACATATAAGGATGGCTTTATATGTATATGAAATGACTGTATATGCAAATTATACGTACATTGCCTTACGTGTACATGAAGTGACTACATATGTATATGGCATTGGCTCTATATGCATATGATCTGGCTGTATATACAGTATATATATATATATATATATATATTATATTGGCTTTACATGCATATGTGGTTGCCTCTATATGCATATGACAATGGCTGTAAATGAATATGATCTGACTGCATATGCATATTTCATTGCCTTGATATTATTATGCCACTGGCGGTATATGCATATTTGGTTGTCGGTATATGCATATGACATTGGGTGTATATGCATATTTGGTTGGCTCAATATGCATATATGGTTTTCTCTATATGTATATGACACGAGTTGTATATGTATATTATCTGTCTGTATATGCATATGACTTGGCTGTATATGAATATTTTGCTGCTTCCATATGTATATGACACTGGATGTATATTCATATGCGGTTGACTCTATGCATATGACAGTGGTTGTATATGCATATGACACTGGCTGCATATGGATATCACATTGGCTGTATATACCTATTTGATTTGTTTCATATGTATGGGTTGGCTGTATATGCATATTTGGATGCCTTTATATGACAGTGGCTGTATATGCCTATGATCTGTCTGTATATACATATGACATTGACTGTATATGCAAATTTACCTGCCTCTATGTGTATATGCCACTGGCGGTAAATGAATATGGTCTTGCTGTACAGGTATATGACATTGACTGTATAGGCATATTTGGTTTGCCCTTCATGTAAATGGGTTGGTTGCCTGTATATATATGCACATATGGTTGCCTTTATATGTATATGACAATGACTGTATGTATATGCATGTGATCTGGCTGTATATGCATATACCACCGGTTGTATATGCATATCATCTGACAGTATATGCGTATGACATTGGCTGTTTATGCATATTTTGTTCGTTCTATATGAATATGGGTTAGATGAATATGCCTATTTTATTGCCTCTCATGTATATGACACTGGCTGTGTACGCATATGATGTGGCTGTATTTGCAAATCACATTGGCTGTATATGCATATGGATTGCCTGTATATGCATATGATCTTGCTGTATATGCACATGAGTTGGCTGTATATGTATATTTGTATGTCTCCAAATGTATATGCCGCTGGCTGTATATGCATATTAAGCTGCCTCTATATGTTTATGACATTGGCTGTATATGCATGTGATCTGGCTGTATATGCATGTGATCCGGCTGTATATACATATGACATTGGCTGAATATGCATATTTGGTTGCCTCGATATGTTTATGCCACTGGCTGTATATGCATATTATCTGGCAGTATATGCATATGGCATTGGATGTATATGCATATTTGGTTGGCTCTATATGCATATCATATGCCTGTATATGCATATGACATTGGCTGTATATACATATTCTACTGCTACTATTTGTATATGACGCTGGCTGTATTTGCATATTCCAATGGCTGTATATTCATATTCGGTTGGCTCTATATGCATATATAGGTTGCCTCTATATGTATATAACACTGGTTGTATATGCATATGATCTGGCTGTATATACATATGACATTGGCTGTATATGCATATTTGGCTGCCTCTATATGTATATGCCAGTAGCTCTAAATTAATATGATCTTGCTGTATGCGCATATGGCATTGACTGCATATGCATATTTGGTTTGCTCTTTATGCAAATCGTTGCCTGTATATGTATATGCCATTGACTGAATATACATATATGGTTGCCTCTATATGCATATGACCCCAGCCGTATATGTATATTTGGTTGCAACTATATGTACATGAATTGTCTGCATATCCATATTTGGTTGCCTCGATATGTATATGCCACTGGCTTTATGTACATATATTCCGGCAATACATTCATATGAATTTGGCTGTATATGCATACTTGGTAGGCTCTATATGCATGTGACTTGCCTGTTTATGCATAAGACATTGGCTCTATATGCACCTATGGTTGACTTTATATGTATATGACAATGTAGCTGTAGATATGCATGTGATCTGGCAGCCTATGTATTTGACAGTGGCTGTATATGAATATATGGTTGCTCAATATCTATATGACACCTGTTGTATATGCAGTATATAAATTTTGAATTTGGCTGTAAATGCATATTTCGTTGGCTCTATATGTACGAGTATATGAGTTGGCTCTGTTCACATTTGGTTGGCTGAGTATGTATATTTGGCTCTATATGCATATGACACTAGCTGTATATGAATAGGATCTGGCTTTATATGCGTATGACATTGGCCGTTTATGCATATTTGGTTGGTTCTATATGCATAATTTGTTGGCTGCATATGAATAGTGAATTGGCTGTACAAGCATATTTTGTTAGCTCTATATGTATATCAGTTGGCCGTATGCACATTATAAGCTCTATATGCATATGACACTAGCTGTAGCTGTATATGTATATGACATGACTGTATATGTATATGACCTGACTGTATATGCGTATGAAATTGGCTGTTTATGCATATTTGGTTGGTTCTATATGCATAATTTGTTGGCTGCATATGAATAGTGAATTGGCTGTACTAGCATATTTTGTTAGCTCTATATGTATATCAGTTGGCTGTATGCACATTATAAGCTCTATATGCATATGCACTAGCTGTAGCTGTATATGTATATGACCTGACTGTATATGCGTATAAAATTGACTGTATATGCATATTTGGTTGGCTGTTCATGCATATTTGATTGGCTTTGAATTTATATGCATATGACCTTGGCTGTATATGTATATTTAGTTGTCTCTATTCGTAATATGCCACTGACCGTATAAGCATATGATATTGCTGTATATGTATATTACATTGGCTGTACATGCATATTTGGTTGCCTTTTATACATATGAAATGGCTGTATAGGCATATTTGGTTGCCTTTGTATGTATATGCCACTGGCTGCATATATGATCTGACTATATATGCATATGACGCTGGCTTTATATGGATGATTGATTGGTTGTATATGAATATTGAATTTGCTGTACATGCATATTTTGTTGGCTCTAAATGTATACCAGTAGGTTGTATGCAAATTTGGTTTGCTCAGTATGCATATTTGGTTAGCTCTATATGCATATGACACTAGCTGTTTATGAATATGACCTGGCTTTATATGTGTATGACATAGACGTATGTGCATATTTGGTTGGCTCTATATTCATATTGGTTGCCTCTAAATGTATATTACAATGACTGTATATGCATGTGATCAGGTTGTATGCAAATGACATTTTCTGTGTATGCATATATGGTTGCCTCTATATGTACGAGTACATGACAATGATTGCATATGCATATGGTCTAGATGTATATGCAAATGACATTGGTTGTGCATGCATATGATCTAGTTGTATATGCATATGACATGCATATTTGAATGGAATGACTATCTATATGACACTGGCTTTATAAGCATATGATCTGGTTGTATATGCATATGACATTCGTTGTACATGTAATATTAATATATGCATATGGTGTTGTCTGTATTGGCATTTTTGGCCGCTTCTATATTTATATGACACTCGCCGTATATGAATATGATCTGGATGTATATGCTTATGGCATTGGCCGTATATGCATATTCAGTTGACTTAAAATGCAAATGAGTTGAATGTAGATACATATGGCATTGGCTGTGTATACATATTTGGTTGACTCTATATGTATATGCCACTGGCCGTATTTGCACAAGACATTGGCTGTGTATGCATATGATCTGGCTGCATATGCGTTCACAGCCGATGTACATCCATATTTGATTGCCTTCATATGTATAGGAAATGACTATATATGAATACTATTTGACTGATATGCTCATGACACTGGCTGTATATCTATATTTGGTTGCCTCTATATGTATATGCCACCTGCTGTATATGCATATTGCATTGACTCTACATGCATATTTGGTTGCCTCTATATGCATATTACAATCAATGTATATAAATATGATTTGAATATATACGCATATAACACTGGTTTTATATGCATTTTTGGTTGGCTTTATATCAGTGCTTCTCAACCTTTTTTTATATCGCGGATCACTTTCACGTAGAGTTTGACTTCGTGGACCTCATTCAATGACGTGTTCAGAGGATACAATCGGTCGAAGCAGGCTTGTCAAACGAATCTAATATTTCAATATCAACGTAATCCAATATTTTTTTCGGCAAATTCTTGAATAATTCCGAATGATAGCCGCTCTGCTAGGTTGCAGCTAGGTGTTTCCTTTTTCGAGGAAGGTCTTGAAAATCTTTTCTGCGCTTTTTCACGTATTGTAATGACAATGAAATAGAACCTGTACTTTTTGGTTGTTTGTTATCTTATGTGCAAGCATGTGCCGCATATGGTTGCGACAATTTCGGGTCCTTCCGTAGTATGTGTACCAGGTTAGGGTTAGGCGACAATTTTCCTTATTTCAGTTCTATTACGAATTTGGGGACTGTCTGTGTTAGCCAAGTGAATTTTTCCCGCCCGCATAGATGTCAGTCCCTTTACACAACTTGGTGTAAAATATATGAACAAAATCAGTTGCCTCCAGCCATATACAGCCAATGGCATATGAATATACATATTGCAGCAGCCAAATATTCATAGGCAGCCAACCCATATGCATATACAGTAAGATCATATTCATATACATCTATTGTCATATGCATATACTGTAAGGCAACCAAATATGCATGTACAATCAATGTAATATGTATATACAGCCAGATCATATGCATATACATCCAGTGGCATATACATATTGAAGAATTATATATGCATATACAGCCAATGTCGTATGCAAATACAGGCAACCCATACTGATATAGAGCCAAACAAATATGCATATACTGCTAATGTCACATGCATATATTGCAAGATTATATGCATATTATATGCATATGCAGCCAGGGTCATATACATATTGAGGCAACCAAACATTTATATGCAGCCAACCCATATGCATATATAGAAATAACCGAATATACATATACATCCAATGTAATATGCATATACAGCCAATGCAATATGCTTTACAGCCAAACAATTATGCACATGCGTAAAATTGGTATACATATAGAACCATCTGAATATACATGTACAACCAATGTCATTTGCATACACAGCTAATGTCTTATGCACATAAAGCCAATGCCAACAAAATATGCAAATACGGCTAATATGCATATACAGCCAACTCATGTAGGACACACTGCCGTGTTTCCCCAAAAATAAGACCTACCATGAAAATAAGCCTAGCCTGAATTTTAAAATTGATTTCAATATAAGCCCTCTGCCCAAAATAAGACCTAGCCAATAACGCGAATATTTTTGACCTAGTCGAAATCTCTACTACACGTTTTAAATGATTGATATTAACCTATGTTCTGTAGTTATTTTGAAGAAAAACGTGTTATTAAGTAAATGGTTATCGGTTTTCATATTTTGTATATTTGAAAATAGTCGTTGTGAGAAATACTATTACATATACTTATGTCAAAAATATTGCAATGGTGAAGTAGGCTATAAGAAAATTTTCCAGGAATCAATGGTAGGGGAAACATTCTTACGTATGCCATCGCAACTCTGATTACCCTGACGTGTGGCCGCAAGTCTGATTGTGTGCGAGTGGACTCCTCGCCACCCTAGGTAGGGTGTATGACATGCATATTTGAATGGAATGACTATCTATATGACACTGGCTTTATAAGCATATGATCTGGTTGTATATGCATATGACATTCGTTGTACATGTAATATTAATATATGCATATGGGGTTGTCTGTATTGGCATTTTTGGCCGCTTCTATATTTATATGACACTCGCCGTATATGAATATGATCTGGATGTATATGCTTATGGCATTGGCCGTATATGCATATTCAGTTGACTTAAAATGCAAATGAGTTGAATGTAGATACATATGGCATTGGCTGTGTATACATATTTGGTTGACTCTATATGTATATGCCACTGGCCGTATTTGCACAAGACATTGGCTGTGTATGCATATGATCTGGCTGCATATGCGTTCACAGCCGATGTACATCCATATTTGATTGCCTTCATATGTATAGGAAATGACTATATATGAATACTATTTGACTGATATGCTCATGACACTGGCTGTATATCTATATTTGGTTGCCTCTATATGTATATGCCACCTGCTGTATATGCATATTGCATTGACTCTACATGCATATTTGGTTGCCTCTATATGCATATTACAATCAATGTATATAAATATGATTTGAATATATACGCATATAACACTGGTTTTATATGCATTTTTGGTTGGCTTTATATCAGTGCTTCACAACCTTTTTTTATATCGCGGATCACTTTCACGTAGAGTTTGACTTCGTGGACCTCATTCAATGACGTGTTCAGAGGATACAATCGGTCGAAGCAGGCTTGTCAAACGAATCTAATATTTCAATATCAACGTAATCCAATATTTTTTTCGGCAAATTCTTGAATAATTCCGAATGATAGCCGCTCTGCTAGGTTGCAGCTAGGTGTTTCCTTTTTCGAGGAAGGTCTTGAAAATCTTTTCTGCGCTTTTTCACGTATTGTAATGACAATGAAATAGAACCTGTACTTTTTGGTTGTTTGTTATCTTATGTGCAAGCATGTGCCGCATATGGTTGCGACAATTTCGGGTCCTTCCGTAGTATGTGTACCAGGTTAGGGTTAGGCGACAATTTTCCTTATTTCAGTTCTATTACGAATTTGGGGACTGTCTGTGTTAGCCAAGTGAATTTTTCCCGCCCGCATAGATGTCAGTCCCTTTACACAACTTGGTGTAAAATATATGAACAAAATCAGTTGCCTCCAGCCATATACAGCCAATGGCATATGAATATACATATTGCAGCAGCCAAATATTCATAGGCAGCCAACCCATATGCATATACAGTAAGATCATATTCATATACATCTATTGTCATATGCATATACTGTAAGGCAACCAAATATGCATGTACAATCAATGTAATATGTATATACAGCCAGATCATATGCATATACATCCAGTGGCATATACATATTGAAGAATTATATATGCATATACAGCCAATGTCGTATGCAAATACAGGCAACCCATACTGATATAGAGCCAAACAAATATGCATATACTGCTAATGTCACATGCATATATTGCAAGATTATATGCATATTATATGCATATGCAGCCAGGGTCATATACATATTGAGGCAACCAAACATTTATATGCAGCCAACTCATATGCATATATAGAAATAACCGAATATACATATACATCCAATGTAATATGCATATACAGCCAATGCAATATGCTTTACAGCCAAACAATTATGCACATGCGTAAAATTGGTATACATATAGAACCATCTGAATATACATGTACAACTAATGTCATTTGCATACACAGCTAATGTCTTATGCACATAAAGCCAATGCCAACAAAATATGCAAATACGGCTAATATGCATATACAGCCAACTCATGTAGGACACACTGCCGTGTTTCCCCAAAAATAAGACCTACCATGAAAATAAGCCTAGCCTGAATTTTAAAATTGATTTCAATATAAGCCCTCTGCCCAAAATAAGACCTAGCCAATAACGCGAATATTTTTGACCTAGTCGAAATCTCTACTACACGTTTTAAATGATTGATATTAACCTATGTTCTGTAGTTATTTTGAAGAAAAACGTGTTATTAAGTAAATGGTTATCGGTTTTCATATTTTGTATATTTGAAAATAGTCGTTGTGAGAAATACTATTACATATACTTATGTCAAAAATATTGCAATGGTGAAGTAGGCTATAAGAAAATTTTCCAGGAATCAATGGTAGGGGAAACATTCTTACGTATGCCATCGCAACTCTGATTACCCTGACGTGTGGCCGCAAGTCTGATTGTGTGCGAGTGGACTCCTCGCCACCCTAGGTAGGGTGTTGCTAGGATATGCCTTGCTCCCTCCTCGGGTCCATGCATTTAAAATAGACAACTGACTGACTAATCCCATCTGCGACTTGTAACTGGACTCGTGGTCGTGGTCGCTCAATGTCGTGGTGCGCAACGTGATTAAGCCGTCTAGGCCTCCTGTCGTCTTAGATTTCGAAATCCTTTTTGTTAAAAAGCACTAATTTCATTGTTATTCATATTAATAATAATTTGAGGTACAATTTATAAAAGTTCAGTATTATAAAATAAAATCTCCGCCATAGTCAATATAAAAACTATTTAAATATTCGAATTCAACGGAAACATTACTTATTTTTGTTTGGAAATTAAAATCCACCTACTTTTCTAGTAACGTTCCGCGTAATTGCGTAAAGTCCGTGTTTTGTTGCCACATCGTGCAGAATGCTGCAGGGAGCGAGCGGGTGCGGTTTCCTAGAAAGATTAGTTGCTAGTTTGCACAGCTGCAAGAGATTGGTAATAACAATGATTGGAATCTAGGCTAGCTGGAAGACAAAAAAATGGACCTAAAAGCTGACATTTCCGATGCATTACAGATTCCTGTCGAAAAGCTCGAAATTTGTCGTCAACATGCAGCTATTGCAACTGTTCCAACTAAATGGCTTGAAAAGCTCAGAAGTTGCCAATGCAATTCTGATTTGAGTGTTGATAAGGAAATATGGGAAATGTTTAATAAAGAATCGATGACAAATTATATGCCTGATGATTGGATAAATCTTGTCATTAGTGTATTAAATTGCACTGAATTGGGCATGGACATTGTGAAAGATGCAGGAAAAAGTGAAGTTCCTCACAAACTATTTGACAAGTCATTTATTGGGACTTTTTCAATTATAGCAGAAGAGAATAAAAACGGTTTATTCAAAGATTTAGTTCGTTCAAGTGAGCAGTGTTATTGCATAGAAGAAAAGAAAGATTTGGATTTCAAGTCTGAGAATAAAACAGAAATTGAATGTTGCTGTGAAGTTATTTCAAGAATCCATGGCGTACCGCTAATAGACTTTACAAAAAATGAATCCAACGGTACAAAGTTTGACAATGTCGATTCTAGGTCCGGAAATGATTCTCACTTGAGTATGAGCAATGACGAAACATCTCATACGAACTTGAAAAGGGCAATAGTCGCTGTTTTGAAAAACAGTAAAATTTTTTTGATCAATAATGTTATGAATTTTACTGTGAAAGATGCATTGATGTACAGTCCAGCGCTACTTCCAAGTGAAAGCATCAAAACTCTATTTATATTATACCAAACAAACCAGTTTTTTCACCATTTTCAAGAAAATTGTAACCTCGATTTAAGCTTGTTGCATTGGAGAAATGTTGAACTTGATACAAGGTTGTGGGTAAAAGTTAACTTGACCGAAAAAGTTTTTTTGAAAACACAAGATACCAGTAAAGATGAAAGTTTCATAAATAAGTCTAACAGTTCGTCTCAGACTCAAAATAGTGCCAAAAAAGCACAAGATAATAATGTCAATAATGACAGCCTGTCAGACAGTTTAGACAGTTTTGAAATGAAAGAAACTGTCAATGAAAATCGTGATCAGAATCAACTTTTTGATTTGCTGGATAAATGGGTAGGTAAATAAAAAATATGGTAGGAAATAATTCAAATACACAGGATCTAAATTCAGTGTATTTGCCAAAACTTCACTATAAACTACCCTATACTGCTATATGTAATATGTGGGTAATCTCACTATGTAACAGAAAATATAAGTAGGAAAAACATGATGAGATACTCTTAGCATATCTAAGATTTATTCATTATGCGTATTTCGATATTAAATTTGACTTTTTCAATGAATCTTTTTTTGTTTAGATCTGTGGTGAACTAAGCAATTTCGACTACTTGATGTTTCTGAATAAACTATCTGGTCGATCAGGAAAAGATCCGAACCACCATCCAGTGTTGCCATGGGTTTCAAACTTTGATTTTGATGATGGAGAATCATGGAGAGACCTTACAAAATCTAAGTACAGGTGGGTATGTTATCACTCGACGATGAAATTTTCGAATGAATTGTATTTAACTATTAAGCATGTACAATTGGTCACGTTTTCAACAATTTTCACACCGTCTTGTAAGGAACTGATATGGAACCTTCCAAGTTATCAAGCATTGGCTCAGGAGTGTGGATGAGGTTAAAGTTGCTAAGCCCATGGAATATGGTGTAATTAAAATTCTCCTTATATTTACTCCCAGTTTTATATATTTGTCGAGGCTTTTTGCTGAAATCCGTTAGCTTGCCCTGGTTTATGGATATTCCATGGTTGTATTCAGCAACCTATACCAAAATGGCTAACTTTTTTGATTTTGTATTTTGGTTTCATTTTATGCATATAATGCTCATGGACCCAACAAAATTCTCCTCTGGTGCTCTATGGGTTCTGCGCCTCCCCCTCTATACTCTGCTAGCGCCAGAGAATGGTGGTCATGCCGCTATTCCATCTAATTAGCCTGTTAATATTTTGGAACTGCCAACCTATAACTCATATTTGAGCTCACTTATTTGTTCAAATTGTCATTCTCTACCAGAAAATATTTGTTAGGTTTGATCTTTCCTGCCTTATTTTGTATATTTACATTTCTTTATTCTGGATATTTATGTTTCATCCACATATTTTTAACATGTTTTTGGAATAAAACATACTTTCGCCTCATTATCTGTTATTTTTAGCTTACTCTTGGCTACTGGTACCGGTAGTTATTTTCAAGACGGGGGCGTGGCTTAAAAAGTTTTAGAACCACTGCTTCATACTAAATTTAGATTTCACTTCATTTTGTCTATTTCAACTTCTCGAACTTCATTTCAGGCTTAATAAAGGTGATCGTCAACTCGACATTCAGTACACTATGATGCGAGATAGCGCGGATGAGAAAGATACAAAGTCTCGATTTCGTGCTCCGAATCTTCCCCAAGTTCCGCATCATGTCCCAGAGTTCTTATCTGATATTACGTACTATGTTTACATGGCAAGAAGGACATCGAAAGATATTTTATGCAAACTTGTGAGGTATGTGTTTCTATTTTGTTATTTGTTGCTACATTACTTGGACTGCTATATGCAAGAGACTTGCTGTACACCAACACAAAGCTATTTCAATTATGTTTCATCTGACCAAGGTCAGACTTGTTCGAAACATCTATGTATGGCCCATGCCATTAATTTTGCACAGGATCCCAAAAAATCTCATTTCTACTAGATTCATTTTACCTTTATAAGGCTTTGGTATTTGGCTGTGTGGCATAGGAAAATTTACAATAGATTCTAACCCACAATGGTGGATTGAAAAACATTTTTTTAACTCTCATCTATGAGCTGAGAAAAAATTTTGGACTGAGATTCTGGCTGCCGACTCCAGATTGATTGTAATTTTAACTCAGACTCTGTAGTTCTGTACTCTCTTGATAATAAAATGCTTATGCGAACCTTTGGTAAGAGACCGCTTATTCAATCTCCCTTTGTATATTTCTTAAAATTATTTTAATTCCAGCTCCGTCTGTTGACTTCATTTATAATTCAAAATTTCAACTCCCCAACACCGCAGCCATGGAATGTTGGTTTATAACAAATTTATGTAGATGATTATGTAGAAGATGTATTCATTTTAATAATTTTGATTTTAAAAATTGCTAAAATATGCATTTCAAAAATTAATGTTCATTTTTCCGCAATAGGTCTTACTGGGAACCAAACGAATATCCAGCCAGTATTCAACGCATGCAAGTATGGACACCAGATGAATGCATACCAGAGTTTTATACCGATCCTACGGTATTCAAGTCTATACATGAAGACATGACTGATCTTGCTGTACCTAAGTGGTGCAGAGATGCTGAAGAATTTGTTAGAAAACATAGGTAGGATTTGGAAGTATGGAAACAAGGCTTTTGGAATAATAATTATTCTTCATGATTCAATGCGGATTTGCTTTTATTTTAAACTATTGTGACATAACAAGCCTAACTTTTAACTCATGGCAAACGTCATGTTACGGCTAACCGGTTAATTTTACCCGGTTAGTGGTTAAAGTGTTTTGTCCAAAATCCCAGGCCTGGTAAGTATATTTGTGAACTTCAGAGGAATTGGCTTCAGAGCAGCTGGTTGCAGACCAGCAAAATTATCTTCTTTTAATTGGTCATCCCTTCCTTTTTTATGCTATATTTTCACACTTCTGTCTATGAATAAGTAGCCAATAATAAGATTTAGTGGAATCACTGTATTCTTTCCAGATCAGCATTGCCTATCTAATTCATTACACTTTGCATGAGTTGATAGGCATAGGAATTGAAAACTAGATTTCTAATCTGCAATGCCAATGTAGTCAAGTCCAATGCTCTAACCCAGTGGTTCCCAAACTTTTTTCGAGCGACCCAAATTGAAAAAGTAGATTTGTAAAATATCGCAACCCAAGGATATACTAAAATACTGAACGAGTAGTACCAAAATTATATGAATAATATAAAACAATACATTTTATAACATTTATTTTCCCAGAAATTACTTTCAAGTGAGAAAACTGTGCATGTTTGCCATTGACAGGTTTTTGAAATTGTGTGGCTTTGCTTAAGCAAAATAACTGGTTCCAAGTTTCTACGCAGACTCACACATGCAATTACTATTAGGGCAACACTTCGATACCTCAATATAAAATAAACAATAAAACTTTCTATAAAAATAAAAATTACTAGCTTTTAGTTTTTGTATTGAATAAAAGCAAGTGACCCAAGAAAATTTCCAGGCGACCAAGTTTCGGGTCGCGACCCATATGTTGAGAATCCATGCTCTAACCGCTAGGTCATCACGCATGTGTCTACTCTTTCATTTTTCATGGAATAATATCAAAACATGAGTTTTGTTTTATTTTCAAGGGCAATGTTAGAAAGTGAACAAGTTTCTCAGCAACTTCATTATTGGATCGACGTTACATTCGGTTACAAGTTATCGGGGGCAGATGCAGTGGAGGCAAAAAATGTCTGTCTCCCTCTAGTGGATAATCATACAAAACAAACTAACAGAGGAATTGTCCAATTATTCAACGCTCCTCATCCGAAAAGACGCTGTAGAATTCAGGTTAAAGTTAACGTTATAGTTATCCTACGATTTTCCTAGTAAATATTCTATATGATAAATATGGCACCGTAGAAGCATCCACTCTTATTTAATTACATCTATTGATATACTATTTATTGGAAGTTTCTGAATCTTTCCTGTTCAACATTGCCTACACAATTTATGGTACTCCTGAGTATGCGTACCAGGTTAGGGTCAGCCCATAATTTTATTCCCATTTTTCTTATTTTAGTTCTATTACGAGTTCATGGACTGTCTGTGTCAGCTAAGTGGATATCCCCCTGTCCATAGGTTTCAGTCCCTTTACACAACTTGATTTAAAGTAGGTGAACAAAATTAGTTACCTCCATATTGGTAAACATACTTTTGGAGCGCCCACTTTATTACGCCCTAGATCAGGGCACTGGATTTGTACCAGAGATAGGTAATCTGTGCTCCAACCATAAACTCAATTGAAAATGATTCACAGGCACCAGAACCTCCTTTCAAAATTAATGTTGTCGATGATGAAAGTTCAATTGACTTCCCACCATCATATGATCCTCTGAAAGAACTTGATGAATTAGAAAAATTATTGAAATTCAAAGCTAAAACATGGAAAAGGTCAGTACTGTAGAGTTTGTTTGTTTTGTACTTGATGAAAAGTTCACTTGAACTCTACGCAGATTTCACATTTACGTCTCCTCATTTAAATTACACAAACATGAAAACAAAAATTGAACAGGGATGCAATATTACTAAAGAGTACTTGGATGCATTATGACCTTTAATAATCTTTCTATATATAATCCATATTCTTACACTTATTATTTTTTTAACCTTTAGAATTGATTCTACCAATACACTCAGTAATGCTTTGGAATCATCAAGAAACTCTTTTGCCAGTAGAGGTCAGCATAGGACTATTTTGTCTGACCGAAATGTCGTAACTCTTATTTGTCTGATGATCGAACTCTATCTCCCTCAAGAGGTCAGAACGATGAATAAAGAGGTCTCTCTCGACGAAAGGTTTAAGGTAAATTTACAGTATAAAATTTCTTCTTTTATGCTGTGTTCTTATATAACAGCCAAAAAGGGACTTCAGATGCGTAGCCATAGGTTTGGTCCGATCAGGAGTGGCCGATAGCAGTTGGTGCATCGAACTAAGCATTATACACTTGCCATTGCAATCGAATCTATTCTTAGTTTTTGTTTTAGACCAATGGTTCTCAAACTTTTATGATGTGTCCTCTTTTTAGAATTTGTCAAGTCTCGCGCTTCATATCAAAATAAGTAGCTAACAAAAAGCTACAAATAACAGATAGTATGGCGAGAGTATGTTTCATTCAAAAAACTTGTTGAAAACTTTTTAAACAATTATTGTAAATACGTTGATGGAATCGCAACCTCTATACAGTAAAGAAATGTAAATATCCAAAATAAAGGAGGTCAAGATCAAATCTAACAAATATTTTTATTTTCAATTAGCTTCACGCCGTCTTGAAATATTTCCTACACCCCTTCTGGGGCGTGCTCCACCATTTGAAAACCACGGTTTTAGACATTAGACAACTGCAAGAATGGGCTACGTGCACTGCAGCTGACAACTAGCGTTATATGTGTGTTATACATTGTTGGATAAATATTCGATTTCTGCTCCGCTTTTATTTGAATTCTCTTTCAGATGTGCATTCAATGTTATAAACTTCACAAGTCTCGACTTTCCTCAGGAATTAACTTTGCAATTCAGTATTTTCTCACGAATCTCAGAAATTCTGAAGAAGAGTAAGTATTACTTTATATCTTTACATCATTTCTGAATCTTTATACAGACTTACATGTTGAGATGCTTTATATATATTCTTCCTGTATTCTGCTGTATCCAAAATAGCAGTATCCAAAATAGGCATTCTATCAAAAATTTTGACTTTCAGTAAAGCACTAAATAAGCACAGAGGCCAGGACTTGCTTTTCTCTTTGCTGTATTACATGTGCTGTTTTCATTCAGTGTGTGTACCAATATGGAGGTAACTAATTTTGTTCGCCTACATCGTGCTGCGTAAAGGGATTGAAACCTATGGGCAGGGGGTATATTCACTGGGGTGAAACATACAGTCCCGAACTCGTAATAGAACTAAAATAAGGAAAATCTGAATAAAATTATGGCCTAACCCTAACCTGATACACACACTACGGGAGTACCGTAGAAAGTTACTGAACTAGAGTTGAAAAACCAGAATGTTTACGTTTTGGCATAAAAGCTTTTGAATTTTGTAAAGAGCTTGGAATGAACAGTAAATTGATAGTTCAGTCAGTGCCCATAAGCTCTTCAGAATCCTGTATTTATATTGATTAATATTGTTTTTTTTGCAATATTTTTACATTATGATAAATTACTATTGTGCATATATGGATAACAGTTAATATTGTTTATTACAATATTGTTTTATTTTTTAAAAAATCAATAAACACATAAAAAAAGAATCCTAATTAATACTATTCTATGTACAATTTTAATAAAACTCTTAATTAAGCTTTTTTTTCAGGACCTATCTCCAACTTGCCAAGACTTCAAATTCTTCTCATTGTGTGACAAACTATGCATCTATATTTAAAACTGTGTCTGATAGGGGACTTCCCCCTCCTACACCTGCTCTCTTGTTATCATCGTATGCCCATATTTTACCTTTTCCACCCTACTTTGAAGATCTCTATGAACTTATGGATATTATTCTGGTGGGTGATTCAATTTTTGATCCATTAATTCTGTAAAATTTTGAACTTTAATTCGACATTGTACTTCTGGCAATTCTTATATATGATAAGATTTTTGTAATTATCCTGACGAGAGGAAAGCTGATAAGATGACATAATCATAATTATGGCGTACCACATACTGAACAGTGATTACGTGAACCACCCTTCAATGACGAGGAGTCCAACAATCCTCTCGCACATTACTATCCTTGGAAACCATTGAACCCACCTGCACAGGGTAATCAGAGGTGTGGTGGCTAGTGTATTTCTAATGCTTGAAACTTTGCTCTTGCATTTCTAATGAATCTAAGATGGAAATTTTTTAACCAGATTTTATTTTCCCAGATGAATACAGATCATTATAACAAACCTCTCAGTGATCAAATATTATCAAAAGTTACGAGGAAACTATATGAATTGTTTGAGAAACTTCACGATACGAGAGAATGTCTCCTCATACTGACACCTCATATTCAACGACTACTATGCCAAGCTACTGTGCCTGCAGTCAAGTTTTTACTTCATAATTTTGAAACTTTGTCAAAAGCTATGGGATCGAAGGCAACTTGCAATGAGATTTTCCCTCATATTCTTGCCTTGTATGAAGCATCTATAAATAAACATACAGAGAGAAAGGAAGATAATTTAAGCAGTGAGCCTGAAGTTCTCAGGTAAAGCTTTTTCCAAGCAATTTCTCGAACACTTAGAGAAATTGTGAAGTTTTTTTTTAATTACCGCATTTCACACCACCTTTCAGAACAATGCTGATTTGTAAGGATATGTACCAGGTCGGGGTTAGGCCCTAATTTTATTCCGATTTTCCTTATTTAAGTTCTATTACAAGTTCGGGGACTGTCTGTGTTGGCCAAGTGAATATACCCCTGCCCATAGGTTTCAGTCCCTTTACACAACTTGATGTAAAATAGGTGAACAAATTTAGTTATATTCATGGGTTCATGATACTATATAACTTTGAGATTCTACATTGCCATCTTTTTTCAGTGAATCTGACATTTCAAAATCTTTCCCAAATGATGAAACTGGAAGTGATGATGCACAGGCTGGCACAGAAGACATTGAAACTGTCAGTTGGCTCAGTGATGAAGTTGAAGAAATAAATCTTAAGACTAAAATAAGGTTGGCAAGCATATTGCTTTACTCATTACCTGGGAAGATAGGATAGGATTTACATATTTATTTCGGGGGGAGAAAAGCCGATAAGACAACTTAAATATGACTACATCACCAATCCTGCTGTTTTTTGTTAAATCATGAGTTATGTCTAACTTTAAATAATAGTGAAGCATCTAGATTTCCAAAAAATATGCCGTTTAGATTATTGGAAATCTAAATTAATTGACAATTTGGAATCCTTGAATATCAATCTATTGCGATTTAGACAACTCCAATGTGGTCCATTCGTTTAATTGTTGAAAAATAATATTTATATTCTCGTAATTCTATCAAATTCAGCTATGAAGTCAATTTTACTTAAGAAAAAGTAAATTTCCTGATTTTTTTAGTTTACTTTATCAAAATATAACCAGCAATTATTCCATATACTTCATAGAAAACAGAGATTATATCTCTAGTTGGTAATTAACTCACAATTTCAGAAAACCAGAAAAACAATCCAGGGATACAGAATCAAACAATGATGAATATGATACAACTATTCTGGCAGAATTATATAAGGAATCGTTTCTACTACAATTAAATACAAGACTTGGTTTGAAAGTTTTCATAGAAAATTTACCAAGATGCTTAGCTGATGCCGTGGTTTCGTATGAATTTTCTATTTCAGGTATTGAAGTTAGACAACAATAGTTTTTGCTAATGGGGTTCCTCTGCCACTGGAATGTTTCATTGGGGTTGCCAGAATACAGTTCATATATAGAACACTTGTCATAATAGTGATCATCATTCTTTCTGCTCGAACCATGGCAGTGGTTGTTTGTAATCACAATGGCTCTGGCTCCAGATCAACGGTGTATTTAAATTATGACTCCAGATATGAGAGCAGTGCTTCATTTCATTTACCCCTGAGCTGAGCTCCACCTGGCTGTTGCCACTACCACAAATCATCAGCGCAAATGTAGTAAGCTTGGCTCCAGCTACGGTAAAATACCACGGCTCCAGCTTCGGCTCTTCAGCTCATTCTAACGATGTAATTTTCTTTTTAGTAACTGCAAAACAAAGTATCTGTTGGTTGATGCAAAGAATTGGACCAACTTTGACATCGAAATATATTGTTCGACATTTATTCAGAGTTCTTAGCAGATGTTTTCTCTTCAGTGAAGGTAACATGATCATGCTTTTTGTTCGAGCCAGTAAAAAAAATTTCAAGATTGTAGGTAACACACAATTTTTCTTGGGAAGGGAGGCTGCAGCAAACAAAAGCATGGACACTCAAAGTCTAATATTTGATTAAGATTTTAAAGGGTCGAGATATTTATTTATTTTTTGGGGCGTTTTGAATCGAATAACAAATTATTAGAATCAGTTGAAAAAAAGTTTCTTTTTGTCTGCTCTAGGTCAAGGTGAATCTCTCCATTTTTTATGAAGCAATATTTTTAAAATGGATTTCTGACATACCGGTACATACAACACTTCTTAGTTGTTCTCTTCTTCAACTCTTCTTAGTAACTCCTCTCACTTACATAACTGAGTGATGGGTTCTATGTTTTGTGTCTTTGATGATATCAATGAAAAATGTCACATATGATTAACTTTAAAAATAAATTCAAATATCTTCTAGATTCGATTTGATGCAGAAATCATCAGGTATCAGAAAATGTCATTCCTACTTATTGATAGTAACTTCAGTTATTTTTATTTTTACAGGTTCAAAACCTTCAAACTCTGACTGCCATAAACCAGTACTAGATTGTTTGATTCATGCTGCATCATTGTTTGGGCCATCTATGCTGACATTGCAATATTTTGCTCATCTTATACATAATGTGAGAATTCTGTTTCTGATATTTTTTGCATTCTTTCTCCAAGCCAAAGCGTGATAGTCTCAATTTTTTTGCAAAATTATTTTAAATTTGAAAATATTCCAGTTCATTCTGTTATCTATCATTTGTATATTTATATATATAAGTAGGCTAATTTCAGCATCTGACCTGTCCCACACATCTTGTCAGTGGCTGCAATGGCTGCTTACAGAATAGAACAAATCTTTTGTGATAAAAAGAGACACTTGGAGGTATTCTTAAATCATCTGTGTTTGAATGTGTCTGAAATAGAGAAATTATGCCCAAGAGAATTGGAAAGTTTGCGCATGGATGAAATTTTCTAAACTTCATTTGAGATTGACAATATCAAAATTGATTAATCCTGATGTATTTTAGATTTCATCTGCTGCTCACCATCCCAAATATGCACCTCGGCATCAGGCTGCAGTTGAGGCTAGTGTTGCCGCGGTGACTCATTTCATAACTTTTCTCACCGACACATCACTCATGGAACAATTGAAAAGACTTTCAAAAGAAATTATCTGCCCGATATTAGATCTGCTGGCTCGAACTGATGTAAGGTAGGTAGATTTTAGTCATCCCAACTCAGTGGTTTTACCGGATTCCGTGGCTCCCTATTCATATAACGAAATCACGAACACGAGCTAATGTTTAGAACCCTGCCTGAAAATCTGTCCGAGTGAAAAAAGTGACTGCAAAGATTTCAACTGTTATGTCACCTTTAACACTTTGCTGATTGACCAATGTTACAGAAGTAAAACAAGAAACTCTAGGCTCGGGGAAACATTCATTGAAGGGGTTGAATTTTTGACAAGATTTGTAATTATGGGCATTGTGCAGGAATTGTACAATGCTGTTTCCCTAACTTATTGATTTTTTGTGTTTCAGTTTCTACGGAGGAGCCGAAGCTCGTAAATCACTTTGTTTGAAAGTAATTCACATGATGGCGCTATTGCTTATTAGAATAGGGAGAGAGATGTCTCGTCAACATCTTACACCGCTGTTCCAAACATTTTTCAGGTTTGTGATTTTTTTTACAAAACCATATTCTGTAGGTATCTCGGGGGAGAGTAAATTTGATATGGCAATTTAATCGTATGATGAACCACTACCCCTTGTTTATTTACCAATCTAGGTCCATCCATTTATGTATGGGAATAATTAACCAGTTAGTTGGTTCAGATGAATGGACTTCAGATGGAGGAAGCCATAATCGGCCAGTATATACCTCTGTACAAGGACGAGGAGTCTAGCATTCCTCATTTGCAATTTTTTTTTCTAACGGATTTTAAACCTGTGTAACCATGCAGGGTATTAGAGTTGCAATGACAAGTGTATTACCAAGCCTTAGCATAGTGCGCCAACCACCAAGTTCTAATAGGACAACTAATTCAAATTTCAGCAACCTTCCTGAATTTCTATGCTGTGTGTTTTTCTCACCATGACAGTATTCAAAATTATCTATCAAATTTTATTAACTATATATTTCAGCCACTTCTCACATCAACAAATTTCGAGCTCTGAAGTTTCTCATCCAGGCGTGAAATCTCAACAATTGAATCGATCTTTTGATTCAGTAGATTCAGATGCTGTCATCATTCATCATGATATAGATACCAGAACTTTTAAGGTGATGCTTGGTTTATAAAGCATGGAATAAACATTTTTTATGAGTTTGAACCAACAGACCTTTTTTACCAGAAATTCCTTCTACCATTGGATTGAAAAGATAAAAAGTTGCTTGGATTTTGACAGTTTTTAAATTGATAAAAAATAGGGTATTTTTAAGTATAAGTTTATTTCAACTCCATAATCAGCAATAGACGATAAAATCATTGATTATAGAATCGGGAAAGCAAACGAAATCTCAAGTGAGGTTTAAAGCGTACAGATTTTAGGTGGGAAGGTATGGATAAAAGTAGTAGTATGTGTTCGCTTACCCAAAAGTAACTTTTTAACTTTATGTTTGAGATATTATTCCCATTGCAATTATCTGAGACTTCATGGTAATTGTTTTCTTTCACTAACATTTGCACTAATGAACGGCTGCACTCATGGACATGACACCGAAACATATTCTTGCCCACAGATATTTGCACTCATTCTCATTGTACCCACACACATTTCCACCCATAAAAATTTGTGCTTTTCGAAAAATTTAGTTTTGGATGCACTTGGCATTGCTTGTTATTTGGCTGCCTTCCCTATAGCCAGACCCCTTGGGATCATAAACTAATATATTATACTATTATTCTGTTAATGATATAAATAATACAATTGACAAATATTGCTACTAAATAGGCCAAATTTCAAATCTATACTTTGGAATTGAATTTTTGTGACGAAACCTTAGATTTTTTATGTTTTCAAAGGTTGGGAACACTGTTTTGCAAGAGAGTTCCAGTGGAATGAGAAGGCAATTACATAAGTCTTGGTTCAATTATTCGCCAACCCCTTCACCTAACAAGGGAATTCAGGTAAAGTATACTAATATTTCCAGGTTATCCATAGTTGATTTAAGTAATTCATGTCAAGACGATCGAGAAAACAACTGCATTGCTTAATTGCAAATTCTCGGAAAAATATGTGGCAATAAAATTTGTGATGTCTATTTACCTCTAGGAATCAAGATCATTTGACAATGAAAATGCTATTGACAATCTGCAAGAAATTTGGGCGACATTTTGTCCAGAGACTGCTTATTGTTCTTATATCTCATTCACTCGTTTTCTCGGGAATATTTACATGGAGAAAATATTGGGGAAAGATTATGACCATATATGGAAATTGAGCTCCCAACATGAGAAGAGTATGAATGGGGAAAGTGGTCGAGTGAGTGTATTTTATTTTTTTAATATGAGAGAGGAATGCTGGACTAATCACAATGTGAATATGTTTATAGTGGTAAAGTTCAGGTTGAATATGAAAAAAGCTAACAACTGCAAATCTATGGTACAGGAACCACTCTTCAATAGTTAATGGCGAGGGCCTGAGACGTCTAGTAATCATTTCATATCTAAATCAAGTATTTGGTGGGAAAAGCTTAAGGGAGGGTGTGATAGTCTGTCTGGTGGCCAGAGCGCACTTTTAGGGTTTAATGAATTAGGGGTTCCAAAACTGGGGTAGATGTACCCCCTGGGGTACCTTTTGAATTTTAAAGAGGTACATTAGATTAAGTATAAGGGGAAAAAATTTCATAACTTCTGATCTGCCTTGAAATATTATTTTTTTTATCACTCAATGTTAATAATTTAAAGACCTGAGTTTGACAGCTACTTGGAAAGTCACATTTTGATCAAAGTAGAAACTGCAACAACGACTACAGTAACTAACAAGTTCACAGTCCACATGGTTTATTTTGTCCAATCACAACATGCAGTGCAATTTTAGGGATACAGGAACGAATCTTAAATTGCCCAAAGGGTACCAATAAACAAAGCCTTGATGTGTAGGCAATGCGGAACTTAAGTGATTTGTGCAGTAGCCTTTTGCGTTTGGGAAAAATGTGAAATCGCCTTATAAAAAAAACATGACTTGTATAAAGGGAAGATGTAATGCTTTTGCATATTTGTTTCACGTTTTTTTTTAAATCTTCCATAACTTTTTGCTTCCAGTTGATGTCAACCTCCCAATCTTATTCAACACAAAGTAGTTATACTTCTGACATCACAATGGTTGGAAATAAATTGATTGTTGCATCAGAGACTCCACAGGTGAAGTAATATTTTGTTTATGGCAGCATTCACAAAGTGTCATGATGTCTAATTTTTATATTCAAAATTATAACATTATTTTACATTTTCCTCTACATTCCTCTTTACAAATATTTTCTCATTTGGAAAGATATGAAATAATATATTTTCACAATTTGCAAAATGTGACTCAAATCATTGGTTTGCTCAACAAATGGCAAATGTACAAGAACACAAAAGTGTCATTTATTATTTAAGTTATCGAAATACATCTTATTCCATTAAATATATTTAGAATTTATTTTTAATTGAATTCTTTGGTGATACCTATAAATCCTGATGTCTGAAAAAAAAAACATCTCAACTCAAACACATAAAGTGAAATGACGAAAAAGAGCATTATCACACTCATAATCATAAATTCCCATTGCGGTCTGTATTCTGTAACAGTCTTCGCATTACGCGCTCGTTAAAGGGACGTCTTTTCAGCGTATAATGATTATTCATGTCGCGTGAAATATTCAATCTCTGACAACTACAAAATTCTAAAATGTCTTTATATATTAGTTTAATTGTGTCCACTGTCCAACGTAACTCGCGGTTTCTTCTTCTTACGTCAAAATTAAAACATTAGTTCTCTGAAATGCCACGGCGATCGGTGGACATAAAAATATGAGATAAACGGTGTATTTAATTTTAATACGTATTTTTGGAATCTTGCCAACTCGTTATCGCCGTTAGAAAAATCTCAATAACTGATATAAAATCCCGAAAAGTACAATTTTATTTCGTACAATGAAAATGCATATGAAGTATATCATTAAATCAAAAATACATATTCATTGCCGCGATTACGCCACTTGTTAAAAGAGCCAACGTTTACAACGAAAAATGATTTTTCTGTTGTGCAAAGTAATCAATTCGTGACCGATAAAGGCATATTTAAAATGTCTTGCTTTATTAATTTAATTGTCTTCAATTTAACCAGCGTTTGCGTCGACAAAACAAAACAATTTTTTACAATTCACAATTTTAAAATACCTCGGCCATTTGCCGACATAAAAATAAAAATTTGTGGTAACTGCCCGTCGCCTATCATATATTGTTTTGATCCGTATTTTTTCTATTTTGCAAATTCGACAAGTTTGAGATGTGCTTGTAACATTGACTCCGTTCAATCGCAATGCTGACACTCCGATTATTTTTAAAGATAAAACCTCCTGAAAAATCCCTAAATCTGCTGTAAATTCTCATGAAGTAAAATTTATTCCAGTACAATAAAAATTGAAGGATATACTTCGGATTAATTTTCTTATATATCATCACAAACCGGGAAAAAATCGTGTTTTCAACCTTGTTTAATGATAACACGAAAATTTTCTACGACAATTTTAAAGTATTGGATAAAAGGTAAATCCCACCCACAATTAAACATGTTTCGATTTTAGTGACGGTATGTTCCTAAACGGCGACCAAACATAATGTGCGCGGTAGGCACACGAAATTTTGCGACTAGAAAAGCGTTTTTAGACTGTCGCGGGACTTAACAAAACTTATATTGTTTACGGTTTTATTTTCCGTATTTTATAATGCCGCTTTTCAATCAAATTTAGATTGCGGTTTTACTCCTTCTTTTGTCTTTAGAACCTCGCCACCGATGAAGGTATAATAACTCACGAATTCACAATTCCGTGCAAAGTACAAAAATAAAATAATTATCATGTTTATCGTGGCACAAATTTAGAAAGAATAAAAACCGACGTAAGGGCGTTTACGGCCTAAATAACACGCTGATGAAAACATGGGCGATTTTAGCAGAAGGCAATTGCATGCTTTTTCAGTTTTCACATTTCCGTGCGGGTACAAAAATAAAATAATTATCATTGTTCCCGCGGCACAAATTTCTGATTTAAAGAGAATAAACACCAATGTAAAGGGCGTTCACGGCATAAATGACATGCCGCGTTGATGAAAATGAACGGCGATTTTAGCAGAAGGCAATTGCACATGTTATCGGCAACTTTTTCACTTTTCAGAAAATTCCGAAGGGGGTTTTTTTGATCCCGAACCCCCCCCCCCCCCCCCTGGCTGCGCCACTGATCACACTATATACCCAGTTGGGGTCAGCGCCTTCTCCCACATCCCTAGGATAATGCTCAATAACCTCCCAGATTCCTCATTGGCTACACTGTAAGTAATTCTGCTTGTCATGAATGAATATACATGCTTGGTAAGGACATACATTTCAGTTCATTTAATGATGTCACATTTGCACAAGTTGGTCTATGGATCGTTTTGTTATATTGTATTCTTCTTCTTGTGAAAAAATCGCTTTTCTCTTTTGGATCAAATGTTTTGTAATTTTCTGTGGTCAAAGAGTGCTGTTTTCACAAACAGACTCGTTTTTCAATTTGAAGTTTTGTGTGATGAAGTCATCAAAATTTAAAATTCTGCACCTTGTGGGGGTGCTGCGATTGTATTTCAGCAATCTCATGGTCAGCGAAGATGAGGTAGACTGCCAGAACTGTGAAATATATTACATTCGTTTTGCCCTTCATGACCAAATATTTCAGAATTGCTCACTTGATTTACTGTCCTGAATACTTGTATTGTCACTGTCTATGATGGTGTTTGTTTATAAATAGATTTCGTTTTATTCATTACTTTGTAGATAGAAACAAAATCCAATCTGGAATCTGATGATGATATTATGACTACTCTCCTGACATCTAGTGGTGGCATGAACGCAGAAGGCAAACTTGAAGGAAGTGCAAGAAGAAATTTGCAAGGTTAGAATGGAATTTAATAATTGATAATATTTCTTTTTCTGTTCATAAATGGTTTGACCATTGTAATTTGTAATATAACTTGAGATTTAATGCAGTTATTTGTTTACACCAGGGGTTCTTTAAATTTTAAAGTCTTTTTAGAATTTGTCAAGTCTCGCACCCCACCACCCAAAAATAGTAAGATAGTAAGGTGAAACTATGTTCTATTCAAAAACATGGATGGAATGTAAATATCCAAAATAAAGAAATTTAAATATCCAAAATAAAGTGATCAAGATCAAATTGAACAAATAATTTTATTTTGAATTAGCTTCACGCCCCTTCAAAAAATTGTCTCTGCCTTCCTTGTGGGGTCTGCTCCATCGTTTCAGAATCACTGGTTTACAAACTTGCAATCCAGTAATGATTGTTGTACTGTGTTTAAAATCAGACGACAAAAATTGCTGTGCTGTAGTGTGTTGTTAACTCAACCTGACTGATTTTACTACCCACCCGAGCCAAAATTTTTGTCGTTAAAATTTTTTTTGTCGAAATTGGGAATCAAAATCAAAATTTTTAACAAACTGGTGAATCAGAATTTTCTTCAACGCAGAAATAGATAGTAAATATTTTTGACTCCACAACCCTACTTTGAAGGTTGGATTCATGAAGAATTCAGTGTTTCACTAGAATGTTTTCCTCACATTTTTTTCACATGATTAACCTTAACTTGAAACCTTAACATGAAATCAAAACAAAAGTGGACACAGCAGTATAGTGCCATGTAAATACTGACGACCTGCTGGCGAATGTATCAATATCTAACATCAAATTTTTAAATTTTAGAGTTCCCCTCCTCTCAACTGACAGAGAATTGGTTGGCATATTGGGAACATGAAATCGGACTTCCGGAGAATGACAGACATATTCATTTCAATCAGATTGAACTACAACCATTTAGTGGTCACAGTGGTGCAGTCAGGTTTGTACCATTGCTATGAACAGCACACACTATTTAGTATATTGATGCGGTTTAAGGTTTTTAAAAGATTTCACAAAGCTACGATTTCTCGAAGCACAATTAATAATTGATATGGGATATTTTATCGTCTTACCTGTTCTGTCGAATGTTCCCGTTATTTTTTTTTTTATTTTGATAGATGTTTATCATGTCATCCATCAGAAGAATGGTTTGCATCGGGTGGAAAAGATAAACTTGTCAAACTTTGGTCTCTTTGGAATAATAATACAAGTACTGGGGGGAAGAAAGACAAGCAGGTACACTTGTTGTATTTTAAAATTCTGAAACGATAAGACTAGAGATGAAAGTCAATCTGACACTACTCTGTATTAGAACAGGATTTCCATCTTTATGAGATTGATTAGCCAGGTATTTGTGACGGACTAGCAGTTACGTGAAACACTCTAGACCAGCAGTGAGCACAGCAATCATCTTGAATATGATTATCCCCCATAAAATTCAAAACCCACGCAGGGTAATCAGAAGGGCGATGACAAGCATATTCCTAACGCCTAGCATGATGCGGCATACCACCAAGCGTACAAAATTATACCATTATGGCTAACTCTTGGCAATCGCACCTTCGCTTTCGAAAAAGAATTCACATTTACATATAAATTTATTTGTATAGATATATGAAATTCCTTTTTCCAAAAATGAAATTTTTTTGGCAAATCCTAATTCTGATCCAATTTCAACAAAAATAAATCTTAGTGAAATATTGCGACATTTGGAAATTCGTTTTTAATGACTTTTGAGATATCTGTAAAATTTGTGGCACTCTGTATTCCCAACTGGTCATTAACGCAAGTATAAACCCAGTATAGTATCGCTTACCTTACGATATCGGGGTCTTATGTTTACGGTTTTAGATTTAGATGTTTTTTTGATTCGTGGCTGTAAACTCATTAGATATTGTCTGATTAAAGTACTCATATCTATTTCTATTTAGCCTTCAACAACAAATCCATCATTTATTTATAAAAGTCATAAGAAAACAATAAATTACGTTGGAATTGTGGAGTCTGAACAATACATACTAAGTTGTGATGGAAGTATGCATGTGTGGGATCCATATACTGGCCAACAGGTGAGATGTTGCATCAACCAAAAATGTAGTTTAGTAATCCCCATTTCTGAACTAAATCATTGAATGTTGAATAGAAAAACTACACAAGTCACTATTTCCTAATTATGACCATGTTTAAAGCCACAGAAACATATAAAGTAACGGCGCTCCCGCAGTATGTGAACCAAGATGGCGGACACCACAACGTAGTATGTGTACCAGGTTAGGGTTTGGACATAATTTTATTCTAATTTTCCTTATTTTAGTTCTATTACTAGTTCAAGGACTAGCCAAGTGACTCCCCGGACTAGCCTAACCCTAAACTGGTACACATACTACGTTCCGGTGTCTGCCATCTTGGTGCACATACTACATGAGTACCAAAGTAACATGATAAAATGCGACTAGTCCCTGTTACCGGGGTGTAAAAAGCACTGGTTGTGTATTTTCAAGCCAATGTAGCAAAGATTTAGAAATTTTCAGAAGGTGGTAGAAAACTTTGAAACAACCCATCCTATTTGTCGATGCCCAATAAATCTGTCATATGGAACAAAATTACAATATGATGTATGATGGGGTGTCTTAAATTTTACCCTTGACCCCCCTGGAGGCCCATAGATGGTTATCTGGGTTAAAGTTATCATTTGCGATATCTTCATTTATTGAAAAAAATTTATTGTGAATTCTGTAACAGCTGTGCGTTTATTATTTTGCTTCCGATTGTTCGCTTTTTCATTATTGAATATGATGAACAAAATAACGAGTGGAAAATAATAAAAACCCAATCTAAGTATTTTTACTCGAAATGAGAGGGGATTGGAACATTGACAAAACGACTCAAATATGGAGTATATATTAACGAATATTTCCCTATTTGTCTAGGTGAATGTCTACGATAGCACAGATGTTAAATCTGGATTTGCATTAGCTGCAACATTGCCAGCACCTCAACGATATGCTCTGGCGATCACCAATGAAGCGAATGTACGGTTCATTGATTTTAGACGGAAAATTCTTGCGCATGAGTTCAAAACTGTTGCTGGAAATTCTGTCGGGATTGCAAGGTGAGGTTCTCTTATAGAGATTTTATATTACCGGTATATATGTTTGGGAGTAGCGATGACCTAGCGTCACAGCATTATACTTAACTGTGTTCGCATCGCATGTTTCACATTTTGCAAATATTCTGGATCCAGAAGGAGAGGAAAGTCAATAACCTGGCTTAATTATATGGCGAACCACGGCCTCTCGTTCATATGGCGAACCACGGCCTCTCGACCGGATACCAGTCCATGTCGGATATGGGATTATTTCGCCAGTTACTATATTTGTTTTCGGAAGCATGGACTTGATGGTGGAGGAAGCTGTAACTGAGCAGAAGTTATGTGAACCACCCTACGGCAGCCGCTCTGTGGTCATTTAGTATAGGGTCGAGGACCCGAAATCTGTTCTGAAGTTTAAATTCTTTTTGTGTTTTAGTAGTATATGCCGTAATATGGCGATTTTCTTTCTTTTATCCAGGGCGATGTGCACCACAAATGATGGTCAATGGGTTGCAATTGGGTTTTCTACAGGAGTTATATCTATATTGGATGTCAGGAAAGGTTTGCTTTCTATGAGACAAGGACATGATGCTGATATATCTACAATGGCTTCAGTATCTGAAAAGCAGTTTTTGACAGCATCTGCAGATCAGACTGTATCTGTGAGTGCTTTTTTGTGCAGCAGTGTTTGCCAACCAAGTAGAAACTTCTAGTTAAAAGGGATCCTTTATATACTGAAAAAAACTTCAATTTATCTTGAGCGAACATAGTGGCTTTATAGAGTCAACAAATACTTTATATTCCATGTCAGAAAAGGAGATTGTCCATGTTGTTAAAGCCTCGTGTTGTAACCGCATAAATGAGATAAACAGTGTTCACCGTCAAGCGTTATGTTACATTGTGCGAGCACACCACTACACCAGATAGTGTAATGATTGTTCGTTGCTCTCTTCCGTTAATTTTTAAGACTGTCCACCCGGTGTTTCTGTCTAGTGTGTACAATAAATATCCCTAAGAAAGGCAATTAGACCTATTCAAAACAACTTGACCATTCAATTATCATACTGTTTCAGCTCTGGGAAGTGCAAGGCAAACCACAACCAATTTTCATATATAAAACTTATCAAGAACCTATTCATGTGATACAAACATTTAATGATGAAATTATTGCTGGATCTGTTGCAAATAGAATTACTGTTCATAGATTACCAGCAGAAAGTGGAAATAGTGGTGAGTACCAAGGCCAAATGGTCAGTGGTTCTCAAACCGCGCCCCCATTTTAGAATCAGTTGAGTTCCACTAACCACCTAAACAATACTTAGCTAACAATTAGCTACAAACAACAGATGGTAAGGCGAATGATATGTTTTATTCAAAAATTCACTAAAAATTTGAGTACATAATGAAGGAATGTAAACAATGAAAAAATGTAAATATCCACAATAAGGCTGGCTAAATCAAATCTAACAAATATTTTTGTTTATAATTAGCTTCACGCTTCCTCAAAAAACTTGTCTATGCCTTATGTGTGGGGTACATTTGAGAACCACTGGGATAGAGTTTAATTATTTACCCCAAAGAAATATAGGATTCTCATATTCATTCCAAGTCATATAACCTCGGCATGCCACAGCTTCTTGTCCAGTTACTAGTCCATGTCAGATATGGGGTTAGTTAGCCAGTTATTTGTTGTTACATATCCATGAACTTGATAGTGGAGGAAGCCGTATCTGACCAGCGGTTTCGTGAACCACCCTACGTTAGTGAGGAGTCCGGCAACCTCTTACACAAAATTATATTCGCCACAAATTCAAACCTGCGAATGCATGGTAATCAGTGGTGCAATGGCAAACATATTCCTAGCACTAAGCATGAAGCACCTCGATGCATGATGCGCCAACTGCTGATAAGATGACTTAATTACATGGCGAACTGCGGCATTTTGTCTGGTTACCAGTTCATGTTGAGTGTCAGGATAGTTAACAGTTACCAGTGTCAGATGTATCAAATTTGGTACTCCTGGAGTATGCGTACCAAGATGGCGTACACCGGAACGTGGTATGTGTACCAGGTTAGGGTTAGGCCATAATTTTAGGTATAAATGCTACGGGAGTCGCTTGGCTAGACCCCGAACTCGCAGAAGAATTATAATGAGGAAAATTGGAATAAAATTTATGGCATAACCCTAATCTGGAACACATACTATGTTCTGATGTTCGCCATATTGGTACACATACTTCAGGAGTACCTCAAATTGATAGGATGGGTGTTTCAAGACAATGCAGACGGAAATAATCCACTTCGTACTTTTGAGGCATTCAAATGCTGTTTAATTTATCAGTAAATTCAAAGTGAACACTATTTCCACGTATTCAGGGATGAATGATCCAAAACAGATATCGGAACCTCGTGCAATGTCAAAATTCAGATCTGATTCATTCAAAGGAGTTTTGACTTCATTTTCAGTGCTCCCAATGAAACGACAACTCTTGGTTGCTTCAGACAATGGGAACATTAAATTAATGGCATGAATAACGCTTCTGCACCATTTTAAATTAAAGTAGTTCATAAATTTATTATTAGATTCTTCTGTTTTCATGGTAATATATCACTGCAGATGGTCAGTCAGTCAAATACATAACACATTTTTTTTAAGTTACAAATAGTTTCATCAGCTAATAGCAAAGTATTTCCCTTCCCCTGAATTCGGAAGCACTCCATCTGAAATGAGAAACTGGGGACTATGCTATATTTTGCAATAAAAATGCTGCGGTGGTACGTGGTTAATGGGTTGCTTCACAGCATGGTAAAGTCCTGGTCACGTGAGCCTCTTTGCCCAGGCAATCTAGAGAGCCGACTATCCCGCTGCTTGACTTATTAAGATCCTTCATTTTTGCTAGATCATTAACCAGCTAAGTTATTTACTTCAAGTCTGTGCATCTAAAGCGAATCAAATAATCAATACTATACTCTTGATGAATATGAAGATTCTCTTCCGTGATTATGTAGCTTTTCAGCATTAATCCTTGTATCCTAATTACTTGGAGATCTCGTTAAAACAGGGGTCACCAAACTTTTTTGACCACGGGCCGGGTGTGACTCAAATTGTGTTGAAACGGGCCGGATAAATATTTTTGTCAATGCAATACAATAAATTCACAAATGTTGGGAATATCGCAGAATATAGATCGAGAACATCCTAGGAAAAAAAATTAACAAGATTTCTATATCTAGACAACTATCCTGAGTTTAGCTGTTATCAAAACGTTGCTGTCATGAATTAGAAATGTTACAAAATCCGCGGCAAAAAATGTACGCATCACGTCTGCTAAGTACCGTTACGCCGTGTTGAAATACCGCTCATAAAAACGACTGCCTGCTGTAGCTTGGAATTCTATGAAATTTTGACATAATTTAGATAAAATAAACAACTATTATCTGGTATTTGAATTTTTTCATTAGCGCATAAATTTCCCAACATTCGACGCTTTTAAAAATTACGCTCCAGTTATACGCAGTGCAAATTATTGATATTTTCTATGGACACCAATAAAATTTATATGGACGTGTGTATTTCTTGTCTAACTTGATACTTACCAATTTTTATGAAGTTCGTACAATCAGAACATCGTTAATTATTACCCACAATGAACCACTGGCAAACTATCATGCACAACTCCAGCGTTTATTTGCGACGATCTTTCGGCGGTGTCAATGACCGTTGCCAGAATAAAATCCTGAAATTATCTCAATATACCATAGATGTGACGCACATCGAAAGATTAGTGATTGATATGTGTCATTTTTCCATATTTAGTACAGTTCTTATCAAAAAAGTAATACAATCATTATAGAAAAAATTGGCTGTTGGGCGGTACTAAAATTCCGATATCTCCGTTAGTTTTTATTTAAATCGGATGAACTTCAATTTTTTTGTAACATACCTACATAAATATCCGCATTAAAGCAGTACAAAAGTTAGTGTGGCTTTTGAAATTGGAGCGGTAAGCGAGGGATTACAGTACTGTTAGCACAAAATGCACATTCGGCGTTTATTTTAGCACGAAAAACAAACAGTTTCGTCGAAAGCAAGCGCCACGAGTGTGTATCGCAGAAAACGTTACGTACTGGTAGCATTCAAAGTCGCAAAAACGAAGGCCTTTGGCAGAGGAGGAAATGCAGCACATGTCATCAGCATAAAAATATAATTAATAATTTTGTCATTTGCAACACACCCAATGGCCTCTTGATTTAACTTATTGCATAGCATCTGTAGAAAGACGTTCGAATTCATATGAAACACCAAGAAAGGATTGGTTGAAATCGGAACAGGGTCCAGAAAAATTGGACGACTCTCACGCACGAATTTTCGAATAGCAAATAACAATGATTTAGTGAAAACCAAGCCAGTAACTTTTGATAAAAACATTTGAATCAATTTAAATAAACAGTTTGTTCAAAGTTTGCACCCCTTGTAGAGCGTCCATTCACCACAAACAATCAGTATCATAATCCGGATTGTAGTTAATCCAGTACATCATTCATTTATTTCACTATTCAGTGATAAAATTTATTACATTACATTAAACGGCATTCCCGTAGTATGTGTACCAGGTTAGAGTTAGGCCATAATTTTATTCCGATTTTCCTTGTTTTAGTTCTATTACGAGTTCGGGAATGTCTGTGTTAGCCAAGAGAAAATATCTCTTGCCCATAGGTTTCAGTTCCTTTATTTACACAACTTGATGTAAAGTAGGCGAACAAAATTAGTTACCTCCATTTTGATATACACACCAGCCATGGGCAGATGGTTCCAAAATCCACGGAATACCCAAAAAATCTCTAATGATGCGCGTGAGTTTCGCAGGGCCAATTTTGGTACTATCTTCAATTGCTTATGTCAGAAGTACGTTTTTATTTAAGCCCTGAAAATCTGTTGACCGGTAATCGATATTTCCTCAAGTTCTTCCTGTATTTAAGATGTTGTTCGGCAGTCAACAATGCGGCAATGCGTTACCGTGCTTATGCGCAGCATAGCCTCATATAGCTTTATGGGAGGCTTCCACCAGAGCATGAAAAAATTAGGATTTGGAAGTTTTACCAGATTTGTTCATGGTATTACTTGATTTAGTTGCTTTATTATTCCGTTTTTGGTAAACATTCTTCTAGCGATTAAGTCCAGGAATTTTCGAAACATTGGTCTTTAGAAATCGAAACGATATTTTTTCTTCGAAACGAAATACAAGTTTTTCACAAACTGTAAAACATGGCACCAGTATTACGCATCGAATTCAATGCATATTGACAGTATATTTCCAAGGATTAGATTTATAAAGAAGAAGCAATGGAAGCTAATTTGAGAAAATGAAATGATGATACAAAGCACCTCATGGAAGTTGTTATTTCCACAAAGGGTTTTGCTTGATGACAAAACAGTGACTAAATAGCACGAGAATAATACGAAAACAGATTGGCAAGTGGAATTATCACATGTAAATGAAAGAAAACTTGTGTACAATTACAAAAACGTGAGAGCCTATATCATCTTTCTTTTAAAAACGCGAGGGCTCTACGTGTTTGCCTATTAATTAAGCTAGACCTCAATTCACGAGAAGTTAAGGTTGCTGAAACTGATAGGTATTTAGGCAAGTGCAGTTTTAAGTATTCTGTGGCGTCTTCAGCTGCCGCAAAACCATAGCGGTATTTCCATACCTTGGCTGCTACGGCCAAACCTATGGCGACTGACTTTTTAGCTGCCACAAACCAATGACGAGCTGCCGTTACAGCGGCAGCAAGTTGAAAAGTAATGGCAGGTAAAATTTTGCTGCCGTAACCACGGCAGGTGGGCGTAAAGAGAGGGCTGTCTCTCATGGTGGCAAATATTGGGTAAGTTGGAACGTTTTTATTATGGATACAGTTTTGATGGATTTAGGGTTAGGGATTAAGTAGATATAATTGGACATGATCGATTAAAATCTGGTTCATTAATTTGTGTATATACCGTTAATCTTGATTACTGAATAGCGCTATAAAACCATGGCAAGAGCTGCCGCGGTTCTTTCGTGGCAGGAGCTGCCATGAAGTGGTAAGAACTGCGCCTCTATTTAGGGGCAAGCTGTGACAAAATAGAATAACATATTTTATTATCATGCAAGTAGATCAATGTTAGTAGACTTGCATCAGGGTCGGATTTACTATTAGGCGAGGTAGGCTGGAGGCCTTGACATTAATATTAATTTTACTATTATTCATTTTAAGTTGTTTTTAGATTTTAAAGGCTCGTTCCAGAATAAAACCGGTTTAAAATTATATATATATATATATATAAACTTCCTATATGCTCAATTGTTTTATTTAGGTTAGTACTTGCTGTCTCACATATTTACCGTTTAATAGAATAAAAAATAAAATGCGGTCGAATAAATATATTGTATTCGAAAAAACTCTCCTACTTTAACCATAAAAACAATAGAAGCTAATTTGAATTAATTGAACGCGCGTCTCGTGGGTAAAAACGAGGAAAATGCTGTCGGCTATTCTAGTGCCTCGACTTTTTTTTTAATAACCTTGAATTTATTATTGAAGTGTTGCTAAATTCAACTTATTTAATCTACTTGGATAATTACAGTGTATTGCCTGTGACCTAAATATCGGTGTGATTCCAGGATGTATTATAAAACTGTGCTTAGTTTTTTTCGTTAGTTATGGGGAAACGAAACAACTATCACTAACAACTTTTTCCCTCACCTGAACACGAGTCGGAAAAAAAGGTTGAGAAGCATCGTGGCTTCGAACTACATTTTTAGAACAGGCATATCATTTTAAAAATATGCACGACCATTTTTAGAATAGGCACAGCCTGGAGTGAGCTTCATTGATTTTTCAGGGCATAGTTTTTTTTCAAGAGGCTTATACTTCTGAATGGGCATGGGGTTTGGGCTTTTCAGCTTGTGTAAACCCACATTCAAGAGGACCGAGCCTTTCAAAGAAGAATAGTATACCTTTCTAGAACTATATATCTTAGCATCTGTAAAAAGTAGATTGAAATCATGCGAAAAAAAGGTTGAAATCTAACAGGGTTCAGAAAAGTTGTACGACTCTCACACACAAAATAAATTAATTCAATCAATGAAGCGGAAAAGCAAATGACAATGATTTCATCAACACTAAGCCAGTAATTGTTTAAAACATTTGAATCGATTTAAATAAATATTTAGTTCAAAGTTTTTATTTAGTTCCATTTTCCCCAAATTATTAGTTCATCAGTTTCCTAATCCAGATTGTAGGTAATCCAGTGCATAATTCATTTGTTTCATCATTCAGTGATAAAATTTATTACATTTAACACCTTGTTACAAAATGTTTGAAAAGCATCAAATGGGGGAGATTTTGGAATGCCGAAAAAGTCGCTAATATAATAACGTGTGTGAGTTTTGCAGGGCCAATTTTGTTAAAATCTTCAATTGCTTCCTTCTGAAGTATGTTTTTATTTAAGCCGTGAATATCTGCCAGCCGGTAATCGATATTTTCGCAAGTTCTTACTGTATTCAGGACAGTGCTCTTCAACAGGAGTTCCGCAACACACGCAGTGGGGTTCCGTGAGTTTATAGGGTTCCGCGTAAAGGAAAACCTGACTGCTGGGCCAGTAAAGTTGCAAAAAATGATTATTCTCCTTTTCCGGTTTTGGATGAATTTCTAAGTGCGCAACAGCAAGAAGGACTCTTAGATATCCGTAATGATATTAATTCAGAGAAAACCTTCAAAAAACATGAGAAGGAATATTTTTGGATTTCTCTTCACAAAGAGGGTACAGCCATTGCAAAAGAAGCATTAAAACTTCTGTGTCGATTTCCCAATACCTATTTGTGTGAATCAGCATTTTCTGCTTTAACAACTAATAAAAACAAAAAAGAAGTTTTTAAAGAGTGTAGATATTAACATGAGAACTGCTTTGAGCGACGTGGAGCAACGATTTAAGTAGATTGCAAAGGCAATGCAAGAACAATCTAGTCATTGAATTTCACGCTTGTTACCTTCTTTCTGTTTCGTTGTTGAAGTAGAAATATGTGAATTATAAATATTTCGTGTTATGAGTATTTCATGTTTTATTTTTGGTATTTGGGGTTCCATAAAAAACGAAAAATGATATCAGGGGTTCCGCAATAACAAAAAGGTTGAAGAGCACTGATTTAGGATGTCTCTCGAACTTCGATAATTATTTTTTTATTGAACGAAACCGTTCACAAACATAATTTACGATTTGAAACGGTGTTATAACAACTCGACATAAATGGAGGGCAACCTAAATTTTGTTTTAGAATCACCGAAAATACATTATTTTAAACACTGTAAATGGTCGGCAAACTTTATGTACTTACGGGCCAAATTTACACATTTCCGGTATTGTGCGGGTAGTATAATATAATGGTTGCATCACAGATTAAGCTGCTCACAGCAATATGTGTATTTGAACGTGCATATTACACGTTTTGCATTGTCTCATAGATGAGCATTGACGCAGCCACAGCTGTCGGGGTCGAATTTCGTGATTGCAATTTCACGTTTCGTAATGACGCTTAACATTAAATCCCGTTATAACTGCAATGCTGACTTAGAATATCAAGCAAACTGGTTTTGATATACGCCAAAAACAAAAATATTTTTCTGTTTAGGCATCTTGGAATGTTCGACTTCCCTCCTAAAGTTTAAAAATCAAGATAAACTTAACTTATATATACTGTATTCACAACCAGCGATGGGACGGTCATCAAGTAAACGACATACAACTGACGCGACTAACTACGAAACAAAATTTTTGTTTTAAGCAATAAGAGTGGGTCGTTCGAGGACCGCAAAAAATTAGTTCGCGGGCCTCAGTTTGTTGACCCCGGCTTTAAGCCAACAAAATTACGTTTTCCTGCCACAAACTTCATGCTAGGTTGCCCTTTGAAACAATTAATGTCGTCGCTGAAGATGAAACAATGTAGATTGTGTGCGTCAAATTTTGACTATTCTAAAACAATTGCCGCGAGACTTGAATCATGATAAATATTGGATTCTGATAAATATAAGCTTATCGATGTGAAGTATGTCCTATCAATTTTTCATTTTATCTAATTCTAAATAAATGACGAATTTTTTAGATTTTATCGCAGATTTTTGTGGATTTTTTAACGATGTTATCGTAAAATCAGAGTGACAGCACTGCGATGGAGCAGATTCAGTGTTGCACAATGAGAATATATACTCTCATTGGTGTTGCAAGAACAGCTGGAATTTGACGAACTTGCTAAATTGTAAATCTTTATATCAGCCGTTTGTCGTGGTATTTAATGGTATTATAGCATATATGGTTGTTAAATGAATGTGATGTTACCGTATATTGCTAATTTGTAGATTGGCTCTGACTTGCAAGTCACCCGTTCACCCTTCAGCTTCAACGCCCACGTGAATGAAGATGCGTTAAAAATCTCTATATGTTTTTATTCGTAAATTTCCACAACACACAGAATACAGTTCTTAAAACATTTATCCACCCTAGCTTAGAATGGTTTACATCGTCTTCCCTCTATCGAAAGATATCGGAGTCGTATTTATACGTTGATCATAAATCCAATTAAATGCTGTAAACGTGAGCTCGTGATTCACGTTATAAACAGAAATTCCTATTATCTCAACAAGGGTAATTATGTACATCGTACGGATGGGAACTTAGATATAATTATTTCAATCAGTGCCAAAGGTCTTGAGAATATAGATTTTAATTTGATAATGACTGGATGGAACCTGTTATGTTCTTAAACCTGGTGTAATTTGATTCCTACGAAAGTCTTTGTTCGAATTTTGGGAAAAATTAACTTTGTTTTCATATTTTCAACATGAAATGGGGTACATTTGGGGGTTAGTTGCTATATTATCTCCCCATCTTACTAACTGGAAGTTTAAAGATTGGGCACCCTCTAATAAAGTGGAAATATATAAAAAAAATACAATACACAATGCTAAAATTAATGATATAGGTCAAAAAAAATATTTACATGTATATGATCTACAATGAGACACGACATTGAAATAAAGAAGAGTTTATAGAAAGAGTAAAGATTGTAAAGTAGAATTACAGAAGGATGGCGTATTTTTATTTTAAAAATTTTGGTTTGGTCGGTTAAAACATATTTTCAATTTAATGTATTTCGCTAAGTTAAAATACTTATACTCGCTTTATCGCATTGTTACGATTTTGTCGACCTAGTTGGTCAATATATGCTTGTCCCATGTCGGGAAGAAAAAAACGCATTTTTAAGTTTATGCCATCTCAGGGCTTTTTTGAAAAAATAACGCTTTTGGATACAATTTTTGTTTAACGAGCTTATTATTTCACCGTTCTATATGACGGCTTTGTAAATAATTAAAAGTATGACTCGCTCGAATCTACTTTTAGAAAGCATTTTAATTCTAACGAAATCTATTTAACCGAAAAGGAATGCTAACCACAAATATTCAATAATATAAATCTCTTGAAAGGTTTTGAAATCGGAATATTCAAAGTTGTTACCATTAATTGATTTATAAAAATTGAAAGTCGATTGAAACGCCATGTATATATTAGAAAAAGAAGTACTTTACCTTAGTATTAGTGGAAGAATGAAAAATGTCTGTCTCAATGAGAAGAAAAACCTGAAAATCATGAAACAAATTGTAAAATAACATGCTCCTGATCTGTATATCCATTAGGTATGCGCGACAATTTCTCTATTGTTCGGAATAGAGCGCGTGATTTACCGTAAAACAGTCCATAGAGTTCATTGTTTTCAACAGTTCGTTTTTGATTATGTTTTTCACCTCGAACATATATCATGTTCTAAAAGAGTTCATTTCGATCGATGTTCAATACAGTCCATATTCATGATTTTAACGTTTCCAGAGTCCGTTACCATAGTTCAACTGTTTTCAATTGAGATTATTGTCTTTTCATAATGTTTCTGATTATATCGGCTTGATAGCAATTTGCTACTTCAATCGTTGTTCCAGGCAATTTGAATCTCCCCGACGTTCGTAAGTTCGCACGTTTTGTAGAGACGGTTTTCGGCAATTGTTGAAAACTTTCGCTTGGTCAGCTTTTTCGTTGTTCCGTCAAATTGTTGCCTGTCCTGATTATTGTCCGTTGATCTGGTCCGTTTCAGAAGGTTAATTCAAGTCGGTTTTGTCACCATTTATAGCATTAATATGATTGTTAGATGAATGTGATGTTACCGTATATTGCTAATTTGTAGATTGGCTCTGACTTGCAAGTCACCCGTTCACCCTTCAGCTTCAACGCCCACGTGAATGAAGATGCGTTAAAAATCTCTATATGTTTTTATTCGTAAATTTCCACAACACACAGAATACAGTTCTTAAAACATTTATCCACCCTAGCTTAGAATGGTTTACATCGTCTTCCCTCTATCGAAAGATATCGGAGTCGTATTTATACGTTGATCATAAATCCAATTAAATGCTGTAAACGTGAGCTCGTGATTCACGTTATAAACAGAAATTCCTATTATCTCAACAAGGGTAATTATGTACATCGTACGGATGGGAACTTAGATATAATTATTTCAATCAGTGCCAAAGGTCTTGAGAATATAGATTTTAATTTGATAATGACTGGATGGAACCTGTTATGTTCTTAAACCTGGTGTAATTTGATTCCTACGAAAGTCTTTGTTCGAATTTTGGGAAAAATTAACTTTGTTTTCATATTTTCAACATGAAATGGGGTACATTTGGGGGTTAGTTGCTATAGTATTGCATTTATTTTGTCATCAGTCGACACGACTGCGGGTTACGCGGACCAATGACATAAAAAGTCATTGCGCGTACGAAGATCAATATGGCATGACATTTCAAACTTTTGTAACGGTCATGGATTAAGTATTTCGCGCAACAGATTTTTTATCAGCTAAGAAGTCAGTGATGTTATCGTAGCGTGTAGGTCAGTAGTTCTCAACCTGTGGTCCGCGTACCACTGGTGGTACGTGGGAGCTTTCCAAATGGCACACGAGCAGCTTTTAACTATTGCAACAATAACTTTTGAGTTGGCTAAAATATGGCTGAAACAATTTTTCTTCATCTCACATGTTTAATGTATTTGCTGAAAGGGTTAGGGTTACCATTCCTTGTCCTTATAGAATATAGATCGTCCTCGTCCGATACTACCCATCTAAATAGAAACGAGACGGCCATGTTTTCAGCCGTTTTACGTGTTACGTTCACAATGCATCTGAATTGAGAAATCGGCAACGAATGGAGCGTTCTTTGGGAGTGGTCAACGCGTGTCGAGATACCCCAATGAGCATATATATAGCGCCTTGATACATCATAAGGTTGTTATTATTGCTATCTGATGTATGTGTTGGATGATCGGCATAATCTTGGGTTTTGAGGCTAATTAATTTGACTAGGTTAGGCAGTTCTTGATAGCGGCTAACGCCGACCAAAGTATATTCGTCTTAGTTTTGCCATAATTCGATTCGTTTTGCGATGATTCAAGACTTTCAGCTCTGACGGTAGACGGCGCAAATTCTCTCGCGATTCTGCACGCAATTAATACTGCATATAATTAACACATTGAAACTTTGCATGGAGGACTAAAAATGGATGTAGTGCCACATAAAATACTACCATAACGCGTTGATTGTGCCATTGTTCCCTACTACAAAAGGGGGTTTTGTCGGTGGTACGCAGCCAGGGTAAAAACATTAAAAGTGGTACGCGGCTAGTAAAAGGTTGAGAACCACTGGTGTAGGTAGACTGTAGGCTATTTCATAAGCCGTTGCATGTAAATTCACGAGGCTCTGAATGCGTATCTTAAACCTCGTTCTTTTGTTAATCCTGACTGCACGCACCCCTGTAAAATTCCTGGAAGATCGTCAAGATCGGCTCGGATACCACGGAAGACAAGAGAGCTATGCTCAAATATATGGACATTTAGAATAAAACGAAATATATTATCATCACTGCACCGAAAACCGTACGGCCCGTACCCTGCGCCTTCGTTACGGTAATCTGCACGAATCTGAACAGTGAAACAGCTACAGTGAAACTGACTTACTAGTACTTGGGTACAAATAACGGTACCGGTACAGGGACTGTCATAGCTCTTCCCTGTCCTGTGGTAATGATCTTTTCTTCTCCATCCAATTTCAACGTGAATTGAAATACCAAGTGATCCGAGTCACTTCTCATTACGGTACCAGGCCGAAATAAGAAGAAAATATCGATTCCTCGATAAACATATGCGGTACGGTATCTCACCAGTAGGCTACCTGATATTCGGACTATCGCCGTCGTGAGAGGCTTCACGTAGGCTCTGGCCGGTTACGACTATATCCCCCATCCCAATCATGTACCCGAAGAACGAACTGGGTGAACTATTCCCATACTTGACAAGGACTTGTAACCAGACGATAGGCCATAATTCGCCATATGATTGAACAGCATTGTCGTCTTTCCTCTTCATGATAAATATGAAAATCCTATGCCAATTCAATTACCACTGAGAGTCGGACAACACTAAAAGGCTGAAGGAAGAAACGGATGAAGTGGAGGAAAAACGGAAGTTGAAGTGTTCCCAAAGGTGAAAAATTAAAAAACACTAAAAAGCTGAACACTAAAAGGAAGAAGTGGATGAAATTTTTTCCGACGAATAATGAGGTGGTTGAATTCACTAAAAAGCTGAACACTAAAAAGAAGAAGTAGATGAAATTTCTTCCGACGAATAATGAGGTGGTTGAAGTCACTAAAAAGATGAACACATTGTTGATTATCGACCTAATTTTGCGCTACCGGCAGACCGGTACCGGTACCGTACCGGCACATGTTGATATTTCAAAGTTAATCTGTCAATCAGCATGCTTCTGTGATTATGCGCAGCATAGGTAGCCTTACAGCTTTAGTTAGATGGTAGACTTTGAACAGAGCATGAAAAAATTATTAAAATGACGATTTCAAAGCTCTGTCAGATTCGGTTCCTTACTGCCTTATGATATCACTTGATATAGGATAGGATTTACATATTTATCCCGGGCGAGAGGAAAGGTGTTGAGACGACTTAAACATACGACTAACCGCGGCTTCTCGTCCGGTTACCATTCCATCTCGAGTATTGGATTAGTTAGTTATTTGTTTTCGGTAGCATGGACTTGATGGGGGAGGAGTAAGGCATAACCGACCAGCGGTTACGTGAACCACCCTACGGCGGCGAGGAGCCCAGCAATCCTCTCGCACGTAATTATCTTCGCATGGGATTCGAACCTGCAAACCCACGCAGAGTAATCATAGATGCGGTGACGAGCGTACGGTATTCCTAACGCTTAGCTCAATCCGCCGCGTAGTTGCTTTATTATTCCAGTATTAAGTTATTGGTATGGTGAATATCCTTCCAATTCTAGCGATCCAATGTACAGATGAAACTAGACAAAAAATATTGGTACAATAACAAAATTCAACTAAGTCTAGTAAATTTCTGTCATTAATGTTTGTTATGCTGTGGGTAAACTGGCGCATGTATATTTACATGTATTAAACCTTTATAAAGGTTTTGCCAGTTTCCCCGATTTTCCCAATCTTCTGTTTGTTCATTGTTTGTGTTTTGTGTATGATTTTTGTTGCGGGAAAATCAAAATATACCTATAGGCTACTTATTATTATACTTATGCTGCATACAAAAACAGAGCAGCACACTCAAACTATATTATTTACAGATTAGCCCGCCTTACTTTTTTCAGCTATTTTTGTTTCGTATCTTTAGGCGTCCACTATCTTAGAAATTAGGTACATTTTGGTAAAATGGCTCCACTTACCAGAATGTTAACATTGAAGAAATTCATCCCAAGAATGCAAATGAGAAGTCTTTCAACGTCAACCAACCTTGAAAGTGATTATTTACATAAAAGCATTTTGCCAAGTTACCATTTTCAAAATTGTCTTCCGAGATTACCAATCCCAAAGCTAGAGGATACTATGCGACGGTACGTGACATCTCTAGAAGCTCTTGAAGGACATCCCGAGATTAGTGCTCATGATATTGAGTCTACGAAACGCGGAGTTTACTCTTTTTTACAAAGTGAAGGCCAAAGGCTGAATAAAATATTGATTGATACAGATAATGCAAACCAACATACTAATTACATCTCGAAACCATGGTTTGATATGTACTTAGAAAGCAGATTGCCACTCCCTCTGAACTACAACCCATTCATGGTAATAAATCGAGACGCAAATGAAGCATTAAATAATCAGCTAGTGCGTTCAACAAACCTGATTATTTCCACATTGCGGTTTTATAAAACTTTGAAAGATGAAGTCCTGATGCCAGAAGTTTTCTACACCAAACAAACAGCGAAGTCACCTCTTGTACAAAACATGGTCAAGTTTCTACCAAATGCTTTCAATCTGCGGTACATGCCAATGTATTTGTCTGGTGCCTACCCATTAGATATGAGCCAGTATGGGAATCTATTTTCATCCACTCGTATTCCTGGGGTTGGGAGGGATCGATTACGGACCTTCCCAAAGAGCAAGCATCTTGTTGTCTTACGAAACGGCCATTTTTATACGTTTGATGTTTTAGATGAAAATAACAACATCCTTCCTGTGGAGAATATTATGCAAAATTTGAAATCGATCTTAGAAGACAAAGTGGCCAAACCTCAACATGAATTGGCTTATCTATCATCAGAAGATAGAGATACTTGGGCGAATGCAAGAGAGCACTTGCTTCAATCTGGTAATGTCACTCAAATTGGATCAATCGATTCAGCCATATTTTGTCTTGTGTTAGAAGATCAGAATTGTGATGTTACAAACATTGACCAAACAACAAGCATGTTTCTATATGGAGATGGAGGTTCTCGATGGTACGACAAAAGCTTTTCCTTAGTTGTTGCAAAAAATGGTGAAACTGCAATCAATTTTGAACATGCTTGGGGTGATGGGGTTGCGGTAGTTCGATACATGAATGAAATTTATGATGACACCATCAATAATCCTAGAGTAACTTCCCCTGATTTCATTGAGACAACTCCCAAAGTTCAAAGGTTAGAATTCAACTTGGATGATCAAGCAAAATCTACAATAGAGAATGCCAAAGCAAGGTATATAGCAGACACTGGGCGTCTGAAAGTTGCTGGACAAAAGTACGATAAAATGAGCAAGGAGTATTTGAAAGCGAAAAAAATTTCACCTGATGGTGTTTTGCAGCTCGCAATCCAAATTGCTCACAGACGTATGTATGGGTATCCAGCACCAACTTATGAATCATCCAGTACTTCAGCATTTAAGCATGGCCGTACAGAAACAGTCCGCTCTTGCACTGTAGAAGCCCAAGCCGTTGCTAAATACATCACAGAAAAAGGTCTCAATGATACAACCAACTTATCAGAGTTGAATACTCTTATTAGGGAAAGCTGTAAAAAGCATAATTCTCTTACTTTTGAAGGAGCAATGGGGCTTGGATTCGATCGACATATGTTTGGTCTGAAATATACAGCAGCTCAAACGATGGGAAAACTGCCGAATATTTTTGAAGACCATGTCTATAAGGTGATGAACCATATTATTTTGTCAACTTCTACGCTTGACACAAATTCCATCGCAGTGGGAGGATTCGCTCCGGTGGTTCCAGATGGGTTTGGCATTGGATATGGATGCAGAATTGACCATCTTGGCTGCAATATCACGAGTTATGAAAAGGATGTTCAGAAGTTTGTTGATACTATAATGGAATCTTTTGATAATATAAGGACTGTACTAGAATCACAGTAAATTCAAAGTTTTTTCAAACAGTATATCAGTTTATATCATGTGTTATTTCACCAAAATCGAGCCCAATAATTTTTGGGAATGTTGAAGTGCTTTCATTTATTCAGGACTAAAGTATGCCAACATATAGGCCTACATGATAGTTGATTCAAATATTTTTATTTAATCTTTGTCATTATTGAGACAATGAACATGTTATTAATAATTGAGGAATGCTATTGTAGTGTAAGGGGTACGACCATGTGTTGCCTACTCAGGTGCATATCATATTCCTCCTCTGCCTAAACTAGTTAATATGAAGGCAATTTGAAGCATTGCAGCAAGAGTTTTACCATGAAATAGACCTCGGGCTTTGATTCTAGCTACGACCTCACACCATAATCACTAACATCAGGAAGATCTATGCTATGGGGTAGTAGTTATTGCGGCATAGCACTAGCTTAATAGCGCCGATTAAAAGGTTGTGCTGGTGCTCTGTTTTTTTCACTTTGTGTGGAGCCAAAATATATGAAATTATAATAATCTATGAACAAAATAACTCATTCTCAGTGAGTATGAACAATTCCAATATATATTATTTATGGCATTGGCAATGTATCAAAAAAATCAAAATACAATAATATCTAAAATTCAAAAATCAAAATATAACATTATTTAAAGTTAATTGTTAAATTTGTCATATTTTGAATTTACTGAAAAATATGATTTGCTGAGAATATATGAAAATCCAAATTAATTGCAAGTAGAATACTGAAGGCCTCTTTATTGATATTCCTAAGTGAATGACAAAAAAAAACTAAATAACAAATTCATTCATTTTTTTTATATCTCAAGTACAATCTTCATCATATGTATTACCAATTTTTAAAATGATATTACCGGTACTTTGCTGCTGGAATAGATTTTCCAGTTTGTTTCGGAGTTTTCTATCCTGTGTTCCCAAAGTTCATATTATCTTGCAAACTATTCTAAAATATTCTCTAAATTTCTTATTTTGGTTTCAACTTTCAAAAAGTAAATTGATTCTAACTTAATTTTACACTGTACTAGTAAATTGTGATTCTTATATTATAGTTAAAATTGTTATATTTGCATATAGGATGAATTTGTAACATGTTTTTTAAAAGTGTTCACCCAAGGTCGCGTAGTATGAGAAAATTTATATCAGAATACAATCCTGAGCTATTCAAAAAATGACTCCAAATCCTTGCTTATAAAAATATTGGCTCTGACCTGAGGGTTGAAAGCTCCAAACTCCAATAAAACCGAATATTTTGGCATGTGAAAGCCTTTTTTAAATGTCTCTTGAGAATGTCACTAACCAGTCTTTTTTCTAGTCACTAGTCAGTGCTTATTTAGTTTCTGTCAAAAATTTTGATTTCAATTATCACCATCAGAAGTACGAAATTCCAATTCAAAGACTCCTGACTGTAGAGAGCTACGAATTCAATATCAATGAAAATATGCCACAATCCCGACTACACAGCCCTGGTTGTGCCTACACTCTTTCTCAAGTAGCTTATAGGGCTTTGACGGCTGTTTTAAACATAACGTAATACAGGGTGTCCATTTACAATTTCAATTTTGTTATGAAGTCCGTTCTCAATATATCTTAACCAGGTTTGTTGTTCATTTAATCAGTAATTGCTTAAGTAATTTTACTTCATTCAATACATCTGTGAGGGCCAAAACAATATATGGTATGGATAAATTTTCTTCGCAATTTAACAAATTTTTAATTAAGACCCTATGGACACCTTATATTTCTGGTTTATCATTACCTGCTCAGTTGTGAATGATGAGACAAGTTAACTTGGTTATCTGCACCATCTTTAAACTCGGGCATGGATTATTTAGACACTAGTTCCTTATGCATAAAATGCATGTTAAATAAACTGTTCCTTTTTAAGGTTTGTTTTCTACACATTGAAGTTCAAATATCAACTAGGTTTAATTTTCCTACTCTGCAATTACGTCACAATATATACATCACAAGCTTGCTACAATGTCAGATTTACTAATTGATATGTCCCAAATATAGTTTGAAATGATGACTGCTAGTCTGCTAATCCGTCCAACCCACTGTCAAAATATATATTTTTGGGGAGTATTTCTACAGACAGCGAAGATTTTTCAAGAATTTAGATAACTTTGTCCAAGTAGATCAACAGAATTTGTGTATGTTCCAATTTTCTATTATAAATTTATTTTCAATAATTTTCTTGCTATTCAATATTCTATTTGATTGTTTTTCTGCAGCATTAATTTTAAATAAGTTTAATTTAGTGTTTACTCTAGTTTTCAAGAACTTGAACTCCATGCACTGAACGATACATACTCTGGAAGTCACTTTCGTCTGTGAGGTGAAAAATGGAATGATGGCTTTGCCTCTTAGGGCTCCCATTATGAAATGAAGTTTTCCAATAGAAGTACATTGATATTGCTGGATTAAATTCTAGATCTTGATTTCAACGCACGAACACTTCCACCGGCTCAAATATGTGAATCAGAATTTTTTTCTGGTAACCAAACAATAGTCTTCAGTTTGCCATATGATTAGTCTTGTCCACTTCCCTCTCCTCCTGGAGCAAATATAGAAATCCTATGATAATGTGATAATACTAAGAAACCGAATGATAATATTAAGAATTCCCATTTGAAATGTAAAAAAAAGTTTGACGCGACATGCCATGTGATAATTCTGTCCAATTAGCTCACAAAACGTTATCGTTCGTCGCCGAGCTCTTATGAAGATGCTTCAAACCAACCAATACCCATAGAAGCTAAAATTAACGTCATTCGCAAGAAAATACTGTGAACTGAATCTATATTCGATATATATATATTTGTTTTTTGTAGAAACATTCACAATACGACGTTTTAACGTCGAGCTTTTCTCTGCATAAACGCGAGAGTAACTTTTTCTGTCGAAACATCAATTTTCCCATACGTTAGAAGCAGGGCTAGGCCACTCAGTCGGGTTTGTATGGTGGTGTTCCGTAAATATGTTTTAAAGCCACGTAGCAGCGAGAACTATCTTTCAATAGATGCAGTTGTAACCGGAAGTGTGGAAATAATTTGCAGTAATTCCCGAATGTTGGAGTATGAAGCATGGCGTTTTTCGACAGATCGGCCGTGTCCACTTGCTCCTCCAGACTCAGTCCAGAGCATTATTTTACTATCTAAACTCTAAAGTAATCTGAATCTTTGAGCATGTGATGATGCATCATCATGTGAAACGGAAAATACTGTTGTGCTTTCCGAAACGCTCTTCTTAAGTTCAGAGATTGTCTTGTTCGGAAAAAGCTTGAACACACTACGTAACTTCTACGTTATGCTGTTTTGGACATTGTGAATCTCCGATATTGGGCCATTGTGCTAGATTGAAAACTATATCATAAATACCGAACTCGAAACAATTATTTGTGCCCACGATGTACCTGCTAATCTATTCTTAAATTACCGTCTAGATTACACTCGACTTTTTTTTATCAGATTATGATGTCGTATAGGCTAATCGATGTGTATGTTCAGTCAATTTTTTATCGTACAAAATTAAAATTGTAATCTGGGATTTTGCCGCGGGTCTTGGGAATTTTGTAACGGCGATAACGAATTCGCAAAATCGCAAGCATTAAAATCAAAACTTGATGTAATTGTACAAATTTATCACGCATTCCAATGTACGCCGATTGTCCTGCTATTTATACAGTAAAAATAATGCTTTTATTTTGAGGTAGGTCGACGAAATCGCGAGTTATGCCGAAATCCTGCAAACGCACGGCCGCACATTTCACCTCCGACGTAGAGCCACAGGTTGGACACCCCTGCTCTAAACCCACGCCAGTCAAGCGCAGAGATTTTACAACAAGCGGAATTTGGTGATCGTTGGTCTTTGCCCTGATTTCGTTGAAAACTTTTCATGTGCCATATCTAACATATCGTGTACAACTAACTTTCCTCAACGTCGTTGGGCATTTGACAACTGCCTGTGATGTCGAAATCTTTTGACTGCAGAATAACTGAAGGCCGAGTATGTTGTACAGTATTCGTAAATCGCAAATGAAATCTGTGTTCCTTGTCCTGCATCTGAATTTATCAGCAGCAACTATGCCTCCGCGTTCTGCTATCGGCCCCAAGAGTATGTCGACTTTCCGAAAGGAGTGGTAGTGATAGCATTTTTGATAATTCGGGTGCGTTTGCGAGTATCAGTGAAAAAATGTTCGTTCTTTTCAATCCTGCGTCTCCACATATGCGTATGATAGCACCAGGTTTAGCGAATGCCAGCAGCAGTTTGGGTAAGATTCAGATATGTATTTTCGTCGTGCAAAACCAATACACGATATGAAATAAATAAAGGCATAAGCTGTTTGGACATAAGCCTGTAGGCCTACTCCACGAAAACAGCCTTACAATGTTGGCGGCGTCACCATTTCTCTTGCCTACAACAAACCCTGCTTATGAGTGGCGACATCAGCAATCCTGCGAAATCTTGGTCAGACAAGTTGACAGCTTTGACGATTCCGAGGAAATACCTCGAAGGTTGCAGACACCATGCTAAACCCGAACCTATCTCAAACGGATGGAAAATTGTTTATGACGTCCGATATCACTTGTTTCATCAGCAAGAACGGGTTTCTTATACCCTCAAGACACATTTCCTCGACTAAGTGATTCGGTCTAACTTGGCATTTAGAAATTTCATAACCGCGATACCGCAATTGTTGTTGTACACCAGGGCTGCACAACCCGTGGGCCTCGTACGACCCGCCAGACTGATTACTGCGGCCCGCCCGGAGTTCGGGATAAGTTGTATAATGTAGGACAAACTATCACACAATAAGTTTATAAGGAAACTTCAATTTTTTTTGTATTCGAAATAGGCTGAAGCAGAGATGGCCATTTCCGAATACTAAACTATTCCGAATACATTCTAAAATTGAAAATAACACATTTTTGTTTTAGTTTATTAAAACCCAGTAAATTAGGAAATAAGCTTCAATAGAAATATCAGAATGAAGCCACAAACCAACAGTATATGTACACAAAGTAATTGATAGTTTATAGCTATCAATAAAAAATAATAGCAACTTGTGACACAGTCAGTTTATTAAAATTATTCACTTTGTACAAATGACTATATGAAAAGATAGCCAAGGAGTTGTCTGACGCTTTCTATCATTGGTACCATGATATTACGATAATAGTCGAGTCTATTGACAAAAATACTACTTGTATTCAGATAGTTGTGTAAATTTTCTGAGAGTAATAAAACTTATTGGCAATACAGGCAACAACAATCGAAAATCCATTATGCCTTTAAAAATTCTAATATTTAAGCCTAGAGTATTCTACCACCTACCAGTATATTTGTATATTAATTTATGTTAACCATATTGTCAGTGGCGGCGCGTCAATAGGGCCAACCGGGGCAATGCCCCGGTTGTTTTTTCGCTATAATAAAAAATATTCGAAAAATACCTCAATATCGGTTGCACCAATGACATTAAACATGATAGGCAACTCTGACGTCACTCCATAAGACTACAGGCAAAACATTGTATTTTATGATACGCTCCAATGCACATATTTCTCGTCGCCTTTCGCGTCCGTTTTCCGCTCGCTTTTGCTACTCGGCGTCTTTTTTACGTGTAGTACCTGCCTTTTTGCGCCTGTAACGAAACAAAATAATTTCTATATCTAAGAAGTTTTGCTTACTTGGAAAGCTGGAATAACAGGCAAGCTGTAAAGAGCAATTCTGGACATCATAGACGTTTTTTTTTTATCAGAGAAGATTACAAACGCGATAGCGGAAAGATTTGTGTGGATCATTTTGCAGATAATGACAAAGTTCAAAGTTAGTAATTTTAATGTTTGCGCTTAATCATTGAAATTTCATTTAAAGAGGGTGTCATACAAAACTGTGCTGCGATACAATTCCATAACACAAAGTTTGCACCTATCGAACTTGCTTTTGTAGGTGAATTTATTAGACATATTACATATTCAGTTAATCGTAGGTAACATTGCTGGTACATAATGCATCGTAGATAGGTTTGTTTAAATTTAGGAATTTAGCTCATAGCCCACTAATTAATATTATCTTCTATGCAGGAGGTTGCAGGGCTGAATTCAACTTGCAGCCTTACCGATCACCTGACGATGCTCATTTAGTTTGGCTCGAGCAAGTCTTCTTGAAATGCTTGTGTGAATGGAAACTACCTATATTTTTTGCCTTCCTCCGATTTTAGACAAATTTATTCTGAGGGATTTCGCATATAATTCTCACTGATTGTTGGCTGTTTATAATTCCTATTGATTGTGAATTCTGATTATAACAATGAGTTGAAAATTTTTTTACCTAATTTACTGGCACCTTTTTCTTGTCAATACTCCAAGCTGAGGTAATAAACATGACAATACATTTATGTAATCTGGAAGCAAAATATGCACACAAATTAATAGTTTGGCACATTGAGATAATACATCATGACAGAAAATACAAGTTAAAGATATGTATGACCATCACATGATAATTAAAATTAAAAAAAATTAATAGGGGCTGTGGAGTATGGAAAGTTCAAGACAAAGAAAAGAACAAATGTTCATAGAACATAGCTCATATATTGTGATGCAACTAAACAGTTGGATTAAGTTTTATTATTTTCTTCAATTTCAAATGCAATTACATATTAATATTTGCATTCCACTATTATTGCAACATTTGCAAGTTACAGTATTTATTATAAAAAATCGTAAAATTCTATGTACAACCATCAAAATCATTTTTGAACAAGCTTTGAATAAGGAAAGAATAATACATACACTAAAAATAACTTAATCTAAATATATGAACCTAAAATTAACAAAAATACTACAGTATAAACTCAATGTTTTAATAATTACATTCGTCCTGGCGTTTGGCATCTTTTTTGTGTCACCAGCATACTAAGGCCAGTCTGAAATGATTTTATAGTACAAACTCTAACTAACGAGGCCACATGATCATGGGTTTATCTGAATCTTTACGAATGTTTAATTAATTCCAGTAATGCAAAAAAGTTACTTTTATCATTCCATGTATAGATCAGTAAAAAAACAAATGACAGATTTTTTCGACAAGACTTTTCGCACTACCTTGCGTGGCATAGGATTGCTTGAATTATTATTGATATTGATTTTTAGTAACTAAGTCGTTGTATAATTATATTAATATACAAACACATGGAAATTTTCTGTTCGAAGTTGGTCTTCGAATTTGTCATATTGACTGCTGAGCTTATTGTGTTTTTTGATTGTATTGATGGAAATATGACAAATTAAACAATGTGCTTCAGAATTTTGTGAAGAGCAGAAATGTTACAACTCCCATTTTCTTCGAAAATGCCACCTTCTTCGTGTAGGGGAAGGTGGGGTACGTTGGGACATGGGGCACAGTGGAAAATCAGCTATCACACTGATACTATATCCGCAATCCTGTCCGCGGTCTGATGTTCCAATCCGCCCTTCGGTGAGTTACAACGTCCCCGCGAACGGACAACGGACGGGTAGAGCGGCGCAAGCTATGGGGTGAAATTGGTTTTGGGAGGTTGAAAAAAAAATTTCACCGTTCCAGTTTTTTCTTTTTTTTAGTTTAGCCTTTCCAACGAGACAAACCATCGTCTGATATTTTTTAGCGTCAGTCCACTGTAAAATATTCCTAACGTTAGCGATTGGCTGTGCCTTCCGAATTTTGCCGTGGGATGGTCTGAAAGTATTTGTTTCCTATGGGAAACAATGGACCGGGGTTCAGTGGGACATGCTCTACAGGGCACAATTCGACAGTGTTTGATACAATAAGTGCTTAGAGACTTGGAGATGCGTTATATTTTGTGTGATATAATGGTTTCTTTCAACCCATGGCTCAATATGGAATATATTCGAGAATCAATAATATTTCCAGATTTAGATTCGAGGAAGGAAATAATCAAATTTTTTTGCAAAATGTTTTGTCAAAATATCTGAACTATTTCAGTTGAACATTGATTTTAAAAATATTAAATCTTCAAATTCGAAGTCTCCCCGTACTTTAGACGATTATGCTGATTAATTGCTTATTTTTAAGGGCATACTTCGTTGAATTTTGACAGACTGACCCATTGTGCCCCAGGGTCTGTCCGATTGTGCCCCACAAGTGGGGTACAGTGGGACACTTGACAGACGTTTTTCAAAGCATTTTGGTAGTAAGATGTGTGTCGCAAGGGAATTTCTTTGTTGCTGAATAAAAACTACATTTACCCCTCTATGCATTAGTCCCGCAAACTTAAGAGAATATGCAGAATTAACGGCTCAAAATATGCAAAAGAAAAAAAGTGTCCCAACCTTCCCCACTTTCCCCTACTTTGCGTTTAATTTAATTACTCAAGTGTTTTATTCAAGTATTCTTTTGCTAGCTTGATGTGTATTCTTAATTGGGTCAAAATGTGGACAAAAAAAATTAATATTCCAAAACTACTTTCAGTAAATTGTTTTCTGTGTGAATAATCAATTTCACTTTAGAAGGTTTGAAAAATCTATTACATTTAGATAAAAAAAAAACTTCCAAAATACTATTACAATTATTGTTAAGCGTTCGAGGGCCGCACTGGAAGTTCTCTGGGGCCGCGAGTTTGAGATCCCTGGTCTAGATTGAAGTTGTTCAAAAAATATATGATAGTATTTTATCATGAATGATGATTATACCCCTTCCGGAATTTCTTCTATAGTACTACCAAAAGTTGATGAACCAAATATAACACAGGTGCAGTGAGGTACCCGTAATCCTCATTTCCAAAGCTGTTTTAAGTATGTCTGGCGTGTTTTGTGCCTTTTTACAAATAAGACCGCTTATGCAATCTTACGCTTTGGAATTTTTAGTTATTTTCCTCAAGCCCTGCAGGATGTGGGGGCCATACACAACTCTACCGGAGGGTCAAATGTCTTTGCATGCCTCCATAGGTTGTTTTTCTATTGCTATTTTCAATTGCATTATATTTCTTGGAATCACACTGTCACTGATATGTCGCCAGACTTCTGATATCTCCCCGTCTGCTATAGTTGTCCTGTGAATAAATAATAGGAAATTGAGATTAGACGAATAGTTGAAAGTTTTGCTTTATGTCGGCTTAATTTCTTGATTGATATACTTACTATTTCTGCTATTGCCTCTTGTGCTGCAAGAGTCTCACAATGCTTAGACAGGTTTGTCCACAACTTTCACATCTGAAGAAAGAGAGGAGATTTATTAATTTTCGTTAAGAATAAATAAAGCAGTCTATATGATTCAGAATGGAAAAGCTAATAAATCCAATATCTCATGTTTTATTTAAAAAATATTTTACTGAATTTTGGAAAATAAACCAACTAATAAAAGGGTTTAGTCAGAAAATTGCAAGCATTCGTGGCTCCAAATACTTGAGAAATCAGACTATACAATATAGACCGGTATGAGTGAAATGTTAGGTGAACTTGTTAACACTTTGATTCAATACGCAAATAAAAGTGAATGCGTAATAGTATGTTACAATGAGCAGCAATCAACAATGAGTATATATCCTCACTGATTAAAAAAATCTAACTGGAGGTGCATGAACTATTTGAAACCATAAGGAGTAAGTAAATATGTAATTTCGGCAAATGGGCAACTACGTACCGTACTGAATTAATAACTTCGTAGTATTTGACAAAGGCTGGCTTTCCCACATGTACTTAACAGTGCGATGCCCGGGTGTGATATACAACAATAGTATTCACCTTACCTTTTACCGATTTCTTTTTACCCCAACTTTCAAAAATATCATTAAAATCGACAACAACTGTCAAAGCAGGCACGAACACCATTCGTGCTACGCCTTGAAAGCAGCACACATCCGCTCGTTTTCGTCTCGTCAAGTATGTGCATTGGAGCGTGCTATCGAATACGATCTTCGGACAAAAATGCCGGAGTTGCGCATCATGTTGTTATATGTCATTGGTTGCACAGACTGTCTACATCTACACTAGCCATATTCTCCCGACATGGTTCATTTTTCGCTCGCAAAGCCTACGTCGACGGGGCGACGCCGATTTTGCCCCGGTTGCTCATTGTACATCGTATTCTCTCTTTTATCTTCCACTCGCCGCGTTTGTCTCGTTTGTTTTCTGTTTCTATTACTAAATCATCGGGGCTAGCCCCGAAATTATGACGACACAATGCCGACGTTTCTTACAACAACGTGTTGACATATTCACGCATTCCTTCTCGTTCGTTGGTTGCTTGAAGAGTTGATAGTTTCCTCGCCCTCGTTTTTGTCGCTCGTTTCGCTATTTGAATCAGTTAGAGACCTTTAGTCCATTTGCTTTCGATTTTCCACATTCCTTTTGAGCTCCTCATTTCTTAGCCTTAGACCTCATAATGAATAAGGTTGATGCACTACTTCGCACTCCGTTTTCGCAGCTGCCGCTGGAACAAAAATTAGAGGTACAACGTCTTGGGCCTTATCAACCAAAAAATTGTTCACTGGAACAATCCCATGACGGAGGAAAGCGTCGGCGTACATTCTGCGCAGAAACTTGGTATAAAAAACACTTGTGTTACAGCGAGGACAAAAATGCACTTTTTTGTTTTTTTTTGCCTACTTTTTGCTACCGCCCGTGACTCACGTTAGTGTAAATTTGGTTTTAGAGATCTTAAACATCTTTCCGAGCGTGCCAGGGATCATCAATCTTCTATGGAGCATCTGGACAATGCAGTAAAATACCGAACATTCGGAAATGTTAATATTGCAGCACAATTGGATGAAGGACGCGCGGTTTCTATTCGTCGGCACAACCAAAACGTCGAGCAAAACCGCCATGTTCTCGGTCGATTGATAGATGTTTTGAAGTTCATTGGTTGTCACGAGCTGTCCCTCCGTGGGCACGATGAACGGGCTGGCTCTTCTAATAGAGGGGTATTTTTGGATATGGTGGAATACACCGCATCCCTAGATACAGTATTGAGAGATCATCTTGACGCCGCAACTGTTTCGAAAGGGACATCTAAGGATATCCAAAATGATTGCTCGACTCAATGTATAAAATTCATTTACAACATTTGGCTCTGGAAATTGAGAATTGCCAGTTCCTTTCGATTCAGTCTGACGAGACAACTGACACCACGTGCGTTACCCAACTGGCTGTGATTTTTCGGTTTGTGAAAGATGGTAAACCTACCGAGAGATTTCACAGCTTTGTACCAATCGTTGATCGCACGGCTTGCGGGATATCGGCTGTACTGAAAGAAGTGTTAAAGCCTTACAACGCGAAGTCAAAATTGATAGCTCAAACTTATGACGGCGCGGCAGTCATGAGTGGGTCGAAACATGGTGTTCAAGTTTATATAAAAGAAGATTTTCCCCATGCGCATTTTTTACATTGTTATGCACACCAATTTAACCTCGTTATTAAAAATATGTGTCTTGATACCCCTCTCGTCCGTATATTTTTTGCAAATGTTTCGGGGTTTTCTTCATTTTTTTCCGTTTCGCCGAAGCGCTCTGACCTCCTTCGCCAGATATGTAGCCGCCGTCTCCCAGCTTGTGCACCAACACGTTGGAACTTCCAATCACGCGTGGTGCAGGGCGTGTCGGAAATTAGGTCTGAGCTCATTGAGTGTTTCAATGGCATTCAGAGCTCTCCGGTTGGGGACGAACGCTCTGTGAGGGAGGCGGCAGGTCTAAAGCGTCTGCTAGAAGATGGTGAGTTTTCATTTTTTCTCCACAATATTCTATCACGTGGATGTATTATACGGCGCATTGCAGTCAAGGCTAATGGATGGAGCGTCTGTGCAGACGTGTATCTCAGACTTTCAGATGCTGTATCTCGTATCCGGGAAACAATAAAATACGACGACACATGGAGTGCTTCTTTACGCCGCGGGCAAACAACACGCAGCGTTTGATTTTGTCTGCAAAGGAATGCTGTGACATTCTGGTGAATCAAATAGGCGATCGTCTGCGCACTGAACACCTTGCCGCGTTCTCTTTGATGAATGTGTGGGTGCGTGTGAGCGTGTGTGAAATATTTCAATTATTTTAGGTGAGTGAACACGTACCACATCTTCTCGGCAAAACCTTCCATCTTATATACATTCTGTACGTTTTAAACCTTATCTAAGGTTTTGTTCGCTCTCCTGATTTCATAATCAGTTTTTATTTATTTATTTTTAGCATTCATTTTATTGTTTTGCTGATTATGGATTCGAAATAAACTTATACTTATACTAACCCCAAAAAATTTTTCAAAATTTGCACGTCAATTTCCCATCCATTTGTTGGCTACTGTCTCCAAATTTACCCCATGATAAACGTGGGTAAATTGGAAAATGAATTGCGATGTATATACACCAATCAAACTTTTTTGAACACCACATCAACTTGCGCGCTCTATGGGTTCCTCATAGATAACACTCTAGTAACTACCTTTGCGGCGTCTGCAAAATTTCTGGACATCATTTTGACGACGCCTATTTCTTCCGCCGACGCAGAGCGAACATTCAGCACGCTGAAGCGTATTAAAACGTATCTCAGAAACACAATGAAGCAAGATGGATTAAATTCCTTGGCTGTTTTATCCATTCACAGAGACGTTATTTCTGGGATGCATGACTTTAATCAGCGCGTTATTGAGCATTTTGCTTCCAAGAAACCGCGGCGTGTTGCATATATGTTCAAGCAGTAGAAGTCTAGCAGCATATATATCTATGAGTGAGCGACGCATGTCCTTATCTTTGCATTAACTTTCCTTTCTTCATAGTAACGTTTTAAACCTTATTTTAGGTTTTGTCTGCTTTCCCGAAGTTTCTGTTAATATGTCATTGTATTTATCTGGATAAATATTGCCTTTCCTTTTGAAAGAGGTTTCAAAATAAACTATGTCTATATTTATTAATCCCTTGACTTGGACCGGTTTTAAAGACACTTTCTTATCGTTAAAAATTGTCGCTTTTGCCGATTGGTGATGGGATGGGAGAACTTACAGCGCTCATCCTGTCCCCGTAGATGGGGGTGACTTGGTACCGCAATAGCTTGCCCCGGGTTGTCAAAATGACCACGCGCCGCCACTGCATTTTGTTATTATGTGTAACATATTGTTGTGTTTGGAATTAGAAATAAATTAGTAGAGAATAGATGACCACCACTGCCAGCGCGCAGCCAGGATTTTCGAAATCGGAAATTCCCATTGCCGCTTGTAACACCCACCGCGATCCCCCGCTCGTTAAAAGAGCCGTCTTTTCAGCGTATAATGATCATTTTGTTACGTAAAATATTCAATCCATGACAACTACGAGATTCTAAAATATCGTTATATATTAATTTAATGTGTCCAACGTAACTCGCGGTTGCTTCTTCTTACGTCAAAAAAAAACATTATTATTCAGTCCACGGCGATCTGTGACCTAAAATTACGAGATAAACTGCCTGATGTATTTAATTTCAATACGTATTTTTGCAATCTTGCCAACTCGTTATCGCCGTTAGAAAGAATCTCAAATAATTATATAAAATCCTGTTCGTGTATAGTATAATGCATTTCATACAATGAATATACATATAAAGTTTAGCAGTAAATTAAAAATACATATTCATCGCCGCGATTATGCCACCTGTTAAAAGAGTCGACTTTTACAACAAATAATATAACAACGAATATATATTTTTCTGTTGTGCAAAGTGATGAATTCGTGACCGACACGGGCATATTTAAAATGTCTTGCTTTATTATTAATTTAATTGTCTTCAATTTAACCTGCGGTTGCGTCGACAAAATAAAAGCCTCACCACTCTTATATACCATTGCATTCCGCGGTCATAAAAATAAAAACGTGAGGTAAACTGTCCGATTAAATATTGTTTTGATCCGTATTTTGCGAATTCGGCAAATATTTAGATGTACTTGTTAACAGTGACTCCGCTCGATCGAAATGCTGCCACGATAAAACCGTTCGAAAAATCCATAAATATGCTGTAATATCTCAGAGTAAAATTTATTTCATCACAATAAAATTGATTGAATATACTTTAGATTAATTATATTATATACATCCTAACAACCCGGGAAACAGTCGCGTTTTAAACCTTGTATCGTGTTAACACGAAAATATTCGACGGCAATTTAAAGTAATGGATAATCAGGCAAATCCCGCCCTCAATTACTGACGATATGTTTCTAAACGCCGACCAAACATAATGTGTGCCAGAGGCACACGAAATTTTGCGATTTTCACTGCCTAGAAAAGCGCTTTTTGAATTTTCGCGGGCCTTATAAAAACTTATATTGTTTACGGTTTTATTTCAGTATTTTAAATTGCCGCTTTTCAATAAAAAGTTGCGTTGTCTTTAGAAATTCGCCGCCCATGAACGTATTTACCAGATTCACAATTCCGTGCGCGTACAAAAATAAAATACATGTTATCTTTATCACGGAACAAATTTGTGGAAAATTTTCGTTTTAGAGAAAATAACACAAACGTAAAGGCGTTTACGGCCTAAATAACACGTTACGCTGATGAGTGATGAAAACAATCACGCGCAAGTTTCTATCGAGAATGTTTTCATTCAACGGAAACGTCTTGAAAGCGGCGTCGAAAATGTGTGACGTCACACAAATATCCGATATTCTTATGAACGTGAATTCCGATATTCGAATGACGAGATATTCGAATACTTTATTCGAATTGGCTATCCCTGGGCTGAAGTATGTTTCGTGACTTTTTCGGCCATCTACATCCAAATGTCGGCTCTCTTTATCACGCATGTATCAAGTCTTGTGTCCTGGTGGACATCGATGTTTTTTTTTCGCATAACTGCGCGTTCTGCTCGAAAACTACCGTGCGATATTTGGCGTCGAGGCGATGAGGAAGGTTATAGGAATGAATTTGCAACCCAAATTAGCTTCATGTTGATTATTATCTTTCGTGTCGACTTTAAACGTCCTTCCCTCGTCACCGTAAAATAAAAAGTGAACAATATCTGTGCTAGCCTACTGGCTTCGGCATTCGTTGTATTTTTCTATCGTGTCTATGTTATTTTTGCGTTAAATAAAACTCATGAATGGTCATCACGATGGATCGGTTATGAATTCTGATAAAGTTTACTTGATGGCATTTCAAAATAATATATTCGTTGGAAATCGTTGAAATGTGACTTTATTAGGAACTTTTATTGATTTTTGTATTTAAAAAAAACCGCCTACTTTAATTGAAGTTGCTGAAATTCACGCAACGTTGGCTCACGTTATATATGCTTGTTTAAGCCTTAAAACAGTTTCATAGCCACTGGAAATGAATAATAAAAGAAACATTATAAGACTCAATTTCGAGGACTCTGTTTGTGTGTGCTGATTCTCGTGTGTTCGTCAGAAATTCGCAAGTGTGTTGTGCAGTCCAAACATTTAATTCAGCGACGAACAAATGACATTAAACTGCTACTCTAATATTCGATACGATGTTCGAATATTTTGCTCAGCGCTACCTAAACTTGCTTTTTATGTAATTTGCAAATTCTAACGTAAATCAGAACTCGGCTGGTGTTCAAGTTGGTAAAAAGTTTTCGGCAGCAATGAATTCTCCCACGTGAAAGTTGCCCGCGGTTGGGTTGGGCAGTCATGTTGTACAATGTCGAGCTATGTTGAACGGCTTCAGGACATCAGGAATCACATTTTCAATCGTTTGGGGGCAACATTTTGAAGTTTATATTTCATACTTTGAAAGGTATGATTCAGAATCAATTTCCATCATCTAATCTCTTTTCCTTGCTTGACTTTATTATTTCCACCGTGATTCACGCCCAATATAATACGGATCGGGAACTTGCAAATCACAGGAGGTCGATGATATATTTTTATTCTAATCAACGAAATTAACACTCAGGAAAAGTATTTCTCGCAGTAGGATATATATGCAGCAGATGAATACGCCCACATTTTCATTGCAAAGTCCCGAGGTTGCCCCTCGTGGTTGTCAGATTATTGATTAAAGTAGGCGCCGGGAACCTTTATGGTCAAGAGAGCTATAAAATGTACCTATTTTCAACTGCATTTCCGTGCGAGCCATTTAGCATTTCTTCACTTAATCAGGCTTGAAATATTTACTCAAAAGTCAACACATACAATGTAAATATACATTTAACGTGACTTCTGATGCTGCATGTTTTTGCTGCGGGCCTTAAACGGCTGCTCACAGTTGAAGTCTACGATACCTTCTTTCACTTTTAAAAACTAGCTTTGCTAGTCCGATTCAAATATGACAAATACTAGTACGTACAAACGGACGATAAGCTTTATTCAAACATAGATATGCGCAGGGCGCGCGTTCTCAAACGTATTGGCGTATTGTGCCATATTTGGCTATAAAAGAGTTTGAAATCTCGTAACAATAGTAAGCTTAACCTTAGAATACTAGGTTTTTCTGGGTACCATTATGCCGCCACCAAAAGAGCCATATATGGCTCGCGAGTCATGGGTTCCCGACCTCTGGCTTTAAGTGTGGTAAACTCAAAAGATAATCGTATTATAGCAACTAAAGCACAGTTACACAACACTTTGCAAACATTCTTATGCTTTGGTTCATTCTACTTTTCTCAGGAAATTGGAAGAGGGCAATCGAAACCGTAAATCTTTGCATCGCTACAAATATAATATTTGGCCGATTTTTGAGCGAGTGCGAAATTTTCAATTCCAATAAGGATATTTTTTGTATGCTTTTGTTTAGAATATGGCATAAAATGGTAAATCTGTTACAAGTCCTGTTGCGAGGGTATTGCGGATGGCTATATCGAACATAGGTGGCGTAATGATCGTTAACGATTCGTGTTGATTAAATTAAAGCATAGATTTCTTATCCTTGTGCGACTGCTAATAGCTAACTCTTGTAATAACTAGGTTGCTAAATATTAAAATAAGGGCTGTTCTTACTAAAATTTGCAAGAACAAGCCGAAAAAATTTCAATCTCCGCGGAATAGGTGGTTTCGAATAACGGTTCGGTATTGAGCAAATATATACACATATATATTAAGACTGAGTGTATCAAGATTTTCACTAAGTTTCCAAACTTATTTAACTCACGGCGCACGTATTTTCTGATATGAAAATCACGACAAATTTGAGATAAATTTTATTTAAAGGTTCATGATTTACGTGTATAGTGCATGTACCGTTCAACCGCAACCTATTGAAAGGAAGTTTTAACTTAAATTCGCTAATTTACGACAAAGAGAACTTTCATAATATACGCATTAAAGGTCCATACCCAATACAGCGCTTCTTTCTCCGTTGGAGTACCAGCGCTGAAACACACGGACAATCGTTACTTATAACATTTGTCATAGGCTCGTGCATTTAATTAAATCATCCAATTTATCTGGGGGACTCTTCGAAAAGAGTCCACGATTTGACAAAAATACCCGGTGGGTTCGTCATTTGATCATTTTCTTTTCTCGACAAATATATATATATATATATGGTAAACACCGCGAAACGGAGTAGGCAAAACTTTTTAGGAGTCATTTTTTTTTTGTTTCGAGCAATTTTATTTTTCTTTGAGCTTATTCTGGTTCGTGCTGTTTTTCCACTTTACTATGTATTTCTTATCTTTCTTAATTTCGTATGTACAATGTGCACTTTTGGCATGTGGAAAAAAAACTACCGACTGTTTTGCGCTTACTTTCAAAAAGTGGTAACACTGGCGTAACCAGAGGGGTGTTATTTTCTTTTGCTATTTTCTTTTGTTGCTATTTTATTCCTCTTTGAGCTGTTGTTTCTTGTTCGTGCTGTTTGTCTCTTTACTACTGTGTTTTGCGCTTAATTTCAAAAAATGGTATCAGTGGCGTAACGTGGACAACCTTTACGAAATTTTTAGAAGATCGAATCTTCGCTATTCTCACTAGGCTAATTTTGCGTTTTTTTTTTTATAATTGTCGTCGGCGTGATATGATTATTTCGGCCTTCCACAACTTTATGTCGATAAGCTGTATCCAATTTAACACAAAGTTGTTGTGTGCTAGTCCATGACGTCGAACAATTTTTTCTCGCGAACTTTATTTATATATACGTTACTTTAGGAAACGCGACACGCACAAAACTTTTACGAGTTATTTCCCTTTTTCAAGCAATTTTATTCTGGTTCGTGCTGTTTTGTCTCTTCATATGTATCTTTTTTTTATCTTGTGTGTAGCCTACTTTCGGCATGTGAAAAAAAAACTACTGACTTACTGACTGTTTTGCGCTCACTTTCAAAAAGTGGTATGACTGGCGTAACCTGAAGGGTGGGCACCTTGAAAAATCGAAAATTTGCTATTCTCACTACGCTAATTTTGCATGAATCGCTGATTTTTTTTGATAGTTGTCGTCAGCGTGACATGATTATTTCGGCCGTCTACAACTTTGTGTCGACAAACTGTATTTCCGTAAGTTCTCCCTTGCAAGTCTATCTTAACACAAAAGGTGTTGTGTTAGCCCATGGCGTCGAACGTTTTTTGCTCGCATAACTATACGTTATTCAAGATAATGCGAAAGCTTTTATGCAACCATGGCGATGGCGTCGAACGTTTTTTGCTCGCATAACTATACGTTATTCAAGATAATGCGAAAGCTTTTATGCAACTATCGCCCACAAGACGCTAAAGAAATCCAAAAAGTAAATTTACTACCCGAATTTTCGGCTGCCCATAAAGAAATATTGAGACTGAAAAACGCTGCTATAAGTTCGTCAATTTCTTAAATCCTATCTTTCATGTCGGCTAAGTCCTTATCTCTACACTTGAACTTTCAACAAATACGGCAAACACGGCGGAACGGAGTACAGTAAACAGAACGGGCAAACTTTTTCCGAGTTATTTCTTTTGTTTCGATCTATTTTGTTCTTCTTTGAGCTTATTCCAGTTCGTGCTGTATCGCCTCTGCACTATGTATTTCTTTATTCTGTATGAACGAAGTGCACTGTCGACATGTGAAAAAATAAACTGTTGACTGACTGACTGTTTTGAGCTTACTTTCAAGAAGGGTTATCATTGGCGTAACTGGAGGGGTGGACACCCTGGAAGATCGAAAATTCGAATAGGCAAGTTAATTTGTTTCCATACAGTAAAAAATAACATAGCTATTCTCACTCGGCTAATTTTGCGTTACTCGCTGATTTTTTATAATTGTCGTCAGCGTGACATGATTATTTCAGCCGCAATAAGAAGAGCCGCAGAAGTTGTATTTCCGCAAGTTCCTTCCCTCTTACAGGTAGATTTTAACACAAACGTGTTTTCCTCGCTTTAACTATTTTATGTTACTTATGAAAACGCAGAAGCTGTTATGCAACTATCGCCCACAAGACGCAGAAGATATTAATAGAAAATGTGAATCTGCTACCCGAATTTTCGGCTTCTCATAAAAAAATCTCAAGACTGAAAAACGCTGCTACACCTCATGATTATTTCGGCTTTCTACAACTTCATGTAAACAAGCTGTATCTAATTTGAAACAAGGGTGTTGTGCTTGTTCCTGAAGTCGAACGTTTTTTTCTCGCATTAACTATTTTTATGTTACTTATATATAAAACGCGAAAGCTTTTATGCAACTATCTCTACAATGCGCTGAGGATAAATAAAGAAGTAAATCTGCTACCCGAAGTTTCGGCTGCCCATAAAGAAATATTAGGACTGAAAAACTCTGCTATAAGTTCAAGTCAATTTCCCAAATTCTCATCTTTCATGTCGGCGATGACCTATCGCGAATTCCTTCTTATTTAATATATTATATATATATATATGTTTATTTACCTCAAAAATGTAGCAGAATCTGCATAATAATTTAACAATATTACAAAGACGGGATACATGTTCCTAGATGTGCGACGTACACCCATAAGCATTATCATTGAATATATGTAGGCCTATTGTATCTGTGTTGTTTTCGCGTTGTACTAAAACTCCCAGAAGCCGTTTCTTTGGAACCAACTCAAAAATAGCCCGTTCGCCATAGACGTACCTGTCAACGCATTGGCGAATGTTCAACAGATTTTGTTTTAATCACTTGAATGTCGTTCAAAAGCGTCTAAATTTTCTTATACCACTACCTGACGATTTCAGAGCAAGAATAGTCCACTTAGTCGATTTTTGACTGTATTTGAAAGATATTAGGGCTGGGGAATTTCAGTCAAAACGCTTCAACGGTTAACCAGGCAAATTTGACCGGCTGATTGATGTTGGTATCAAATGCCCAGCGTAAATCAGCGCCGAAAAATACGTCTCATGGAGTTTCGATTCTTATCTTTCATCGTCGTCGCTGGAAATTTTGAGCAAATCAAAAATGCCATTCTAGCAAATAGTCGCTCTGCTTGTTAACTCTTTTACAACAAAAAAGCAAACTTTTTTGATTTTGAATATCCTAACGTCATTTTTTTATACCGTTCTAATTTGCATTTTTCGTATGTCATTCAATGTACACTTGAAGCGAGTACATATAGATAATAACTGTGCATTTTAATACCCTTTACCACGTATTGTTTATAGTGCATGTTATTTGCCTGAAACAAGGTCATTGATCCGATCCAATTCATTACTTATATAATTATTTTCATTTCATTTCAACGTTTTATGCGAAAAAGTTGATGACGTTCTTAGTAAAATTCGGTTCATCATATATCCTTGTATAAGGTTTAGGTGTATATATATTTCAATATTTATATATGTAATTAAATCATTTTAATTCGGTTGTATAACTTGCAATACACGAACTTTGGCATCACAATTATTTGTGTGTTTATTGACAGATTGGGATTTACTCCACTAAAGTATATGTTTAACTGTACTGGGGTAAAAAAATGCAGAGTATGGCCAATCTCAAATCTGCACGGTCTCAAAGTCACTGTCATGCAAATTCATTGAAACGCGGTTACATTTATTGGTCATTGTATTCTGACTTTAACTGTTTATTTGTTATGTTTTCCCACATTTCTGTTGCTAGTAATCATAGTTTAAAGTAATTTGTTCTTTTTTCGCTGCGTTATTTGCTGAATTATTTTTTATCAGGAGAATTTACGTTGGAAAATGGAGTCCTGCCGGAGATGACATTTAACGGTTAAAATTACCTGTAATCGTTACTTTTCTAAAAATGTTTAACCGATTGCCCGGATAACTATTCACTGTCATAGAAGATACGGGTACGGCCGTGGAGGCTAACTGAGGCTGCTAACTCTTTTCAATTCCCGATGACGATAATACGTCTTTAGCCTGGCAAATCCTATTGTAAATTTTAAAAAAAGTTAACCGATTTATTCATTCTAAATTTACAAATCGAACTAATAAATGTTCAAATTGGTTTTCGGAGCCTGCGGCAGAGAAAATATTATCTAAATGCTATTTTGTAAACAATAGTAATCGCAACCAGTACATACGCGCTAAAAATGACAAGTTTAATTAATTGCTCGCGCGAAATGCTCGCTCGTGCTTTATTATTCATTGTGAGTTTCAAATCTATTAAAAAGGCCTTTTAAAATAGTTGCCTAAGGCTGGCCGTACACGGCTGTATTTCGGATTACAGTTCGATGAAGTAAGTTGTCATTGTAATTTGTGTTCGACCAATTTTCTAATTTACTGAAATAAATTGCATTTTTTGGTTCATCGTATATCTTAAGATTTTTTTAACAACACGAAAAAAAAGAGGAATGAATCTGAGGATCTGAGAATATGATTTTGCTGAAAAATCGAAGGACAAGAAATACGGAGGAGGTCGAGCGATACGGAATAAAAAGTATACGTCTCCAATCCATGTTAAACAGCAACATTTTGGTGAAATATCGGAATGCGAAAATTGAGACTTACCGATAACAAGACCAACAACAATTTAGCAATACGATTTCATTTTGGCATTTCGTGCCCGATAACGGAATATTACTTACCGCAGTTAAAGAGTCTCCGCCCAATTGGTTGATCATCTTTTATGTGTTCCTACCGGAACAGACCTGTAGTTTTAATAAAAAAGTTATTTTATACACATCTATGCCATTTCTTCTTCTATGTCTTTCATCTTTTCTGTAACTGTTTTCCACACCGCTGCTCCTTCCAAGCCCCAATGCACATATCCAATGATTTGTTATCAGCTGGCATGTTGAACAAAAAATCCACCTAACTCAATATTAGATATCTATTTAGGATGTCATTATTTTCTGTATTTCTTCTGTAATAGAAAAAAAAAATTGTGGGCCTTTTTCTTTTGCATTAGAACCCTAGTTCTGTCTCATATAACTTGGTACCAATTTGGGTACAAAGCTCAAACAATTATATAGCCAAACCTAAACTATATATATTGTAGAAAACCAGACAACCTTATCCATTCTCTTTTATACCATATACTAACCCAAGAATTCTTATATGCATAATTAAAATAGTGAATATGGGGGGAGCTGGCTCTGATGACCGTATGGTCGTATCGCTCCTCCCAGTCTATACCGAAAAACTCTACATGTCATCGTATATATTTTTATTGTTGCTATTGTTTCAGTATTTTTTTTTCTAGTTGACGAAAATAAATCTCTCTCTCTCTCTCTCTCTCATTTTCAGTTAAATCAGCGACATGAGGAGGGGGGCAAAATAACGTTTTTGTGTTGCGTCACCTAGTGCATTTATTGTCAGTATTGACTGAATAAACGTTTTGGTTTGTGGTTTGTTGTTTTCTGGGTCTCCCTAAAACCAGGCACTTGCGAATTCAGGCACTTTTTCAGGCACCATTTCAGGCACTTTGATATTTTTTTATTTTTACCGTACGTCATTGGGGTTTCCAATTTACCTGACAATGTAATTAGACTTCAAATAATTTTTTGCATCCCTATATTACAATAAAACAATATTATTTCCAATTTATTAGGGTATAAATAATTTTTCAATAGTAAAATGTGGCAACATTGATAACAAAATATAGAAATCAGGCACTTGTGAAATTTCAGGCACATGGTCAAAACCTATTTTACAATGTATCTGATTACTCTAAAGCAGAAAATTAAATATATACACTTCGTATGGTTGAATTTACAACATTTTGGTAAAATACAATACTGTTTGTGACTGATGGAGACGTGTCATATTTCGCAAGTGCCTGATTTTTCATTTTTCTCGGTGACAGTTGCCATATTTTTTCTCAATTACTTTCTTAAATTATATGCGTCAGCACGTACTATTCTTTGCTTTCTAACGCAAATTCATTGTTCCACAACAATTTGAGCGTTTTTAATATTGCAATGAGCAATACCATTTGACAACATATGGTCAACCATCGTACTTTCTGAGTTTATTTAAAATTGAATATGAATGATAAAATCTGGCAACATCAAGCACAAAATACTAAAACCAGGCACTTGTGAAATTTCAGGCACTTCGTAAAAACCTATTTCTCAATGTTTTTACTTACTTTGAAGCACAAAACTTAAATATACACTCTTTTGTATGATTGAAATGACGTCTTTTTGGTAAAAAACAAAAACGATTGGGACTGCTGATAGGGGGTCAAATTTCGCAAGTGTCTGATTTTTCATTTTTTTTCGATAATAGTTGCCATATATTTTCGCAACAATTTTTCTAAATTATTTGCGTCAGCACTTACTATTCTTTCTTTATAACGCAAATTCATTGTTCCACAACAATTTGAGCGTTTTTAATATTGCAATGAGCAATACCATTTGACAACATATGGTCAACCATCGTACTTTCTGGATTTATTTGAAATTGAATATGAATGATAAAATCTGGCAACATCAAGCACAAAATACTAAAACCAGGCACTTGTGAAATTTCAGGCACTTTGTAAAAACCTATTTCTCAATGTTTTTACTTACTTTGAAGCAGAAAACTAAAATATACACTCTTTTGTATGATTGAAATGACGTCTTTTTGGTAAAAAACAAAAACGATTGGGACTGGTGATGAGGGGTCAAATTTCGCAAGTGCCTGATTTTTCATTTTTTTCGATAACAGTTGCAATATATTTTCGCAACAATTTTTCTAAATTATTTGAGTCAGAACTTACTAATCATTGCTTTTTAAAGGAAATTCCTAGTTCTACAACAATTTCAGCGTTTTTAATAATGCGTGAGCAATATCATTTGACAACATATAGATAATCATGGTACTTTTTGGATTTATTTAAAATTGAATAGGAATGATAAAATCTGCCATATCTTCATAATTTTTGTCGTTTTTTTTATATGTTGTTTCCCTATTGCATTATTTTATAAAAGTCAATGTTTGTATGAGAGCTCCACTTAGCATAAATGGAATTAAACTTCTAACATCAGTATCTGCATCCGGAAATCGGTATTTAATTGAACCAATCACGCTTTTGCAAAACTATTTGAATATTGTAAAGTTTGAATGACATTGTGTTGTTTATTTTTATTAATTCAAAAGTATGACATATGTATTATTTAAATACGGGTTTAAATTTGACAGATCTGTGGAAAATATTAGTTATTCAGACGACATCTTTATAGTAATGTTCGGAACCCTTGAAATTGGTTCAAAACTTCTTCTAATTTGTTATAAACATTTCGACGTAATATATTACCCAGGTAGTAACAATCGCATCGTTATAAACAACCTAATTTGTCTTCTGGCAATATTAGTTCGAAATTCCAGTTTTAAATATTATCGGACGACGATTTTAATAATGTAATTTGGCCTATGACTTCATATAAACTACATAACAGAAACAATTGAGTTATGTCGTATAGAATCTTTTATAATACGTATCCGAGTCACATTATCCCCTAATTTAGAACATAATTTACCGTTCACAAAATGTATAAAAGCCTGTGCAAAATCTATATTGACAACCAGCGGTGTTCAACCACGGCTACAATAAAGATATTCAATCACTTGCTGTTGCTGTTGTATAATATTCTTTACAAACTGAAGATCTGACTGTAATATATTTTCATGGATAGTTTATGGAATGGATTTCATGGATAGATTACGTAGAATTATTTGTACATTATTTCATGCTGTAACAGCTAACTGTAAAACACGTAGTTCCTAAATAAGAAGAATGGCTACAGGATGGTAAATACGAGATGGCAATGTCACCTAAACAAAATTCGCTCTGCGAATGACATCAGGTAGCTGATATGCCCAAAGTTAGGATTAAAAGCATCGTTAAACGAATGTTACAATAAAAATCATTCAATATTCAACACGCCAGTAGTCAGCCAACGAATTTTTTTGCGTTATTCAAAAAGTTGCAAATATATAAAAACGTAAAACAGTAATTGTTTTTAATGTCACAGAAGCCGTATTAAACTCTTGATTATAGATCTTTCTCCATCAGTAATTGGGGATATAAATTTGAATTTAAATTTATTAAGGAGATAAAACATTAAAAACACAACTTCACAAAGGAAGTGTATGAGTGAACACTAATTGAAGCTTTCAGTTTGAAAATTATCAGAAATATTGAGTATCCAATAAAAATCTTTACTATTTGTTCTATTTTAACATGATATGATTTACGTATCTTGCAATTAAGTAAAACCACAGATCTAAGAATTGAAAATTTTAAATGTCAGTTCTGAAATTAAACATGAAAAGGTTTTGTGTATATTTTGCTACTTTTATATGTCGGGCGAATAGTTTCTTCATGTCGCGAATGAGCATCAGAATAGGTTGTGCAGAAAATGGTGCTCCCGTAGTATGTGCACATAGTTGGCACACGACCCGAACATAGTATGTGTACCAAGATAGAGGTATTAGGTTGTGCGCCATCTTGGAGCACTAGGGCTACTACGGGAGCGCCCTGAAAATACCCACATTTGCAACACCGACTTACCGAATACAAATTTTATACTTCCACAATTTCGCTTCCGATACTTTCTCACATGTATCATGATTTTTAAAACGCAATATTGGTATTGTACGTGCTCCCGTATACATTTCGCAATTTAACAGACACTCCAATTATTATTTTCCGGAAAGCAAAATTCATGCATCGGAATGTCAGAGTATATGAGTGGCGACGATGCAGTGCGACAACGTTCCAAATGTGATTGAATTTTTGTTGTCTCCGCCCTGTTCAATCTTCCATCTGGGCGTTTTGAACAGGTATGTACTCACTTCAAATATCAATACTTGCACCACCTTCGGGCAGACGTCGAATTGAAATTAGCGATAAGAATAGCACTCAATATACATCGGATTGTCTTAAAAAACATTTTACCGAGAAAGCAAAGTATAGTAAGTACTAAGTTCTGACGAAAATGATTTTATGAAAAGTATTGCAAAAATATAGGGCAACTGTAATCGAAAAAAATGAAAAATCAGGCACTCGCGAAATTTGACCCCTCATCACAAGTCCCAATCGTTTTTCTTTTATACCAAAAAAGACGTCATTTCAATCATACAAAAGAGTGTATATTTCAGTTTTCTGCTTCAAAGTAAGTATAAACATCGAGAAATAGGTTTTTACAAAGTGCCTGAAATTTCACAAGTGCCTGGTTTTAGTATTTTGTGCTTGATGTTGCCAGATTTTATCATTCCTATTCAATTTCAAATAAATCCAAAAAGTACGATGGTTAACTATATGTTGTCAAATGAAATTCCTCATTGTAAAAACGCTAAAATTGTTGTAGAACTAGGAATTTATTTTAAAAAGCAATGATTAGTAAGTTCTGACTCAAATAATTTAGAAAAATTGTTGCGAAAATATATGGCAACTGTTATCGAAAAAAATGAAAAATCAGGCACTTGCGAAATTTGACCCCTCATCACCCACCCAATCGTTTTTGTTTTTTACCAAAAAGACGTCATTTCAATCATACAAAAGAGTATATATTTTAGTTTTCTGCTCCAAAGGAAGTAAAAACATTGAGAAATAGGTTTTTACGAAGTGCCTGAAATTTCACAAGTGCCTGGTTTTAGTATTTTGTGCTTGAGGTTGCCAGATTTTATTATTCATATTCAATTTCAAATAAATCCAGAAAGTACGATGGTTGATCATATGTTGTCAAGTGGTATTGCTCATTGCAATATTAAAAACGCTCAAATTGTTGTGGAACAATGAATTTGCGTTAGAAAGCAAAGATTAGTAAGTGCTGACGCAAATAGTCTCGAAAAATTGTTGCGAAAATATATGGCAACTGTTATCGGAAAAAATGAAAAATCAGGCACTTGCGAAATTTGACCCCTCATCACCTGTCCCAACCGTTCTTGATTTTTACCAAAAAGACGTCATTTCAATCATACAAAAGAGTATATATTTTAGTTTTCTGCTTCAAAGGAAGTAAAAACATTGAGAAATAGGTTTTTACGAAGTGCCTGAAATTTCACAAGTGCCTGGTTTTAGTATTTTGTGCTTGAGGTTGCCAGATTTTATCATTCATATTCAATTTTAAATAAATCCAAAAAGTACGATGGTTGACCATATGTTGTCAAATGGTATTGCTCATTGCAATATTAAAAACGCTCAAATTGTTGTGGAACAATGAATTTGCGTTAGAAAGCAAAGAATAGTACGTGCTGACGCAAATAATTTAAGAAAGTAATTGAGAAAAAATATGGCAACTGTCACCGAGAAAAATGAAAAATCAGGCACTTGCGAAATATGACACGTCTCCATCAGTCACAAACGGTTTTGTATTTTACCAAAATGTTGTAAATTCAACCATACAAAGTGTATATATTTAATTTTTTGCTTTAGAGTAATCAGATACATTGCAAAATAGGTTTTGACCAAGTGCCTGAAATTTCACAAGTGCCTGATTTCTATATTTTATAATAAATGTTGCCACATTTTACTATTGAAAAATTATTTATACCCTAATAAATTGGAAATAATATTGTTTTATTGCAATATAGGGATACAAAAAATTATTTAAAGTCTAATTATCTTGTCAGGTAAATTGGAAACCCCAATGACGTACGGTAAAAATAAAAAATATCCAAGTGCCTGAAATGGTGCCTGAAAAAGTGCCTGAATTCGCAAGTGCCTGGTTTTAGGGAGACCCTTGTTTTCTTGCTTCTTCGTTTTTAGTGTTTGGTTGAGGTGAAATCTAGTGTACGGTGCCGGTATCGAAAAGGAAGCACAATGTAAAACGTTACTATTGGATTAATCAGAAAATAATTCAATTCACTAAGAGTAAAAAGTTTACTGTAACATTCGAGAGTTTTTAGCATTGATTCAAAATATTATCGAGTCAAGCATAGTGCACACTGTTCCAACTTCCAGAGACAAACATAGAGTTTGTTCAATTGAACTAAATGAATTGATGTCTTGGAATTGGAGAACTGTGTCTTACTGTAGAATGTAAAGATTGCAGTCGGTCTTGTGAAATAGGCCTATAGTGAGCCGTCTGTTTGTTCTACATCGGTCTTGTGAAATATAGTGTGCTGTCTGTTTGTTCTACATCATTATTCTGTTTAAAATCTAACAAATATTTTTTTATTAGAAAATGTAATAATGTCACGTCCAGTTGTATTATCAAAAGAGGTCGCTAAACCTTTGTCAGCGATCGAAAGAGAGAAAAGAAAAAATGAAGAACCAAAGAAACAATCGAGAGAAGAATGGCGGAAAAAGAAAGAACTTGAGGAGGCTCGGAAATTAGGAAACGCTCCAGCAGAAGTCGATGAAGAGGGAAAGGATATCAACCCTCACATTCCGCAATATATTTCTACAGTTCCTTGGTATGTTGACCCCACACAGCGACCGTCATTGAAACATCAAAGAGTACAGCCAGAGACTGTGAAAGAATTCAGTAAAATTAATGATTGGTATCTCCGTGGTGCGTCTACTAAAACTGTCGCGACAAAATATCGCAAAGGTGCATGTGAAAATTGTGGTGCCATGACGCATAAGAAGAAAGATTGTCTAGAACGACCGAGAAAAATTGGGGCTAAATTCACAGGAAATATGATAGCTCCAGATGAACATATACAGCCAGATTTAAATATGGATTTTGACGGAAAACGGGATCGATGGAATGGATATACCGCTGAACAACATGAAGATGTTATTGAAGAATATGCAAAAATTGAAGTTGCAAAACAAGCCCTAAAAGCTCAGAAGTTACAAGAAGAATTATTGAGCGGAAAAATGTCGGAACAATTGGACGATAACGACGATAATCTGAGCGATGATGATAAATATGCTGACGCAGCAGATATGCCTGGACAAAATTTTGACAGTAAAAGGCGAATTACTGTTCGTAATTTACGTATACGAGAGGACACTGCTAAATATTTGAGAAATTTAGATCCAAATTCTGCATACTATGACCCCAAAACTAGGACAATGAGAGAGAATCCTTACGCTAATCAAGGTAAAAATGAAGAAGAGCTCGATTTTGCTGGAGATAATTTTGTACGAGTAACTGGCGATACACAAAAAATGGCTTCAATGCAAATGTTTGCCTGGGAAGCAGCTGAAAAGGGGTCTGGTGTTCATTTACAAGCTGACCCAACTCGATTAGAGATGCTGCAAAGAACATATAAAGTGCGGAAAGAGGATTTCAAAAACGACCAAAGAGATTCAATTCTTGATAAGTACGGCGGTGTGGAACATTTAGATGCTCCACCGAAAGAACTATTGCATGCTCAAACAGAAGACTATGTGGAGTATTCAAGACATGGAACTGTTATAAAAGGACTTGAAAAAGCAAAAGCAAAGTCTAAATATATTGAAGATGTTTACTTGAACAACCACACATCTGTTTGGGGTTCTTATTGGAAGGAAGGGCAATGGGGATTCCAGTGTTGCCATTCAACTATTAAACAATCATATTGTACTGGGAATACTCTCAAAGAAGATACAAACGAGATGCCTGAAAAGAAACAAAATCGTATGGAAGCCTTGCAGGAAAAGCATTCTGCTTGGACGAAAGCTCTAGGTTTGGAAAACATCAAGACAGTAGATGAGGCACCACAATTGGAAGAAATCACGGAGATACAAAATGATGAAATTGAAAAAGAGACTGAAACTAAGTCATTGTTACAACAGCACAGAGAAAAATTAGAAAAAGGGAAAGAAAAGAAAAGCAAAAAGAGAAAGAAAAAAAAATCAAAGAAACGGAAAAAGAAAAAAGTGGAAAGCAGTTCAAGCAGTTCGTCGAGTGAAGAGACTTCATCATCGTCAGATTCTGATGAGCCGTCAGAGAAAAGACAACGAAAGAAAATGATTCACGAAGCGGAGAAGGATAAAGAACGTGCGATTAAAAAAGCGATTAAGATAGAAAAAAGTAGACAAAAGAAAGTTGATGAATTGATGAGACTTGATGAACGTAAACGTCCGTATAATAGCATGGTCGAGGTACAAGAACCAACACAAGAAGAATTGGAAGCTTACCATAGGACTAAGAAAAATATGGAAGACCCAATGGCTAAATTTATTTAGGTTATAAATGTGAGTGCAGCACACAATTGGGCAAATTGGCAATGTAATGGCGTACATCCTCTCCATGTAAATTCCATACTTGTTACAAATTAGAGGGTTCAAACCAAAAGGACAAAACCTCAAATAAACTGTTCGGTGAATTTGGGGAAAATACACATATTTTTATTTTGAATTCTGTTTTTAATCGAAATACTTTGGTGAATATCGCTTCAAACTGTAATTAGTAAACCAGATGGAAATACATCTATTTCTTTGTAAAATATCAAATGAAAGTTTTTCAAAACTTTAGGAGTTGCACTTTTGCCTTGAAACGGCCTAATTTGTGCATCAGTTTTGACATCTACGGTAAATATCATTGAATACTGAATTTCTGAATTTTATCAAAAGTTGAAAGTTTGCTCAAAACAAGGTCATGTGTACTCACTCAAAAGTAAAAAATGATGGTTCATAGGAAATTGAAATGAAACATGAGTATACTTTATTAGGGCGTTTTTTAGATAAAACTCCACTGAATTATACTAATTCAATAATTTACTATTTCGAATGTTCGATTTGTTTCAGACATCCTTATATGTGTAGGCCTAACTATGTATAATTGTATCTCTTTAATGTGTTAAATTAGATTCGCCATTCCTGTTATAAAGCATGACCATTTATTCTGATGTGAGTATATATTCTGGCTTTATTCAATGGATTGTATTGTTCTGTAAAAACTCATTCTCTTCTGTCTTGTTGTAAATATTATCCAATATGTTTTCAATGGACGAATGTGAAATCTTTAACAATATTAGAGGCAGTAGCCAGTAGTCCTAAATCTTCCATGATCCTTGGATCCATTTCAAAGACTCGAAACACTCCATATCAACAACCCTCAGAAAAAACAATGCTGTGTCCCTGTACAGGGGCTGATGGTTCATGTTGAGAAACCCTGATTTAGGCTTGTGTTTGGGAATTTGGAAACATATTTCTAATCATGGCGGAAAAGACCCCCCCCGCAGACCACACCTACCCCCACCCTTACATTAAATTTCCTGTCCCAAGTGGGGATTTCAATTTGTTCGAGATATGTAAAATTGTTTGTTGAGAGAAGTGATAAACTAACCGTGCTTTTACACATAATTACCACTCAAGGTTCGCTATGAAAAGAGAGTATTGTGCGATTGCAATTTTTTTTAGCTCAGTCATCCAGCTGGCCTCCTGGCAAGTTTTCTGTGAAAATATTCCTAATTTTCAAAAACTTGTTTTATTATCTTGATTATGTAATTAGTTTCAAATTGCTTGTGTACTGAAATTAAATTGACCTACAAACTACAGTATTCGAAAACCGACTAAGGAAGATGCTGAGGATATATTCACAATTGCGAAAGACCTTGAGGTTCATATAGAATGTCAAACAATGGTGGATTAAATAACAATTGAGCGATTCCAAGATTAAAGTTTTGGGAAAGAATAGGAAGATACAGTATTTTACCACATTTTTACTGAAGCAAAATCTGTCTCCATTTGAGTGGTGCAAACAGTGGATATGCTTTTTCTTGTTATTTTATGGTAACGAAGCTGTGTTTAGAAGATATAGAGTCTATGTGAAAAAAAGTCTCACAGAAGGGTCTAGGGTTGGAATTAATAAAAATACACCTGCCATTGCACCTCTAATTACCCTGTGAAGATAGCAGGTTCGATGCTCTGGGGGATAATTATGTACAAGATGAATGCTGGACTCATTTTCGACATAGATTGGAAACATGGAGGCTCGCTATGTGATTAAGCCACTCGCTTTTCCTCTCCCCTTGGATAAATAGGTATATGCATGATATCCTATTTCTGGGAATGCGTGGTTGATAATAAACATAATTAAAGACGATTCCAGCATATCGAGTAGGTTGTAATTTCATGACATAGACAGTAACTCCATTTGGAATGCAAGTTATGAGGACACAAATGAATGCACATTCTAATTTTTTGACCTCAATGACCAGCACTTCCTTATTGGTGCAATAAATTGGGAATAATCCTTGGGGAAAAGAAGAGACCTACCAAGAATAGTAGCTCCTTGCATGTTGGTATCTGCCTTTTTCATCATAAATAGCAAGTGAGTTGAGGAAATATGATTACGGGACGGTTTGAATCAAATTGTTTTGTAATTGTGGTTGAACTAAGCTACGGTAAGTGTCTTTCTTCTGAAAATAAGCTTATGTGGATATTTTATTTAATAAACACAATGGTAAGCAATGTATCTGACAGCAATTGTCTCCTACTCTCAACTGTAATATTATAACACTGGTGTCACATTCTTATTCATTTACAGTATCTCCCCACACATAGGCCGACCCCCTAAAGACGGCCCTAAAACAAAGAATTTATAGAAATTTGCATATAGGCCGACCTTACAAATCACAACATGCTGTACACACAAATGGTTGCAGAAGAAGATAATATAAATGATAACCATTACTGATATTGTTATTTTTCACCGACCCTTTAGTGTGATCAGAGATATGCGTATAAGCCTATGTGTATAACTTTTTTTAGTTTTAAACTCGGCTTATATGTAAGAATATACCGCACTTCAATACAGTAGGATATACGGTACCATTTAATGGTCTTTGTGTCACTCAAACATCATGCAGCCACCATCGCTAATACTTGTTTCTGTAATAATTGCATTTCAGCTCTGCATATAGTTGATTTAGAATGGAATTTACTTACAGTATTCGAAAAGCAACTGAAAAAGATGCAAAAGATATTTTTTTGATGTTAAAAGACCTCGCAGAATATCAAAGTCTGATGGACCAATGCAATTTAACGTTTGAAAGATTTTATAAGGATGGTTTTGTGGAAGATCCAGCATTTCATTGTATTATTGCCGAATCAAAAACTGCAACTGGGGGGGTACAGACAGTCGGATATGCTCTTTACTATTATGCTTACTCCTCATTTAATGGAAGAAGTGCTTTTTTAGAAGATATATATGTAAAGGAACCACACAGAAAACGTGGTATAGGCAGTGATTTGATGAAAAATGTGGTTAACATCGCTAAAGATAGGGGTTGCACGCAATGTCGTTTCTCTTGTCGTGGTAGTAACACAAATGCGTTGAACTTTTACAATTCAATGGGTGCAAATGATTTCACAGATTCTGAAGACTGGCATTCGCTTTCCCTAAAATTTGATAATTTATTGTAGAATTATGCAAATACTAGTTATGAAATTTGTGAAATATAATTGCACAGAATTCAGTAACCATTTTTTTTATTGTACGAATGATTCCTAGGGACAGGTTTGTCTTCCTGTAACCCCCCCTGTATAGTCATCTTACCAGACATTTGTGCATAACTTCTACTAAAAAGAGGATGGAGTAGTGTTTTGAAAGTATCAAAAGTGGTTAGGCGTAATCTCAGATATTTCACTCTCTCTTTTGTCTATTAAACAATCCCACATCCTTATTGCTAGTGTACCGTACACCCTACTGTTGTAATGAAGATATAGCCATGAAATAATAAATTTGACAGTATCCACTGGCATTGGGTGTGATCTGAATTTTTCAATTGCCAATTTATTATTCTAGACTGTGACGCCCCGGATTTACTTCATATTTACCAAAGCATTAGGGCATATATTTGTAGCATAATCTAAAGTGTGCATCAGCTATTTTGTTTATAACAGGAAAATGTTCCAAACTGTGTGATTGATCCGTTTTGTTATGCTTTTCCTGACAAATATCACAGAACAATCAATTGTGTGAACTAGATAGTTTCCTTTCGTTATAAATGCATTTTGTAGTATTCAGAAATGATTTCACGGGAAGACGTTTATTATTATAGAAGTTTACTATATTTTGTGCTTCAATCCCCCATGCTGCTTATACGTGATAATTAGGCAGGCTCACACCTTGTTATTGATGTATATTCTGCCTTCATAGTGTTGTTAAGCGATGAGAATATAAGAAGAATGTTCTTCCAATAATCAAGTATTTTGCAGGGTTTGAAATATTTACATCAAACTTTTTGCATTTACTTTTAGTGTCAATTTTTTAACGGGTAAATTTTGTTTTGAAATTTGCAAAAGTAGTGATTAAAAAAATGTGGTGAGAAGCCTCATCTAAATATAGTCCTCAATCATTATTATTGTTCTAGGCATGGAACAGTATTGAAAGAAAATTATTTTAACTTCGAGGCAATATGGCTCAACATGAAAATAATCAACCATATACTGCATCTTGAAATAGGAAGGCTAAAAAACTATAAATTGAAAAGATTGAGTGAAATGCAATTACCACTAAAAGTATGTTGATCTTAAATTATACATGAATCATGGTGTTATCAAATAATTTATTTTTTAATTGCATATTTAATCTTTTAAAAGTACTTTGTTTAAAATGGAGTTCACTTATAGTATTCGAAAAGCAACAAAGAATGACGCTAAAGATGTTGTATCCATGATTAAAGAACTCGCTAAACATGAGAAAGTGCTCGACAAATTCAAACTCACTCCAGAAAAGTTTCGGAAAGATGGTTTTGAGGAAGATCCAGCATTTCATTGCATTATTGCCGAAGCATGGCATGTTTCGAGTGGGGCAGTACAAGTTGTTGGATACGCTCTTTATTACTATGTATACTCCACCTATGCAGGCAGAAATGTATACCTGGAAGATGTATACGTAAAAGAACCTTACAGAAAACATGGTATTGGCGGTGAATTGATGAAAACGGTGGCGAAAATTGCTATAGAAAAAGAATGTTCACAGTATCGTTTTGCTTGTCTTGGATGGAATCGCAATGCCTTGAATTTCTACAAAAGCATGGGTGCAAGGGACCTCACAGATACAGAAGACTATCATATGCTTAAATTTGAAAAGAAAGAATTGCATGAATTTGCGAGTAAGTAAATAAGGATATTCAAGATGGCAAAATAGAAATCTATAGAAAGATTTGATGATTGTAGTGATGCTGGTAATATTTAAAGCATTACCTTACTAGTTGAAAGTGCATTGTAAAACTCCCTTTGTGTTGTTTAAGTTCTATGATCAACATGCTTCATTCAATTAATCCGTTTCACATCTTGCCGATATAGTATAGATACACCCCAGTGCAATTAATAGTATTTAGGAATTATAATATGTGTATCAAAAGTTCGTGATTTAGCAGTTTTCGTTTCAATTTTTTGTGTAGCACTTCTTTAAATATACAGCACAGATAGATACCTCTCAGTGCATTTTATGGTATTTATGAATTTTGTTCTTTCTTACTTTTGTGTCAAAGGTTTTTGATTTTGAATTTAAACCTCAACATGTTTTCACTTTTTGTGTATCATTTCTTTGAATATGCAGCACAGATACCTCACATTTCATTTTTGAGTATTTATGAATTATAATCTGTTTTGAATTTTGTTCTTTCTTACTTTTGTGTCAAAAGTTTTTGATTTTGAATTTAAACCTCAACATGTTTTAACTTTTTGTGTATCATTTCTTTGAATATGCAGCACAGATACCTCACATTTCATTTTAGAGTATTTAGGAATTATAATCTGTTTTATATTTGTGTCAAAAGTTTTTGATTTGTGGATTTGTGAATCTGAACCTCAACATGATTATATTCTTAATTTATTGCATCAATGAATATGCACTATAAATACCTCCTAATGCATTTTATAGTATTTGTCAATTATTACATTCGAATGGTATTTTGTGACAAGTTGTTTCTTTCATTATTTTATTTCTTGATTGCTGATAAGAAACTGCAATGTCGTACCCATTTTCTTGCCAAGTTGATTATGAAAATAAAGGAACTTTTTTGTATTGCATTCTACTAATTAGTGATAAGCATGCAAGTTCATGTTTCCTATAGGATTTGTGCCAACAAAAGTTATTTGACTTTATTTTTGATGCCAATTTTTAGTTGAGGATGACCAAAAAAAAACATTCAATAAGATATACTTCATTACATGTAGCGAATGTGCAATCTTTTTAGGCTCTTCAGACACAGTCTTTTCGTTCTATAGTTTTTAGGTCATCTATTACGAGGTACAGTACATGATAATTTGCTCTTGTTAGTTTTCTTGCCTGGTACAATTGATATGTTGTTTGTTTTATATTCAGCTCATCTCGTCTATACCATTTCTTCACATTTTACCTATTTATTGAGAAACCTTCATTCTCTACTCCTATTGCAAATGAGATTCCACTAGTGCAGTACCCGTTTTATTTCGTTTCACAAAAAAATACCATCACCGGGACCTGTTCCTGTTTATATTACAAGTTGAAACTTAATGGAGCTCAACCTGAACCCTAACCTGGTATACATACTATGTTCAGGTTGTGCGCCATCTTGGAGCACATACTTTGGGAGCTCCGACTCGACAGCATAGATTTTTCTCTTATTTATTAATGCTGTTTGCACTCCAGATCTTTATTATATACAGTATTTGTGTGTTCAATGGTACAGATTCAGAATATATTTTTCATTTTGATATTTCTGGCAACAATCATGAATTTATATACAAATAAATTTCTTTTTTTCTCAATTGTATATTTAGTCTTTCAAATTACTTTTGTTTAAAATGGAATTCACTTATAGTATTCGAAAAGCAACAGTGAAAGATGCTGAAGATGTTATATCTATGATTGAAGAACTCGCTGAGTATGAAAATATGCTCGACCAATGCAAACTCACACCGGAAATATTTCGGAAAGATGGTTTTGGGGAAGATCCAGCGTTTCATTGCATTATTGCCGAAGCAAAAACTGCAACTGGGGTAGTACAGACAGTTGGATATGCTCTTTACTATTATATATATTCTACATTCAAAGGACGAAATGTATATCTAGAAGATGTATATGTAAAAAAACCTTACAGAAAACATGGTATTGGCGGCGATTTAATGAAAACCGTTGCAAAAATTGCTATTGAAAAAGGATGTTCACAGTATCGTTTTGCTTGTCTTGGGTGGAATAGTGATGCATTAGATTTTTATAAATCTGTGGGTGCAAGAGACATGACAAACATAGAAGACTGGCATATGCTTAGATTTGAAAAAGTTGAATTGCATGATTTTGCAAGTAAATTAGGTAAAAAATGAGCGTTTACGGCGCAAACTGGTATTCAAAAACTTTGGTGATTGCAGATAGCATAGTACAGTACCTAATTATCTAAAAAATTTAATAGAGACTTGATGGTACATGGTAAACCTTAATTTTATTGACTAATTAATTTAGGTGTCTCTTTTTGTCTTGAAATAATCAAACTATTGACAAAATCTACAACCCTATGTGCAATGACTATAAAAATCATGACTTTTATGTTTTATTAGACGTTACAGCTACACTCGATTTGTCGAGAACTTTTACTTGCTATCCTTCATTTTAGCAAGATATTGGGCAGCGTTTTTTGAAAAATAAATGGTACTCCTGAGGTATGCGCACCAAGCTGTTGCACAACCTAAACCCCAACCTAGTACACAACCTAAGTTCAGGTTATGCGCCATCTTGGTGCGCATACTTCATGAGGTCCAAATAATTTCATATAACACAGCATAATAAATTATATTATAATTATTATTCATGTCTGATCGGAGCAGTAACGGTTAATGAATCAAGATTGCATTGTTCAGTGATTAAAAGTCGTTATATCTCTGTTTTCTGGACAATGTGTATAATATAAATAAAAGATTTCCAGCTATTAAATAGAAAGGACATATACTGAATATTTGGTCCCGGAAGGGATTATTAATAACTGCGTCGCCTGTGGGGAACTGCAATCTCACTGACCAATAATAACTGGTTAACCAATCCCGAAAGGCCGCAGTTTGATGTGACTAAGCCGCCGTGTAAACTTCCCTTCTCCCCGGGATAAGTATAAAAATGCCGTCTAAAAAAAGTCTGTATTACCCATCATTAGAAACTAAGTGTAATTAATTCCTTGCACACATAATTTGGAAATTATTAGATTTGGTAATATGGCGTTAAGTCATAAAATACGACCAGCAACTGAAAAAGATGCAGAAAGCGTCACCACGATGGTAAGGGAACTTGCTGAGTACGAGAATAACCTGGGCAAGTGCCGGATGACCCCTGAAATTTTTACGAGAGACGGTTTTGGGGAAAATGCAGCTTTTAAATGTCTAATTGCAGAAACCAAAATTGCTTCGTCGAGTGCTATTCAGGACGTTGGGTACGCAATTTTTCATTTTACATATTCTGTACATGGAGGAAGAACAATATATCTTGAAGATTTATATGTGAAGGAACCTCAAAGGAAGCACGGTATCGGGGCTGATTTAATGAAAGCAGTCGCAAAAATCGGGATAGAAAAAGGCTGTCTTCAATTTAAAGCAGCTTGTTATAAATGGAACTGTAATGCATTGGAATTTTACAAATCAGCGGGTGCTAGAGATATCACAGAAGAAACTGGACTGCATATTATGAGGTTCGGACAAAATGAAATGCAGATATTAGCTGAGGAAAAATAATATGCAAAGGCTGTTTTGTTACACGACCTTGCTAAAGTTACGTATGTGACGGCCTTTTTAGACTGTGTCAAAAGAAAATTTTCCAGTTCCAGGGAATTTGGTAAATTGGTTTGGATATATTTGTACTGAGGAAAAAAAATGCCGAGGCTACGATAGGAAGGTGCAAGGAGTTGACCACAGCTTTGCACCAGATACACGGACAACCCAATTATAAGAGCTGTTAATAGGAAAAATTCCATTGGGGGAAGGATGTCTTAATATGTTTCTCACAACTGTTTTATCATATTTGTGAAGCCATTATCTGGAAAGATAGACTGGTTAATTCCATGCCCAGAAAAGAGCCATAATACCAAGCAAGCGATCATTTCATTTCTATACTTTGATGGAACTTATTGCAGAAGTAAAATGAAACAGTGATCAAAAAAGATAATCAAAAATCCAATTAAACGACATTAACAAACACATGCGTATGGAACTACAAATACCACGTGGGGACAGAACAAAATGAAAAGCTAGGCTATAATTTGGTAAAGAGATATACATATCTTCTTACCCGATTTCCCTCCAGAGTTCCTAAATTTTTAAAAACTGAGATTATGTGCAAATAGAATTTCATGAAAGTAAAATTAAAGAATATACTTTTGTGCATCCATAAATATTTTGTAAATTTTGCTTGCTTGGAAGGGGCAAGTGTAAATATGAGAAGCAAGATCATGGTTTGTATCAGTCTTTATCTAATTTTCCTGTACATTTGGAATAGCTCTGAAATTAAAATACACCTGTAAGCAGTGTTGGGATCCAGCCGGTTCGCACCGGTTCTATAGAACCGTCTCACAGAATTTTATGGGATCAGCGAAGTGGTTAGCCTTAATCAGTTTATTTGCTAAAATAATATGACTTTTTGTAACAGAACCGGCTGAAAAATATGACTTTTGTGATGGAACCGGCTGACAAAAAATTTGAATCCCACCACTGCATGTAAGCAGTTAGATAATTAAAAAAAAACATGTGACCAGTGAAGAGTAGTGCATATGTACAAATACTTAAGAAAAAGGGTTCTAATATAGCGCGAGGTCTGGTGGGAGATCTACCTCAAACTTGCTTGAACTACATACAGCGCAAGGTGTTTGTTTTTCAAGGTAAAACTCTAATTGCCCCTAATCGATGTTAACTAGTTCAGGCCAAGGAAGAATGCAACATTGCAGGTGACAGACCTCGCGACTACATTATCGTGAACAGAAATTCAATCATCTTTTGAAGCAAATCCTTCCTCTGCTTCGCGTTGAAAAACATTCGCCAGCTCCACAGAGTTCATTCTATCGCCGATACATTTCTCATCATCGCAACATTTATCTGTTTCTGGAACTTTTACCCAATCTTCAGTTTCTATGTTCTCACCCTTCTCCAAAGGGTTGTCATGCGTTTTGATGCCATTTTTTGAGGGGGCAATGTCTTGCATTGGCAATGTTTCAGGCTCTATTTGGGGAGGTTTAATCGTGGATGGTTCAGGATTATCCTTCTTTGGCTTTGTTGCTTCATCCCTCAGTAGTTTCTGCTTCTTTGCTTTTTCAGGTGATTCCCCATCTTTGTAATTAGATTCCACTTGTGCAGTGTTGGGTGTTGTTGTTTCTGTGACAGATCTGGCAACAGTGGGCTTCTGAACTTCTTCAACAGCTTGTATCACCGGTGGTGAAATCTTTGCTGGGAAAAATAAATAGTTTTTTCTTTTTTTTAGTCTGCATCATAAACATGGATAGTTGCCTGTCTTGATGACTCAATCATACGATTAAAAAGTGAACATAGAAATCCTCCATGACTATCTCACAATTGATTAACCGGTTTACTTCTGCCTACTACCATTGGTGAAAGTGTGACAACAGGCCTTGGTTCACACTGAATTCATTAATTTCCTCTTCTATCGTAATCTCTAATTAAGTAAAACAAATACAACAACTCTATACACGTAAATCACTGACATTCATGTCTTTAATGAAGGCTCGCGACCATGCTTTGATCAAACTCACATTAAGAGACGTTCCAGAAGTGTGTGTACCAATATGGAGGTAACTAATTTTGTTCGCCTACTTTACATCAAGTTGTGTAAAGGGACTGAAAGCCTATGGGCAGAGGTATATTCACTTGGCTAACACAGACAGTACCCAAACTCGTAATAGAATTAAAATAAGGAAAATCGGAATAAAATTATGGCCTAACATGGTACACACACTACGGGAGTACCCATTAAGAAACTAAAACTCACTAATAATACAAAGTTATGAGAAATGCTTAGGCCAACCAAGTACACTTACATTCACTCTCAAGATCATCCTCACTGTCTTCGTTTAAGAATCGCTCAAAACCAATTCGAAACGGCCTCCTCGCTTGATTTTCTGATGATACTGGATAAGGTAATGCACTCTGAGTTGATGGTTTCTGTTTTGATGGATCTCTATTAACTGAGAATAAACATAGTATAATCGTTAAGACACTTGCCAACCTACTTCCAGTCACCAAACGCAGGTTTGGATTTTCTATGGATGATTTAATGTGATTGCTGGACCTAAAATATATATAAAAATCTATGCATATGAAATAATTGAGTGTTAGGTATTTGCATATTCAAAATGGACAAGACTCGAGTTTGCAATAAAATTAAGCTCATTTCCTCCCAAGATATCAAGAAAGAAAAAAATCTCATCTAGCATCCAAGTTTCATTTTTATGTCATTCAAAAATTGTAGCTCATTGTATTAGTGGCTGCTTGTTTGGGGTGATAAAGTCCTGATGAATACCTGACAAAGAACAGAAATGAGCATAAAATGTCCATATCTCAAATATAGATTTTCAATAATTTCCAATCTTCCTAAAAAATAATAGCCCGCTCCGCTCCTTATGTATGAATCTTTTAGGAGCCTTGTTACTAAAAAAGAAAAGAAATATTTCAGCATGCCCAATTTTGACCCAAAGACCCTAAAACAATCTTAGGAACCTCCAGTTGCATATAATTTTGTCTCTGTGGTATTCATTTTTTAAATACTCACATCCAGCATCCCCAGTTGCAAAGCCAGGTCGTCCTCGTGACCCAGGTACAGTGTGTCTTCTTCTGAGCTCTCTCGCTCCTGTAGAACCGGGGTCATTATACCCACTTTGGAAAGGTCTGTAACCCTGCGGATCAATTCGCAAGTCCTCGTTTTCTCTAGGATATGCCGGGGAGTTAAAATTAGGATAAGGAAGGTCATTTTCTGGGGCTTCCTGTTGGGGGTATGGTGGTGGGGGACGTGATGGTTCAGGGGATGGAGTTCTGCCCCCTAAGCCGAAGTAACCCAAGATGGCTTGTGCCCTGCTGGGGCTAACTTGAGGAGGGGCAGGTAATGCTTGTTGCGAAGGTCTTTCGCGTAGTTCACGGATTGTTTCTTGCAATTGGTCGATGTGTCGTCTGAAATGGAATCTTGTGTAGTATTTATTTCACCATATTATAATAGTACACAAACGATAAATGAATGTGGGAATAAAGGAGCTGTAACACTAAGGATTGGAATCATTAATATTATTGGTGGATGTCTCGCCACCGTATGGTGGTTTTACACCTCTTTCCACAACAAGCCCATGCATCCGAAAGAAATTACTGGCCAACTAATACCATACCCGACTTGGATTGGTAACTGGACAAGGGGCCATTGTATGCCATATGATTAAGCGGCCTCATCAGTTCTCCTCTCAAAATAAATAGGAAAAATATGCCTATTGTAACAAGGTCTAAGTTAAGTCCAATCTTCAAACCTGTAATTTATCACACCCACAAGACTACTAATTTTGTAGGGGAACACCAATCACAATCAGTCAGTCAATTTACAAATACGCACATCATACCTGTTGTCTTCCAAAACCATGTCAAGTTGCGGATTGTGTTGAAGAGTCTGTTGGGGTCCCATCTGTAATCCGGTCCAGAATGGCAGATTAAAACTGAAGTTATATCCAAAGAATACTGAAAAGTAAAGATAGCTTGGCAAAGAGTCGGGTAGTATATTTTATGTCTATTATATCATAAGCTTTGAGTAAAAGCATATTATAGATGTACCCTATTGTCTTCAACTAAAAACATTGGATGGGGATTGTGAACAGGAACAGTTGAAATAAATTATCAACTTGGAATTTTGAAGAAAACTATTTAGTTATAGGCATAGATGGGTTGTTTTAATATGAATGACGTATAATATACTGCACACTGTTCCTAAAATATTTTCTCAGGCCACTAGCTGTGTTAGGGCGTTGGGAATATGTTCCCTAAAACAGGCCCCTCCCCACCAATTGTGCGGATAAATCTTACTGGACTCTTAGTGTAGGGTCATATCATATAATTGTGCCTTGCTATCTACTTTCCTCTCCCTCTAAGATTAAATATAAAATTCTATACTTCTCATTGTACCTGATATTATCAGTAGAAATCCAAGTATAATAAGAACAACAAATATAAAAGCAGGAATCCATAATGTAATTGGCAATCCTTGGAAAACATTCTTGAAAGATTTACTGAACGCTGTACCAATATGTTCCATTGGTTCCACAAGGAATCGTGTCAGTGTGACTGCAATAACCTAAACAAAGATGAAGATTTCTGATTGGTTGTTACCAGTAGTTATTGGTTACTGGTATTCGATAAAAATTGCTAGTCCCAAAGCTGGGCCATTGGAGTTGAGTTAAGTCCGAAATCGAATCAATCACAGAGTTGAGGCTGACTGGCGATTTACCGGTAGTTGAAAAGTTTGAGTGATTTCATCAAAATGACTCGAGTAACATGAGGTCTTCAATAAATGGTGGCTCAATTGAATAATATTCACATATTTATCCCAGCGGAATTGCTGATAAGACGACCTAATTAAATGTCGCACCACGGCTTCTCGTCAGATTACCAATCCATGTCGGGTACTATATGGGATCAGTTGGCCAATTATTTGTTTTCAGATGCATGGACTTGACCAAACCAAAAATAACTCTGTACTCAGTACATAATGCCTGACTGTCTACTGAAAAAGATTGTGAATTCCGTAATATTGAAAATCAGTTTCCATCTTGTAAAAGTTGGACTTTAAAACAACAGAATTACCCTGACATGGGCAAACTACAGCCTGTTGGACGGATTCAATTTGGCCCGCCTGATGCTGTCATAAGTTTCTACTTTTAGTCAATTCTGCATGCACTACATAGTTGCTGTTATTGAAATCGCAAATCTGTTTTGACAATTGCTATAACAAAACTAAAACCAAATTTTGATGTTTAGCTAAAAAAGAGCTCAGGGAATTTGTTGAGATTGCGATTTAATTCAGTTTTGGCACAAGGCTTATCGTTTCCACTTTCGCTTTTGTAACACTCTTCATAAAAGGGACCTTTTTACATCACACTTATATGGCACGCCCGTCTGAATGGGCAGAATTTGAGGCCCCTGGTCCAAAAACCTTGCCTACCTATGGAATAACCTGATAGAAAACAAATTAATGTTACCTTTGTTGGAGTAACTCTAATATGAGGACTGATGAGAAAATTTGCATGATATTCTGCACAAGGATCTTTCTTGACACTGGAAAAAAATTACAATGAAAATTATTTCAGCAAAAACATTTTAATTGCGTAAAGACTGAGAAACATGCAAACATGATATCAAATTCATAAACATAAAGATGAAAAAATTCATTAAAAAATGGAGTGACAAAAAAATCTTGAAATCTTTATAAAACGAAGCATAGGATTCAAGTCCATACTGTAGACAAAGTGTTGAAGAACAGTTTATCGAATGAAAAGTGGCTGAAAATTTAGATGATCTAAGAGCAACATTGTAACTGGCTCAATTGTTGGTTTGGTTTAATCATAAGGAATCAAGTATATTCTGGGGGCAATGCCCAATCATTGCGGAAAATCTTTCTAAAAGTTGTTGCTAAAAAATATGCAAGATGCTATAATTTATCGGAAGGACCATACCCTTTCCAGTTCGGAAATTGCCTACACATTTTTACATCTTGGGTAAGATGGTGGCATGGGATTTGAACTTGAGCTGTGTGACCTACATTGCCAACACAGTTGAGTCTAACTTCAAATACTAGACAAATCGCCTCTGCAAAATCCTACTTAAACTTGTGTGCGAATAGGTTCCGATATCAAAGCATGAGATCAATCGAAATCATTTGTCTTACCTAAACATATCATTGTAGACAGAACTTAAACTGTTCCAAAAAGAATTGTCTTCACTTTCTTTTCCTAAGCATTCTTTGGGAATATCAGTTGACTTGGACTTATGTTCTGCTTCAGCAAGCTACAAACAAAAATAAATTATTGCTTTGTGACAAGCAATCTTATACCTGTATTTTTTAATACAATTCGTTTTAAAGAACGTCACAACATATGAAATGACAATGGTTGCATAGACTATATGAAATTATGGTGCATTTCGTACCATTACTTCAACAGATTGTCTTGTATTTCAATAGACAATTTTTCCAAAATAATTTGCCCACAGCAAGTTCGAACATACTCACTCAGAAGTGAAAGTGACTCTTAGTTGAGCCAAATGACGCATCTGAAATGCTTCATGCAACGCTGTGAGCTACAGAAATTATCCAATTTTGGAATATACTACTATATTGGAAAAAACCTTGAACACTGATTCACTGCTTAAATTAAACCAAACCTGGCTAAGATATATTGAGAACTGACTTTATAAACACTCTGTATAAATATTCATAATATTACTTTGATCTCACATTTGAGTCAAGTACGCAACCCATCAGCAAAAGACTAAAACACCAAAAAATATTTTACCTTCAATTCATGGACGTAAGTCATTGCCAAGCTGATTAGAAATAGGAGAATAACAAGTCTTTTTATTTGTGTTGTCCATGATATTTTGCTTATAAATTCCAACGTCAATATTGCAACGAGCAAAGCAACACAAACACCGAGCTACAATGTAAAAATAAAAATTTCAATAATGGAATCAAAACTGTTATGAATAAATTTGCTTTTTAGAAGGATTTGCTTAAGAAGGCCACACACATTTGCTCAGATATTAAAGATGAAAATGCAGAAAAATAATAATCATAATTTGTTACCTTGAGGAAGTCTTGAAAAGGCATATGAATGATATCTTCAAACCTTTTGACCCATTGTGGATCGACGTCATTTACAGAAACGTGAACGTCCAGTAACATGTCTTCAAGTACTTTGGTTACTTCCTTCATGAAACATAGGATAAAGAGAATATCGCAAAAAGAAAATTAGAGTGTGGGAGATTCAAGTTTTAGGACAGAATTGAATTTATCTTAGAAAGCCGATAAGGCGGCTTAATTATAAGGCAAACTAGTTATTTCTTTTAGATACATGGGCTTGATGGTGGAAGAATACAAAACATATCAGCAGTTACATGAAAAACCCATTAGATAGCAAGGAGTCAAACAATCCTCACACACATGATTACCACAACCGGATTCAGGATATTCATAGGTATAATGACAAGTGAAAGCCTAACGCTCAGCGAACCAAACCAAACATGTGGCTTTATAACACAGATTGATGCATCGATTTAAACATTCACCAAAGAAAGCAGTTTTATAATATTTAGCTTTAAAATAGGCTTTTTTTCATACGATTTACAAATGTGTTTCTGCCGCTTTATATCTGAACGAGGTCAGACTTTTTCAAGAACGCATAATTCAATCACATTGGAGTATATTTAAAAAACACAAATATATCTAATTCACTACAAAAAGGCATTTTTACTCATGTAATTCATAAATTATATTTTTCCCATTTTTATTTGTAGATTGCTCATAAACTTACTAAATCATCTCTACAATACCTGTACATTAGCCTTACAATCTTCAGCAAACTCTTCTACAGCAAGCCAATTCTCGCTGTTCAAATGAATGGCAAAGTTGTAGTCTTGTATGTGAGGAGGCTGTAAACATAATAAAAGGATTGGGAAGGAATAAAAGCGGATTTCATACTTAACCCAGGAGAGAGAAAAGTTTGTAGAAGATTTAACAATTTGGTAAACCACTATAACTAAACTTCGAATACAGGAGTATAAAAATTGATTTTTATACTAGTGAGAGAGATTATACATTATACATCACATTATAAACAGTGCAGGTTGCGCATAACACTAGCTAAACATTGTTTATTGAATGGAAATTATTTTTAACAAAAAACGTAGTTTTATGCATATAAAGGGGAGGAATAAAGAAATTCAAAATATGGGAAGAGGGAATTATATCGAAAAGGGCGCTCCCGTAGTATGAGCACCAAGATGGCGAACACTGGAACGTAGTATGTGTACCAGGTTAGGGTTAGGACATAATTTTATTCCAATTTTCCTTATTTTAGTTCTACTACTGGTTCAGAGACTAGACTGGTGATTCCCGTGGTATTTGTACCTGAAATTATGGCCTAACCCCAACCGCCATCTTGTTTCACATACTACACGAGTACCCCAAAAAGATTAGGAACCACTGCTAAACAGTATCAGATGCATAAACTTGGATGGCTCAACACTCAAGGGGCAAGAACTTCATGAATCCACAATGATATTAATCAATATACATTAATCATTCCCTATGGGATTCAAACTTATGTGGGGTAATTATTATAGATGTACCGTATTTTCCCGAAATTACGCCTATATCGAGAATAGGCCGACTCCCTAAAAACGGCCTTAAAACAACGATTTTATAAAAAATCGCACATAAGCCGGTCCTACGAATCGTTACACGCCGGACGCTTCAAGAAAAACTTAATAGAGAACAAAATTACTGTAACGCAAACATTTCTTACGTTTATCGTTTCTGCATGTTAGCGAGGGCCGTAGGTGGATTATTACCCGTAACTCTTACTTGTTAATTTATGTTAATAAAGTCTATATTGCTTTTCAATGTGTTGTGATTGTGTCGGGAGTTTAAAATAGAGTTCCTGAATCAGCATAAAACAATTTCCTTTGATCGCCACAACGACGATTAATTTCGTTCCTTGTCCGTTTCAAGGAAAGAAATAACGCTGTATTAACACATTCTTATAAATCACTACGAATCTTAACACGCCAGACGCCTTAAGAAAGGCGCAGAAAGAAAACAAAATTGCTGTAACACAAATATTTCTAACGTTTATCATTTCTGTTTGTTAGCGACGGCCGTAGATCCTTACTCGTAACTCTTACTTGTAAATTCATGTTAATAAAGTCTATATTGCTTTTCATGCGTAGTGATTTGTATTAATGGAAGGGATTGTTGTCGGGAGTTTAAGAGAGTCCCTGAGTCAGCATGAAAACAATTTCCTTTGATCGTCCACAACGCGGTTAATTTTTGATAAGAGTCCTTATCACCGCCCCTTCACGGATAACATATCCATATCGTAAAGGTGATTAAAAGTCGTGCACCGTTAATTGCCGCTATCGCGAAAGTGCATCAAATAATAAAGTTTTCATCATGAAACGACTGGCTGTAAATCGACACTCTTGCTGTTATATAAAAGAAACACAAGCGAAAACAAACAATCACAGCCTGTACAAGCATCACGTGTTAAACAACCAATCACAGACTGTACAAGCCATCAGCTGTATGATAAGACAATCCACTTTCACAAGCGAGTGTGTGTGTGCTGCGCGATGCTTTTTATCGTGAGAACTTGGTATGGTTTGAAGCTTTTGGAATTACCGGCAAGTCAGCATAATATCATCTCGTTGCGTGATCAAATTCTGATACGTGAATGAGCCGGTTTTTCTGGTGCAATCTGAGTCATGCGCGTATAAGACGGTCCCTTAGTTTGGCAACTTTTTTTTTGAGTTTTAAACTCGGTCTATACGAGATCATATACGGTAATAGTGAAAGTGTTTCTCATAATTTAAACAATGCAAGTGTTTCTCATAATTTAAACAATGCACAAACTGATGAGACAAAACAAAAACAACAATTAATTTAGAAATCAATGAATTCACAAAATTAACTCACAGTTCCAACATGTTTCAGTTTGGAATGCAGAACACCAACAAATCGTCGCAGAAAAGGATGTTTACATTCTGAGCTCGTTGACGGATCAAATTCTGGAATAGGTCAAAAATAGCAGTTTAGGTAATAATTTCCATACTTTATTACAGAAGGTTGAATTTTTTTCATAATTCACATTTACTACACAGAAGAAAGGAGAAACCAATTTTTCACATTTTAAAAAGTCAAGTTGTCAGAAACAACTATTGTATATATAAAACAACCTTTGTCATTTCTCAAATCAGATTTTTTGAATTGGCTCTTGTTTTCTTGTTCTTCAATTGTATAGGACGATTCATATTTTTTGTGTTCATCAGGTTCAGGTTTAGCTTCAGTGTTACTCCCAGCTTGATCACTGTTTGTCTGGAAAAATTATGGCGATTATCACAGACAAGCGAATGCACATTTCCTACAGGACATGAAGCTACAAATTTACCAGAGTAATTGGGCAACAACAACCCTAATCTATTCCTGACCTATAGTGAAATAAACAGGTCTCCTGAAGTACACGACGCAAGTACTTCAAGTTGGCCTGGCTCAACATGTCATTCTTAACCCCCATCTGAGTTCTGACTATGTCATCTAATACAGCCCTCCAAAGTATGCGGATGATCGCGCAGACAATCCTTCGAAATCTAGCAAGCTATTTCTCTCATTTTCTCGCCAAAACGATACAGCTAAGAGAGAAATCGCAGACGTTAGCAAGTTCATTATAGTCGGCACAGATGCCATTTCTGATGATTGTAGCTATACCGGTAATTTAGCAAGCTCTATGGTGCGATTGTGACATCGCAGTGACTGAGTGATGTAATTTTAGGGTGACTTGCTCAGGTGGGGGTTAGGAATATTATACTAATAAATCGTTATGCTACGTTTTCTTGAGGTACTTGAGAGCATATACTTCAGAAGACCCAAATAAACAATAGTAACAAACAAACATAGCAGACGAAGATATATTCTGATATTGGTAGGTTAGTTACCGGTACCAGATATAGAGAATGGCATAGGATTTACATACTCATCCCGGAGGAGAGGAAAGCTGATAAGACGGCTTAACCATATGGCAAACCACGGCCTCTCAACCTGTTTCCATTCCATGCCCTGATGTTGGGTATGGATAGTTATTTGTTTTCAGAAGCATGGACTTGCTAAATGTCTTTTTTCAAAGGAAACTAATTTTGTGGCATCAAAAAGCAACAAACAGTAATGAACAAAAAGAAATAGAAAAACTGTAAACAATCACTAACTTTTGTTTTTTCTTTCTGAGCACTTGTCTCCTCCTGAGTCTCGGTTTTCTTGTTTGTTTTGGTAGCGTAATCGAAATTTAGCATGTCAGTATGGTCAACCCAGCCTTCAGGAATTTCAAATTCGTGTTCGAAGCACAAAGTCGTAAATGCAAATTGTCCAATAAGAACGAAGAAGATAACAAAATACGACCGCATTTTGAACAACTAAGCTAGATCAAACATTACCAATACTTTTTTTTTGCCAAATATCATTCCATAGCCAATGTGGACATTTTTATGGTATAATTTTTGTTTTTAAGATTAAATCAATACATTGATTATAAATAATTTGGTTTCGAAGATTTGTTTTGGAAGACAATCACATGTTTTGCATTCCAGTTAATTTCAATATGAATAATATAGTTTTACCATACAGATACAATAAATACATTTATATACACAAGTATTATATTTTCATCCATTTTTGATAGTCCATTGTTTATCATAAGTCCATTTGATTTGACAGTTGTCCATAACGCCACCATGGTGCAGACACATAGTTATATATTTTAGATTAGCATGGAAAAACAAGATACATTGAAAAATTAGACAGGGAATTTGAAAAGCCCATCATGCTGTTAGGATTTTCCTATTTCCCTGACTATGTTAACACTTGACCTAAATATAAATGTGACCCATAAACCTATACAAATCCACACTTAATCAAATTTAATCAAACCATTATAGATTTTTGAAGGATTTCATCTATAGTTTCATCAAGAAATAAATTTTCTTGATCACAGCTCGGCTTTAATTTAATGATGCCTATGAGTTTGCATTTGAGAATAGCCCTCATGTTGCACTGCATCTGACAAACCTCATCGTATTTAACACTATTTCTGAATTCCCAAATCGTTGACTTAGCACAATTTATAATTAATTATTTTATCATTACCAATACTAAATCATGACAGAAACTTTTTGAGGAAGAACAAATTGACGGGGGATCCCCCGTTAATCTGCACAGTGCCAGAAAGCGACGAAAAAAATGATTTTTTTTTCAATTAAACTAGCATAATTAATTGGAATAAAAATTTAAATTGTAAATATGTTTAAATATCTGTAAAAGATGACATTTCACAAGTGTCAAATGAATATTATATTGAAGATTGAATAGAGATATATAAACTCGATTTGCAGACACGAACCTTTCGTTCATTGGTCTTTGCGATTCCATGACTAATCGTGACTATGCGATATCTGCTATTTGCAAACAAACGGAGGACAGGCTTAGTTGCTGGCTCGCCCATTTCGGCAATCGTTTCTGCGTTTAGTCTGTTTCTGGATTTTCTTAGATTTCAATCGATAAAAAGGAACGTAGCTCTAAAATACAATAATCCGTTTCGACAACTGACAAGGTACAGAGGTAAGTTAATACTGAGATAAGATTGTTGTCACTGTATACTGGTATAGATGATGCAATTTTCTGATTTTGGAATTCACCTTTGGCATTCAGACATTGATAGCCTACATTACATTTTCATCAAGTTTAGAAGTTTCATCTGTTGATTACCACATTGCTCAAATGAAGATCATAAATCTGCGAATACTTAAATTGTTTACTCATGTGAATATAGAAATCTAGATAATTTCCTAAAACTGCTAGTTACCAATCACTGAATCCATGTTGGCTATGCCAATGGTATTCATGTCAGACGCATGGACTTGATGATGGAGTAAGATGTAACCTACCAGATATTACTGTAGCCACCTGACAATGGCGAGGAGCCCAGCAATCCTCTCACACATGGGTATCCCACGATGGAAAGAGTGTTCCTAACACTTGCACTTATCATCATATTTTTTAGATGGAATCATTGCTGAAGTCACTTGATATTTCTGATCCAACTCTTCGTGAGTTGACGGATGCAATGAGGCGTGAAATGGGTAGAGGATTGGCAGCAAAAACAAATGAGGAAGCAGAGATAAAAATGCTGCCAACTTATGTGACTGGAACTCCTGATGGAACAGGTATATTATATAAATTGTATTCGTTTCCAATTATAAAATGAGACAGAATTTGAATTGGGTAATTGAAGTTACAATTTTTAGATAATTATAAATCACCATTTGTTTATTAGGCTATTGGTAAACAATGATTTACCAAATTAAAGTGTTTATAGGCCTATGTTGGAGTCAAAATTTCTCATCTTTGGCTCAGAATTTGTAGTCAGAGTTATGTATAAATATCTCCCACTCCCCAAATCAGTCATTAAACGTGAACTTGTTACTCTGTAGAATGGTAGATTTTTTGATGCATATCCCTATTCAAAAAAATTGTGATATACGCTTCCGGCCAGCGCAGTAATGCTAATTCATTAGTAATTCAATTACCTTAAATGTGTTTACTTCTCATAACTGGGTATTATAGACTTTTCAATCTTTTATTATTGATTCTGGTATTCGTATTCTTAGAGAAAAATGAGGAACCTATTTCTCGCCCGTGAGACTAAATAATTCATAATTGCTAACATAACTTTGTGTTTCCTTGCGCACATAGTAGTGGCTACTGGCTACCATACATGCTTAATAATATCTTGTTTGGTGCAAAAATGTGAAACACTTCAGTTTTATGTTGGCATCGCAGAGGCTTCTTCACTGAACATCGAAACCCTTAAGTAAAACTATCACAAATATCAGATTTTTATTCAATCATTGCTACTCGGGCCACATGAATAATTTGTCATCCCTGACATTTTTATGTCTTTTACAGAGGATGGTGAATTCTTGGCTCTTGATCTCGGAGGAACAAACTTTCGAATATTGCTTGTTAAAATCGTCGCCGGTGAAAATAAAAATATAACCATGGATAGTCAGATATATCATATTTCACAGGACTTAATGACTGGAACTGGTACTCAGGTAGATCTATGTTTTTGTTTGATATGAGTAAGATGTAAAAACAATACTTTTATTAATTATGGCCCTATTAGCCTGTGTGGCCTGATCATGAACCATATATGTATCACAGATAAAATTGTATCCATGTTTTCCATCCCCAAGAGGGAAATATTAATTGGTACTTTCTAACGCCTTTTAAGAGGCATTTCTTGACTATACTCTGAACCAGTATCTGGGCAAGCAATCACAGATATCTATAAGCTATTAATTTTTAGGAGAAATCACATCTTTCGGATCAGCATTGAACACTTTTTTCAAAGTATATTATAATGTATAATATAACACCCTGGTTCTGGTGGTTAATATGAGTGCGTAACCCTAAATCCTTAATCTGCATTGTCAGAATAGTTACTTCAACACTCTAAATCAGGGGTGTGCAACCTGCGGCCCACGTAGAAGTGCCAATTTTGAATTATGTGCGTCCTAAACCTGAGCTTGTGCGAAGCGAACAACACATGTAATCAGATCAATAACCAAAATTTTTGTACCTGCAACCACTAAAAAGCCTATGTTGGATAAGGGTGTGGCATGCGATTTCACCCAGTTATTAGTATCTGACCCTCCTGTAATAAAGGTTGCACACCCCTGTTCTAAATAACTGAATGTTTCATTATTATCATACCAAATAAAGACAGCAGCATTTTTCCACATCAAATAATGATGATATAAAAAAGTATACTCATTATCTCAATTTCCTAGCTTGAGTTCAGTAGGAAGAGCAAGAATTGTTTATTTTCTGCAAAGGGGCATCGTCAGTTTCACTCCAGCTGAAATGTTATATATTTTTTATTCTAGCTCTTTGACCATCTTGTGGATTGTTTATGGGATTTCCTGGTGAAACGTGGACTGATGTGTCAACTTCTACCTATTGGATTCACTTTCTCTTTTCCCACTATGCATCTAGGAATTGACAAGGTAGATTTCTTTATCATTGTCAAAAAAATAAACATTACTTTTGTATCTTCAGGAAAAAAGTCTTGGAAGTAAAGAAAATACACTTCTAAAATTCTATTTAGCTTCAACTGTATATTATTTCTTATTATTTTATGATTGGGTAGTACTTATTTACTTATTTACAACATAATATATACGTGGATCATTTTGAATAGCTTGTGCTTATGCATCGCTTTTCTCGGTGCCTTTGTCACTGTAATTTTAATTTTTTAATTTGTTTTATCGTTCAATTTATTTAGAATTTTTTAATTCAATGTGTGCATGGAAAAGCTATTTTCTGTGTATGACCCAGCTAGATATCTGAAGTTGGTTATAGGGCCCACCGACAAAGAATGTTACACATCCCTGTAATAGAAAGTGAAATAATCAGCCGTTGTATGGTGCTGAGCGTTAAGTAACAAGCTTACCATCAAAGCGGAGAATATCCTGATTGATTTTGCGAGTTCAAATGGTGATACTTCCGAAGTATGTGTACCAGGTTAGGGTTAGGCCATCATTTTATTCTAATTTTTCTTATTTTAGTTATATTACGAGTTCAGGGTATTAGCCAAGTTAATAATACCTTCTGCACATAGGTTTCAGTCCTTTTACGCAACTTTGTGTAAAATAGGCTAACAAATTTAGTTACCTCCATTTTGGTACACACACTTCTTGAGCGTCACAGGAACCTGGTCTATTCGATCATGAAGCTATGAGTTGGTGAATTCTGCATGACTGAAGTTCATGGAAAGAAACTTTGGGAACAGAGTTTACTTCCTATTTCATGACTCTACCTTTACTATTTATGGTCCACTTTTTTTAGACAATCTTGCTTCGCTGGACAAAAGGTTACACAGCAAGCGGAGTAGAAGGTGAAGATATTGGAAAGTTATTAAATGATGCAATAAATAAGAAATTCAAAATACGATGTCTGGTAAGGATAGTGTAGAATATTTGCATTTTAACTTGTACTCTAAAAAAATATTTTCGAGTATGGACTATGGAATATTTTCTGAATTGGGTTTTATTCGATGAAGACCTCTTAGATGTTGAGAGTGGCCATAATGTTCAATGTAATTATCAAATTTCCAAAGATACCTTGGAATCATTCGATCTTAGGATAGGATTTACATATTTATCTCGGAGGAGGTGAAAGTCGATGAGGCAGCTTAATCCTATGGTTAACCAAGACGACTTGTCCGATTACCAGTCCATGTCGGGTATGGGATTAGATATCCAAGTATTTGTGTTAGATGGATTGTTTTGATGGATTCTTTGTTCTTGATACACACTACACAGTCTTATCTGATTCATCATTCATCATAATCCTTGCGCAAGAATTTCTTCCTTTCCATTAATTTTTTTAAATTCCTCATTAGAAATAATTTTGTTGTTTTAAGTTTTTAATATACGGTAATATAATTCCAGTCATTTAATTTATTTAATTCAATTTCATACAAGTTCATTGAATAACTTTTTTAAATATTTTTTTTTCAGAATTTTGATTTAAAAATAATGGCTACCGTTGTGAATGACACTGTTGGAACCATGGTTTCATGTGGTTACGATGATAATGATACTTGCATGGGTATGATCGTGGGTGAGTAAGTTTATTTTAAGGGAATTTGTTCGAAGCAATGTCACAAACACTCTCTTAGTAAAGTAGACTCGCCATTTTTAGGTAAAGTAATAATGTCTAGCCAATTCCTAGAGATACTAAAACTATTTATATATTTTTGTACAATATGACTAGTGGGTAAACGATGTACCTAACTCCCGTATGTTGTTCTAAATCATGGGTTGGCAACCTTTAGTATTGAAAAACACATTTGGCATCCTTTCCGTCAAACTCAAACCTACTCGAAGCCGCAATATTTATTCTAATGTCGGTGGCTATTAAAACTCTCGGAAAACTACCTATAATTCAGTAATTCAGTTCACGACAAAATGAAAAGAACTTGGAAAATGAAAAGAAAAAGTTTGTTTTGACAGATTTGAATCACCTTAATGCGACCTATTTTTACCGCGCTTGACTTATATGTGCTGTGATGTATAGTAGTGAGTAGTAATCCACTTCCTTATGCCTTGACTTTCATTGAATCCCCACTGCTTCTAACTGAAAACTGCCGTAAACACTTTGATTCACGGGAGCCAGAGATCCAGGAACAAAGAGCCGCATGCGGCTCCGCAGCTGCAGGTTGTCGATCGCTGTTCTAATGTGGTAAAACCCCGGTGAATCTCATGTGCGCCACCTCACCAAGATTGCCCCATTTTGGTCCTTTTTAAAGATTGTAGCTCTTTGCACAACATTGGATTTAGATACTCACACATGTAAAGCATTGAATAAAAAAGTTTTGACAGTTTTCCATTCTGTGAGATAAATATGATTTTGATCTTGTTTTATTGAACAAAATTATTGGTATTAGCTATTTCACTATTGTAACAGTTTTTTTAACAATAATTATTCAGGAACTGGTACAAACATGTGCTACATGGAAAAACAAGAAAATATTGAATTACTAGAGAAGAAGACACCGGCAAGTGAGATGTGCATTAATACAGAGTGGGGAGCGTTTGGTGATAACAGTGAAAGTCTCAAAGCAATCAGAACGGAATATGACATTGAAATTGATGAAAAATCACCAAATAAAGGACACCATAGGTAAGATATTTTATGTAGTGTTTTTTGCTCTGAGCAATACCCTGTAGGATAAGATTTACCTATTTATCCGGGGGAAAGAAAAGCCGATAAGATGGCTTAATCATGCCGGATGAGAACAGAACAGGCCTAAGTCACAATTTCGAGTTTTGAGAAAAACGCAAACGCAATGAATATTCACACGTAGTAAAGACCTGAGCTCTGGTTATTTTAATGCGGATGAGAATATCTCCATAACCAATATTTTTTGGCACTTCAGCTACAATTCCTTCCAGCTTTTTTACCCCCATAAAGGATTTTGGCCCATTTTGTTCTCAACAACTGAATTATTCGTAAGGGATGCAAGGTAAAACAAGGTGACTTAGGCCTAAGTTGCACTGAATAAATTTTTAGGGATGTAAGTTTCGGACATTTCATTTCTGATATTCATGCTTATCGTACTGGAACTTAGGAGTATCTCTCTTCAATATTTTGGGATTTTGAGCCATGCTCTACAAGGTGGTGGTCTTGAAATCCTGAATTTTTCAATAATAAAAATTTTAGCTGGACTAGACAGGCTCGTTCTGTTCTTAACTTCTACAAAATATTATAGTCCAAGTCCAGCTAAAATTTTTATTATTGAGAAATTTCTTAAGACCATCCACCTTGTAGAGCATGGCTCAAAACCCCAAAATATTGAAAAAGGTGAATTTTCCAAAAATGTGACTTGGGCCCCTTCTGTTCTCATCCGGGGAATGGCGAACCGTGGCCTTTCGTACAAGTACTGGTTCATGTTGGGTATCAGATTATATAGTTATTTGTTTCAGAGGTTACATTAACCACTCTAAAGTGGCGAGGAGTCCAGCAATCCTCTCACACATAATTATCCCCCATGCGATTCGAAACTGCAAAACTATGCAGGGTAATCAAAGGTATGGTGGCGAGCGTAATCCTAATGCTTATCACGATGCGCCACATGACCAAGCTAAGTACAAGATCCCATAGAAGCAGCCAATGATATCTAACATTATGTAAGTAAATACTATTTTTGAGAGAACCGGGACTTTCGATTCGGCATTGCCTAACAAATTTATTTCACCTGAGTGAAGTGGGGCCTGTGGGATGACAACATAGTTAAATGTAATGCTTTAACTGCCGGACCATCTTGCTGTGGTTCACCAACATATAATATATTTAGTAAAGAAAGACATTTTTAAATGAATATTATCTTGTTTTGTTTGTTTTTGTGTTACTAGAATATATTGCCACAATAAAACCAAAGTATTCATGCCATATTTCTCAAAATTTTTTTGATCTCCCAATGACTCCCATCATTATGGACCAGTACCAGGAGCCAACTTTTGATCAGGGTTTCAAAGCTGTTTTTCCCCAACTATAGGAATTTAGTAAAAAAATCTGTAGGGCCATTTTGTGTCAAAAAATTGCCAACATTTTGTGCAGAGTGCAGACATGAATATGATACATATGAAATTTTTTTTTTTTCCTGTAGTAAACTATTATTCTTGACTTCATTTTTCAGATTTGAGAAGATGATCAGTGGAATGTACATGGGTGAATTAGTTCGTTTGATCATTCTCAAACTTACTTCAAATCGTGAAATTTTTGATGGAATTGCTCCCGATAGCATTTTATTCAATTCTGGATTGTCAACAGCATTTGTTTCACACATTCTCAAGTACGTAATGTTGTTTTGAATTTTCAAAACCAGAAATTGCTTAATATGAATTTGATGTTTTTTTAATCATGTTGATTTGAACATTCATAATTTGTTACGTGAGGTAGGCTACATATTATTATTACATTATGTAGTTTTATATATATAGTGGGTTCGATCGTTAGCGTATTGTGTTGAGTATGCATTAATAATTTCCCTGCTGGCCATAGGTTTGAATCATTTGGGCCCTGATTATGCATGAGTGAATTACTTGACTTCTAGAATAAATCATCTAATCCGCTGATCGGTTGCACCCCTTTCAAGTTTGTGCATTTGAAACGATTAGCTGGTTAACTGGATACTTGATAAAGCAGTACTAGTAGTAACTGAAAGGTTGTGGTAGTCTCATCATTAAGCCATATTATCGCTGCTCGATAACCATTACTGGTTTATCGCGGCTCCTCTTACGCTTTTTGTACACTGTTTGTCTAATTTTGTATTTTCCACATGTGAAAAAATATTTACTGACTGGCTGACTAACAGATTTCCTCTCCTACGAAATAAAAAAATTATTTTGAAATCTTTTGGCGAAAAGTTTTAGGATGCACATCACCCATAATAAACCAAATTGGGCAGGTCTAGCCATACCGAGGAAGTTTTAGTGTCACCTCATCCCATAAAGCTAGCAGCTCCCTTTGTACCATTCTTGAGTAGAGCATTGTTAATAGCCGATTGGTAAAGAAATTTATACTAAACTACGGTAAGACATCAATCCATTTATCAAATTTATTCTGTTTTCAGTCCTAATAACGACAACAATCAAATTCGTCAATATCTTGCTGGATTTGGATTGATTGCCACTGATGAAGACTGCAATAAACTTGTACAGGTAATCTGTAGTTAATTTTTCCAACATACTGAAAAATTACGCTTTGTACATTATGTATATTTAGAAATTACTGAAGGATTGAAGTTTCACAATATTACCAAGAAAGTTTTAATTGCATTCATTTCAACTATACAAAATATATAAATTGAACTCAATTAAATCTTTGTTTTTTTACCTTCCCTGCATTCCCAAATTACCCCTTATTGAATATACATCTATGTGTTTTCTGACCCTGACCCAATTTAGGATATTTTCCATCCGATATTCCATTTTTAAAAATATTATTTTAGAATGTATGTAGCCTATGTTATTCACTTATTTCTTATGATCACCCTTGATTATACCATTGAAATTTTAAAACCAAAAACTATAATAGAAATGGCAAACTTTTTGAAATTTGATATGTCCCTCTTATTTTAATCTTTTTATCGTACATTTATTTATTTATTTTTGCTCTAGCTCTGTGAAGCGATATCCAAACGAGCTGCCTATCTATGTGCAGCAGGTGTTGTAGCAGTTGCTCAAAAAATTGCAGAGAATAAAGGACCAGATGCTAAAATGACAATTGGTGTCGATGGATCTGTGTACAGGAAACATCCAACGTAAGTAACTTGAATTGAAGTTATTTTTCAATGATGCACAAACTGAATCATATTTCTGAAATATTGGGAGCACAGATTCCGAAAATATCTATGCTTGATTAAAACTAGTTTTTGAAAGTTTAAAAATACATGCATAAAATTCATTTTTCGGGGATTTTTCTATGTGGCATTGTGAAACATTCACTCCAAACTAGGATTTTCCCAGCATTCAGCAACTCAGCATTGCTTACTCAGTTTACTGCACTCTGGGTGGTGGGCGGCGTCAAGCTGTAAGATTCGGTTTTTACATATCACTGAATGCTTGCAAGAGCCTTCTTCATAGTGGAATGCGTGAAGCAGCATTGCATAAAAATATAAAAATCATTCAATTGTAACCATTCGGAAATGGAATACAGTTACCAAACCAGCAGCTGTCCCCATAATTGAAATATTTACACAGTGTTTAACTCTCATTTGGGGTTACGCAAGCTCCTTTTCCTTACTTCATGCCTTTGTACTTTATGATTTGTGCATATAATGGCCTTAATGGGAGGATGCTGTAGCAGAAATAAATATGATTATTCTATTTGATTCAAGCTTGTTGCACACTGACACAGATTGTGACAGTTATTAAGGAATTTTTGATTTACAGGTTTGCTAAACTACTTCATGCAAAAGTAAAGGATCTTGGAGGCGACTTAAAGATAAAATTCCGTGAATCGACGGATGGTAGTGGACGTGGCGCCGCACTAGTGGCAGCAGTTGAATGCAGACTTCATAAAATTAGAACAAAAGTACCTGAGCAAACCGAAGAGTAGTCACTAATCAATTGAAATTGGTAAAATGAATTGTCAACCAAGTTTAGCTAAATCAAAAATTTTCAAATTTAATCAAATCAATTCCAAATTCTTTTGGTAATAGAGAGCATGCTGTGTTTCCATCATGCTGTCATTGGGGAATTTTATGGAATATTTTTGGTTACAGAAAAGCATTGTTAACATAATTAAGAAATCGAATATTTTATTGATTATTAGGGGCTCCCGAAGTATGCGAACCGAGATGGCGGACATCGGAATGTAATATGTGTACTAGGTTAGGGTTAGGCCATAATTTTGGGTATAAATACTACGGGAGGCTCTTGCCTAGTCTTCGACCTGATAATAGGACTAAAATAAGGAAAATTGGAAAGAAATTATCGCCTAACCCTAACCTGTTGCCCATGTTACGTTCCGATGTCCGCCATCTTGGTTCGCATACTTCGGGAGCACCGATTATGATTTATGTCCAGAATGCAATTTCATGTGATATGACATATTATTTTATATTCCTGTGTAGACTAACAAGTTAGTGTAGTTAGCATACTTATCCATAAAAAAACCTCATAAATATTGTTATAATCTTTTAATTTCTTTTATTGTGAAATAATTAAGTAGCCTTGTCAAAATTTTTATGTATTTTGCACTATTTCATACATGTTCCATACGTATTTGTACTCAATTATTTTTATTTTTTTTAGTTGAAACCATGCAGTAAATTTAAATGTTAGATTCAAGCAAGTTATGTATTTCATACGTATCTGCATAAGTTTCTCAAATGTGTGTTTTGTGGAGTATTTTAACTCTTTTTAAATCAGAGGATGATTCTTAATTGATAGATCCAGTTAACTTACATTTTTTATACCTATTTGTACAATTAGCTTTGTTTTACAACAAATGTTTGGCGCTCCTGAAATGTGTGTACCAACATGGAGGTAACTAATTTTGTTTGACTACTTCACATCAAGTTGTGTAAAGGGACTGAAAGCAATGGGCAGGGGGTATATTCACTTTGCCAACTTAGACAGTCCCTGAACTCGTAATAGAACTAAAATAGGAATGAAATTATGGCCTAACCCTAACCTGTTACACGGGAGCACCAGTTTTTCAAATTTTAAATCTTTCCAATGCAATCAGACTATAAATGTTGACTGTTAGATTCAGTTAACTTACATGTTCCATACCTATTTGTACAATTAGTTTAGTTTTATACAAAAAAATTTTATTCATTCTGTATGAAATTCTAAGAAATTCAAAATCTTAGTACAAGGTAAATTACCATCCATATTTTAGTTTCTAAAATATGTTTTTATACAAATTGCCATATTTCTCCATGCATAATATATAATAAGCAGGTGCATTTTAGCAAATCAGTAGCAAGAATTTTTTCAATCTCCATCCATAATACGCATTCCGAGTTTCTGTTCCTCTTTTGCGCTGTGGTGTTTTTCGCGAGAGCGTATCAGACATTCTATCCGCGTTTTACTCATATTTTTTGATATTTTATTTGCTACACATGGAGAAATATGGTATTCTATTCTTTCTGAATGCAGTAAATATTAACTATTAGATAAGGATTACCTCAAATTAATTCGTATTTCAAAAAGTTTTTACAATTATATACTTTCCATACTAGTTTCAAATGCTTTTTAAAAACATGTACTTCATTTGGTTTTTAAGATGTGTTTTTATACAAATTATTCTTACTAAATGCAGTGGATCCTTTTAGATTGAGGATTACTTCAAATTAGTCGTTATTTTAAAAGTTTATACAATTATATACTTTCCATGCTAGTTTCAATGTTTTTAAAAACGTGCAAACTTGCATTTCTTCAATGAAATGGAGTATTTGTGTCGTTTTGTATTTTGTGCCAATCAATTTTTTGCTTGTTCAATATTGCTTCCTTATCTTTTTGCAATGAATCCGTTTTTTATATAATTCTGCTATTCAACTAGCATGGATTTGAGGTGTCTCTATCAGGTATAAAATCAGTCATGGACTAAATCAGTGGTGTGCAACCTTTAATACAGGAGGGCCGGATACAAATAACTGAGTGAAACTGTGGGCTGTACCTTCATTTAACAAAGGCTCCATACTAGTTGCAGAAACAAAAATTTTGATTATTGATCTTATGACATGTGTTGTTCGCTTCGTTCAAGCAAGCTGTTAGGGCATTGTAAAGTCATGAGCATTGATGAAAAAAATTGTCTCAGTCATAGGCTTGGAATTAGTCGCGCATACCAGATTAAACTAAATTGAAAGCTCGTTTCGCGGGCCGCACAATTTTTCTTTGCGGGCCGCAGGTTGCACACCCCTGAATAAATGATAAAATATACTAAAGCTTGTTTCTATATTTTTATTCACTCTTAATTCCAAAAGTCTTCATCTTATTGTTATCAACAATAATGGTTGTATATTTTTTGGTTTGGACTAAGTAGCCTTTAATATATTGCTATTTGATAGAGAATGAACTTTTAAATTTTCTTCACATATTTCTCAGGACTTAGCATAATCGCTTTGAATTCCATCTAATTGTTATCAACAAATTTTGTTGTATTTTTCATCTACCTATATGGTTACTTTCTACTAAGCCTTTGATATATTGCTATTTGATTGATTGGGAATCATCATCCAGATTTCGTTTACATGGTTTTATATCCCGTGATTCACTCCCCTCTCTCTGCCAAGGTAACATAACTAACATAATTAATTTCACTTTTTTAATATATGTGCCATCTGATACAAATAACTCCTAACTATTTTATACCGAGCCACACTTTTACTCTCTTCTGTTATATGAATCAAAGTCCATGCATCTTATGCAAATACTTTGTTAACTATTTCGGGACCACAGGAGAATATTTCACCATACGATTAGGACGTCTCATATCCTTTCTTCTCCCAGAAATAATAAATATATTCTATTCTTGATATGTCCTATGAATTAAATTAGCTTTGGTGTGTGAGTTCTATTTTCTCAACGCTGTCATAACATCAAGTTGATTGTGGTGGTGGTTCGCCATATGGATAAGCCGTCTTATCGGCTTTCCTCTCCCCCGGGATAAATATGTAAATCCTATCCTATCCTATTAGTCAACTTCCTGATATTTTAATTTCTTTTTTGACGTACGGTAATACTGAAGTAGATTTTGTACTATATATGTGATTCATTACTTTGTTAGTCAAATGGAAATGTTCGACAAGCTAACTTTATGACGCAGGTTCGATGGGAATTTATTGCGCCTTTGGCATCACAAAATGATTCGCATGACTGCAGATCAGCTGAGAAAATAACTAATTACGGCCGCATTATGAAAAATAAGCCATGTTACACATTGCCAAAACCAAGTCGACACACGAATTTTTAGAAAGAAGCTCAGTCGCTACATAGCTTCATTTAGGGGGGAATAAAAGGAATTTCCTTATTCAAACTAGAATTTTTATAAATAACAATAAGGACATATGTGTCTGAATATTCGCTACATTTTATAAATTTTAATTTGTCAATATTAACAATCTTCGGAGTAGGCCTATCAGAAAAATATATATAATATGTAGGCGTATTCATAGCAAGTTATTGGATTTCGGTAATTTTTGCAAAGTAAAATTATTAGTTGTGAATCGAGTTCAAATCGCATTTTTTAAAATAGAACAAAACAAGTTCATAACAATTCATTTTCCAAGTATTATAGTTGTTGTTTGTCATTCGAGTCGCAGGCCCGTAGCCCGAGGACAAGACGTATTGTTTAAAGATATCTTAAAATTGGAATAAGCTTTTAATCATAAAACACGTAACAATTAGAAGTAGTACAACTGTAGGTTGTAATGACGATAACTCGTCATGCAAGGAGAATACCAAAACCAGCTTAAAAGCGACCATTCGTTAAGAGAGAATAACGATGGACGATTAATTAACGAACTCTGAGTGCAAAGGAACTTGGTATTTTGTTTGGCTTCTCAGCAATGATTTGGAACTGTCATTTGTATGTGTAAATATACACAATTGCAATACATGTATTCGGAACCATGAGTATATATTTCGAATATGTGTTCATCAAAACAGAATCGGCTACAACAACAGCAAATACTAAAATTATCCTCTAAATATAACTTAACACGTCACGGATTGTATTCAAAAGAAGAGGAGAAAGGGATAGGACAGAAAGGAACAGTATATACCTCAACCATAATACCTGTAAAATTGTGACGAACAAGTTGGCAATAATACATCAATTGTGTGCTGTTGAAGTCGCGTTCGTTGTTGGAAGTGAGGATTAGGAAACTGCAAAAGGAAGATGTGATAGAGATCAAGCTTGTAACTGGACCGCTCCCATCTTCCAATTTGCAATACAACGCAGAAACTTTATTAAGTGGCTAAATATACATGATTTGCAGACACAAACTTTTAATTCATTGGTCTTTGCAAATTCATGATTAATCTTAACTGTGCAACAACTAGCATGCATTTGTAAACAAAAAAAATTGGATGTCACCAAAATGGAATGCTCTTTCTGTTGTATTTATTAGCAGATAGTGTAATTTTATTTCATTTCTTGAAATTTGACGAATCTACTGGTACTACCCATTTATTAGCAACAAATGAACGCTTTCAAATCATTTTTCTCTGGGTCTAGTCTAGATAATAAATAGCCGATCACGACCTGGTGCTAAAAGTGCAAGCACCTTACGACTCCTATCGCATACACATTTGTAAACAAACAGAAGATCAGTGCAATCGTGGGTCACTTGGCAATCGTTGGCTCACTTGGCAATCGTTGGCTCGCCCTTCTGCTGCTTGCAATCTTTCCAGCGTCCGGTCTACAGGTCTATCAGCTTCGGTAAGAATTTCTGCGATTTTCATCGATAAGAATTGGAAGAAACTTTTTTGAAAAATACGTTTTGGCAACTGACAAGGTATGGTAAGTTAATACAGTAAAAGGTACCGGTAACCTACTGTTTCCAGGTTTCGGTATCGTTTAGTACCACATGCACTTCTAGTTGGCCTGGCTCAACAATTTTTGCATATGTCAATCCTAACCCCCCACCTGACTACGTCACCAAAAAATCAAGTCATTCCGATGTCACAGTGGCGTAATAATGCCCACCAAAGTATGCGAATAGTCGTCCAAAACTTGCAGACGATCACCCGAAATCGAGCAAGCTATTTCTCTCGTTTTATCGTTGTGACCAAAGTGTAATAGTCACTTTGGTCACAACGATCTCGATAGGAGAGAGATCGCCAGCTTTGGCAAGTTTGTTATCGGCAGCGCAGATGCCATTTCGGACGATCGTAATTATACTTTGGCAATCCCTATGATGTGATGGTGACGTCGTAGTGACGTAATTTTTGGATGGCATAGTCAGGTGGTTAGGAATAACATATGCAAAATTCGTTATAAATTATAACCACCTCTTTACGAGACACTCTGCGCCTCCAACCGGCAAAAATAGGCAATCCAGCGCTGTGTAACAAACTAAGAAAGCACAAAATAAAAATGTCACCGATAGATTCCTTGAAAAAATAATCTGATTCACTGAAGGAAATAAATTTACCATAGTATTCGTTAGTTTTTAGCAAAAAACTACAATTGAGATGCCCTTGTTCCAGTGACAAATTGAGTGTTTGTTTTATTAAACCAAATGTTATGACATCTTGGAATCGCAGAACTGTGCCCCTCTGGAATGTCCTATCACATCATTAACCCCTACTTAATTCTTAGATGGAATCAATATTGAAATCACTTTATCTTTCTGATCTAACTCTCCTTGAGTTAGCTGGTGCAATGAGGCGTGAAATGGATAGAGGATTGGCAGCAAAAACAAATGAAGGAGCAGAGATGAGAATGCTGCCAACTTATGTGACTGGAACTCCTGATGGAACGGGTAATTTTATATAAAATTTTCATTGTGGTTACAGTATGACTTGATAAAAAATGACTTTTCACATCTGTATTTCGTCAGAGCCCTAATTTATGACTTTTAATGTGGATAATTAGGGCTGGACATTCCAAAGCGAATACCGGTAGAAATTATCGAATTGGTCCAGACAAAAATTTGGAATTGCCACCATCTTTTTTTCTCTGTCCACCAAGTGTGAATGTGAATTCTACAATTGTCTTTTGAAGCCATATTTTTACAATGCAATTCTGACATATGACCTGTATTTCCTAGTTAGTTAATGCTGGAACATGTTTCTCATTATCAGCAAACTATATATATGAGTGATGGATTTTATGTTTTCAGTAATTTATGTGTCTGAAGGACCCATTACTAAAAAAGCACATTTAATTACAAGTATTAGTTTCAAGAAAATATATTAGATTTTGAAATCATCAGGTATTGAAAATGCCCAGCCCTAGTGATAATTGAAGTGTTAAAATTCAGACAGAAACCCAAAAAGCAAAGGTAACTGACCTAAACTGATGAATATCTACATCCAAACATTCAATGAAAGAAAGGGTGCATAAGCAAAAGCTTCTGTTGTCGGTCAAAATTTTTTTGTCAAACTTCAGCCATTTTTAAATAACTGGGAGCCGGGCATAAATTTTTTAAAGGTTCAGGAAATTAGGTATGCTACTCCGAGTTGGAAATTTTCAGATCCGTGTAAAAAATATAAATTCCCCGCATAGCTTATTAGAGGACGCTTGCAAAGAGCCTTGTTGAGTGTGAAGTTATGGAAACTTATCATAAAAATAAGTTGAATCTTTGATGACTGTAAATTTCACAATATTTTGTGTTCAATGCCCTAGGAAAAAAAAATTTTTTTCACATTTTTCATGTCTTCCATAGAGGACGGTGAATTCTTGGCATTTGATCTCGGAGGAACAAATTTTCGAATATTACTTGTTAAACTCGTCGCTGGTGAACACAAAAATATAACCATGAATAGTCAGATATATCATATTTCACAGGAATTAATGACTGGAACCGGTGCCCAGGTAGATCTAAGTTTTTGTTTGATATGAATAAGTCTGTGAGCACAATTCGATTATTATATTGCATATTAACCTATGATTACTCTTAAAGTGAGGAGAAACGATTTCAACAATTTCTTTTTTGTCTATTTTATCTATTTTTATTGGATTCAGAAACTCCAGATATTTCAGTTTAGCGTTGTATTTTTTATATTGTGTGTATTGTATATATTAACCCCTTAGTGTGGCAGTTGGGTCTTACTTATCATAATAACTATATAGTTGATTTTATTTATATAAATGGACATTAGTAATGAGACATTTCATGGGACCTTTTTTTCAAACTTTCAATAGCCTATCCTATCTCAGTTACTTTCCTTAAGATAAAATTAAATTTTGTATTGTTCTAGCTTTTTGACCATCTTGTGGAATGTTTGTGGGATTTCCTCTCGGAACGCGAAATAAAATCTCAGCTTCTGCCTATTGGATTCACTTTTTCTTTTCCTTCTAATCATTTAGGAATTGATAAGGTAAGTTAGTCTATGCTTGTAAGTTTGGGTGTGCTTATAAGAAAAAGAAAAACATTTAAAGGATGCTAATGATTTCTGTAACTATACGATGTTTTAGAGAGTTTGAATTACCGGTAACAGTTGTGATAGGATTCACATATTTATTCCGGGGAAGAGGAACGTCAATAAGGCGGTTTAATGATATGGCAAACTGCTGTACTGCTTCAAATCTTGCATCAAGAAGTTTTTAATTGCGTAATCTTTTTTTATCTCCATCTCCCATTTTACTTATCTCCATAATTGTTTATAAGCTCTCGCCACAGTTGTCTCTCGTAACTTTGTTTAGAGGATTCACATCTTTATCCCGGGGGTTAGAATAGTCAATAAAACAACTAAAATTACAGGGCGAAGAACTGCTGTACTGCTTCAAATCTTCCATCAATCAGTTTTTACTCGTAATTACCTCCATTATTCTCATAGCCTAGGCTCTCGGAACAGTGGTCTCTTGAAACTTCGTTTAAAGACCAGTCTCTTTTTCTTATACCGTGGCTCCTTCACACAAAGTAATCATATACGAAATTGAAGACCAACTTTGGTAATCAATATCATCATCAGTGCTACAGCGAGTATGTTCATAACAATGCCAGAAGCCAATTACGAAATCCGATAAATCGTTCTTTATATACGCTATATTTATTCAAGAGTAAGTTTAATTTTAATTCAATTCCCTCTTTTTCTTATTTGTTTCTATATTTCAGAACATTTTACTTTGTTGGACGAAAGGTTACACAGCAAGTGGTATGGTTGGTGAAGATATTGGAAAATTATTGAACGAAGCAATAGATAGGAAATCAAAAACACGACCCCTGGTAAGAATAGTGGATTATGTATACTAAGTTCATTTTGGAAGGGGAAAAGTCGATGAGACGATTTGGTCATATGGCAAACTTCGACCTATCATCTGGTTACCAGTTCCTACAGGCCAGTGGCTCCCAAAGATGATTGATCGGGGTCCAAAATGAGAATCTGAAATATATTTGCGTGTCGGGAGAGAGGAGCGAATTGAATTGTTACACATGCTCAACTGTGATAATGACATAACAATTGACGATATCTAGATTGCAAAAAAGTAAAAACACGAAGTGTTGAACTATTTCACCCTCTTTCGGCGGTCCATATCAAATCATTACGCTGATCGTAATTGGCCCACAAGCCGCGGTTTGGGAACCACTGATATAGGCTGTAGAAATAGTTAACCAGTCATTTGTTTCAAAAGCATGGACTGTCATAGCCAACCAGCGGTTACTAAATTGTTTTAATGTGGAACACATTGATGTCAGTGTATATCTAATTACCGGTAGTTTGAATTTATAACTCCTGAGAAGTTGCTTGATCGATTCTTCAATCTTTTCATTTCATACATGAAACGCTTTCTAATCATGCTGTGAAACTTCAATTGCTCAAAAACTATTATTTCAAGTGAAATTTTGTAAATTATTCACGAAATGGAAAATATAAAATATTGCATACCGTATTTACCGGCTATTTCCCATTTTTTTGGACTGATTTTTGGTGGCTTATTGAGCGGATTTGATTATTTTATTATTTCTAGTGTCTGTTTATTTTTTCTCACAATTCTTTTTAAGCATGATTCATGTTAACTTTATATCTGGGTTATACATTTCATAATGAATTTTAATTGACTTATACTGCCTGCTGTTATTTATCTTAATCTCATTGAAATCCTAATTGCAATCATAACATGGCTCCCACAATAGAGTGACTCTTGAGGTTTTGCCGGATTCAACGAAAACCAACAGATTGGACAGCACAGCTGTTAACCTATGGGCTCTACAGTGCAGTACTTACAACATCATATTCACAAGTTATTTCAACATTCCAGTTAATGGGTTGCTCAAAATGATTGCTCCTACCTTGTTTTCAATATATTGCCCCTTTATTGTTAAGAATAGTTAATTCTGAAAGTATAATTCTATCCAAACAAACATGGGTATGAGTGCATATTGGTGCTCAACTGACTAACAAAGAAACAATTTTTCTGTACTTATTGGGCAGTTACGATATATGGAAAATGCCCCTTTTACATGCTGGATGGACTCATTAGACGAAGAATAGGGTACCGATAATTTAAATTGATTCAAATGTTGGATCTATTTTGGACATCTATTGATAGGATTTGGCAGACTATTGAATATGAATGAACCAATTTGAATGATTTGCCACTTGAGCTATAACTTATGCCATTGTTTTTATTCCTTACTTTTTAGAATTTTGACTTGAAAATAATGGCAATTATGAATGATACAGTTGGAACTGTGGTCTCATGTGGTTATGATGACAATGATACTTGCATGGGCATGATAGTTGGTAAGTATATTATCTTATTTTGATGAAAGTTGCGCGAAATGAAGTCACACACACACTCACTCAGTCAATACATAGGGCAAGGTGGTCCAAACCCAGGCCTGCAGTCTCAGTATCTGTGTCCCGCTTCGCACTTGCCGGAGAATAATCAAAAAACCGCATTTGGTGTTGTCTAGTCATAAATATAAACAGTGAAATTGCAAAGGGAATGCATCGATACCATATATTGTTTTGGCCCTCACAGATGTATTAAATGGAGTAAAAATACTTGAACAATTACCGATTAAAAAACAACAAACCTGGTTAAGATATATTGAGAACAACTGACTTCATAACAAAATTGAAAATTGTGGGGGACTTTATGGACACTCTGTATAATATATTATAGTGCATAATCCTATTGGTTAAATCATGGGCGTCCAACCTTGATAAATACATGAGGGCCAGATACAAATAGCTAGATGAAAGCTCGGGTCACACCTTTATTTAACATAGGTCTCTAGTAGTAAGAACTAAGAAGCACAAAAATTTTGGTCATTGATCTTATGACATGCATTATTCACTTCGTACAAGCTAGCAATATTGTAACGTCATGGGCATAGGTAAAAAATCGAACTATGGTACAGGCTTTGCAACGTAAAGAGATTGGAGTCACCCGCACGTACCAGATTAAAATAAATAAAAAACTCATTTCGCGGGCTGTACGACATTCAAAATTGGCACTTCTCCGCGGGCTGCATAATTATATTGAATAATATTGATAGGAAAAAGTTATTCAAAACTCGTGTCAAACTTGAAGACAAACATTTTGCTATTCTAATATTTCACTCATTTTTTTGAAATAATTATTCAGGAACTGGTACAAACATGGCATACATGGAAAAACAAGAAAATATTGAATTACTAAAGAAGAAGACGCCGGCAAGTGAGATGTGCATCAATGCAGAGTGGGGAGCATTTGGTGATAAAAGTGAAAGTCTCAAAGCAATCAGAACGGAATATGATATTTACATTGATGAAAACTCACCAAATAAAGGACAATATATGTATGAGGTTTTTATATGGTGATTAAAAAACAACAGACCTGGTTAAGATATATTGAGAACTGACTTCATAACAAAATTGAAATTGTAATAGGTCGTTATGGACACCCTGTATGTGTAAACAATAAATAAAGTGAACCACTATTTTCCATTCTCATGATTTCGTTTTTCCAGATTTGATAAAATGATCAGTGGAATGTACATGGGTGAACTACTTCGTTTGATAATTGTCAAACTCATTTCAAATGGTGAAATATTTGAAGAAATTGCTCCGGACAGCAAGATATTCAGTCCTGGATTGTCTGCAGCATTTGTTTCACATATAGTCAAGTATGTAATATTAGTAAGCTTAATTTTAAACAAGAAGTTTCATAAAGTGAAATTTGACGTTTCTGCCATTGTTAATGCTGAAGTCATGTAATCATAATATACTGTTAGATCAGGATTCTGCTTGAAATTTTTTTTTTGGGGGTTGACCCCAGCAACTTTCTTTGTACCATGCTTCATATTAGAGCCCCAGAGTGAAGGTGTCAAAAATTTTATAGGACATACGATAATGCTTTTGCGACAATTTTTTCTATTTTCCAGTTTTAATAACGACAACGATCAAATTCGTCAATATGTGGCAAGATTTGGATTGATTGCCAGTGATGAAGACTGCAATAAACTTGTTCAGGTAATGACTAAACAGTAGTTTATTTTTTTTCCATGATGAAAAGGTACACCGGAACGTAGTATGTGTACCAGGTTAGGGTAGGCCATAATTTCAGGTACAAATACTACGGGAGTCACTTGGCTAGTCCCCGAACTCGTAATAGAACTAAAATAAGGAAAATGGAATAAAATTATGGCCTAACCCTACCCTGGTACACATACTACATTCCAGTGTCCCCCATCTTGGTTCACATACTATGTGAATACCAATGAAAATACACTTTCTACAAACAGAATATATAACAAAGTAAAATTCTATAGTGGCTATGGTTGTTATAATTAAGTAAAAGAAAAAAATGTATCACAGGTTCTCACAGTGCTTTGTACAGAGCGTCAGGGCTCCATAAGAGAAGCCGAGACTTAAATACTGACTTGGCTAGTAACTGCCCCAAGAAGCAATAACGTTATCCCTGGCGCAACATTGCAATTTTAGAATTCGAACGAATAGGCAAACTTTTTTAAATTCAATATTGCTAACAGTTATAATACTCATTATATTGCATTATTACCATATAATATTTTTGTTCCAGCTCTGCGAAGCGATATCCAAACGAGCTGCCTATCTATGTGCAGCAGGTGTCGTAACTGTTGCTCAGAAAATTGCGGAAAACAGAGGACCAGATGCTAAAATGACAATTGGCGTTGATGGATCTGTGTATAGGAAACATCCAACGTAAGTATTTTGAAGTTTAAATGACGCTTACTCGACGCTTTTTTGCTCTGTACAAGTCCATATATATTCCTCGGAAGCATACTTCATAGAATTGAATTCACTCTGAAAAGATATTATATTTAAATGTATTAACTATTCGATGGGTTTGAATCCACGCATTCTTCACAGTCGACTGGTCGTGGTCAGTCAACCATAAATCATGACGGCACACACATTTGCTCATACTCGGCCATTAAGAAATGTAATAATATAAACATAATGAACAACCAACTGCATCAGTAATCTGAAGTTAATTTTTTGAGGCTATCTCACTAAAAGCCATCAAGTACTTCTAGTTGGTGTGGGAAAACCATTTTTGCATATGTCATTCCTAACCCCCACCTGACTACGTCATCCAAAAATGACGTCACTACCACTGTACCACGTCACAGTGACGAAATAATGCTCGTCAAAGTATACGGATTGTCGTCCAAAACATGCAGAGGATCATCCGAAATCAAGCAAGATATTTTCTCGTTGTGACGATCCTGATATGAGAGAGATCGCTGGCTTCAGGGAGTTTGTTATCGTTGGCGGAGATGCCATTCCGGGAGTTCATAGCTTTTCTTTAGCAAACTCCATGATGTGATTGTGACATCGTAGTGACGTAATTTTTGAATGACGGTGGGGGTTAGAAATAACACATGCAAAAATGTTTCTGCCACGCCAACTAGAAGTACTTACGGCGTTCAGTAAACATGCAGCAATTTTTCATCATACTGAAAATGCACATTAAACATGCAGAATGAAGTTAAAAATTACATTTCAAGTTGAAACGAGACACAATTAAACTTTCATCTTAGGCAAAAAGTCTAAAGCGATGATCTGAAATTGAAATAGTAATTGAGAAGGTTATATTTTAATTTGCAGGTTTGCCAAACTTCTTCATTCAAAAGTCAGGGATCTTGGAGGCGACTTGAATGTAACGTTCCATGAAACGACGGATGGTAGCGGACGTGGCGCTGCACTAGTGGCAGCTGTTGAATGCAGACTACAAAATATACGTACGAAAGTGCCCAATCAAACTGAAGAATAAGAACAAAGAAATTGAAATGGAGATTGGTATAATAAATCGTCAAATGAAGATTTGCAAATTATAATCATATGTGATATAGTTCATTCCCAATTTCAAATATTGTTCTTTTGGTACTTATTTTGATCACAAAATTGATATTAGATATGCTATGAAAAATCCTAGCAACACTCTAACTACAATTCTAGACACGCCTTAGATACATTGGAAGAGCTTTGTTGTTTTTTCGCACCGGAATTAACCTAACCTATTTGATTGTTTTTTTTCAATTGGTGGGCAGTCTAATTACTGCTACATTCGTTAACTTTTGCCTATTTGGACTTGTAAGTGTGCAATTCTAGGAGACTAAGTCTTTTACCATTATGTTGCAATTTCGGTGTATGATGAATAGGTCCACATGTGGCCCGCTGCTTCATTATATGTGGCCCCCGTTGTATTTGCGAGAAAGTGAACAAAAAATCCCATTTGGTGTAGTTTCACCATAAAAATAACCAGAAGATGCCACATTGCTTGCTTGATATGCCTGCAAGTTGTGTTGGTGACAGTCTAGAATGGCATTTTTCCCCTCTGACACTTTCTTCATTATGAAGAGTTTGAAATCTTACACTAAACGTATATATAGTAAGATTTTTGCAGGTTTTAGTGAGTTTTTTTAGTGAATTTTGCATGTTTTAGCTCGATAAATGACAAATAATGATGAAGTGTTTGGACAATAAAAATGTTTTGTTTTATTTTGCACTGTTTACCTATTATTGGCACTATTGTGGCTCGTGAACAATACAAAAATAATAGTGTGGCCTGCGAGGCCGACAACCTTGGACCACCCTGGTGCAGACTAACAAGTTACCCTGGTGCAGACTAACAAGTTGATGTTTTTATGTAGTGAGGGTACTTACTCATAAATACATCATTAACGTTATGAAATTTCTTTTTATGTGGATTCATTAAGCAGCCTGACTAGCCTTTGATATATATTGCTATTTGATTGAGAATAAACTTTCGAATTTTCTTGACATGTTTCACAGGACTAAGGCAAAATCATATTTTTAATAGCTTTGAATTTCATCTTATGTTATCAACAATTTTTGTTGTATTTTTCATTTTTTCTCCTACTTGAGACCAACATTATATGGTTACCTACTACTAGCCATTGATATATTGCTTTTTAATTGAGAATAATCTTCCAGATTTCCTTTACATGTGGTTTTAATTCCTTCTCTATGCCAAGCTACTCTTGACTAACATGATCAATTTCACTTATCATTTCATAATATATTTGCCAAAGTCTCTCTGATACAAATAATTTTTATAGTTATTAGCAACAATTTTTGTTGTATTTTCTTACCTCGCACTAACTTTTAATGCATACCTACATTGCTAACTATACCTCGCACTAAATTTTAATGCATACTTACATTGCTAACTATACCTCGCACTAACTTTTAATGCATACCTACATTGCTAACTATTGCTTTTGATTGGAAAAAAACTTTTGAATTCCTTTACACGACTCATGGCCAGCCCAAATTCGGAAGGGGGGGAGCAAATATTGTTCAATGACTTTCGAAAACGAAGCTTACTCGAGCATTGCATTTCAAAAAATAATGTTAGAAATTTTTTTTTTATTGGGGGGGGGGTTAATGGCTACACCTATGTTATCATCTTTCCTTTCTTGGATGTGAATAAAACCCCATCTCTAATATATCAACTGGAGCAGTCAAGTCATATTATATTTGGTGTGTGAGTTGTGTTCTTTTAAAGGTTTCTATTTCGTTCATTGCAACTTCGATTCAATGATGCAACTTCCAGATATGTTAATACAATCAGCAACAGATTTTGGTTATGGTTCAGCATGACTTTGGAATATAATGTTACATATAAAATGGAAGAATTTACATATATATCCAGGAGTGAGAAAAGTGAGCATCTCGTCCGGTTACCAGCCCATGTCGCTGATATATGTGGTTAGCCAGTTACTTTTTTCATATGCTTGGACTTAATGGGACTTTTGGTTACCAATTCATGTTGGAAATGGGGTTAGTTCTTAGTTAGACAGTTACCGTATTTCCCGGCGAGTAAGTCGCTTTTCTAGACCGAAATTTTTGGCCTGATTTTGTGGGGTCGTCTTATTAGGCGAGTGTGATAGTTTTCATTTTTTGGTGTCGCCTTATTATACATTAGGTACTGTTTTTTTATGGTGGACGCAATCGCGAGTTGAACACAATTAGATTAAAATTTAAAGACAGTGTAGAAGTTATTATGGATTGAATATTACCCAAACGTCAATATAAGGTATTTTAACCAATGCGCAAACGCGGCCACCGCTCAAAAGGCATTGCATGGTAATTTGAGATTCCGATGTTGATGCAATTTTACTACCCCGACTTAATGACAGATTATATGCAAAACCCCATTTTTTCAGGCTTGAAAACGTCTTATTTACCGGGTGACTTATTCGCCGGGAAATATGGTAATTGTTTCAGATGCGATCTGATGGTGGCGGAAACCGTGACCGACCAGTGGGTACGTGAATCGCCCTACGGCGGCGAGGAGCAGACAAGTCCAGTTAGTATTTTACAATAAAGCTTCTTATTTTGATTAGTGCAACTTCCTTATAAATTAATCTTCACTAACAGCGGTAGCCTACATGTAAAATTTCTTATACTTGTTTGAGTATCGGACATATAAGGCCCACGCCATTGAGTGCACAATTGATATATATGTCGAGACAGTACTGACTGGAATGTTCACTATTATATTGTTGTTATTTTGAACTATGTTATAATACAAAAAATAACAACACTCACGACAGAAACTTCATAAAGTTTCCGAAACCTAAAAGAGGAACTAAAACCACATGGACAATCTCGCCTTGAGATTTGAAATAAACAACGAAATACTCTTTAATCGGTGCTCAGGAAGTGCGTGTGTACCAATATGGATTTAACTAATTTTGTTCACCTTCTTTACATCAAGTTGTGTTACATCAAGGGACTGCAACATATGGGCAGGGGCAGTGGCGTAGCATCCACCCCCGCGGTCGCGGGAGGGCCCACAGCGCAAATGGGCCCAAGCGGTTAGAATTTAGAAAGTTAAGCCGCAAACCAAAAGCTACAGTGCAAAACAAGTAATGCACATCTTATAACGTTGATGTTAGTTCTGCTCAATTCGTTTTGTTACGTAACAATGCCAAAGAGTCGTCAATTTTCGGTGTATTGTGGTTTGATCGCACCGGCAAAATTACGAAGCCTGTCAGAATGATGTCGAAAGCAAAACCTCTCAGTGGCGCACAGAAACGCAGAAGAGGAAGAACGTTTGAAAAAAATTAAGTAACCAAGATAAACGGCAAATTTTAGGTTACCATTGCCTTTTTATAGCGACATGTTGTGCTTTTTGACAAAAAAAAACGTTGTTTTAGCTTATGTCCGAGCGTTTTAGGGTCATTTCCACAAAATATTTTTGCGGGGGGGGGGGGGGGGGGGGGCACGAGAGTCTTGCTACGCCACTGGGCAGGGGGCATATTTATTTGGCTAACACAGACTGTCCCCAAACTCGTAATAGAACTAAATAAAATAAGGAAAATCGGAATAAAATTATGGCCTAAACCCAGTAGTGGGATTCAGCCGGTTCGCATCGGTTCTATAGAACCGTCTCACGGAATTTTATGAGATCAGCGAACCGGTTAGCATTACTGGTTTATTTACTGACTTTTTATGACTTTTTGTAACAGAAACGGCTGAAAAATATGACTTTTGTGATAGAACCGACTGACAAAAAGTTTGAATCCCACCACTGCCTAAACCCAACCTGGTACACATACTACGGGAGTACCCTTTAATCGGACTTTGAGCTTAATAGCATTGTAAGCTTGTTCGCGGGCAATTTCTCATAACCAGTGGACGACCATGTACAAAAGCCTCGGATAAAGCATTTCCTTTGTCTATGAAGCCATTTATCGCGACCATCATTTGTAAACATGAATTGTATTTGCTGAGAATGGTAATCGGAACCGTGTGCACTGAACATCGTATTGCTGGTGACATATACCGCGAATGGGCAAACCTCAAAGACGCGCTTCATTGGCGATATGGACTCGGTAAATAATAACCAAAAGTCAACAGTGGGAATATCGCATATCATTTAGCCTATCGGGCGTCTATAGCAACCGTACGAACCAGAATGTAGTTTCATGTAAGTCGATAGGTAATTGAGTCCAGTACGTGGGAAAATGAATAGATCTGTGAGTACAGTAGTGAGTTTTGATTTTCTTGTTCTATGGCCGGTACAGTTATGCCTCCAAAGATCAGCGATGGAGAAACAGGAAAGGGCTTTTCATAGGGGTGCATGGATTTATCAGTGCAACGAAATCGTATTCTACTAGTTTATATTCTTTATCAAGAATAAGCACAAGAACTGGCCAAAATCGACTGGAAATTGTATTTTAGCTAACAGTTTGTCATATAGTATAGTATACACAATATCGACCGGAAAAATCCCGTTGTTTGAAAATATAGTGCTACTTTTATTACTGTATCTACTTGTACTGATCACTGTCGAGGGTGAGATGCGTGTGAAACATCTTCCAAAAAAAGGAAGATCAGAATTATTACGAGGCTTTTATCAGGTCCATTCGCCAAAGGCCTTGATAAAGAATCCACTTACTGGGCCGTCTCTGCTCTAGTATAAATGAATGATAAATTACGTTATGTATCAAGCTGTCTATTATCTGGCGAATATTTTTTAGCGTGAATAAACTATAGATTTTTGGATGTCAGTTAATTACTTGCCAATAATTATTGAACCGAACTTGAGCATAAAAATTTTTTCTATATACTCTACAATTGTAAAATTTTCGATGTTTATTTTGATAGTTTTAACCGGTATCCTTCTTCAAGAGCTTTTTCAAACTATTTAAGCAACTGATATAAAACTACTGGTAGCTAAATTTATCGCAAGTGGAACTGTTTTTTCATGTGATCATAACTAAACTAAAACTCTTCCGAAGATCACATGACCACTGATTTACGACAAAAACTGGTAAAAGGCTGCCAGTTCTTGCTTCTTCTTGCTCCATTCTTCATAAACTTTCAACACAAAAGGGAAATTGCTTTTCTTTTTACCAATTCATATTGATTTTCTCAGTCGCCAATATCGATAGAGTCGTGGCATTATTGATAGCGGCCTCAAGTTGCCTCGATTTTAATCGGATTTTAACAAATTAATGGAAATTTATTAACAGATTTGGCGAACTCGACTCACTCTAGTAATATCGGATTCGTCGCCGAATAGTCTGAATTATATTAGTAGAGAAAGTTGCGGTAATATACCCAGTGTGTTTTAGGCCTATAGCTATGCGCAGCACTTCAGAGTTTTATCGCTTGAGTGCACTTTTATGGAGGCCACAATTTAATACTGATTATGGAATACATTTGTTTTAAGGGCAACCGTGCAAATTTACACTAAGTTACATAAATTTCGTATTTTTCGATCAAAGTCACGACAACATGGGGTGTGGAGGCAGCAAAAGTGGTGAGTACGTTCCATTTTTGTTAAAATTTGGTAAAAACTTAAAACGATTTGGCTGTGTAACCGACGGCTAAATGGGACTGTAGGCATGATTGTAGAATATTCAACATAAGTTCAAAAGTCGCTCGTCATGAAATTCTGCATGCCCAAGTATAAAAATTATAACCAAAATATGGATCATACCACAAATATGGAATTATAACCAACCTATCCTGTTTAAACTGATGTTCACATATATCAATCTTTCGCGCATTGCTCTGGTTAAAATGGCATGGGTCACAACAACCTTACTTATTGGCTATATAGCTGAGAGATTTCAACCTTTCTGAAAAATGTTTTAATTATGTATATATGACTATTTCCTTGTTTTTTGGCTTTTTCACTGCTTCAGCGTACACAAGCTTATATGTAATTATTAATTTTTGTCTTACAGTCAATATAAGACAACAGAACGAGCCTCCTTACAAGCGACGCAGTGTAAAACGAGATGAAGAAAACGGAGAACACTTGCCAGAAACTAAACAAAGTGACGTTCAAATAGAGGAAAAAAACAACAATCTTAATCAAAATCGAAACAGTAATAAAACGATTGAAAATGTATATGAAACCGCTCAAGAACTGAAGACACAGAAATTTACTATCAACGGTCAATTAGACTTGTCGTCCATTTTTAGGATTATAAAACAGGCAGTCTACGTAGCGGATCTCCAACAACTCACACTGCAAAAAGCCCAAAATTTAGAACTTGAAGACCGATTAAGGTATGCCAGATCTAACATAGAAAATCCGCCACCAATAAGCGAAGAAGAAGCGGCATCCGACAACCCACGAAGGTACCTACCGCCCCGAAATGACGGTCGTGAGAAGGCGTGGGTGTTATCGACCGAAGTTGACATAGTTTTTGATATTTTTATAAAGGGACAATATGTCAAAAATTTAGAAATACTGTCGAAATTACAAGAAGAATTCAAAGATATCGAAAATAGACTGCGAGAGATTTCAATTTTGAAGAGCGGTGAAGCGTGAATTACGCAAGTCATATAAGAGAAAAGTACTCATTACAAAGCTGCTGACACACGTCTAGTATGCAAATCGTGGTCACATCCCTCCAGTGTAGTATGATTTCTCATGTCCTGAATTGGCCATGTTGAGCAAATATTATTGAATATGTTAAATATAGAGGTTTAATTCCCCCGGCATGGCTCTCCAGTCTCCGCGGCAGTTCATATTCAGAAATTAAGTCCATGCCTCTGAAAAATAACTATACCCGTACCCGACATGGGGCGGTAACCGGACAAGAGACCGCGGTGCGCCATGTGATTAATTTATTTACCGGCTTTTCTATCCCCGGGATAAATATAAAATACCTATCCGGAATGCGCCACATTGACCCAAATTTTCTTTAGTTCACACAATGTTACCAGAATGACGGACGTCCATTCTGCAAGAAATAGTATAATGGGTACGACAAAGATATTCCATTTTAAATTTCGTTCTCTTGATAGACGTTTCCCCGACACTTGACCCCATAAAATTTCTCACTATAGTTCACTATGGCTTTTTAACTCTTATCATGAGAGTGTTTTGGAAAGTTGACAGACTGGTTTGCATGTTCAAAACCATTATATTTTATAAAATATTCAACCGCGTTTTCCCAAGACATATTGATAGGTAAGTTATTTGATTTTCAGCTAATTATCGCAAAACTATGAAAACGAACCAATGTTCACCGTATTGGAATATCTGTCTTGAGCGAGAGCGTGTCTGAGCAACTAAATAAATTGCAATTGTTACGTCAATGTCGACTTATTGCCAGCATCCATTTTCATTTTATTTCCTCGTATTGATAAATTGTTAATATATGATACGGATCCTACAAATCAGACTTGACAGAACATCTTAATAAAAACGGCTCCAAACGCACAATTTTGATTTTCACCTACATTATAATGTTTTTAATGTTGAATGATTGTAACCTCTCATTTGTGATGTAGGGCCTGCACTGTGAAACTAACTACCTTGCTATATTTTGCAATAAATATGCACGTCTTAGAATCTTTTTTAAAAATATGGTATAAAGTTTTCATTACAACAACGTTCAGTTGGAGGCGGGTTGGTGTAGGGATCCCGAGTCGCGACTAGGGCTTGGCATTTCGAATCGAATAGTAAATTATTCGAATCTGTTCAGAGAAAAATTTCGAATCGTCGCCATCTTGTTTTTTCTTCTTGACGCCAAGGGTCGAGGTGAATTCCTCAATTTTTTTTTATTGAAGCCATATTTTTTCAACGCAATTCTGACATATGACTACTTTCTGTAGTGAGTTATTGCGAAGAAGCGTGTTTCTCATTGTGTGTGAACGCTCAGTAATCTATCTGAGTGATGTATTCTATGTTTTCGGTAATTCGTTTGTTGACAAGACCAATTACAATAAAAAAGCCGATTGCAATTATACATTACCAAGTATTCAAGATTCGATTCGGAAAAAAAATATTCGATTTGATTCTGAAATCACCAGATATTCGAAAATGCCCGAGTCCTAGTCGCGAGTGATGCATTGTCCATCCTAGTCTCCAGTCAATTCCGAGTCCGAAGGCGAGTCGATAACTCAGCTAAGTATCACTGGTAGTCGGTCGATGACGACTTCGAAGAATAGATTATTTTTGGTATACTTCCGAAGTATGTGTACCAGATCAGGGTAAGGCCATAATTTCATACCGATTTTCTTTATTTTAGTTCTATTACGAGTTCGGGGACTGTCTGTGTTAGCCAAGTGAACATCCCCCGGTTTTCAGTTCCTTTACACAACTTGATTATGATTCTGGGGTTTAGAGGCCTTTGAGCTACGTTTCCGGGGCCAGAAAGTGTTTGGCCGAGCTCTGGGAATTTTTCCAATTACTTTTAGCGGTGGGGTCTGCGCCCCCACGCCCTCTGTGTTTTCCCCCTCCCAATCGCCCTCCAGTGGCGTAAGAAGGTTGCGCACCTAAAAATGAAGCTATTGAGAAGCAAGAGAGCTACGCCCAAATATATGGACACGTCTGTTCGCAGTACAGTACGGTTTACCGATCAGCGTAAGAAAAAAGTCGTAGCAAAGTACCGTAAGGACTTCGTTACGAACCATCGACGTTCGATGTCACGGGATCAAAAAGAAGAGGAGTGTTGGCTAGGCGTCCGCAGAACGTTCGGTGACGTCATAGCAAACAAAAACAAATCTCACAAAGCTAACAGAAATATTTGAAATAAATAAAAGTGATACCCTTCTGGAGAAAAATTTCATCTTTAACCAGTAAAAATTTCGAAGCAATCGGTTCAGTAATGAAAGAGAAAAGCGTTTTTTTTTAGATTTTCCACTAGATGTCTAAAAAGTGTCAAAGAATAACAACAAGACCAACATAATATTGAAACGATCGTTATGTCCACTACGTGTCCAATAAAATAGATAGGTATGGTTGGAAAAATTATTAATTCGTTTTTCAAGAATTTTTTTTTCTCTCACCCCCCAGTCATAGTCTGGTGATTTTGGCTTATTGCGGGCCTCTGGGAGGTCTTATGAAAAGTCTAAAGGCATGGGCATGACTAGAAAAATTATTTGAATCAGGTTCAGGTGAATTTTTTTTCTTTCACATGTCAGTCACGCTCCAGTGATTTAAGGTCATATATGGAGAATGGTAATGGGTAAGGATGCCATATTTGGGTTATATAAGGTAATTGAAGTGAAGTAAATGACAAAATAATTTCGTCACGGTTGAGTGATCACAGACCATAACAATTGACAAAACTTGATCCCGTTGGGAGTGAAGAGTCCATGAGGTAGAATTTAAACTACTTGAAAGACTAAAGTGGGCGGGGGTAGCGCGCCGGACGGATATCCGCCACTCGTCCGTCGCAACGACCTTTCAGCTTCCATCCTACATCAAACCAGCGTTAGCTTTTTAATTAAAAGAAAAGTATACACGCCGCTAGATCGTTAAGTCGACGGTCTCTGATCGCTTTTTTTTTACTTGCTCGATAGGAGGCTTGGAGCCCTCATGAAAACAGCATAAAAAGGACACAAGTATGCTAAACCCAACAAAGAATTCATGCTGAACAAACGTTTCATGTCAAAAATCTTTATTATTGAAATCTTCAAATAAATAGGGATTAAGGACAGTGGTGGGATTCAAAATTTTAGAAACGGGTTCTCCTTTGTATCGATCTCACTAACAACAGGTTCCTTCATTTCAGAAAATTACTAACTCACGGTCAAGAACTGGTTCTATAATTGCCAGAAGAACTGGTTCGCTCAAACCCGTTTAATCCCCTTGAATCCCACCACTGATTGAAGGTTTATAAAAATTATTTGTGGTTAACGATGTTGATATCACAGGTTATTGAGGATTTCGATTTGAAGTACTACGGTATCGCGAAGTTAACGACTCCCACGAAGAGATGCTGAAGTAGTATCATTGAAGTTAATGTAAAATTACCAATATAAGACAATAGAAATTGTAAATGTATTTGACAAGTGAGATTATAGAGGCAAGACCCTGATACATAGTTCAGTCAGTCTTTTACAGAAAATAAGATCTGAGGAGAGCTTCGTAGCAGTCAGTGAACACTGAGTAGAAGCGTGTAGGAAGCGAATTAGACATTATGGACGTGTAGATAACGGTACATCAGGTGCCTTGCCAGACTCTTTGTAGTTCGCCTTCCTTTTAGAATTCAATGAATTTCTGATTAATAGGAGCAGCAAAATGAATATTACAACACTTAGAATTATCAGAAAAATAAATTGAATACGCAAGGTGCTATTAGCAGTTGAAACAGATATGGAACTTCCGAGATATTCAATATGGCCTATGTCATCTTCCTTCATGCAGTGTCCTTGATCTGGTCCAACACAGGATGCATATCTGAAGGTAATATGAATTTTAATCATATCAGCATACTTCTCTAAACGTTTGATTACTCAGGAACAACGGCCTCATTTCTGGTGATCTGTAAGGCCGGATGTCAGATAGTTGCGCGCTAGGGTAGAATACCGGTAGGTCAATTTAGATGCATGAATTGTGTTGTTCAAAATAATAATATATTGGATTAACGCATTTTTATTCACACAAGACCGCTTCATCATTCAGCGAACAACGCCACCCGTCTGGCGACAAGTGCAGTTTTAGGTATTCTGTGGCGTCTGCAGCTGCCGCAAGACCATGGCGGTATTTTCATACCATGGCCCCTACGGCCAAACCTATGGCGACTGACTTTTTAGCTGCCACAAACCACGACCAGACCAAGAATGGAAATAGTTTACTGATAGTTGTACCAGGTTCTTGGCGCGCGCCTATAATGTGACGTACTTCTATGGAACACCTCATGATAACTTTAATCGCTTTTCTGGAAATCAGTCACTGTATTTAAACAAAATGGTAACATAACTGTAGACTCCAAAAATGCTTATTTTTTCTAATTTACAAAATATGGTAAATGGAACATTTTGCGTTCGTTTCATTGAAACTTTTAAGCTGTAATTACCGTTGGCGTAATTCTTCATTTTTCGATGGCAAATAATGGAGTCGCTAATGAACCAAATAACGCATTTTTAAAGTTCTAGATTTAAAAATGTGTCACCTCATTACGTATGCAATGTAGCTCTGCTCATGAACGCCATGAAACAAATGTGCCATCGGACCAGATGCAAAAATTGCTACGTCTTCTCCCCCGTGGGTTTCAGAATCCAGTGGAATCGCACTCTGCTGAAGATAATCCGGGGCAGCTGAAAATGAGCGGATAAAATTACAAAATTCTGGTTTTCAAAGTTTATAGTTTGTATCAAAAATAAGCTTTTGTTTTGATTAGATACCAGTTTAATAAAAGTCCAATAACAATAGTACCTCTTCGACACTTTTTTTATCGATATAGTTAGTTATGTAATTCTGTATCGACACAGGGTGGCCCAAAAGTAGTTTATAGTTAATAAATATTCCACCCTATATATCTGCTTCTTGGTTTTTTGTTAAATGGCGTGTTTTACTATTCTCTATACTTCTTTTAATATTTTATGGCCGAAATAAAATCCGCCATATTACGTCATTGCAACTTCGTAATTGAAAATAATATTTTTCCACTTGAGATGGATTTTTAATTAGAAATCTTTATTGAATTGACAGAGGAAAACCGATAAGACATCTCAGTCACATAAACAACTACGCCCTCTCGTCTCTTTACAAGCCGATGTCTGTTTATGGCTAAAAAGTTAATTTTTTCAGATGCATGGACTTGATGGTGGATGGAGCCGCAACCGACAAGCAGTTATGCTGACCACCAAGCGATTACGCGATATCACGCGGCCCACTTACGGCCTCTCGTCTGGTTACCAGCCCATGTCTAGTTATGACTAACCAGTTATTCATTTCAGATGCACGGACTTGCTGGTTGATGAAGCCGCAACCGACAAGCGGTCACGTGAACTTCAATTTTCATTCAATGTTCACAACTAGCTGTATTAATTAGTCATTTTTTATATAGAAAATAATTACTTGTAATGTTATATCTAAATATTGTCGCCAACATCTTAATAAACAAACTTACTTGTGTTCACGTTAGTGAGATCTTCTCTTGAACTTCCATTCTTAATGATTGGCTCGTTATATCCCATCGCATTAACAAAATATTCGCCATGAAACCCTGGTCCATTGGCGTAGATTAATGTGGTATAGGGTTTGTTGTCTAACGCATTGACGGGGTTTGAAACGTCTGGTTGCAATCCTGAGATTACAAAAAAAATTGTTTGAAACAAGCATTGACTGGCAATGAAAAACAGCGAACTGCCAGTAGGGCTGGGCATTTTCAAATATTTGATGATTTCAGAATCGAATTAATTTTCGAATTGAATTTCGAATACTTAATATGTAGTTGTAGTTAGATATGTAGTTTTGTGACTGTTTTATTGTGATGGACACTTCAGACACATAAATTAGTAAAACACGTAATCTATAACGCAGACAACGTTCGCTGGGTGTTCGCTGGGTAAGGAACATGTTTCATCAATAACCCACTAGGAAGAAAAAGGCGAAATTGCTACTTTTTGATTTTAGCATATCAGTGGTACATGCAAAGCATCACTGTTAGGATATGTTATTATTGCCTTCGCTTTCGCGTGGAGGGTTCGCGATTTGGCTTTCAGAAAACTGACATATAAAACGTGAGCATCAACCATTTCTGATACGCGGAAAGAATGGAAAAAAATTTCAGCTTTTATAGAATAAATCTGATACTGGATTAACGCATGTACAGTAGCAATACACCTAAATACATTAATGGGGTTAGCTAATGATAACTCTGAATTCGAGTATGAATTACTTTTGAGCAATCTGCAGTGCATATTACTACTGGGAGTCTACCATTTTTAAGAAAATTTGGTCAAAGCAAAGTCACATGCGGTCACTCTGAAATAAAGAAGACTGGTATATGAGCAAAGTTGCGGGAGACCACAGAGGTAGCAAGGGTTACTGAGACTATCTGATATTTGTTTCGTTTACCAAATATATTATTTCCCCGAATTGACTTTCCACCAATAGTAAACACGTGACTATGATCTGCCGTCACAATAATCATTGTGTCTTCTTGTGACGTCATACGGAGTGCTTCAGCAATGGCATTGTCAAACGCAACGACGTCATGGAGAGAAAGGTACGCGTTGCCTGAGTGATGACCGTGGTCTGAAACAAGGAATGAAGTATGTTAATTATTAGGCACGAAGTAGACATATGCATCGTTTTGCTGCTAAGTTGTTTTAGGGCCTCGAAAAATCTCTTTCAACTGGTCGATTTCAAATTTCGGTAGACAGCCATGTTTAAAATCTATTACCTTCATTCATTTAATTTCAAATCTTTTCTATACTAAAGCGATAAGATTTCAGAACTCAAATGGTGTTTCACGGGACCGGTACGACGTTTTATACCACCAGTCGCATCAATGACCAGCTATACGTTACCCGACAGGACTGGTAACCGGATTAGTCGTGGTATACCCTGATTAATTCTCATCGTCAATTACTTTGCCGGGATGACTATAAAAATCCCATCCTAATTTTAGTAAAATTCATGGACTTTCGGTACAATTCTGTCAATGCGGTGACCGAATAAATCATTTGGGTCCATTTCCCCGAGCGTACACTCCGTGTTATAGTTTTGTACGTGAAAAACTTACCAATTCTCCCTCCTTCTACCAATAGAAAGTACCCTTTATCGTTTTTCTGTAACATTTGAATCGCCTTTGACGTCATTTCTGCTATCGAAGGCTCTCCTTCGCCATCTTTTGATCGTTCAGCATCGTAGTGCATATCTGATGGCTCAAATAGACCTTTAGACGTAATAAATCAGTATCAAAAATATAAAATGGATAAATTAATTAGTATTTATTACCCAAATCCAGGATCTCGACCTCTAATTCTATAAATTAACTATTCCAAAACACTATCCGAACCGACAACGTGATTCGCCATACGATTACCCTCATCAACTTCCCCTCCCCCGGAATGATTATGAAAATTGATCCTAATAAAAATCGATCACCCAACATAATATTATTTTTCGAAGAGATGTATCGAGCCTCATCAAGAAATTCGCGATACCAACTGTAGCAGAATTGAGCGAATGTAAAATTATAAAGATTTAAACCTTTTTTAAGTTCTTCATGAATGGAAAACCTCTTGAAAAACTACAAATTTCGATACTCCCGAAGTATGTAAAACCAAGATGGCGGACATCAGAACCAAGTATGTGTAATAGGTTTGGGTTAGGACAGAATTTTATTCCAAGTTTCCTTATTTTAGTTTTTTTACGAGTTCGGGGACTAGCCAAGAGACACCAGTAGTATTTGTACCTGAAAATTATGGTCTAACCCTAAAATGGTATACACATATTATGTTCCGGTGTCCACCATCATGGTCCACATACCCTAATTTCATCTTGATACTGAAGTGTAGTTCATGACATTGATAGTTGATTATGCCATATAGTGCGTAACTTGATTGATCTCAGCACCAGAGTACCGTGGCTAATTGCAAGTAGGATATTGCCGTAATGCCTCATTCTCGAAATTTAACAGTGTTGGTGAAGCTCGGGTTGGGATCAAGTTACCATTTATCGAAGACTAAAAGGGATTCGAGTCATCTGAATAAAATGGCTCAAACTGGTCATCAAGTGACCACCAGTCAAGTTTAACCCAGTGATAGACTCGAGGGAACTTCTAAAGTATGCGCACCAAGATGTCGCATCACTCGCATAACCTGAACCCTAACCTGATACACAACCTGAGTTCAGGTTGTGCGCCTTCTTGGTGTGCATACTTCAGGAGGTCCGACTCGAGACTTGGACTAGGGAAGAACTTCGAGTTCAGCGGTGTGGCGCATCGTGCTAAGTGTTAGGAATACGTTCGCCACATTAACTTTGATTACCCTGTGTGGATTTGCGGGGTCGAATCATACAGGGTTAGTTATGTGCGAGAGAATTGCTGTACTCCTCGCCGCCGCAGGGTAGTTCACGTGACCGCTGGCTACCTCCACCATCAAGTCCCTGCATCTGAAAACAATTAACTGGCTAACTAATCCCATATCCGACATGGACTGATAATCGGACGTAAGGTCGTGGTTTGTCAAATGATGAAACCGTTTTTCCCCCACCACAAAAAAAAGTATGTAAATGCTATTTTTCTAACTTCGACTCATCAATGATACTTAGTGAATTTTTTACCAAGTAGCCGATCTGTTGATTCAACATCAACGTCATCGAATTGCTTCTTGTTCCACACAAACTTTGATTCGAACCCTGCCGACGCCATCTTGTTTTTCCACATTTGAATCAAGTCTTTTCCGTCCTTTCTGCTGTTTGACATTTTCGGATATTCGTAATCTGTCGTGTTCTCTGGTTGCATGTATTTACGACCACCACCCAAAGCAACCTAAGAATGTTAATGAAGATGTTAATTCTCGAAGACAAAAATTATTTTGAAATTTCCGAAAGGCTCTATAGGAGTATACTGATGCGTATTGGCACCTCTATAAAAACCCTCTCTAAAGAAAAATCAGTGGCGTAAAAAATTGGAAAACTTCCCTTGTTTTGTTATAGAATGGGTGCAGAAGAGCATCTCCCCAGATACAGTTACTCATGAAGTGGATTATCACAATGATGGATATCTAAGATGGTGTCCAAATGCAGTCCAGTGTAGTAGGCCTACTTTTATTTTAAGCTCAGAAAACTAGCGAAAGAGTGCCGAATTCTGAATCACTACCACTGATAAAATTATCCGTCAAAGCGCAACAAATATCCCTGCTCTCTCTAATTGCATGGAAGTATATTCCCAGTCATAGACTGGACCAATATGTCATAATCTCTCACGGAAGATACAGTTCAAAAGACTCAGTACTGTAATTTAGTTTTCTCAGTTTAACTGGAAGTAATTCTCTGGACTGAGTTTGTGATAATCAACTTCATGAGGGAGTGCTTTTTTGTGTTCAATAAAACAAGCTAAGAATATTTATCTCTTACCGTTATCATATCGGAAGCTTCATAAAATTGCAATGCAATATCTTTGCAGCCGTTTTGTTTTGCTTCTTCTGTTAAATCAGCATCACCGTACCACTCCCTGTTTGGTGCGTGAGCATAGGTCGCTCCTGGAGTGGCGTGTTGAATACGAGTTGTTGTAACGACGCCAGCCGATTTACCTGAATATCAAAATAACTAAGATTATTGGAGAAGATACTACATATGGTCTAGAAACCTGATATAACAAATGAACAATAGAGTTCAAGCTATTTAAGAGGCAATTTTCTTCGCAAATGGCCCACAGTGAAGTGTCACCGGCGTCATTTAATTTTGCATTGTCTTAAATTGCCTGCCAAGATATTTGTAGTCTACAATTGTTTAACACGTGTTTGTGCAAAGACTTCTTCGCCTACCCATCAAACACCCGACTGAAGGGCGCACCGGTCAGACTTGCAAACTTCCGATCGTATAGCAAGAGGAATATAAATAAAAATACCACAATTTTTCGCAAAACCGAGAAGCTGATATAGGGTGGAATATTTATTAACTGTAACCTACTTTTAGGCCTCCCTTGACTTTTATTAAACTGGTATCTAATCAAAAATCTTGAGAGCCAAAGATGCGCAATATTTTTTATCAACTATTTCTGAAGATTGTAGGGGAAATGCTACACATAAGATGCTTTCTTTAGCAATTTGCGCCGTGAAATTTCCCCCAAACAAAACTAAACATTTTAATCGATCTTTGTATATTGTTATATGTTTTAGAATTGCTTAAGAATTTTCTGTCTAGAATTTTACAGACTATTTTTTTAAAGTAGGGACTGGTGTTGACACATCCACAATCCTTTGCCTAATAAATATAAATACCTGCGGTGCTGCCGAAGTATGCGAACCAAGATGGCGGACATCGGAACGTAACATGGGTAACAGGTTAGGGTTAGGCGATAATTTTAGTCCAATTTACCTTATTTTAGTCCTATTATCAGTTCGAAGACTAGCCAAGAGCCTCCCGTAGTATTTATACCTAAAATCATGGCCTAACCCTAACCTAGTACACATATTACATTCCGATGTCCGCCATCTTGGTTCGCATACTTCGGGAGCCCCATACCTGCTTTATACGAATCAACAAGAACCGATTCGACACCGTTTCCTTTTATACTTTCACAGTTGTCATACACAGTCGCAGCATTTACACCAAGTGTGTACCAGTTTGACTTCACACCACATAAATATGCCGTTGCAGTCGCAGCTGAGTCTGATACCTGAGCATTGGCCGAATACGTCTAAAATATTGTTACACAAAAAGATGGTTTTTTTCTAAATACAATTTAATGATGGTGGTACTCTATAGCCTAAGCACCGGTAATAAGTGTTAGGGAGGCACGAGGAACTTTTGTGACATTTATCAAAGACAAGTGACTTGAATCTTCTGACTGAAATGATTCGTACTCAATTAAACGCCAGTGATATTTAGATCAGTGATGGACTCAAGGCAACAAAATTCGAAAACTAGGTGGGAGATAAAATAGATTAGTGATGACCATACCCGAATACTGGGCTATTCATTTAATGAAATATTTCAAAGCGCAGTTTCACTTTTGGGACCTCCAGAAGTATGTGCACCAAGATGGCGCTTAACCTGAAGATAGTATGTGTACCAGGTTAGGGTTCAGGTTTTGCGCCATCTTGGTGCACATACTTCGGAAGCGTCCACCTTTGTGCGAATAAACTGCACATGCAGAAATATATAAACTCATAGACTAGATGTGAATAATCTGAGTGAAGTGACTCGGCCCGGCTGGCTCTTTACTAGCGGATTGGGGTTGAGAGACTTCCAGTTGGGGGAAAAGCGTCCTTCTGCATAACTGATGGACCCGTCGATTTTAAATTATTGTACTTAAAAATGGAAGTCGTCGCCAGAAGGCTATTACATATATTTTTCTCTCAAATTTTCTCTAAATCCTATGAGATCCGATATTTCACTCAAATTTTCTTGATTTGTGAACATTGTTTTTTTTTTCATTAGACGTGACCGCTTACGCCACTGCTGTCCTTGGTTTTATTTATCTATATCAGTGGTTCCCAAACTTCCGGTCAATTACGACCCACTTAACGATTTACTATGGCCCGACGAATTTAAGTGACGTAGTTAACACTTAATGTTTTTTTTTGTGTTTCACATACCGCCAATTGTTACGTCATTTTCACAGATTAAGCACGTGCATATTCGTAACAATTTAGTTGCGTATCTTAATTATCGGTACCGATATTGACCCCTTGCGGGAGGCCCTCTATCCTGGCCCGCAAATACCCTCCAGATTCTAATTTTGGCTCGCGGTCAATCAACTTTGGGAAACACTGATCTATATGCTCTACCTTCTTATAAAAATTGTTTTCAGTTATATTTGATGCTTCAATATTTTTGCATGATTTACACAAGTTGGTAAAGAGCAATTTGAAAAACAATGAATTGGTTTCTGCGGGACTAACTACTTATTCTTCTTCTAATCTTTTGTGTCGGCGGATCCGTATGCATATAAAGCAAGGATGCCGTAGCAAGAGTAAAGATAACTGACTTGTGGAAAACAATAGTCTTACTTTACTGAGGGCTGCATGAGGTAACGTCTCCATTGTTAGCTTTGTTTCTTCGCCGCTCTCACCCCGGAGTTGGCCTTTCAATATTCTTCCGGCAGTAACAGTGGATATTCCCATACCATCGCCTGCAACAATCGTATGAAAACTATGTCGAGTTTGTTAAAATTCTGACGGAAAAGACAAATCCGATCCGAGATTCTACAAGGTTTCTTGAAGTCCAACTACACGTAAGGCAGACTATGTTATTCAACATCTTATTGGTGCGATTATTGCAATAACTATCGTTCGCAGACACGCATTTTTGAAAATCGAATAGAAATTGGATCACATTTCTAAGCCGAAGCAGACCTTTAGCAGTCTAGGAATGACTTGATTAGTTACTTTGCAACATGAAAGATGCGAGAACACTATTTTTGTGCTGTAATATGTTTTTGGTTGAGTAAAGTTATTCAGTCTACATATAAGAATTCGAAAAATCGTTATAATCCTTTTATAGTCCCACCAATAATTTTAGGATATCTTCTCTTTGGTTCTGTTAGTCTCAAGGTCGGGTTTTTACCCCACCTTAAAATAAACAGAATCAGAAAAAAACAGTATCGCACCGAAATTGCAAAATAAAAAATTCTAGCAACTCACCTAGAAATATTATGACGTTTTTAGCAACATTTGTGTTGAGTCTTTGAGCATCTAAAGCGGCTTCCAATTCTTTTTTTGCATTGGCTTTCCAAAACGATGGTTTCTTCTCTGCTTCTGAAGTGAGTAGCGTAATTGTATAAGTCAGAAGGAAGTTATTTTTTACATACCGAAAATACGAAAGTATAAACAATGAGATAAAATAAAAATAATTGTATTTCAGCGTGGAGGGAGACGCGATAAACCAGTAATGGTTATCGTCATCGAGAAGCGTCACCTATACAATATATTTTCGACAATGTCACACTAACAAAACAAAAAATGAACGAGCTAAGCTAGATTGCATTAGTTAGTTTCTAACATGGCTTAATTAATTAAGTGCTCGTAATTTCATTTTTCTCGTGAAAACAAGATTATCTTTGTGATTTAGTTTAAATATGTTTGCTTGATAAAGTCTTACCTTGGTCAGACAAAACGTTACAGAACTACATTTTTGTTAGAGACATGGGTAATGGAGAAATGCTCGTAAACAACTATTTTCATGTTTTTTTTTCTACTGTTATAAGAATTGAGTTCGTGTATATGTGTAGTTCGCTTTGAACTCCGTAGTTCATACCTCGCCATTATTACATTGTTGTTCCTGCCTTTTATTATTATCAAGCAACAATGCTTTCGTCTCAGTGCGCTTGTTACTGGCTGTCACGAGTATTGGACGGTAGTTCGATTAAGTTTGGCTATACTCAATCATTGCTTTTTCTAAACATTCGCACCAAAATATTTTTATCATAACATTTAATTTCTGTATTTCGACATTTTTGTTGGCGAATGAGTGCTCTTGTTTAAAGACAAAATTTGGATTATTTCAAATAAGCTTTCACGACAACTGTCTTAGCCAACGAGCGCATACTGTTACAATTTAGGTTGTTTTTTGGGGAATGAAGGCTGACCTTTACCCTACAACTATTCTTTTTCATCATTATCGTCGTGTAAAAATTAAGGGGTGAACGACCCATTTTGTTAGGATTATATAAATTAATGAAGTGTTCGAAAACCGTAAATTTCAATTTATCATATTCATTTATTTTATTTTTTAGCCAACGAGCTCGTAGATTTTCAGGTCACTAAATTTAGAATATGTTGCCCTTTATATCCCGGAACTTTTATTTTTTATTTTACTTGTAAAAAATATGTGAACGTCCCACCATCCATCATATTTACATGTCATGACTCCAATCATTTTCTGTAATTAAAATTCTTACGTTGTCATGCGTAACATGATCAAATGGTCATTTTACGACATGCTCTACTGATCAGTAGCCTGATTAATGCATCCATCAAGTCTGTCCATTCGATTTTATTTAAAAAAATTAAGTTATGTTATTGTTCATATAAAAGCTTCACAATTCGTATATTTTCGGTCAAAAATTGCAAAGTGGTAAAGCTCCTGAATGATGCTCCATTTTCGGACAAAAAGTGGACCTGTGCGTTGTTTTGCTGAATTGTTATTATTAAATGGCTTTCTCGAGAAATAATCTGCTAATCGTTCAGCACCTATAGGCCTGACGAAAATTCCTCAAAATTGAAACCATCGATGCCCCGGAATAAATGAAACTCATCAATACAAGGGCTTTGCATTTTCGAATACCTGATAATTTCAGAATCGAATCGAATATCTTTTCGAATCGAAACTCGAATACTTGGGAAATATAAAATTGTATGTAATTTTCTTATTGTATTAGGTCCTCCAGACACATAAATTAATGAAAACATATAATAAATTCTTCAGGCTGATTTCTGAGCGTTCCCACACAAGAAAAAATACGTTTCTATCAATAACTCACTACAGAAAAGAGTCATATGTCAAAATTGCGTTGAAAAAATATGACTTCATTAAATAGAATTGAGAAAGTTACCTCGGCCATTGGCGGAATGAAAAAAAAACAAGATGGCGGCGATTCGAAATTTTGCTCTGAATTGATTCGAATGCTTTACTATTCGATTCGAAATGCCCAGCCCTAATTAATACGATTACCGATTTTGTGAGTTTCATCTATTTTGCGTATCGATTCGATCGTCATTTGATTGTTACCCAGATCCAACGCTATTTTGGTAGCAGCCGCTGTTCTAGGGGCGCTAAGCATGCTGTGATTTGCTTGTAAAAGAATAATTTCAAAAATTGAAATTGGAATTAATTTCGCGGGACAGGGTTAAAATTGCGACTAATAGGTCGCCATGACGATCTCGGCTGTATACTCTGGCGTCTCTGGGTTGTAAATTCGTTTCCCAACAGGCGGACAAGCCTCGTATCAGTCTTGAAAGCACATAATTTTCGTCAACTGTGCAATATTGTTAACCGTCGGCCTAATTTTTCAATTGTCAACCCTCTAAATTTTTCTATAGACCAAATTAAAAAAAAAAACCTTATCAATGGCTTGTTGGCTCAAAACTGAAAGGCTCAAAAGATGTCGTAATAAGCCGGTTGTGCAAGTTGATCCCATTACACAATTCCAGCTTCGAATTTCTTCAGTGTTCTGCGAGGTGAGATAAAAAGCGTGGGCGAAAAAAAGAGTTTGACAAACGCTGTTTTAATCCAACCTAATTTAGGTTAGTAAATATTTTATTTTACGATAATATTATGGGCATAGTTTTGAAACGGAATTGCTTTATACATATTTCCAATTGGGACTTCATCTTCGATACAACAAGTATGACTTCAGTCGATTTTGGCGGTAAAGTTTTAGAGAGCCGGCAATGCCAATTTTTGATAGATGCTTATTAGTTATAGCTATTATAATCGAGAACTAAAAATGCTCTGAAAGTTATATTGCAAAGAATAACCACAACGGGTGGACGGTCAATGAAGAGTCCCGTTACGACTCACCCAAAACCTATATCAGTCCTGTCTTTACATGAATTGTGTAAATAAAATACATGTCGTACGGCTTCAATCACACTGTTCGTCAGATATGGTATATACAGTTGCATGCGAGTTAAAATAACTAACATTTTTAACAGTTATTTGCTGTGAAAAACCGCTGACATTTCTAGGTTCAAGTTTATCTCAATTTGGCGTCGCATAATCAGCCGCAGACGAAAATATTACAAAAAACTCATAAACAAAATCGTATGTGAATCGCACCGCACAAATACCGCATTCAACCGATAAGTTATGATTTATGGATTAATATAAAGGTTGTGGTTGCCGTAGGGAATAACCAAGTCCAAATCAAAGTTATTTGACATAGATTTAAATGCGCCCATATTTATAAAACGGTATGATGCATTTATAATACTGTTGTAATGATGATAGGGATGTCATGTTTTGATTCAATAATTGAGGCCATTTCCGCTACGTACTATGCGACTACCTTTTTATACGAGTATAAACATGTTATTTACGAAAGGATTCATTCTAACTAACGCTTTTCACATACAAAATTGTAGGACCAGAATCTTCCAAGTATTTATTACAGCACACCCGTAATCTAGCCTGCGATTCCGAAATGGAAATTCGAAAAGAGTGACCCAAAAATAACATAACCCTCAAATTTACTAATTATTTCTACGAAAATAAAGAAAATTTAGACTTGAACTTCTGTTTGTGTATGATTGTATCTAAACGTTTCGTTAATCTAAGACGCGTTGCACAAAAGTTATGTTCTCTCTAGATTTATAATATTTTCCAAATGACCTGATGCCGTTCTTTTGGGGAGGGGGTCACCATGTGCAACTCTCTACTCTCCAATGGCATGACAAAAAATCATTATACATATATAAAGTTTACTAATATATTACACGTACCACCTTTGGAAAAAAATGGTGTGGGTACCCCTTTTGAACAAAAAAATAGAAGGGGTACTCTCTTCCAAAAAAAAAAAAAATAGAACGGGTACCCCCTATTAAAAAATGAACAATTGAAAGCTTACCTATATCACGTTTTCCAGATACGATACTGATGAAAAGCAAAACTTGGTAAAGTAATAAATACATACTATTTACAGTCTGTAAATTAACAATAAATGGAAATCGTTACAAAAGAAAATACGATACGATCAACTACTACGTACTATATTACCAGTGAATAGTCGAACTACACTACACAAATCAGCGGCAAGAAATGTCTTCATGATCGGACCTTTGAAACGAGTTCGGCAATATTTTGTTGGTGTTGTATTCGGAGTCATAATTCTAAATTTTCCGGAGTTGTATAGTCAAAATTGTAAAACTAAATTTCAGACTTAGGAATGGTAATTTTCATCCGAACCTATAAAACGACAAACATTAATTAACGCTATTTTAGTCAAAATTTCGGTCCTCCCGAAGTATGTGAACCAAGATGGCGGACACTGGAATGTAGTATGTGTAACAGGTTAGGGTTAGGCCATAATTTTATTCCCTTTTCCCTAATTTAGTTCTATTACAAGTTCGGGGACTAGCCAAGTGACTCCCGTAGTATTTGTACTTGAAATTATGGCCTAACCCTAACCTGGTACGAATAATACGTTCAGGTGCCCGCCATCTTGGTTCACATATTTCGGGTGTACCAAAATTTCCTCGTTCCGGAGTCAAAATCGGATTATTCTTTTTTCCCTAGTCATAGTAACAAAGTCACATTTTCCTCGGACCAGAATCCGAAGGACTCGAGTTAATTAAACAACGAGTTAGCGATAGAAGAAAGATCGTGAACCTTTTCTATATATTCGTTAATTAATATACGATTGTTGGAAGTCACGAGTGGTCCGGTTCCTCGAACCGAATCGCATTTTTCTGACTAACTCGCAGTCGAATCAAATTTTGTTCCGACGTCACATGCCTTTTTTCCGACTGCAGTCATGCGTTAGCGATAAACTGTGTGTACCACTGTGCTATCTGTGCTATGAGTGTGTACCACTATGCTATCTGATTTAACATTCTTTGAGTCCTTTAATATAATCTAATCTAGAAATTTTATATCCAATACCAGCGTTCTATTTACATAAGCCACACTCAAGAATCTTATCGCTCACTTGACTACACTTATAAATAATGACTCGGATGATCTTTTAAGCGAAGATCGCCTATTATGGGCTATATATATAGTTTCAATTCTCCCATAAAGATGATTGATTTTGACAATTTTATACTCATATAATGATGATTCAGTGTAGACTGTAGATAATATCCTAAATTATATGTATGCATGTTAACCTCGCACTGGTGAAAATATAGACAATAATGCTGGAGACGGTATGCATGCACCATACTGGCTTAAAACACAAATGTGCGGAGTGCACTCATATTGCAAAATACCGATATTCCAAAAAAAAAAAGAACAGTTCCAAGACTGGAATTTTGATATGAACGGAGGCGACAAATCTGAAATTCAAGCCCGACCGAAGCTCCAAAGAAGCCACCAAAACTGTAATAACTAGATTAATTGAATAACGCTTATTAACTCGGTGGTCAAGCGGGATTAGTTCTCCAAACTTAAGGTCTTAGAATGGTATTTAGGTCGAATTTTTGTCGGATGAATCAAACTCTAGTACTAGCACGATGAAAAATGTCCAGCAAAACTTACAAGTCTTGTAAAAGTTGTTATTGTTTTACTATCCTATTAATGGCGCCAAGAGAAAGTAACTCTAGGAGGTTTAACGAAATTTAATGTCATCTATTGGAAAATCTATTGTAATGCAAGTACCCTTTTTTCGTCTTTCCCTAATTTGCGTGTATACTTACGCACACAAAACATGTCGACACTGCCGTTGATAAGTGGTTTTTTACCTTTTCGGTGGAGCGGAATATCAATGAAACATTCCAGACGCCCCACGAACCCTATAGCATTAGTGAAATTGTCTGTCTTAATTGTATAGCTATAAACCATAAATATATATACAAGTAAACCTATCACTGGAAACAAAAATTGCTCTTTGAAGTGCAGCAATTTTGATAATTGTGCAACGGGTTAACATAAAGTTACTTGATTATATTTAAACAATACACATATAATAATATAGGCTCTTGGAATTGAACCTGGGACACCTGAAGTGCACAGGCAAAACCCTGTAGCGCCGCAGAACCCCGCTAAAAAAAACCTGCATTAAACTAAAGCGATTAAATATATCTGTTATCCACTGGACATACTATATTTTAAGGTAATTTTTATCATCCTGAATCTGTGCTTTACGGTACGAACACAAAGTATGAAGGTATCAATTAAATGTCACCACAATTATATAATAAATCGTTGAACGCACTTCTTGATTCTAGCGATTTGGTATATTTATCCATACAGTATTAGACTTGCGATTAGTCGATTGTCATGCTATTATAAATAATTAAGATTGTTGTCAACATATAGCAGGCAATGGGAACATGATCTTGTCATGACAGCGAGCTTATCTATCTATATTTAAGCTATGCTTGAAAAATTAAGCAACATGAAACAAGTATAATCGTAATTTGCAATGAATTTTAATCAAATTAGCCTATTAACAACCAGAGATGTAGAGCTTGAACAATTTGTAATCGTCTCTACAATGCGGGAAACATAAAAATCCTCCGAAAAAAACAAATTTTGAAAACAAAAACTATGGCGTATGCAAGCTTTCCTCGACAGACTAATATAAACGCTTAGTAAACTTAATAAATTCGTTTTAATAGCATATTTTGACATATTTTTTCACTATTTGAAATTCATAATTTAGACTCACCTATGAATTCATGATTTGGACTCAGCGACTACAGGTAGTTTGAAAATAAGACTCAAACTTCAGTAAAACATGCCAAACTCTGACACCACAGTCTTTATGGCAACGGCTAAACCAGGGATTCTCAGTCATTTTTCCTCCGTGGCCAATTTTCGTTGCATTGAAATTCAGTGGCTTATTAACGTTTTTATGCAAGGGAAGAATTACAAGAAAAAAAACTAAATCTTCCCGTGAAAATATACACTTTCACTTTAATAATTAGTTACTGCTCAGTATCAGAAAAAGATAGCATATTCATTCATTCATACGTCAATCAAAATTACCTATAATGACACAAAAAATATCAATGTATAATAGATGGGTTTGTGGCCCACTTCATATTGTCTCCGTGGCCCGCTGGTTGAGAACCGGTGGGCTAAGCGTTAGACTATATTCAAGACAGTTGCTTCTCTCTCATTCCTGGCGATATGTACAATCGACTTTCGGGAATTGTGGCATCGCAGAACGGGCCTGTGCCTGCTTGCCACATTCACATCAAACGGCTTGGATCAGCGCAATTCAATATATATTATCACGGTCATTATCTAATAAATAACCGTTTTGGCGTATTTATCCAAAGCTGCAAAATCACATTATGGCTGAGAGCATAGCTAAATTAAAACACTCCAATGAGATGCTTCAAATCAAGCAAAATGCAACACGCGTAATGATAACGTACGTTAGGTTTTGCTTTAATTAGCCTTCTGTTAGCGTTACCTAAATAATATTGTACTGAATATAATGTCGAATATCTATGTCGGCGATTCTACTTGCAGTCCTGGTGACGTAATTCAATCAAGTCTGATGGCCAAATCCAAGAACGGAATAAAGATGACCTCATGTCAGCAAGATTGTTTAAAGTCCAAAAAATACACTCCAATCGCAGTGGTTCTCAAACGGCGGGTAGCGCCCCACCAGCGGGTCGTAGACAAGTTTTTGGGGGGCGTGAAGCCAATTAAAAATAAACTTTTAGTTAGATTTGATCTTGCCCGCCTTTCATTCATTTCATTATTTACGTTCCACGTATTTTCAACATGTTTTTTTGAATGAAACATACAGTTCGCTTTACTATATGTTATTCCTTATTGTTAGCTAGCTAGTTATTTTTCGAGGTGAGGAGCGAGTCTTGACTAGTTCTCAAAAAGGGGCGTGGCTTAAAACGTTTGAGAACCACTGCTCTAATGCGATGTATCTCGAATAAAACATGCGTGTAATCGGAATATGCACTATACCTAATGGCTAATTGAAATAGTAAGTCTGCGTGTATAAGCTACGAATCTCCATACGATAATCCACATCCAATATGGACGCAAATCTAGACCTACTGATAATCTCGCGACTTGTTTGTAATATTATAAAATGGCTGTATCCAGTAGTGGGATTCAGCCGGTTCGCACCGGTTCTATAAAACCGTCTCACGGAATTTTATGAGATCAGCGAACCGGTTAACATTACTGGTTACTGTATATGTTCTGTTTGTAGCAGAACCGGCTGAAAAATTATGACTTTTGTGAAGGAACCGGAAATTTGAATCCCACCACTGGCTGTATCTACATACAAACAAACATGCACGACTGTGTGCCGCAATCACACCAAACATTGAAACTCTCAGATTAAGGCATAGTTCGAGAAAAGCCATTCATGTGTTTTTCCTATTTGCGGATTTTACAGTTTCATTTACCGTGGAGCGACGCTCCGTATGAGTGACCTAAATTGATCTCTCATAATCCACCAAACATACCTCGATACTTGGAAAATAACTGAAACAACGCCGTTACAAACTCTCACGTAATTGTTCTCTCATCGAGGAGGTCTGGCATAACTGCATCGATATAATCGCATTAAGTCGATAACGAAGCAGTTTGCGGTTATAAATTCTGTTTCAGCTGACGATCGTTATATTGACTTCCGGTCATAACATATCACGTTAAAAGTGGTTAAAATTGCTGCAGAATACTAACGAGCAGGCAGTTTTAAGGCTCTTGTTGGCGCCATTCGCCCCGTGCAGGGCTCTATAAGAGCAGCAACTGATGGCTGTCGTTATATAAATATTTGGAGCTTCTAATATTTGAAGGGAGGACGCCTAATCACGCTTTTACCTACGAACAAAACAACATACCTCGTTAAAACTGGCTAAAATTGCTAGCACTACTATGCTAATGAGAAGGCGATTTTACGACATTCGTTCTGAACAAGGCCCTATGAAAGCAATGAAATGCAAATCCATCAAGTATATATCGCTTCTTATGCTTTCTCTTACACTTTGCGCCAAACATAATAAACAAATCATCCATGACAGGTTGAAATTTTCTTGTTTAAGTCTTATGCCCATCACCTCAAGGGAGGTAAGAAATTTGATAAGCGACTTTGAAACGGAAAGACTCTCTTTTTCCCCCCAAATCACAGGATCTCCTTACAAATGAAATTACCTAATGAAAAATAACACTCGTTTGTCACAAGCTACGCTCAATGGATGACATATCTACGACAAGCACTTTTCATTCAAAGTCATACAGCTGACATGTAACTCCATCTTCTGTCGTCATGGCATTCGACATTTCACCAAAAATAGTTTAAATTATTCTTCGATGAAATGAGATATATTTTGTTTTGGTTCCATTCAACCGTTTTTTTTATTCTACCCACGGTTTTGAGTCTCGCAAGCACAGCAATAATGAGTTACTATAATTCCTGAAGTATTTTACGTTACTTCCGCAGTATTTGTACCAGGTTGGGGTTAGACCCTAATTTTCATTCCGATTTTCTTTATTTTAGTACTATTACGAGTTCGAGGACTGTCTGTGTTAGCCAAGTGAATATCCCCCATCCATAGGTTCCAGTCCCTTTACACAACTTGATGTAAAATAGGCACACAAAATTAGTTACCTCCATATTGGTATACAATATACAAACTTCTGGTGCGCCTTCGAAACAAACTGCAAGTCTGCAGCTGCTTTGATAACAATGAAATTATAGATGACCTTGAACTTGAGCTGAAATGGGAGTTCGCTCTATTATGCTCTTCTGGTCAGACATTGTTCAAACAATTATTTCGACTATACGATCGATGATATTGGAACTTCTAATTTCGTGGATACATTATGATAATGAGAAAAGGCGCATTTAACCATTAAATAAAGTTTCCTGTTATCCAGTCAACCACAAAAACAAAAAGGTTAAATTTAAAATACATGCCTTACATCAACATTGACTAATCAGTAATAATCATAAGATAAAAATTCTGTATGCACATTTTGGGAATCAACTCTGGACACAATTCTTAATTTTTCTTAGAATTGCTGCGTCAAACTGGCTTCAATTTATTTTACCGATTTATACTAATATGGTAAATTACTTCCATAACATACCACCACACGATAATCTAGCTGAATTGCTGAATTTCCGGTGCTCTATTAGATACTATTCTCATATCCTGATAGCGTAATCCATCACGCTTAACTGACAAGGGTCATTAGGCAACTAATTGGATTTTCTATCACAAACTCCGCCTAGATGACACCAGCTCATTTAACTGTTAGATAAGATGATAATAAATAGCAATAGAAGGAAGCCAGATTGCCTCAAAACAAGGGAGCTTTGGTGTAATTCTTGTAAGCGTGGAACATGTTAGGCATCAGTGCAATCCTGGCGTTGCGCGAACTACGGCCCACGGTCCAATTCCGTCCTGTTGGGTGATTCAATCGGGCCCGCCTGACGTTGCCACAATTAAACTGAAAACCTAATTTTGATGTTTTCGCTCATAATAGATCAAAGAATTTGTTGGGATTTCGAGTAAATTTAGTTTTAAGCACGAGGCTTATTGTTTTCCACTTTTTCTTTTGTAACACTATAAATTATTTTTATGGAATGAATTTTCAGTCACACTCTCATGGCCCGCCAGCTTAGGTGGGCAAATTTTTTGGCCCCTGACCAACGTTCCCTTTAAAGTGTACTTTCGTTCTGCCGCGCACCGCATAAGTATTAAAATGTTGTATTCTTTTCTAATTTTCCGCGCAGACCTTTTTTTTGAGCTCACATGGCCTTCTATTTTGCGCAACTAAGCAAGCTCTCAGAGGGAACGTTGACCCTGACTCAAAAAACTTGCCCCCCCTGATCTTATCTAAGGATGAGCGAACTACGGCCAGCAGGATGTATATGGCCCGCCAAGCCATTTTGTTCGCCCCTGCTCCTGGAAAAAGTAAAGGAAATTTCTTAGTACAGCATACAAAATTTATAATAATTTCAAACTTCATTTAAAAAAACAAAACTATGAATTTTCGATTGTTGTTACTTATCGATCTTGATCGGTAAGTATGTTGTTAGGTTTTTGTCTGTTTGTTTGTTTGTCTGTTAGATACCGACGATATCTCACGAAAACGAGGTTGAATTTGCACCAAATTTTGCATGTGCATTCATCATATCTCGGAACAGAAGCCCATCGATTTTGGATCAATTATTTTGTATAATTAGCGAGTTATTAATTAATTAGGGATGGGACACACGGTGTCGCTATGTAGTAAAAACTTTCGATCGATAAGTCTTCGGTCTCTGACCGATATTTTCGTTTTTACTTTGTCGTCTAATATATTTCTTTAAAAATCTTCAACTTGGAAATTTCACACATTAATTTTTAAGTAACGGTAGCTACATGATATAGTCTCTTGAAAAGTTTGAGACGTACTTTTCTCAGTGCGGTCCTCTGCAAACAAGATTTGCTGAATGCGGTACTTGTCAAAAATACATTGCCTACTAGGTCTAATCAGAATAAACATTGAGTAATTGCAATCCCAAGTTCAAGACATTTAAAGAATTTATAGAAAATGCATAACAATTAAGCTCATTTTCATGCAGACTGGCTGATAAAAATTCGAATAAACACTACTCCAGGACTGACTTCCGCAAGATTCGTCGGTAATTCCGTGCCGCTCAAGAAACGTGACAACCAAGAAAGAAGGAAACGACTCACGGGCTTCATTACTAACATGTCTATATTTTTTTTAAACAGGAATACACAAAGCTAGACTGCATGTGCGTGCGACAACTGACTAAAAACACTCATTACAAACCCTATTTCGTAGACAGAGCCATCCTGCCTTCGAATTATAGGTGACTAGTGGGAATTTCTGTGACAAAATTTGCAACAAACATGACTAGAAGACACGCTTTCACGTACCTAAACCGAGCAATAAATATTTCTTCAGGCACAGAAATGAAAATTTACTTATTACAGTCTACAGAGCAGAGAAAAAAATTGAGTTATAAAGATTAAACGCCGACATAATTATGCGTTTACTCCTCAAACAAGTGGCGCCAAAATTGCAAACGTATGACATCCTTTCGTTTCATGAGCAAATAAATTTATCTACTTCAAACCTACTTCAAGGACATATTATTAATTTTTTTTTATAATTCACTAGGTCATGGCAGTACGGCAGGGGTGGCCATCCTGCTTTCGACCGCGATCGATTAAAATCTTAAAAATAGTTCGCGGTCGACTGATGACAAGGTCATACATGTACACATGTACATACATGTATACATACACAAAATATGCATTTTTCATGTTCAATTTAATTTGATTATTTACCGTAATTGTATTCGAAGTAAATGTTTCATCAGTTATTCAAGATTTATCGACATCACACAAATCTAAAACCTGCCCGATTCTTAGTCGCAAGTGTTGAAAATTTCTTAAAAAACCTTACCATGCATGTATTAATTAAACAGCAATTAATAAATTTTCCCAAACCATAAATGTTACCTGACTGCTCAAACTTCAGTATCTAATTTACAATTTCCTCCGAGTCCAATTCTTCGTTCGCTCGGAATTGAAAAAAATTGGGCATTCTGATACCACTGCTACTGTTGTGAATAAAATTTATCACACTACTCTTGGAGTGAGAAAATCTTTTCGCATACTGCGGAAGTTATTGTAGGGACGTTTGTCAGTCGAGACACATATTATTAGGCAAGTTCATTTCTAGGCGCTCCAGAAGTATGTGTACCAATATGGAAGTAACTAATTTTGTTCGCCTACTTCACATCAAGTTGTGGGATTGAAACCTATGGGCAAGAGGATATATTCACTTGGCTAACACAGATAATCCCAGAACTTGTAATAGAACTAAAATAAGGGAAATCGTAATAACATTATGGCCTAACCCTAACCTGATACACATACCATGCGGAGTACACATTTCTGAACCTAGGCAGCGGCGAAACTTGCATTTGTTACGTAATAATATGCTTTATCGGTCTTGCCCATACTCAAATGCTACATCGTATTTTGCACACGCACAATACCTGTTTTAAAACACAACATGCTCTGCACGAAACTGGTCCGAGGCTGTTGTTTGAGGTATGTCATCAAATTCACTCAACATCACTCATCAGACGCGATCGACTACGCGAGACGTGGGACATTGCCTTGTCAAATTAATCGTATATATCAAAAATGCTACAAATTTAAATAAAGTATTTTTAAATGCGGCAATTCTACGTGAAACTCCCTGTGACAAGTTTGCTACAAACCTGACTTGAAAACACGCTTTCGCAAACATAGCAATTTGACATAGATTATGTTTCTATCAATGCCGGTATATTTCATGTATAGTCTCGATATAGCAGTTCTCGAATCCTCTAATCACGAAACAAATCACAACAAAATTACTTCTTAGACTGTTTTTACATAGTAGTTTTATATTGCTTACACTACAGTCCAGGAATTGCCAGCCCCTGAGGCGAATAATCTTGCTGTGCTTCTTGGTGACTTAACATTCCACGCATGGACTTAACATCCAACGTTACGAGAACAATTCTTCATGAGCCTAATTAAAACCTGACAACATGACCAAAACTTAATAAGTTTCAAGTACTCTAACTCCCTTCTAAAGATAAGACTGTGTCAGACAATTATGTTGATGGATCGAGCATTGCTTTCGGTTGTGAATATAGGATCACACACACATCGTATTGAAACGGTTCCATTACATTTGAACCCACGTACATTTGAACCCACGACGATTGCATCTGCATACTATTGCACCTACAGAAAAAAATTTTGTTTTACGGATATTTGAACCCATACTAACCTAACTCATGGGTTTTAGCACCCGCATATAGATTGATTTTATCACAATAAAGCTATTTGTCTAAGTATGCCGACAGTTTATAAATTTCCAACAATGTAATAATACGTAGTGGATAGAATTCCCAAAACCCCGGTCGCAATTTGAGCCATCCCTGCATCGAATCGAATCAATTACCGAGTTAAACCTCTGTATATTTTAATCTTTACTGCTCTCTTAATATTTATCTATGAAGAAGAAAAAAATTAATTCTCCTTCCCGCCCTCGAATGGTTCTAACTGCTATATTCTTTGCTTGATTTTTAAAACAATAAATGAACTACCGGGGGCTTTATCGTGTTTTCTTTGATAACTTGAGAGGGAACAATTATCTTAATTATGATACTAATTAGTTTTAATGGTTTGCGTACCTCATTGTCAATAACTTTCAATAAACTTTAATTTTATTCTGTACTTTCCAAGACCTGCCATTCGGCGGCGACAAGTCTAACAAGTCTATGATCTCAGATAAACATCTCCCGCGGCATTTAATCTCGCGAAATCAATCCGGACATTCGTGGTTGGGTAGGTAAGCTTGTTACTTACGCTCGGCACCATACGAAGAGTCGATTATTTTGCTTATCTGTTTTATTTCAGCTTGTATAGAGGGCATAACATAATGAACAGTGCGAATAGCGCTATCCTGATTAGCGAATAATCACTAGCCGGTCGAGAAAGCGCGCGTTCAAGGATGTCGAAATATAATTTCTGGAAAGACCGGACATCAGAATTTTGAAATCAGAATCTTTGGTAAAAATAGTTGAGTAGCCTTGGCCTATATCATCGGCGGCGGTAACCGGACGAAAACAGTTATCTGCAATATGATCGAGCCTCATACGTCCTGGGATAAAATATAAAAACAATTGTAATTCCTATCTAGCATAATCGTCAAAAGATGAATTTATTTATTACCAAAAGCCAGGTCACTGCACACGCAATTTAAATATGATATTGCTTTTTAAACGCTACATCACCATTGTTTCTTATACTGACGACAGGACGATATAATGTATAAAGCAGTTTGAAAACATGATTTTTATACGTTATTTATACGTTTTATATTATTTCATAATCGAAAACAGCTGTGAACAATGAATCATTGCAGTAAGCATAGCCTGTGGGCAGAATCTAATTCCTATAATCTAAGATTCCAATATATTTAGATCTGTCAACTAGGCACAAAAACATACGCATACGAACCGTCGAATTAATAAAAATCTGAGAAAAAATAACACTTGTTGTTTTGTTAGATTATTATTTTATAAATAATGTGACTGTTCGGTTTGACCGCAAAATAGGTTGAGGTTTTCCGAGACTAAGATGATCATTGGAGCGTTTGTTTGCGTGATGACTGAGGGAGGAGGGTCACAGGTGAATCCGGAATAACAAAAAGTATATATATAATATGTACAACTCTCAAACAAATTTTAGGAAAGAAATATTCTTTGTTGCAAATAACGTCATATTTTTCTTGTAAAATTCTTGACCAAAGTTCAGACGTTGCATGATTGGAAATGATCGGTTTCTGGCACCATAATCAGCTCCCAAAGTTAAGAAGTAATAATATACCTAGATACATAGCCTACGTAGATCAATTTTTTGCCTGGAATAGCAATCGCAACTCCCTGACTGTTGATCTTTTTGCTTATGATAAGTATTGTTCGCAATAATGACACGAATATTTCAACTGAAACTTTACAGCGAAAAACAACTGTCAGCGTTATTCAATAATAGTGTGGGTCGCTAATTCGCTGAACCGTGTGACCACAAAGCTATAGTTATCAGTCAATCGAGCGTTTTTTCATCGCGTGTCAAAATACAACATTAACGTCAGCACATTACTTTTTTAGAACTCTCCCTCCAAACAATGGTAAACTTATGTGAGGAGCTACTTGGGATGGCGTATACTGCTTACCCAATTGAGCCATATATATGAAGGTTCAACACCCGTCTCCAAGTTCCGCTCATATGAACATCTTATAGCTGGCTCATATGAAGATGTGGTTATAGTGACGTCACTTCAGGGAATTGGTCCCCCCCTGGCCAATATTGTATCTGAAGCGCAAATGCAAGGCGTTAATGGCCTGCCCATTTATTTTGTGTGTTGTGAGAACTCCAATTGATGCAAATATCAAACTTGGTCAGAGGTAGCTGAATCTTGAAGTACTGGATGTTCAGTTAGGTCCATGACGTCACAACGGGGAACATCATACCGGAAAAAAGAGTTCAAGGACGCACAATACATGTCTTGTTGAATTTTATGCTGATTGAAAAGATCCCACGTTCTGTTATTTGACAGAATATTTTTCATTAAATCAAATTGTCTGTTCTGAATTACATACTTTTGTCGTAGTTGTATATTAGTTTAATTACGTTTTGTGCTTTTGACATTTTGGGTTAATTTTATCGGTCCGCAAACTGAAGAAGGTTGATCACCACTGTTCTAGAATTTGTCAAGCCATTATTGGACACGAAATTCACATATTATGTACATATATATATGTGAATCGCTTTTTAATATTATTTTGTTGCGCTTGTTATTGATTTTTGTCCTCTTCTTGTGAAAAAATCGCTTCACTCATTAACTACTGGACCAATTTTTCTTCGAAATTTTGAGTGGCTAAAGGTATTTGTCGCTAGAAGGCTATTACTTATATTTTTGAACAAGCTCTCCTCCATGTGGCCTTCAGTATTATGCAACCGTGACTTGGGCTCGGATAGTAAGCTACTTTCAATTCTTAGGCGGACTTTGTAATTCCAACTTTTCAACGTTGATATTGGGAATTGAAACATAAACTAAAAACAAGCATCAACAGAATACAGGAGTTAATTAATATGCGCTCAAGTTCTCAAGTCAATTTGTTTGCTTTCAAGTTGGAAGATGGGGTTGGGAGTGTGGTTTTTGTGAATCTCATGGAACCCCAATTCAGTTTCGCTCGTATCCAAGCCCTCGTAGACAGCTATATGTAGGACATCACCTTTCAAAACAGATCATGTTTTCTTTATTCAACCAAGTTGCTGGCATTGTCGCTTAACATATGACTGATATCGACAATAAATGAGTACAGTGGTTCTTAAACTTTTTTAAAATGGCACAATAAAATATTATTTGGCCTGTGCGGGCCCCTTCGTAGCCTGGTCTTAATCTTTAAACATATAATATATGGAATATATATAAAACATATGAACGATACTTACATTTAATGTATTGTAAAGGATATAACAGAATCAAGATTGACAATTTCCCTACAACCAGCTATTTACTTCCGAAAAGATAAGTTTATTTCGACTCCATAATCAGCATAAACGGTTGATAAAAAAAAAATAAATAAAAACTGATTATGAAATCAGGAGAGTACACAGAACCTTGGATAAGGTTTAAAACGTACAGAATAAAAGATGGAAGGTATTGCCAAAAAGAAGTGGTACGTGTTCACTCACCTTAAACTATTGGATCAAATCATAGCCTACACATCGTAATGTAGGCTACGCTGGAACAAGTCAGTCAACAAGATACATCACGCGTTTTTCTATACAGCGTCCCCAACAATTGTCTAAATAAATGACATGTGTCACGTCACGCAAACACATTTATAAACATTCTCATTGAAATTGATTGATTAAACAACCGGACGGGAAAATAATCGGGGGTTTGAACTGTCGAGCCCGACCTCTAGTTTCAGATCCCCTAAGTTAGTATGAGCGTAAATATATACTACTACGTATGAGAGCCTGTCACGCTGTGATTTTGAATGCTTTATTTCCCAGATCGGTAATGGGTCCATGGGTTCTCGTAACAGGTAGGTGTCTCTGTGGTTTCGTCTATTTATTTAGTTTTTAAATGGCCAAATTATAACATATCGGATCAGGAATTTCCTCATTCCGTCATATCCTATTCATTGGCTAAGCAGGAAACGTTGCCAACTGTTCCTTCATCTACGATTTTCATATTTACCCCGGTCGACGATTGCCAGCATTTTCCTATCCATTAGCACGATGAGCCAACCGCCGCTGGTATATTATATATTCCGACATGGACTGATAGCTGGACGAGACGCTGTGGTTCGCCCTATGATCAAGTTGATTTATCGGGTCCCCTTTCCCCCGGAATAAATATGAAATTTCTACCCTACCGCAGTGAATCCATAACTGTCACGCTGGAATTGCGATCCCTCCTTTAGCGCGCTTGCGCAGCCCAACTATGAAATACTTTTTTGATATTTTCATTTATTTTATTGATTTTCTGTGTACGGTGCATAGCATGCAATTTAAATATTTTATATATTGAAAATAGACACTTTTTTTTAGTTAAAATGAAAAGTTTTTTTTCCGTAACGCATGACTGATCAACAAATCGGTGAATAGCGCCCAACGTGTACGATGTGTTTTCGCTCCTTTTGCTTCGAGTGATAAAACGTCCGTGCGCGATTTTTGTGCAGGAAAATGGCTTCAATAAAACAGCCCCAATCAGTCCAGGTTTATGGTCGTAAGAAGACCGCTACTGCCGTAGCTCATTGTAAACGAGGAAATGGGATCGTAAAAGTCAATGGAAAGCCTATAGATGTTCTTCAACCAGCTACTTTGAGATACAAAATCGAGGAACCCATTATGCTTTTGGGGAAAGAGCGCTTTGAGGGAGTTGATATTAGAATCCGCGTTCGTGGAGGAGGTCGTGTGTCTCAAGTTTATGCTGTTCGTCAAGCACTTGCTAAATCGCTGGTCGCTTACTACCAGAAATTCATTGATGAGGCTTCAAAGAAAGAAATCAAGGACATTTTGATTCAATATGATCGTACTCTCTTGGTTTCTGATCCCAGAAGAAAAGAAACAAAGAAGTTCGGAGGTCCAGGAGCCAGAGCAAGATTCCAAAAATCTTATCGTTAATTTTGGACTTGCTCTTGTTACAATGAAACATGTTTTCACGATGTTGCATGTTTCATCTGCATTTTTCAAAGTTTGGTCATTTAATAGTAGATAATAGTGAATAAATCATTGTACAACAGTACTTTGTATATTTTGCTTTATTTAGTATCATGTACACCTTTAATAGAAATTAATGAAGTGTGTCTGGTAATAATAAAATAACTTTAAATCAGAAGTGCCTTTGTTATTATTTCACGTCTTTTGAGTTTCTAAATAAAAGTGGGTCGGTGTGTATTAAATTTTTTTAGATCTGATTAGCTGAATTTTCATGTCTTACTTTGTAATTATTGTGCATTATATGGACTGAATCTTCAAGAATGAATTTCGTTGACTTGTAATTATTTTTTCAATCAATGATGAATATACTTTGTTTGAAACTTTATCTTGACCTAAATACATCCGTAGGTCAACATTAATAGTTTTTCAACCACTTTATTGTGCTTCGTAGTGAATCCAATTTATTACAATTGTAATATACAGTCTGTTATTGTCAAGTGGTGAATTTACATCTCTAAAACCCCTGTGTGTTTCTGATTGTTACATTGTATTGTACTTTGATATATTCACCATTATCTGCTATTGCATGTTCAAACTTTATCTAATGCAAAAATGTTTTTCCCAGTTTAGATAATAGATAAGATGTATAGATATGAAGCATTCTTGTGTTGTCTCGTCGCAACTTTTATGGTTCAACATACCACTGAAGCAGCATTGCCGAGCCTTTACATCGTTATCCGGAGCCAACCTAACTCTTATCATGAAATGAAATCATCTGTACTACTTCGTGATATAGAACAACAAGCTGATGAAATCAACGCCGATGTCAGTATTGTCGAATTGCATCGAGAATGGCCGGACGATTACGACAAAGCCTGGGCAATATTACCTATCATGCCGGAACTTGTAAATTCCGAGGCGATGAAAAAAGATTGGGTTATGTTCCTTGAAGATTCCACTGTTATTAACATAGAAAAAGTTCTAAAAGTTTTGTCAAGATTTGACTATAAAAAAGATTTGTTTTTAGGTAGAGGACTTTACGATACCGACATGGTGATTATACATCATTTTTCATCAAGAAAAGCCCAAGGAGGCGGTCGTTTCCTTTTCCCAGATTTCGACGTTGGTTGGGTCCTGAGTAGCATCTTAGTAAGAAAAGTTGGCGACGATTGGTTAAAATCTCCACCTGGTAAAGACTTCCTAATTGACTTAAAACATGAAATAGCTGTCCATCTTAGCGATAAACACAATGTCGAACTTACGAATGTTGAAGAATTTTGTGGATCGGGAGAAGAAACTCCGAACTGTGCTACTAATGTTTTAAAAGACATTCCGATTTGCGATGATAAAATTACTCTGGATGATATTCTTGTTAGTGTTAAAACTACTCTAATGTTTCATAAAGATCGTGTGAAGGTTGTCATGGACACTTGGGGGCCAAAGGTTAAAAATATTGTATTTTATAGCAATTATACTGACCCTTCTATTCCTACTATCGACTGTGGCGTGCCGAACACAATACGCGGTCACTGTGGCAAAAGTGATGCAATTTTAAAAGATTTCTTGAAAAGAGCGGAAGTGAACGATTACAAATGGCTTGTTGTGGCTGACGATGATACTATAATGAGCGTCGCTCGTCTTGTGCAGTTTTTGAATTGCTATGATCATGAAGAAGCTACATTTCTTGGAGAAAAATACGGTTACGGACTTAACATTAAAAACGGTTACGCTTATATCACAGGGGGAGGTGGAATGGTGTTTAGCAAACCAGCAGTCGAAGTTTGGGTGAAAGAGTGCAAATGTCCGTCACTTGACACACCAGACGACATGTACCTTGGTCAATGCTTATTTCGCAAAGGAGTAATCTCTACTCATTCAACGTTATTTCATCAAGCACGTCCTCCCGCGTATGCAAAAGGTTTTCTTGCGAATCAAACCCCGATTTCGTTCCATAAGCACTGGATGATAGACCCAATCAAAGTTTACAGCGATTGGTTTAAAAAAGCAGATGCTGGTTTACCGACCTATAACCACGCAGTTGCTCATTCAACCGTATCCACAACGCCACAACCTATCGTGGCTCCGACCCCTTTACCCCCCACACCGTTGGAAAATCCACTGAAAGATGAGCTTTGATTGTGGACTCAGATAGAGCAGATATACTTACACTGGTGCCTTAATTATTGCCATTCTTGCTGTTTTATCAAGTTTTGTTTTACAAAAGCAGAACCCAGAAAATTTGGTTCATATTCTGGAAAAAACATAATTTTGCTTAAACTGTATTAGATTTACTAAAAGTTTGAATACAATCATCATATACGTACAGAAGTTCAATTGTTAAATTTTTTCTTTTTTTAGAAGTACCGTAACTAAGAAATTTATGTGTTCTGTTTTTGAGTTACTCTGCATGTGTATATTAGTATTAAACTATATTATTTACTTTTAGAATTTAGAGACATTTGTCATAATAATACAGGGTGTTCCAAAATAAATGAAACCCACAAAATTGGTAATCTTGGGTGTAATAACACCCTGTATAACACTAACCAAAGGTCTATAAATCTGTTTGTTATGTTCCGGTTGAGGTAGTAAAATCACTCCTCATCATTGAATTATATAATTTCATATAAAAGTGTGGTACTATATCTAAATTATGTGTGAGTTCCGCCCCTCTATGTTACAATTTAGTCGAGGATTCTTGTAATTTTCACTTTGAATTTATATATATATAAAACCAACTAACTAGCGGACATTTATGGAAAAGTTATTTCTATATATCTGTGTTATCGGGCGGGCACCTTTTGGGACCGTGGAGTCTGTAATTGATAAGAAGAGACTTGAGGAAATTCAGAAGCTTCTGTGCAAACCAATTTCTGATAATATTTTACCACTATGAAAATTATGAATTCGTATTTCGAGAAGTTTATAAATAAGACTCCCACTCTAAAGCCCTGGTGCCTTCTATATTATTCAACTATATCTCTAGAAAGTTCTTTTATTTATGTTGTGATTAATTTGCCTATTTTGATTATTGACTGAAAATTTAGTAGAAACCGCTGCTTAGTAATGTTCCAGTTTTTTTCCCATAAGCCGTTCTGAGATTATTTCATATCTACTTCATAGTAGTGTATTTACTTTTCTTTTGGATGTCGTAAATATGTTGCAGTTTGTTCTTCATTTTGAAATTGTTTACTGATGCAAGACAAAAAATAAATTATTCTGTAATGAATATGATTTGATGGTTGGTGGCGAATTAAAAAACAGGCTTATATCCAGTGGAGGAATTCCCTCAACGACTATATTACAAAGCGATATCTTTTACAGAAAAAGCTCAGAGGCATTGGAATTAACAAGCGTTCTCAGCATTCTAATAAAAAAAATTTTGTTATTTTTTTTTGCAAGGTTTGAAGTCAAGGGTCAGAGTCGAATGAAAAGATTTTTTCTCGATTTCAAAGCTTTGACGGATATTCTCTTAGATGAGCATAATTTTTTAACAGAAGAAAGATTAATTAAAACACTCAAAAAATTACACATCACTGCATCCACGACCTAGTATTTTTACTTGGGTTGAGTTCTGGAAGTGTACCATGAGAGTGCTTGTCGAACTATTTATAATATAGTTGCCAGTAGATAGAAGTTCAGTCAACAATCAAATGGGGAAATAATACGTGTAATGTTTACGGCATGTTGATTGTTCGAATGATAATTTATTGTGGAGCCAAAGCAGGATAAGCTTATTTAAGCCACCACATTTCATTGAGAAACCTCACAGGCCAGAAACTAAAATACTATAAGTAAAAGTTTATTTCGACTCCATAATCAGCATAACAATACATTTGACAGATAAAAACAAATAAATAAAAACTGATTATGAAATCAGGGGAGCAAACGAAACCTTAGATAAGGTTTATAACGTACAAAATATAAGATGGAAGGGTTTGCCAAGAGGAAGTGGTACGTGTTTACTCACCTAAAATTATTAAGTTATTTCACACACGCTCACATGCACCCTCCAGCCACACACACGCACACACCCAACCACTGAGAAGTTATTTAAGTAAGAATAAAACGCGATAAACTTAGGGTATACTATACAGCGAACAAAAAAATAAAATAAATACTAGAAAAGAAAAAAAATTACTTGCCACACCATATTGATATTTTTGTAATGATTGCCATTGCCAAATTGATCGATCTTCTAATCGTTAATTAAAATATAAAAGGAATATTCTGTTGAAAACATATTGCCATGCTGATTGTAGTTGGAGTCAAATGCCAAGTTGCCCAACCAAAAGATAGAATAAGGAAAAGATTTACATATTTATCCCGGGGAAGAGGAAAGCCGATTTGACGGCTTAACCATATGGCGAACCACGGCCTCTCGTCCGGTTACCATTCCATGTCGGATATGGGATCAGTTAGTTATTTTATTTTTTCGGAAGCATGGACTTGATGATGGAGGAAGCCGTAACCAGCCAGCGGTTAAGTGAACCACCCAACGGCGGCGTGGAGTCCAGCAATCCTCTCGCACATAACCACTCAGCATGGGATTCAAACCTGCGAACCCACGCAGAGTGATTAGAGGTGCGATGGCGAGCGTATTCCTAACGCTTAGCACGATTCTGGCAAAGTTGCCAAAATTGGGTGCATGAAGAGGTGGGCGAGACCATTTCATTCCCCAAATTAGAGCCTATTATTGCCAAATTATAGTCCAGATTGTAATAAGTAATTGAAGTTACCGCTAACAGTAAAATTACTATAATTAAGTAAAGTCGGATATGGAAATAAAGTGATTACTAAGGGTGTGAGTGCGGTTTTCCATTCTTGGGTATTGAATTTAGACAAGGATATAGGAATAGGGTTGGTATTTCACAGGATATCGGGGTCTTATTGGCTGACATTAAAATGGGAATGTTATAAGACCTAATATTCCGCCACCAGTTCTAAATACTTCATTTATTGCTTGGGTAATATTGAAAAACTGAATATCCTAATAAAAAAGCAGAAATATTATTAACTGATATTTGCCTCAGGGGTGTAAATTTGCAGACGTTGACTCATTTTGTTTGTTTCGGAATTAGCTGGTGGTGGCTGGTAGTGCTTACGTTAATACCATTTTCGATACAAGAATTACATGACTGGATGAGTTAGCTCCATTTGAATACCTGAAACTGACTTAATGCAAAGTCTAAAATACCTCATAGTGATGTCCAATCTTATTCTTGGGGAGTCATTGTAACACAAATTTGAAAAATCTACTCGATAAGATTCGTTCAACTAGTCTTGGGACTGAATAGGGGATGAGCAATTACTTTTCTGAGTAGGCCAGTCACAGATAATAGACTTGGTTACCTGGCCAGAGGCCCATAACTCATTATGAAAAAATTATGAATAAAAAACAGTTTATTTACATCAGCTAGGGCCCAGTGGTTCCCAACCAGGGTGCCGCGGCCCATTAGTGTGCCGCAAAAAGATTTTGGTGTGCCGCGAAGAGATGTCATTTTTTAATTTACCGTATTTCCCGGTGAATAAGTCGCTTTTCTAGACCCAATTTTTTGGCCTGATTTTGGGGGGCTCGTCTTATTAGGCGAGTATGAAAATTTTCATTTTTTTCGGTGTCGCCTTATTATGTATTAGGTAATGTTCTTTTATGGTGGACGCAATCGCGAGTTGAACACAATTAGATTAAAATTTAAAGACAGCTTGAATTTCCGTAGTTATTATGGATTGAATATCTCGCTACGAGTAAACGTCATTCATTAGGCTACTTTAACCAATGCGCAAACGCGGCGACCGCTCAAAAGGCATTGCATGGTAATTAGAGATTCCGATGTTGATGCGATTTTACTACCCCGACTTATTGGCAGGTTATATGCAAAATCCCATTTTTGCAGGCTTGAAAACGGGCCTCGTCTTATTGACTGGGTGGACTTATTCGCCGGGAAATACGTTATTTCAAGTAATTCCAATTTCCAATTCCTTGAATTCCACAAGAATTACCCCATGGCTCTTGCTAACAAACAGAAACATTAAATTTGAGGAGTCGTAATTCAGGTATTTGGGTAATGTTTTAATTCTAAGTTTTCCATAATGCGCACGAACACCGTTTCGTAAAATTGAAAATGTCAAACAAGGTAACAAATTATTGTGCGAAATTTTCTCCAAATTTGACTAGTAGAATTGCCATTATTGCCGATTTATTGAATTATTATTTAAACTCAAAATTACATTCAGGATTCACGCAATGACGGAAATATCTCACCAACATCAGAATGCCTAGCATTCTGGATGCCTGTTGTATGTGTATTAAAATACCCGATATTCGACAATTTGTCAAAAATATTCAATTATTCGATTCGATAAAAATTTTCTATTTTGCCCACCCTTGCGATCTGCAATCATGCCGGTAATCTGGCGAAACGCATGATAGCATAAACACTGATGCAATGCATTTTAGTAAAACCTTCATTAATTTTAGTATATTGCACTATTTCACAAAAGCGTGGTGGAATCGACGATTATTTTATATCTCGAACACAGAAACGGTTATTTTTCAGATAGTTTCTGCGGTCTGAAAAGTCGAATACGCGTTTCGACATAGTAAATGCTATGATCTTTGCCATCAAATTATGCTAAATTATCAAATTACGAAATTCATAACGTGAAAAGATTCGTCCATCGGTGAAAATTGTTTATAACAATTTTAAACCTATTTAGTGTTTTTAACGATAATAATTAATTGTTGTAATGAAATAGAGCAAGAAGAGCGATCATGAAACTATCTCGATTCGTGAATATTTTGAGAGATATTGGGTTGAGATCACACGAAATTGCTTTGTAACCATTGTGACGTAATAAGCTTAAATCATAAATTATTACGCCAAACGTCACGCTGCGGTTAACCGGCTAATTTTACCCGGTTAAAGTGTTTTTCCTGAAATTTCCAGCCCTACCGATGAGACATCCATCCAAACACCCTCGTAAAACATCCCTGTCAATATAGATTGTAAAAAGTTTTAATGAAAATAATCATTCGAAGAAATTGTAAACAAAAAAGAGAAAAAGGCCGAATAAAAATATTAAACAATTAAGGACAATAAAATTACGAATCTTGACATCTCTTTGACCAACCGCGGCCAGAGAAATTTTTTAAAATAAATTTGCTCGGAGCCAGGTCACACACTCACTCAGAAACAAAGTGAGAGTAATCTCTGAGCGGAGCTACCACTGAAGAACCAAGATCTACCGAGATTAAATAAAGCTTATAGCGTAGAATTGCGCATTGGTAAATTCCGATCAGAGCGCAATGGCACTACAAGGCAAGAGTATCAGTGGCCAATGGATAGAGCATGAAAACAGTTACTATTTATATACTGTTCATCTCCGGAAAAAGCTTGGCCAATGAAAACTAGTACTTTATCATAAAACCAAGCTTTTTTTACACTTGGCCACATAAAAAATGAGCAATTTACTTCAATCAGGAACGGCCATACTTGAACTATTGTGATTAAATACAATTAGTACTTTATTTACAAGGTCTGTCCAAGTACGGCCGATCTAGATTAAAAAATAAGAAAAGGCAGCTGAAAAAGACAGCACAAAAATATATAAAAAAGTAAAATGTTGACACGAAATATTTGATTGGTTTGAAATAACGAAGTCCAGGCACAGAGGAAAAATTAGAAAACTGTAAATGAAGCAAAATTACTACCATTTACCTGTAAATAAAAAGATATTTTCAGAGATACCTGTTTGTCAACAGGGTTTTATAATGTGCTCTCCTATTTCATAGAAAGTGTTCCTAGGAATTAAAATAAAACACAAAATTCTGGGTGAAATATTAAGCCACTCCGAGAAAAAAAATAGCCTTCTAGTAAGTAGCTTTATAAAGTACTGAAAAATTCAAATCAGTCAGCCTGTCCATTGCAGAAAAAAACGATTTTTAACAACAATAATTTAGCAAGAGAACTGCATCGAATAATATGAAATAATCTGAACAATATTTACTATGAACCTAATCCAAAGGACTCCTTATTGGGTGAAATCAATTAGCTCATCAGGTGTAGGAAAAAGTCAATTTTTAACAACAAAAAGTTAGCAAACAATGTATTTATTAGGATTCCTTTTTGTATGAAAAATAGATGGAAGTCATATTTATTTTCAAAAGCCATCATAATCATCAGCTGTAGCAAGAATGAGGCTAAAAGAACAAAATAAAGATGTTACAAGTCTTAATATTCCACAACTGTCCTAGATACTCCATTTAGTGCTTAGAATAATTTTTAAAAACTGGAATTCAAATAAAAAAGCAGAACGAAATTATTATTACCTAATATTTGCCTCAGGCGTGTAGATTTGACTTGGTTAGTTCGTTTCGGAATTACAGTGGATGGTACTGCTACTTACGTTATGGAAAACACCATTTTTGATACAAAATTCTACATGACTGGAGGTGTTAGCTCGATTTAAATACCTTCTCTTCAAGCTGGTATCTAATCATATTTTAAGCACATAATCGGCAAAGTACAAGAGTTCAAAAATCAAAAAATATATTTTCACTCATTCTCTCTAGGAAGCTATTTCAAAATGGAGCCCTCGTTCTGAAATACTAGAGTAATTATTTACCGAAATTTGAAGCACAAGGCAGACTCACTTATTCCCAAATCTTAAAACAAAATGATAAAACACTTCTAAAATACCAAAACCACATCTTTATATACCTTTACCTTTCCTAAATTACCAATGAAAATATGTATCGAAAAGTATTACTATTTAGAAATAGAAACTTTGGATCTTCATGATTTTTTATAGCTAACTGTACTCTATACTTTGAAAATGAACATGGGTAGGAAAATTAAATCTGCCAAAAACATCGTTTGCTATAAGTCAAATTATACACCATAAATGTTAATTTTATTAGTTTGAAAAAAAAAACTTTCACCCAAGGTGAAATAAGAGTAGACAATGCCGAACCACATAAACTTTGTATCTTTTAATAATAGTAGCAACTAACATATCAGTATCTGATTGTACAGTGCCTTCCTATGAGTGAAGCTACCTCATGAAAAATAAAGATTAAATAAAATATATCTTCAGGGAATTTTGCAAGTCATTGTGTAATCTAAATTTATAATTTTCCAGGCAAATATTAGCGAGAGAATTTAACTAGTCAAATGTGAAAATTTCTAATATTTTCAAAATAAAAGCTCCTGTTCTTTTTCAAATTGAAAGTGTGAATGAGCTTCATAATAAAATTCGAAGTTTGGGGCTTTCTGGCAAATTTTAACAGAAATTGACCGTTTGAATAATCATCAAAATTTGGGGTTTTCTAGGCAAATTTTAAAAGAAATTGAACGTTGGAATAGTCATCAAAATTTGGGGTTTTCTGGGCAAATTTTAACAGAAATTGAACGTTGAATAGTCATCAAAATTTGGGGTTTTCTGGGCAAATTTTAACAGAAATTGAACGTTGAATAGTCATCAAAATTTGGGGTTTTCTGGGCAAATTTTAACAGAAATTGAACGCTTGAACAGTCATGTCTTTAATACAACCATCACTCTTTATAAAACTCTCAATTAGTGCATTTCAGATAGTAAAGCGTAGAAGTCGTTAAAAGTAGCTCAAAACATAATAAAATAGATGAATATCTTATAAAATGCTGCTAAAATGACGTCCACACAACTCTTGAATACAATTTAACAAAAATTAGCAAAACTAAGTTTCTTTATAGGCAAAAACTTATGTCAAAAATGTAAATCATATTTGAACATACGGCTGACAGTTGTTTTGGCAAAGAAATGTCATTAAAATCATTTTTAGAGTGGTTTTATCCCATGTCATGAGAAACTAGTGTCCCCTATTTGAATACTTTACAAATGCCAACTCCACAAATTGCGATTTCTTATTTATTCGAATTAGAATACGCACAAATGCACATTTAAATGAAGGGATCATGCTTTTGTTAAAAGTAGAAACCTTTGTGAGACTGCAGTCTTTTTGAGGAAATTATTACATAGGAAACACTGCATTTGTTCACAAATATTCATAGGATAAATAATTCTGTCTTGCATGATTTCGATTATTCACCTAATTAATTACAGATACCAAAATACGTCCATTGGGATATAACATTATCACCAATTACAGTACAATGCTCTGTGTAATAATTAGGTTTTTGACACAGATTGCTTCAACTAACATGGCCTTCATATTTAGACTTTCAAAATGTAGAGCCAAGTATTTCCAAAATAAGCGTAGGGCAATGACATGAGAAACCTACAAACACGGTATCAATTATTATGTTACAATTCCTAAAAATCAAATTTTAAAAAACGGTGAATTATTTAGACATCGACAGTTTCAATTAACAAGATTGCTAGTTCGAATTGTAAGTTTGAGCTTTCATGATTAAGGCGATGAACTGCTTTACCTACAAACATGGCACCAATTAAATTGCAATTCTAAGATGCATTAGATTTTAAAAACAGTTCAATATATATGGTGTCCATGAAGTCCCTCTACAAGTTCGTCAGTAATTGTTTATGTATTTTTACTTCATTTAACACATCTGTGATGGCCAAAACAATATATGGTATCGATAAATTTCCTTTGCAATTTAAAAAAAATTACTTTATGGACAACCTATATACCATAGAGTGTTTCAATTAGCATGGTCTCTTATCTAATATGACTTTCATAATGTAAAATTACCATATTTCACAATCCATAACGCACATTTTGAATACTTTTTTTTTTTACAAAAATCGATCATGTGCTTCATAATCGCACCTAACCTATGAAATAAAAATCCAATTTGAGCAATTCATTGATGTACGTCTTATAGTCTGTAAAATACAGTACTTAAGGTTGTTTGAAGACAAATTAGCATGGCCTCCATCGTAATGTAGAATTATTTCCTTCTCAAATAAGCACAAGAAAATGAGAAACACAACAAAAACAAATTCTTAAATTCCCAACTCAAAAAAAATAAAAACATAAAGCTGTCAAAATAATAATAAAAGTACTTTCAAAGTTATTTTCATACTAGACTCGTGAAATATTATTTTGACAGAGTCGTGGTGTGTTGACAGTGGAATTAAATGATTTAATTACAGTTGAACATGAAATTCAATCAGGCATGACTTGCGGCGTTAGTACTTTCTAGTTTAAATGATAATATTCCGACTAAGCAAGCTTCAATGATCATGGGTGAGAAATGTGAATCCAGTTAAGATGAAACTAGATATAGATCAAAGACCGCCGACTTATCAATCTTGCGGTTTCGATTCTTCCGCTCTGACTCAATAGCGACATCACTAATTAATCAATAACTCTCTAGTTATACAACATAATTCATCCAAAATCAATAGGCTTCTGGTCAGAGATATGATGAATGCACATGCAAAATTTGGAGCAGATTTAACCTCGCTTTCGTAAGATATCGCGTAACATACGGAAGTGTCAAACGAATACCTATCAACATACTAACCGATCGAGATTGATAAGTAATCATTCTAACCAGTCATGCTCCATTGATTACTTTACAACAGGGGTCTGCAAACTACGACCTGCGGAGCAATATAATTCGGCCCACGATGCTTCACTGAATTATATTAACAAAATAGCTGTATTGACAATTATATGCCTTACGTGACAGAATTTGTTTTGAGACACTGGATTATATTATAACCTAACAAGTATATAATTCACAATCACTCATTTAATGAGCCTATAATTGATTATAATTAGACAAATGGCAACAGAACGAAAAAAATTTGATGCCGAGTCCAAATGGTTTAATGACGCAGAAAATATCCAAATGATCAGTCTTCGCGCACTGCTTGAAATTTAACTGAAATCTGTGTTAAAAGATGTGATTCATTGGCCATTACTTCGGTTTTTAACTTTCTAAAATATGTGCGGCCCGTCAATGACTTGCAACCTTTAATTTTGGCCCGCGAATGACAAAAGTTTGCCGACCCCTGCTTTACAAGATCATGGACAATAGTGAGCACCTAGTACAGATGAAATAATGCTGACTGGTCATGCTCCATTGACAATTAGAATGAAAAATATTCTGACTGGTCATGCTCCATTGATTACAATGGTAGAATATTATCATAACAAGATTGTAAGCTTAATTATTGTTGACATGTAAGAGATCGTAGGTTGAAACCACTGTTAATCCATTTCCAGTATGTGATCATATTTCACTTAGTGCAATAATTGATAGAAGTCACATTGAAATGAAACCTTGCAACGAGATCCAACTGATTGGGTCCATAGTTTTTATGGTTAAGTGTTATAAATAGGCATGTGCAACCTTTAAAACAGGAGGACCAGCTACAAATAACTGGGTGTAACCGTGTTTCGCGAGCCGCACACCATTCAAATTGGCGTTTCTCCGCATGGCTATTAATTTTTTCTTTGCAGACCGGCCCGCAGGTTGCACAACCCTGTTATAAATGATGGTGTATGTTCTGGGTTGATGCAAAACTCAAAGTGTCCTGTATAAAATTTGACGGAAGCTAAATTTTTAAAGACGAGGATGGGAAGACCTACAGCAACTTGCAAATGAACACTTGAACAGTTTTTCATTTTGACACAAAAAAAGATGTCAAGTGTGGATTACTAATGAGCTCAGTTACAATAGTTGTACTGCATTTGATTTTCACAAAGTTGGCAATTTCCATCATGTTGTGAATACACCTTATGGAAGTATTTTTTGCTCGTTGCAAAGGGAATAGGAAGTTTAGAAGTTTGTAATAAATCAAAATGTCCATATTTTACCACGGCTTAGATTAAGAGGATAGTGTGTTAGTTCTGGCTACATAAACGACAAACTTTACCTACAAATCAAATAATCTATTTCAGCCGAAAAGCCCGACAAATTGTAAAGAAATATTGTGACATGGCACATAAAGTCATGTGACACCATGCCACAACACACCAAGTGATGGTTTGCACTATTTTCCTGTCACGAAGTAAAATCTGTCCCCAGTGAACACAAAAACATTTTTCATGCCATCATGCCACGCCATAAGTGTTGGCACCATTTCCATGTCACGGACGATAATCTGTCCTTAGTGAAGATGCATAGGTGTCTTGAAATCATGACTTTCCATTAATTCGGAATCAAACTATAAAGTACAAATGGCTTATATTCTTTCGGCCACTTTTTTAGGCTTTTTAGTTCAAATTTCCAGATTTTGAACGAAAATTGAAATTCTATCTCAATCATCATCTTCGTAACGTAAGTGTCGTCTGCGTCGTTTGAAACGACTGAGCTTCCATTGCGAACAAGGCAACATGAAATGACCGTTGTATATACAATGCACTGTCATATGTTCGTTGTACGTTAGATTTGGCAAAAGCTGAAAAGAAATAAATTTATTTTTTAGTTGCAATATCAAGTTACTAATTTCATTACAAATATTCTTATAATTATTGTAATGAAGCAATGGCGTACAACTGCTACATTATGAACGTGTTTCCCCACGACAGGAAAGTCAACGAAAGCCCAAAACAGAACAAATTGGCCAAACGAATACCATCTTTCAAATACACACATGTATTTTAAATTTCCACCACCTAACCATTCCTTCGGGCCTGTAGTTGTAGCCTTGGAACTGCTAGAGTCTAGTGATATCGAACTCAGCAAATTACTAATAATCTCATTTTAATGAGTTCCCAGCTAAGTGCTTTAATGCAGAACAATTCGAATAATGACTTTCAAATCAAAAGATGCCTGCCTGTATACCGTCGGCAGGGTCAAATGTCATAGTTATGTAAACTAGTTCAAGAGTACTCCTGCACAACAACACGAATGTATTTCTATGTACACAAATACATTTGTGTTAATGTGTAGCAGGACTCTTGAATTGCATATTATGTTTATTCCTGTTACAGCATCCTTGCATTATAAACATACAGATCCATAAGCGCGAAGGCATTTAGGAAGGGTAGGGAGTTAGTCCTGCGTTAACTCCACTAATAATTATGTGAAGCACAGCTAGATTTTGACGCCGCAATTAAGATGAGGGAATATTTAAAAAAAATCAGAAGCCCCGTCAAATTTTATCAAATCATCGATGATTACCTTTGGTGTGATTAGAAAATATTGTGACGTGTCTCTCTCAGAAGATGATCGGACAATAATCTCAAATACCCTTCTCTCATTGTATGGATCCATTCCCTGCGATAGATTGAAAAAAACATCAAAATAATAATTCAGTGTCTCCAGTTAAATTTTTAATTTCCTGTGATAACAAATAATAAATCATCCAGAATTGTTCAATCTTTTTGTTAAATTATTGGTTTCTAAATTTTACTATAGGAGTACAGATAACTGAATTTAGTATTTTTCCTGCATATCAAAGCAAGCAAAGTCACATATTACAAAGAAAAGAATGATTTTCGATATCAACAATATAGACAAGGTTTTGACAGACAATAGTAGAAAGATTGTAGAATTAGTACAATAAATCTTCTGTCATTTGGTGACAGATATCACTTTAAAAAAAATTGTGCTGTTGTCGTTGACGTTGACACAAAAAAACTGCCTTGCCTTGTAAAGAAATAACTTTCAAATTTGCTTTGGTTGCTATTCCCATACCTGACATCGACTGATAACTGGATGAGGGGGCGCAGTTCGCAGTTGATATTAAGCAGCCCTATAAACTTTCATCGCCCCAGTAACAAATATAATAATGGTGATTATGTTGAAATATAAATTAGGAAAAATAGATATTAACCTGATTTATCTCATCAACAAGTCGGAACGGGCATTTCCTGAGAGACTGTAAAGCCATCAAGTACAGCATTGTAGAAACGCTTCTCTCTCCACCACTTTGGCGAAATGGGTTCAGTTCCTGAAGATATTCGGTTATAAAAATTTGATCATTGGTGATTGAGTAATACCAATTATAAAACGTAATTCGTTGTTCATGTTAAATAGAAAAGGATAAGTGATTGCAAGTGCATACATCTTGAGAAAAAAATTGAACTAAAAAAGAAACTGGAACCATTGGTGGTTATATGGTTGAGTTATCTGTTTTCTTTAACAGGATAGATATAAAATATTCAATCATAGGTGGTCAAAGAAGGATAACTACAAAAAATTATAAAAAGAATCTCTTGATCTTCACTTGAGCAGTAAAAGGTTCATTGCAATGTCATCCATCGATAGATAGAAGTCAATACTAGAATAAAATTGATCGAAAAAATAAACTCAAGTTGCATGGAGAAAAACTAGTTACATTGTGTATCCATTCCAAATGAAAATGTATCGTCAAAAAATTAATTAAAAGCCTCGCTCCCTACAAAACAATAATATCTGTACTGTACATAGCCAGGTTTCATGTAACGCTGCATAAAAAACGACTCATAAAATTCTAACCTGTAGTGATGATGAACTCCTGAATTTCACTCGGATCCTGATGCCATATTTGTCATATTCCTCCTAAGAAACAAAAACATGAATTCAATATAGGAATATATATGCAGTTTTCGTACTTAAAGGGGTGCTGTTTGCAGAGGGTTGCCCCACCCCTTTCTAAAATGTAAAGAAAAATTAATTAAAAAATCTTAAAATGAAATAATGTCTAGTGGCTTCAAACCTTTTATGTCTTGTGGCCCTCTTCCGGATCCGACTGCGCTGTGGCCCCCTTGGGGTGCCACCGACCCCTGGTTGGGAACCGCTGGTCTAAAGGATATGACCCTAACTCTAATAACTTTCTAAACATTGATACTGGCAAGATTTTCTTGAAAGATAAATAACACCGTTGAGTAACCTTACCGGATTGTCAGCATGAAGATCAACCTCTCCTGCACATCCCATTTGTGCAAAATATTTGGAAAACTTGCCATTGATTCTGAACAAAAATAGAAAATAAATTTTATAATAGAATAATACTAGTTCATATTTTTGGTATTAGTTTGAAAACCATTCATCTTTTATAACATTATTTTGCTCTGCTCATGAGACGTTTTCTGATTACTATCAATCCTTCCTCCAAACAAACCAACAAAGATAGATGAAATTGAATAGCTCTGTAAAAAGCTACTTTGCGATATCGTTAGACAGGGATGGCCAATTCGAATAAAGTATTCGAATATCAGAATTAGCGTTCATAAGAATATGGGATATTTGTATGACGTCACAATTTACTGCTAAACTTTATATGTATATTCATTGTATGAAATGAAGTTGTATTTTGAAGAATTTTATATCAGTTATTAGGATTTTTTTAACGAGTTGGCATTGTATTAAAATTAAATACATCAGGCAGTTTATCTCGTACATTTAGGCCACAGGTCGCCGTGGACCAAATAGTAATGTTTTTATTTTGACGTAAGAAGAAGCAATTAAATTATTATATATAGATATTTTAGAATCTCGTAGTTGTCACGGATTGAATAATTTACGTGACAGGATGATCATTATACGCTGAAAAGACGGCTCTTTTAACGAGCGCGGAATCGCGGTGGATGTTACAGGCGGCAATGGGAATTTCCAATTTTGAAAATCCTGGCTGCGCGCCTGGCAGTGGTGGTCATCTATCCTCTAACTTGTTGCTAATTTCAGACTTAACAATATGCTAAACATAATAACCACAAACTATCAAGTACTTTGTATACATATACTGTAGATTTGTGGCTTTACTCTGATATTTCTATTGAAGCTTATTACTTATCGATCTTAAGATCGGTAAGTATATTGATAGGTATTTGTCTGTGTGTCTGTTAGATGCGTTCTTCTGTCAACCAAAGGCCGAGATGAAGTGTGAAATTTTTTTTTTATTGAAGCCATGTTTTTACAATGCAATTCTGACATACGAGTCCTTTAAGACACGTTTCTTATTGTGTGTGAAAGCTCAGCAAATTGTCTGAGTGATGGATTCTATTTTGTTAAGTAATTTACATACCATAAGTATTCCAGATTCTATTTAAAAAAATTAATCTGAAATCATCAGGTATTCAAAAATGTCCAGCCATAGAAGTTGAGGTGATCATCAAATTAAAACAATTTTCGGTTGGCCACGCTCTTGCTCTACTCACTCTGTTACTAATTTCTTTAGGCATGTCAGCCATCGTGTTCTAACTTCATCAATCTCTGATCGGCTTCTGTTAAGTCGTGATTGTAAATCGTCGACTCGTTTCTGCAGAACTTCAATTTCTCTCTGTCGACGATTGTATTCATCAACAACCTGGAGAAGGAAGAATGATAAGTAAAGTTTGTTTGTTCATGTTGTACATAAGCACATCTTTAAACACTTAAAAATTAAATACATCCGTAGTGTGTGTATCAGGTTAGAGTTAGATTATACTTTTATTCCGATTTTTCTTATTTTAGTTCTATTACAAGTTCGGGGACTGTATGTGTTAACTAAGTGAATACACCCCCTGCCCATAGGTTTCAGTCCCATTTTGGTACACACACTTCTTGCCGAATGCCAAATGAATTACAAAAAATTTGCCAAATTTAGGATGGAATATTATTTCCCATTTCAAAAATTAAAGCAATAGATATTTAAAAATTAACTTTACAGCTTTTAGGTTTTGAGAACTTGAAATTAATTGGCCCATCATCTCTGGAGAAAATAGATTTTTTCACAACAGCATTACTCCAAATATTTAACAACAATTTAATAATACAAATCATTGTTCAATTGCGTAATGAAAAAAAAACGTTCATTTCTGTTAAAATTTATAAAAGTTGGTGTGAATACATAAAATTAAACCAGGCATATATTGATAACTATTCAAGAGTCAGCCATGAAGCTTTATGGACATTCTGTATAGCTGCAATATTCAATGTTACCTGAGGATCAGTAGCAGTACAACATTCAGCTCTTGCTCTAAAGTCATGTATTAATGTATCCATCTCTTCTACGGTATCTGGTAGGGTTGAGAATAACTGAAACAAATGAATAAATAAAGATTCTTTATAAGCAATACAGGTCTAGCAATAGAGATATTTTTTTAAATAGGAAAGACTTTTATATTATATCAAAAAAAGAAGATCAATCATATGGCGTAAAGCAAACGCTAGGGTATGGTAATCAGTAACCAATTATTTGTTTACGATGCATGAAATTGACAGTGGAGAGAAGTCCGAAGCAACCAGCGGTTACATAAACTTGCACATTTTGCACAATTTATCTCCCACAGATTCAACAGGATTCAAAAATGTGAACACACCCAAGGTAATCAATCAGAGGAGCGATGGCAGGCAAATTCTAACTCTTGGACAAATGCACCAATCGCAGAGTCTTGAGAGTATGACTGACCAAATGATTTAAATATTCAATCCCGTATTGAAATGCAAACTACACATGTTGAATTCGGGAAGGTCAAAACAGCCAAAAATATCAAAACAATTATTCTTGATGTTGTGGATATAATATAGAGCTGTCAGTAGCAATATGATGTAATTTGTCGGTGTTCTAAATTCGCTAGACCCTAGATTAATGAAGCTCTTGGATACAATCATACACAAACAGAAGTTTAAGTGTTATATAAACTTACTCCATATTCATGAAAGTAATTAAGAAATTTAGAAGTTAGCTTCACTCACTTTCATCAAATCTTCGCCAACTTTCCTCATTTCATCACAATTTTCCCCGCCTGTCTTTTGTTTTGCTTCAACGAGCAGTTGTTTCGCTCGTAATTGAGAGTCTTTTTTGTCTCCTTCTGCTTGCTCAAGTTTCCTAAACAATACAAAATAAAAATGAAATTGCAAAATTCATTACCCTACACTGCGCTGGGGAGCTTGCATAAAATCTGCAGGGGACATGGATTCGTATGTAACATAACTTGCGGACAAATGTCAACAATACAATAGCCATTTATCGTCTAAAATGAACTAATTTATTCAGTGGTAATTATCATTGAAACTACTGTTGGAATCCATCAATAATAAATCAAAAATATTATGAAATATTCTATTCAGCGTATCATTTGAATTACTAATCAAATAAACATCCCCTCTAAAAAAAATTGAAATTAGGATGAAATAACAAAATTATTACGATCGTCATGGCAAGTCACAAAAGATCTGAAAAAAAGTTAGAACGGGAAAATATGGTCTTACTTCCTGCTCTCCAACAACCTTGCATGACCCTGCCTTATTTTTTCTTCAATTTTATTTTTCTCAGCAATCGCTGCGACATATTTTACAGTGGTGTGTGCTTTGTCCAAACTCAGGATTGTACATTCCTGAAAAATATAAAAAGCAATATTAATTATAATTTTGCTGTTTAACTTTCAGTTGACAATTTGCAACATTGCTTTGAGTAATGTCACAGAAAAGCCACAAGTATTGTTACCTTTATATTCTTCGAGAACTTCAAGGCAAGCTGTTTCTTTCCCATATAGATTTTGCCGAGAGATTTCCGCAGATCCTTTCGTAACGATTCAATGTCCACAGTGGATGCCTGGAGTTCTTCAATTCTGTATAGCAAACAAGTAATAAGTCATGCCTTTATTTGACTCTGAACAAGACTCTATAAAAGCAGCCCAGACCAATCTAGACTCTGCCTCTAGCGGCCGGCCCCTAGGTAAATTGAAATTGAGAGCCCTGTATTAAATTAATCCAACAAAATATAAAGTAAAACGTGCAAAAACCTACTAAAACAGCCAACTTACGTTTTTAACTTCATCTGAATATTATTTTCCAAAGTTTTCTTTCTTGATTTCAGTTGCTGTAATTCCTTCTTTTGCGATCGTAACTCATTATCTCGTTTTTCTAGAACTTTCTTCTGTCGTTGGATATCTGCTATCTTTTCTGTTACTTCTTGATTAAGTTTGTACAGCTCCTGTAAATGAAAAAGTATGAACATATGAATGAGCGTATTCTAGACGTCAAGAAAATATAATGTTGATAACATAAATCGGTACTCCCGAAGTATGTGAACCAAGATGGCGGAGACCAGAACGTAGTATGTGTACTAGGTTAGGGTTAAAACATAATTTTATGCCAATTTCCCTTATTTTAGTTCCATTCGGAGTTCGAGGACTAGCCAAATGAGTCTTGTAGTATTTGTACCTGAAATTATGGCCCAACCCTAACCTGGTACACATACTACGTTTCGGTGTCCGCCATCTTGGTTCACATACTACAGGAGTACCCATAAATTTTGACTTATGCAAATTAGTGGTTCTCAAAGTTGATTGACCGGGGGCCATATTCGCGGGCCAAGAGCACCTGCAAGGGGCCGACACCGGTACTTATATTGAAGATACCGGTATAAATTAGCGGTATCTGGAACGCAAATATAAAAAAACATAGGGGGCTCCAGAAGTATGCGAACCAAGATGGCGGACATTGGAATGTAATATGTGTACTAGGTTAGGGTTAGGCCATAATTTTAGGTACAAATACTACGAGAGGCACTTGGCTAGTCTTCGAAGTCATAGCAGAACTAAAATAAGGGAAATTGGAATAAAATTATGGCCTAACCCTAACCTGTTACCCATGCTACGTTTCGATGTCCACCATCTTGGTTCGCATACTTCAGGAGCACCAAACATAAATTATTTCACTTAAGTTTGGCAGGCCATATTAAATCGTTATGTGGACCATAATTGGGCAATGGAAGCCACTGCTTTGAATAGACTGTTTGAATCACCTTCTAAAATTGATGCTTATTGAGCATTTTTATAGAAAATTTCAACTCTCAGGGAAGATTAGTGAATTTCGTATGAATGGACCAGCTTTACGGGGACATGGAATTTGAACCCATAATCCTACTTTTGTCATCTCATTTTCATTCAGGCTTTCGGCTATTGAATCGATGCTTTTATGAACTGTACCCAAAAGATTGTTAATTTTAATCCAAAGTAATTCCATCAACTCAAAACAAAAAGGTACCTTCTTCCTGTTTTCCACTTCTAATATTTGATCAGGATCAACATTGGTTGTGAGATAATTCGGTTGTTTTAACGACCTGAAGAAAGATAGAGAAAAATAAAATATCTCAGTGGAGATCGTTGTTCTATCGGTACTCATGTAGTATGTGAACCAAGATGGCGGACACCGGATCGTAGTATGTGTACCAGGTAAGGCCATAATTTCAGGTACAAACACCACAACTTGGCTGGTCCCCGAACTCGTAATAGAACTAAAATATGGAAAATTGGAATAAAATTATAGCCTAACCCTAACATGGTAAACATAATACATAGCTTTGAAATAAATACCTAAAGTGATGATGTTGTTCGCCTGTATTGGCCGTAAATTGAACATTTTGTGAGATAAGACTATGTACCAGTAATTCGAAGCGTAGCACATAAACATTATTGCTTTTGGGACAATCATCTTTTTTAGTTGGCGCTGATAAGAATGCGTAATACAATTACATACCTGTTCGCAACAGTTGAGTTTCCACTATACTTTGATTTTCTGACAGAAAAACGGATTCCGGGGATCACTTCTTTACTGCGAGGTTTTTGTATGGATGGAATATAAAATAAATTCTGGCCACTGTGTTTTGTCACCTAAAACAGAATATTAGTATCAGATTGAGAGATTTATTTTTTCATGATATTGTATGGATGAATGGATCGTTATTGTATATTCTCCTAACAATGAAATCAATTTTAAATTTGCAGTACTCAAAAAATCAATGTCTGCAAACAGTCGGGCCAAACGTTCTAATCACTTAGCCGTAACTTTAACTAAAAGTACTAGATTGAAATTCCGATAGCGATAGGTATAGCGAGTGTCGAGTAGTCATGCCGTATTAGCTTCTTAGTTTTGAAACTCAAAGCTGAAGGAAAATTTATAGTATTTCAATAATTGGACAAAATAGATAATAAATTCATAATATTTCAGTAATCGGACAAATATTTTCACTTGGAAGCGAGAAGGTTTCCTACATTTATATTCCTCTGGAGTTTATGGGTTATCTGAATCAATTTTGATTCAATTTGAATGTTTGTTTCATTTTCTATCTCTGGTTAATATATCAATCATTCTATATCACCCACCTGCTCCACAATCTCCATCGTCTTCTGGGTCCCGATGGGTACCCTGTGAACCCCATATTGTTTGCATAGAAATGACATTACTGGATCAGGTGCTGTGAACATTTCTCGGAGGTAACTTGTGAAGCCCCAATCACTGTTTGAACGAAAAAGAACCATAAATTGCGAATGAGATATGAATATTTGGTACTCCTGTTGTATGCGAACCAAGATGGCGGACACCAGAACGCAGTATGTGTACCAGGTTAGGGTTAAGCATAATTTTATACTAATTTTTCTAATTTTAGTTCTATTACGAGTTCAGGGACTAGCCAAGTGACTTCCATAGTACTTGTACTTGAAGGTATGGCCTAACCCTAACCTGGTACACATACTACGTTTGGGTGTTCGCCATCTTGGTTCACATACTACTTGAGTACCCCTAATTTAACACAAAAAACACAGAGAAACCACTAAACTGAAACTTGAAATCAGGACTTCCCAGATAAGCCTAGCTTAAATCAATAATTACAAGAATCTTGAACATCACAGTTGAAGAGGAGGAAACCTAGAACACCAAAATTTTTTTTTCAGTTCAAACACTCAAAATATAAACCGAACAAAACTGTACCTTAGTTGCTCAATAGGACGCTGAGGTTTGAAATCTTTCGGTTGAATTAATTTTCCGTTCCTGTCTCTTGGTGCTTTTACCACGTTGATCTTTAACTTTCGCTTCCCACGAAGCTCAGATACAAGACTAGAAAAATTTTTTTTTATTTTATTTTATGGAATTCTGTTATCGTGGCTTCGAGAGATCTAAAACAAAATTTTGCAAACATTTTTCAAGGGCAAAGTGACACTGACGCAAAAGTGAAGCAAGTTATTTAAAATTTAAGTAACAGCCTTCGATTGAAATAAACTTATAAAGTATTTGTAGCCGATTTCGAAAAATAAGTTCGAATTTGGAACACAGGGAATAAAATCGTGAAAAAATTTTTGCAACTTGGGAGAACATCAAGAAGAATTAGTTATTTCATAAAACTTTGTAACTTTGTTCAAGCGAGGCTTCACACTTAGATAGTATAGTAGGCTAGGAATGAATAAGTTTTCATATTTTGACAATGGGAACCAAATTAACCACAACCTAGGTGAGTTCGCCTACATCAGGGATGTGCAACATTTTTTGTAGGCGGGCTGTATAACAAACTTCAGATATCCAGCTGGGCCACACAAAAAAGTTAGCAGAGAAGAGAATGCAGCTATCGTTTAGCTTGACACTGATAATCGAACAGGACAAAAAGGCGAAAGATTTAACACAGTGACAGGAGAAAAAAACATGTATTTTATCTATTCGAGCGCTTTTTCAAACGTAAACTGTCAAATTAGGATTTTATGTTGGATGGAGAAAAATTTAAGACTGAGAGGGCTGCCCAACTGCACTAACTATGAAACCCTGCCTGTATGTTCCAAATGAAAATAAAGTAGTGAACTTACAGAGCATTATCTTCAGGATTCTCACAAACGAACGCCATCATATCTCGAACTGCAACATGGTTTTCAAGTATTTCGGCACATTTATCATCAGTCATGTTCAACTGGAAAAATACAGATTAATAATAAATGCTGTGATAAAAAAATCTTGATACTTGGAAGGACATTTTTACAACAAATTCTACTCGCACGCAGGACAAAAGAGGTTGTCACTAACAAAAAAATAGAACACTAAAACCTGATGACCTCAAAGTCTCAAACTTCTTACCAGTAGCATGATTGGTTCATAGACATTTCCTTTAAAGTTTTGTTTATTTTTTCTGAACCATTCGACAGCTTCGTACATGTCTTTGTTCATCATTTTCAACCATTCCAACCGTCTGTTGCTCAGGTTGTTCAGGTGAGCAATCTTCCTATCACAATCTGAACATGGAAATAGACTGTCTGTAACATCATAACACAGGGTGTTCATAAAATCCCTTTAGAACAGGGGTCGGCAAACTTTTGTCTTTCGCGGGCCAAAATTAAAGGCTGCAAGTCATTGGCGGGCCGCACTTATTTTTAGAAAGTTAAAAACCGAGGGAATGGCCAATGAATCACATTTTTTCGTTAAATTCCAAGCAACGCGCAAAGACTGATCATTTGAATATTTTCTGCGGCATTAAACCATTTGCACTCAACACCACCTTTTCAAGTTCTGTTGCCATTTGTCTAATCATAATCCATTAATAGGCTCATTAAACGAGTGATTGTGAATTATATACTTGTTAGGTTATAATATAATTTAGTGTCTCAAAACAAATTCTGTTACGTAAAGAATATGATCGTCAATACAGTTGTTTTGTTAATATAATTCAGTGAAGCGTTGCAAGCCGGATTATATTGTTCCGTAGTTTGCCGACCCCTGCTTTTTAATTTCAATTTTGTTATGAAGTCAGTTCTCAATATATCTTAACCAGATTCGTTGTTTTTTATTCGGTAATTATCTAATACATCTGTGAGGGTCAAAACAATATATGGTATCGATAAATTCCTTTTTCAATTTTAAAAAAATTCAAGAACTTATTGACACTGCCAAGGTTCTGTGGCACCCTAGGGTTCCGCCAGTACAGTCGAAAGATTCCGCGTTTCAATTCAATGAGTGCATAGTAATATATGTATTTTGCTTAAATATAAACAAATACTCATTAGGTTCGCTACTATTGTTAAACTTTCTATACTTTGAAGATCATTTTGTTTTGCCAGTATTAAGTTTTCTTTATATTATATTCATTTATTTTTTTTATACAATTTTGACAATAACAAGGATTCCTTGAACCTCCTGAATGTTTCATTGGGGTACTTCATAAAATTTATAACATGGCATATAACTTTATATAATTTATTTTAAAAAGAGAAATTGGAAAATACCTAAATCTAGTCAACTTATTTCCAGATTTGAAACTCTTAAAATTCATTTTTTGAAAGTAGAGATTTTAAAACCAAAATTCATCCAAGATCCAGATCAACATAGTTTACAACATGACCTTACAGACTTCCAAGGGCTAAAGTGTTGAGTAAAATTCCCTAAACTGAGAGCCTTGACAAGGATGGCCAAAACTGAATAATTCGCTATTGCGAATACATTCTAAAATTTTTTTTCTAGAATATGAAATATTAAATACATTCTGGAATGGGTCCGTTCCTCTAGAAAAATTCTTCCTAACAATTGAAATTCATAGAAATCAAATTTGGTTATGCAGAATAATTAGATAAACATTGTTTCAATCAGTATTCTCTATTTTATTCTGTCAAAAATTAACTATTTTTTGTGTATGATAAGATAATAAATCATTGAAAGACATTTTCAATTAAAAATATTCTAAATTATTCTTTAATCACAACCAAATTTGAATGTATTCGAATCATTTTGGACATCCTGGTCTCAAGTCAAGTCGATTCTCTTGGTCTTTGATAAATTGAAAATCGATACCAACTCAAATTGAGTTAATGACTCGCATCTTCTGGAGTATAATAAACAAAACACTGAGTTTAATAAACAAAATACCTTTCAGATCAATTCTAAATCCCTACCTTTCATTTCTCTAACTCTTCCTTGGTTTTCTTCCTGCAATGTGTTGACATCAAATTCAATGTTGTTTATTTTTTTCATCCCGACGTGAATTTCTTTCGATATTTCATCAATCTGAGGTTGAACGTCTGTTGTTGACAACTCTGACATTTCTTTCTTCCAACTGTCGACCATCAGATGACATTGCTCAAGTCTAAATTGAAAAAGGAAATTATAAAAAAAAGGAAAGAGATGTCTTTGCTAAGATAATGAATCCTCAAACAGGACTCTCGGCTCCCTGGATGGCCATAGAGTGATTCTCTAGGGAGCGGCTCCCAGCTATTTCTCCTGCGGCTCTCATTATCCTTTAAAAATTGATCATTTTCAATGCAAATGACTTGAAATTGAAAGACTGAAGTGCAGTAGTTGAATTGATGTCATTTGTTGTTATATATTTGCTGAAGAATGCATTCATGACGATTGCGCCTCGCTTTTTCAGACTTCAGAATTAAAAGTCAAAGCCAATGTCAAGTTTATCGTTGAATCAGTTTTTACCCCGAGTTTTGTTGATGTTGTTATTTTAAAATACATACTATTGCGTTGTTTTCATGCGGCTTCTTGCAACTATAAGGTTTGAAATTTGGCTCTGACACTAAAAAAAGGTTGAGAACCACTGCTTTAGAGCGCACAACTACATGATTGTGAAGATGACTACATTAATGTGAAGTATTTTTTTTTGCTTTCGTTTGTTGTTTTTTCATTAATAAACATGGCATAAGGTAAGTGTTGAAAACGTGTTGAAAGCGAAGTATGAATTTTCATTTCCATTCGGGCCACAAGTGTGCAGAGTCTTTGAAAAGGGGGGCAACCGATCAGGATCAATCTTTCATTTCACGTTAGGAAGCTATGATTCATGGAATCTCTGACCCAACTTACTTTTTTAATCTTTGCTGTTCATATTTTTCTTTTTCTTCAAATTCAATTTCTTTATCTTTAATACTATCTTCAACTGCACTTATTTGATCGTGAATTTTCTTGGTTGCATTTGCCGCTGCTTTTAATTTTTCACCCTGATAAAATAAATTAGGTATTATATTCTTTGAGTTTGAAGTATCTTTTTTGGGCAGAATACCTTGGAATTAGTCCATGTAAAGCTGAAAAAAATTGAGAAGATTGAAGCAAATACTCAGTAGAAATACTACAAGACACATAATTCAGTGACAACTTGGGCAATGAAGTCAAATAATGGTATATTTTGGCTATTATCACAGAGAGTGTTAACATTTTGTCCAGGTGATTGTCATCCTGGGATAGCTGTGCTTTAATCCTATTTCCCACTTGTTAACTGACCAATGAGAGCACAGGATGAGGGTATGGCATTATGGGCAAAACTGCTCAAGCATGCTTCCTGGGTATAAATACTGCCATGCTAGTCTCCAAAAATCTTTGAGTACCTTGGTATGGCAGAGGCAACATGTATCTTATGTTTGACTTCATATTCTGTTATTTTTGGTGACAATTGAACTGTTTATATTATGCATTGCTAGTGTTCAATAAAACAAAATAAAACAATAAACAAAAAATCAATAAGCAGGTGTCACTTGTAATAGAACCAAACAAAACTTTTGACAAAACAAATCCGACGCCAAAATGTCACCTTTTCGAATTCAGAAGTTTATATTTTCAACTTGAGATTAAATGAAGATGGGATCGGAGTGAAATTATTTTATCGAAACTGAATTTTTATTTGGATCAGAGTGAAAAAAAAACTTATTATAACTTCACTGTTTACAAGGTGCCAGAAATTAGAAATATGAAGATGAGGCGTAATAGGAAATCATTCTTGGAGTGTTTAAATGTGGATTGATTTCCTATTATTGCAGTGTGATAATTGCTCTATTCGTTTCTTCGGGAATTGAAAAAGGGGCATGCAGCCAGATTGCCACTCTTTTCATTAGGACCAGACAGCAAAAATTGGAATGTTGTCGACTTGCGTTTCTTTGTATACATGTTCTAATCTAGTGCTTCTCAAACTGTGGGTTGCGCCCTACAAGAGGGGCGTAAACTATTTTTTGAGGGGAAATGAAGCTGATTAAAAATTAAAATATTTGTTAGATTTTTGGCCTGATTATGGGGGGAGGGGGGGTCGTCTTATTAGTCGAGTATGGTAATCACGAGTTGAATACAATTAGATTAAAATTTAAAGACAATTCGAATTCCCGTAGTTATTATGGATTGAATATTACGCTACAAGAAAACATGATTATATTCTATTTTAACCAATGCGGCGACTGCTCAAAAAGCATTGAATGGTAATTTGCGATTCCAATGTTGACGCGATTTTTTACTACCTCGACTAATTGGCAGGTTATATGCAATAACCCATTTATTCAGGTTTAAAAACGGGCCTCTTTTCATTTACTGGGTAGACTTATTCGCCGGTAAATACGGTACTTTCGTCTTACTATCTGTTATTTGTATGTTATTGTTAGATAGTCAGTTTTGAGGTGGATCGCGAGACTTGACAAATTCTAAATAGAGGGTGAGGCTTGCAAAGTTTGAGAACCATTGTTCTAATCTATGCCAAGTCTGATTGTTTTCTCATAAATATATTCGCAGTCAAATATTGTGACTTCTTACATTATCAAAGCAGGTACCGCATGAACAGTACGTTCAAAAAAAAAATGTAAAAAAACAAAACTTATTCAAACCTTCAATCTCATTTCTTGATTGATTTCTTCTGCTCCTCTTGCAGATTTATCGAGTTCTTTTTCATAGGAAACAGAATCTTTCTTGATTTCATTGCATTCTTTTTTCACTTGCTCCCAATGTTGTTTGAGTTCAACAAACTTCTTCCGTGCATCTTCATAAACCTTTATAATATAGAATTAAAATAAACTTTGTGTTGACTTATGATCTGATTTACATTTTTTCTAGGTGATTGTCATCCTAGCTTTAATCTCATTTTTTACTGTTCAACTCACCAATGTCAAGTTGAGGATTTAAAATTGTAACTCAAGATGAACCATGACTCAGATCCCTCCGAACATGTATCATCAACCAGTTCAAATCAATAATGAAAATTTTTAGGTATTTCATTATTATTTTTAAAATTAATTTGAAAACCTATGGTACAATGTTAGTCAATCAAATGATTTCGAAATCGCTCAGAAAATACTCAAGGATTTGAGATCGGAGATTCAGAAATGTGGCTCAAGTTAAGTCACGACTCTCACCTTCAATTTAACTAAATTTTATCACTTTATATCCTTTTTGAATGATTGAACATCCTCACCCGGATTTCCTACTCAGTCAAAAAATTTTAAAATAGCCTGAAAATGTCCCAAATAGAGGATATAATGAATGAGACTCAAGACAAGTCATGGCACTCATGTTTAACAACTCATTTCCTTTTTAAAACAACTGAAAAAATGACTCAAATCGAGGGTTTAAAAAAATGTGAACCAATTCAAAGATGAAACTGCCCTGATTTTTTAATGTAATTCTTCTCAAATTATAATCACTTACCGTCCAAGCTCTTTTCTTCTCCAAGTCTGCAGCTTTTTCAAGAAGATTCTTCCTCTCCTTGAATCTTACAACATCCTGTTCCATTCTCTCATTTTTTCGTTTCATCATATCGAGATTCTCAATTTCCGATAAATGTTTTGTTTGAAGTTGTTTTTCACTTCCTCGAAAGTCTTTGAGTGACATGTGGTCTTTGTACGTTTGGGGATCGCAAACCTGAAAAAATAACCCGGAGTAAATATTAACAAAAAACAGAATACATTCTCAAAGAAAGCCTCCTTATACTGTATTTTTATGAGGTATTTCTGTTTTTGTTTTGCCACTGTTTTTGTTTTTCCACTGTTATGGCCGAAGCTATGAGATTTGGAAGAAATAGAATTTTCCTGTCCTGGTTGGACATAAGTTGGTATCTCTTGTACTGCTGCATTTGTATGATATCTATGTCAAGGATTCTTGAGCAAGATAAACCCAAAATTTTATATCACCTTAGTTGGTTAACTAATATGTGAAATAAAATTCTGCTTTTTTGTTAGTATCATCTGTGTTATATTTTATCATAGACGCTTTTTGTTAAACGGTAGACCGTATGGAAAATAAAGTAATTTAAACAATAAGAACTATTGACAAAAAGACTTTCTCAAAATCATGAATTATGTTTCTTTCAAGTCAATTCTCTAGACAAGACCAAAAGGAAGTTTATTTTTTTATATTTGATTATTTTTTTTATAAATCATCACTTTCAAATTTATGCAGCAAAATTAAGTTTGCCTACAATGTGGTATATTACAAAAGCAACAGTCCCGAGATGTCAAAAAAACTAATTTTAGAATACTTTCAAAATAGGTAGTAATAAATGTAACAGTAATAAATGGGCAAAACGGAAAAAGATTTAACGCAGTGACAAAGAGCAATAAAACATTATGCATTTTTATTCATGTGAGCCCCTTTTTAATAAACAAACTGTTGGATTAGGATTTTACGCTTGATGGGGAAAAAACTGAGTGTTGACAGGAAAGAGCCACACTAAATGTCTTCGTGAGAGGATTGTAGCCTGCCGACCACCTGTTGCACATCCCTGTATTAGATTATTCAGGAAGGAACAAAACCGAACATTTCACTATTCCGAATACATTCTGAGAATTATTTTTGGATATAGAATACTTTGTGAATTGGGTGCAAGTTCATGTGGGAAATTACATAAATCATATATCTTTATGTTGATCACATCTAAAACAACACAAATATAAAGATCATTGTGTTATTTGTTATCAGTTGAAATATTATAGTATTTGATTAGTTCGTCCAACGACACAAAATCCCAAAAAATCACAAAATTTTAAATGAAAATGTTTTTAATTATGCCTGAATTCAAAAATTTACTATATCAAATAACGAATTTCGGTTCTAATCATTCAAAAATGTTTTAAATTAATCCTGAAATTAAAAATTCACTACATCAAATAACGAATGCTGGTTCTAATAATTCGATTCCTTTTGGACTGTCCTAATACCGCCATTGCTAACATTGGAATCGGTTTTCCATTTTGTTAACGTAACCCCGTCACACAGAAACGAGATCAGGAAGTTATTGTATTTGAATACTTTTGAACGTTATTTACTGTGCATTGGAACAGCAGTTTTACATATTGTTCCAAAATACGAGAGAGAGGTAACAATGACTCATCGATTTTAACAAAGAGTAATTTTGCATTCGGAGTCTGAAATTGTGCTGAACGAGTCTTGTCATGGAAATGGTATTTATGTGAATTTGGAAAGTAATTTTAGATAACTTAAATGGAATGAATGTGGTGAATCTAGGGCCAACAAGCTACTCAACCAGAAAACCTTTTTTTTATTTCATGATAAATCATTGTCATAGTTTTATATAGTAATTTCCTCTCTAAGTTACTGTAATTTCATCATTTCATGTTATATTATATCCTTATATGTAAGCAGACCCCCTAAAACGGGTCTAGAACAACGAATTTATAAAAATTCGCATATGGGCCGACCCTACAAATCGTATCACACCGCACGCACCTTCCACAGCAAATTGTTGCAGAAGATAATTAATGAAATTTAGTGTGATCAAAGTTATGCATGTATAAACTCGACTCATATGCGAGGATATATGGTACTTTCTAAACACAGTCAAATGAAAAATAACTTTTTAAAAACGGACTGATATTTTGTGACACATTTCAATTATCTAGCAATGCACCGATGCGTCATATAGCACTAACTTTGGAAACCACTGTTTTATGCAATTACTACTTCTCATTTCTCCTCAGTTAATCAGTAGCATGGACGTAATGCATTACTATATATCTACGTATATTCAGTAGATAATGGTATTTCAGGGATCGTTCATACATTTGCTCATAATAATTCCTCTTTACACCTAAGAGGTATTTTTTCCAATCCAATATTTTCCAAAATGAGTTTGTTTTGGCCATGAAATACTTGGCTAACGTACCAAGAACTTAAATATATTCAGTCTTTTATTAAGCGATAATTCATTCACGGATATAATCACAAATTTAAGAAAGTTGAAAAAAAAATTACTTCAAAAGTCATATAAAACCTAAATGAAAATTTAGCCATTGTACGCGGTCACCTTCTATATACAGATACAAGATAAAGAAAATGTTCTCGTTAAGCAGGATAAGATATTGAAGGAAGATACCCACAAAACAACCCCATATAAATGCAAACTGACAACCATTTTTCCTATTTTTTATATGCAATCGTCGGTATTACATCTCTTTAGTAATATGTATGGAGGACCACTGGAAAAATCAAAACAACGATTCATATGTACAGCAAATCACTTTTAAAAGTAGATGAATACTTTCTTAATTTTAATATTAATTTGTTTAATAAGTTGGTGGTCAGGGACTAAAGATGAAAAATTCTGTGCCATAATAAACTCACTCAGACAGTAAACAGAAATAATACAGAAGGCCTATTACACATTGGATGCATGCATGACAATGTTTACTTTTGTGTACTCTTAGCTTGGTATTTGGTAAAGTTAATGATTAACTAGAATTTGAGGCTTGAATTTTTCACTCTTCGAGAGTTCTTTGTGTGCAAAGTGAGGGATAAATTCACTGCTAACATTGACGCCTATTTCGAAATAACTGGAATACCAACTTAAATACAGTATAAATTAAATGTTATAACAGCAAACAAATTGTATTGTTTCAATAGAATGGAACTAAAAGGAGAATACACAACTGCCATTAAGATCTATTTCTATAGTATTTAACCTGCCATAACTAATCATCGACTTTCGAAATTAAGATTGTTTTAAAAGAAGTATAAATTAAAGATAAACAAAATCTACAATTATTTTTCGTTGTTACATAAAACTTGAATGGCCCGTAAATGTTACCAGTGGCATATCTGAAGAAGGGCACCCATGGCTTGTGTGCCAAAAAGGCCTCAATAGCAAAATGTTTCAAAAGAATAATTTCAAACTGGGAATTTATCTCTACCAAGTAGGTTGTTCCAGAACTTTTATATTATGTAGCTTGCCCAACCATCTGAATATTTAGATTAGGATCATTTTAATAATGACCTTTGTTAATTGACTTTGAAATCGTACCTAATTAAGCTGTATAAGGATATTCAATACAAAAACTTATTATTGCATAAGGATGCCAATTAGGTCTATGAATAGTTTATTAAATATGTCAATGTTGGAAAACAAAACCTACTTTTCCCAACTACTAGAAGACCCATAACTTTGAATCAAAATAGTTTGAATTTTTTCAGTCACACTAAAGTACTTTTGTTGAACAAAACGAACAGAGAACTGTGAGAATTTTTTTCAATGAAAGATTCCGTATACAAGAGTCATAAGCCTGAAAACTGATTCTTATATTTCGAAAGTTTTATTATTAATGAGGAGTTGAAAAAAATATCAATATGCCATTCAGATCTTATGGAATTGAAAACAAACACAATGAATGCCTGTTCCAGTATACAAACATGGCACAGAAAAGAATTCCAACTCTATTCAATCTAGTAACTCGATATACACAAGTTTAATTTATACAATGGAAGGACTCGGTTGCATCATGAGACGATGGTTAGGCCAGTGTGCGTTTCCACATCAGCCTCGAAGGACTGAATAAAACCAAGATAGTACTTATTCAACAGCGATGATTTATTTTTTTCTGATGTTTAATGTATTTCCCTCTGAACAAGGATCTGTGTAAGCTACTACAATATCATGGAAGGACCAGAATCTGGCGTTCCAGAAGCGTATGTACCAATTTGGAACATCAAGTTGTGTAAAGGGACTGAAACCTATGGGCAGGGTATATTCACTTGGCTAACACAGACAGTCCCCGAGCTCGTAATAAAACTAAACTAAGGAAAATCGGAATAAAATTATGGCCTAACCCTAACCTGGTATACACACTAATGGAGTAGGCTACCTTATTTATTACATCCTGGTTAAGATAGTGGCCATGAGTGAGTTTTTGATTTACCGAACTTTAAACCTGCAATGCTAACATTGTGAATCCACAGAATCTTTTAATCAATAGGTCACCGTTTGACAAACTCTTGAAGTTGGTATCAAATATAACATAAAAATTCTATTACAGATTTCACTTGAATTTTCAGTACTCTGCTGTAATGTTGTTCAAGATGAGTGTCCTTTACTTTTACGTTAGTGTGTAATCTTGCTCAAAGCAAAAGATAGAATACCACAAAATACAATTTTTCAAGAAACTATGCCAAATAAATGAATTACTTACCGCCAGTTCAGTATTCTCCAGAAGCTCAATTTTATTCATTTTCGCAAAATCAGCAACTTTTTCTTGCGGAAGAAACTGACATAGATTGGAAAGTTGAATGTTCAAGCCGCTTACAGTCTCTTCAATAATTTTCGCTGATACCTGATATTGAATATCAAAGTTAAATTTTATTTGATTTACCATAAATGGTAGAATATTCCGAGTATACTTACCAATACTCCATCCCTGTACCATGAAGTTGTTGATTTATTTGAATTTGTGTGCTTTACTATTTCACGACAGATTAGGATGTTTTTAGGTTCATCATATCTGTTAAAAACAGAGGGATTACAGGAAAAGATGAATTACCTAGCAGGGGGGAGCACAAAATATTGTACTGCAGAATATAAATTCTTCCAAGGGTAGGATACCCTATGTAGTAGCAATGATTTTAAACCCCATACAAAAATACCGTAAATAGCATGTTTTAAACTCTGATTTAAAACAATCATGTAGATAATAATTTTCGATTAAATTAAATTTAAATATTCGTTTTTTTTTTATGTAAATTAAGTTTGGTACTGTTCCAGAATGATGCCGCAAAAAAAATTGCTCAAAATTTCAGTCTCGTTTGCTCAAGTATTCACTCTTCCCGCTTCTTACGCTTCATCGATTTCCAGGTCAAATTGATGGAAAAGTAACGATTCTTCACTTACAGTTCAATTTCGATGATTGCTTTGGTTTGTCCATATTTAATATATTCTCCGACATCTTTGGCTCTAGCGAGGTAGTTTGTCTTTCCACCCAATCCTAGACATATTGCACAAACAATGCTGGATTTACCGGTGCCATTTGGACCAATAATAACATTCAACTTTGGATTCAACGAGAACTGGAAGCTGTCATATGTTCTGAAATAGATATAGAATTTTAAAATAAATTCAAATAATAAAATCAATGCTAAGACAAGGGCTGTAGCCGTCTCCGACTCAGCTCCAGAATTCCAGCTCCGAAATCTGAGAAAATCAATTTTGATAAAAACTTTGGTGTTGGCAAGCTTTTTTAATAGACTGTTATGATCACTTACTCAACTGTAATTTTTTCGAATCCTGCCGTAAATGTCACAATTATCAATAACAGTCTGAAATCAGTTTAGAAATCAAAAAAATCAAACTCTGTAACTTAATAATGTTTAGTAAACCTCATGACTTTTTTTTTTTTTTATAAAATGTTAACTCCTTCATCTTGACCGAAAATCTAAAATTCAGACTAAGACTACGAAAAATTCAGAATTTTTACTCCCACCCAGGAAGTTTAAAAATATGACACTGGCTCCTCAAGTAAAAACAAGACAAATTCAAATTCCACACCCCTGGTTCTTTTTTCGTTTCTACACGATTCCTATTATTTTCACAGTTTGTTCTCAATCAGATTTTAGTAGCAACTTTATTATTTCATACTCCAAACACGTTTATTAATTAAAGCTTTCCTATGCAAAGATACAAAAATTTTGATCGTACAAAAAATCTTTCGCAGCAATTCTGACGATTGATCCACGAGTAAATTTTTTCTTCGACTTCCTGTTACTCTGTCCAGAACCAACGACGTACGACTCATCATCTTCCATGACTGCTTTTAGCCTAATGGTATACCAAATTCTGTTTACAAAGAGAAAGATGGACATAAACACAATATTAGACAACTGGTAATGAGTCCTGATGAAATTTACGGTAACTGTTTAATGATACTCAAGCTTTTCTGTTGTTGTTGTCTTCATGCTGTCATGTGGATATTTTGGAATTCTTTTTTCCTCCCTCCTAAGCATAAAACTACTTTATTTGTTCAATCATCAATGGATTCTTTGCTAGTACGCAACTCACACACAACTGTGTTTCTGCACAGTTTATTATGTGTTCGTGAACATGTACTATTTATAGTACTAAAGAAAAACCAAAATTAGTAATACCACAGTGAATACAAAGCAAAAGTACTCCCCAAAAATGGAAAAATTCCTTCCTGGAAAAGAATATCTCCCCTTTTGAAAACGTTTCATAACAGGAGTGTGCCTTGTCAAGATTTTTTCATATCAAGCCCAAAGATCTAATCTGACAATTTATGTTACAACTTCTGTCAAAGCTGATGTTAACAAATTATGCAAGAACTCGAAATTTCAAAAATGCAACTCAATCAAAATTTTGCATTGTGGAAATTTTTTAATTCGATGTGTACATGGTTACCTAAATTGTTTGTGTGACCCAGCTAGATGAAGTTGGTTTTATGGCCCACCGATGAAAAATGTTGCACACATCTGGTTGAGACCAAGACTATAAAATTGGGGAATATTTTCAAGAGCTCGACTCTAGGTTGAAAAAATGAAAATTTCGACTGCTCTTGAGAAAATCAAATTTTAATAACAAAATATTTGGCAAATGCAAATACTCTTTAATAAACTGTTCATTTTCTGATCAGTTTTCATTTTAGGTTAGGATGAACACAAAAAGGCAATAATCGAACTTATCCCAACCTAACATGAACAGAATCAAAGAGAAGAAAACGAAAAATGAATGGTGACGTAACAATAGGATACCGGTAGTGCCTCATGAATGAATAAAATAAACAAATCCTATATGAAAATGGATGGAAAATAGAAGCATTAACGCAGGAAATGTGAATCATAGAACATAATAACAATCAGATTGAAAATTTCTAATTCAGTAATTCAGAAATTTTATAAAATCATCAAAGGTGTCAGCTCCAACTCAATAGATTGGTACTCAAAGAGATTTACTCAAGTAATACATGAAACCAAGCAAAACATACAAAAGTAGCCTAACTAGTACACTGCTGGTGTTAAATATTTCCCACAAACCAAAGAATTACATACTGTAATCCATTAATTCCACACAAAGGCAATTTTATCATTTCAGCATTTTGATCACTCCCAGATAGAAAGGTAAGACAGTAAGACTAAATTAAATTTTAAAATCACCAAAGTTTCATTAATTTTTTTTTAAAAACATATATTATTAAATTAAAAACCCAAGTACAGAAGTACGGCCACACTCAGACACAGAACCGAACTGCAGAACCCTGGAACCTGAAAACGGTGAATGAACAAACCTTCTGACCTTTGCCGAGCGCGGGCAAAATACAGAAATAAGCGTGCACCAACAACTGGACGAATGCATGTGTAAAACCACTTTCAAGCCGCAAAACCTACCAACGAATAACTAGACATATTTACAGTTACCAAATTAGTTAACACTTAAACCAATACTACAACAAGAAACAAGACATCTATATCACTAAATAAACCTCTTCCGGAAAGACTTCCGCGGAAAAATCCCGAAGCTGAACTGTCAAAACGAGGTGAAGAAAACAAACCAACTCCCGCAGGACGACGTCACGGTTGACAGTTTTGCGCCCTTTGCGGTTTGTTTGTTTCTTTATTTTTTTCAATCATTCGTCTACAACTACTGATGTGCAAAATCAAATCAAAATTCCAACCACCAACGGTAATAAAGAGCAACAAGTTTTCGGTACTTTCCCAGTGCTTTTTGAGTTATACATAGCAATGCTAAAAAGCGTGAATATACGTGTGTGAAGCGAGTTGTAATGTACAAGACATGTTAAAAAAATATTGGATTATCTGTTGCGAGGTTTGTATGAGAGTTATACGTTATAGGTACCATGTAAGCTTAGCCATGAGAAGTCTACAGTTTAAGCAACAGACAGGCTGTGGCTGTGCGGCTGTGGGAATTAGAAATTCCTTCTTTATTTCGAAGCGCAAGTATTTAGAGTTTCTGTAGTGTAAATATTAATTTAAAAATTATTCAAATTTTGCACTCAGAATCTAGAAGTAAAATACCCGGTTTAGGAGGTGTGATACAGTCTAATGAATTTTTCATAAAACTAGGAAGAAGTGTGGAAACGCACATTTGATTGCTACAATAAAAAAAATTATAATTGGTTCAATCGTGGTACATAACTGTGTACAATCAAGAGACATATTGATTAGATTGTAGTAACACGTATTTGAGCTCTGTTATCACAAGTGAGATTGCCACACTGGCATGGGGTTCTGTCGACTTCACACAAATTTCTAGTCACGACACGAATAACACACAATAGTAATCGAATCTTTATTTGATTAAAAACTTTGCTGCCTGAAAATCTAATGTATTCCACAAATTTGAATATGTGACTGACTCTTTGTTATTATTTTATTATCCTGGGATCGCCTGCTGAGTCATTATTTCGACTGATATATTTTCCACAGGAGTAGACGTCACTATCCTTTGCTGACTCCAATCATCTCGTTTTCTCTCCTTCATATGACTGCTCTAAAAGTTGAACAGGTACTTGTTGCTCTATATTTATTGGATCAATCTACGCCTTTCTGCTGAATGATAAGGTTCTCTACTTCTGTCTCAGAATGTTGAATATATAGTGTGGCTTTGCATCTGGCAAAATCAGAATTTTACAGTGCTGTCGATCATATTTAATCGTTAAAACATGTCGCTACAGATATAGCGTAGTGTGAATAAGCTTAGTTACTCAAGTTTGAAACTGATCTGAACTAGAAAATTATAATTGAAGCCGAAATCTAAAAAATAAGCAGCATAATAACGCAGGGAATCGAAGAACACACTTTATTTGCTCAAAGCAATGTTTAGGTTTCTATCGACTAAAAGGGGGAAGGAATACTTTTCGGTAAGAGTGCTGGCTTCCGCGATTAAAGTTTTATAAATATCTATAGCAGGTGTGGGCAAGGTTTTTGAAACCAGAAGCCAAAAGTTTTCCCCACCGATACCGGCGGGCCATGTAGGTGAAAAGTTACACGTTAACACACACAACAAGAGCACGAGGCGAAAGAAAGTGGTGTGAAATGCACGCTGCCGAATCGAGTGAGCGAGAAAACGTAAAGTTTTGTTAACGTCCTATATAATAAATGTCTGTGGCAACCTAAAATACAATTTACACAGACTACGATCATAATCTAACAAGCCTATTGTAGTGCTAGATTGAATCACCCAACGGGTCGGATTTGGCCCGCGGACCGTAGTTTCCCCATTTCAGGTCTATACAGTGCTTCCCAACCTCTATACGAGTAGTGGTAACGAGTATAAAACGTTCGGATAAATTATAATAGTTATAACCAGAGGTGAGATTCAGGCGGTTTGCGTGAAGCTGTTATTAGAATATTTTGATAATCAGCAAAACCCGATTTTGTTTTTAGATCTAAAAGTTTGGTATTTGGTTTATTGAATGAGGGAACCTGTTGTTAGTGAGTTACATACACAAGAAAACCCGTTCTTACAACTTCGAATCTCACCACCAGCTATTACGTAGGCTACCATATTTATTCGAGTGTAACGCGCATAATTCTGTACTGATTTTCAATAAATTTTTGAGAGTGCGCGGTATATGCGTGTAATATATATATATACATGGATCAAGAGAGTGCGCGGTATATGCGTGTAATATATATATATACATGGATCAAATTAAAAAATAAACTAATTTGTAATCAGAAGGTAATACAGCGCGTTGTGCAGAGTGCGCGTCATATTCGAATAAATACGGTGAGCAATACCTGCTAAGCGAGGCCAAAATTGTCTGCTGGGGATATTTTGAGACAGTGTATTTCAAAGCCTCCATATGTTTTCACTTCTGAATGGTATGAAAATCGAAAGGAGGAAATAAGCCTAGAATATAGTTATCTGTTTAAAATTTCCAAAATTCAATAAAAACAACGATTTTAGGAGACAATACAATCAATTCAAACTCCCAGACGATAGGAGAGTGACACGCGCTGGCAAAAGGAATGATAGAGCTTGTCTCAAAGTTTGGAACCCTGAACAACGCGTTACGCCAGTGAATTATGTATTTTTAGTATTCAATGTAACAAATTCTATATATATATATATTTTGTTTTTGAAGCAAATTTTATATATATATTTTTTTGTTTATACGGATCAGGACGACAAGTCTGGTATCCAGCCCAAAAGCCTTCATGCCCAGACTATGCCGACGGAAGTTCTATAGCTCATTTTCTTTTCGAAAAAAGAAGAAATCGCTGGTTCCACAATATTGTGGTTAACTTCCTTTCATCACTTCTATGATTTACGAAATAGAAGACTTACCTAGATCTTATGATACGTCTATGAGCACTATTCTCAATACGTGCGTTTATGCTAGCTAGAGAAATTCGTCCAACCTTAAAACAAAGGTGCTGGTGCCATTTTTTTCGAAACTAGCAATTATGGATTAACTAGGAAATTATGGCCATTTAATAAACAGAACTCAAAATTGCCTCAAACTCATGAAAGATTTTTGGACCGGTGCAGCAATCTTCAAAGCGTCAGGTTAGCAATACTGAAGTTTTGTAGCCTACTGTTTTTATTTGTCTCTCATCGTAAAAATGTTACGTACCAGTTCAACCATTGACCTTAATAATAAGTCAATAAAGACGTATCAATGGCAATTTTGCGTGGTATTTGTCACTTTTCTGTTGTATTGCAAAAATGTAGTTGTAAATCAAATAATACAATTGTCATTGTGTTCTCCGAGAAGCTTTAGTTGCAATATTCAGAAATTAGTTACGAAAAATCTGCGATAGACTAGGCTTAGACTAGAAGCAGGTATCAGTACCTGTGAGCAGCAAGTGGTTGGATATTCGATTGAAAATGATGGGTTTTGAACATGTAAACCAGTTTGTAAGCGTCCTTCTACAAAAAAACTCAAACTAAATATAAAATTTTTGCAGTGGTGACTGGTGAGGTATAGAGACAATTTTCTGGGTTCAAGGGTCGGGGAAAACGTCCATTGTTATGCCACCGCTTACTTACTGCTGATTGGTTATTGTTGCCCGGAATATCCTTTGTGACGTAATGACGTTGCAGCTAGGCTGCGTCAAGCCACGTGCGACGGGGATATTCTGTGTGGATGGACTAAACAGCGTCGTTTAGCAATTTTGTCTGCGGTATTTTATCTCATGAATGTGGGCATCGGATGACGGGATTAAGGAGTTTGGTAAGTTCAGAATTTAAGTTACTTCTGTACTATTGAAATGATATAGTTAACCGTAACGTACCGGTACCGATAGCGCGGGATTTATTCTACAATATCATGCTCTTTTCTTGTTCAGTAAAATTTGCCGTCAGGCTGCTTGTGTAAATAATTTACTCTATAGCCATTACAAATCAAGGTAGTTTGTAATTCGCTGATTACTATCTCCAGAAACCTTTTGGTAAGCTCAAAATTGATAAAGCCTCGTAATGATGACCCCCCAAAAAACATAAACAATATGCCTAATAAGGTAACGGTAGATCCAAGTTTTGCACACTACTAAATTCCCTGACCATTGTGCCAATTTTATTTCGGCGGAAAGGCGGCAAAGAGATTTTCGGGATCTCCAATATTGATAAACTCGTCACTCGTACCCAAGCAATAAACGGATCTTTTGTAGGAAGCCCCACCAAAAAAAAAACACCCCGAACACCGCTCACAATAAAACAAAATAGTAATTATTCGATTAGGGCTATTGTTAGGCAAACAGATTGCGCGGGAAATTCAAATTTTTAAATCCTTCCCAACCCATACTGGATAATTCACTATTTTTTTATTTTGAAACGTGGCAGGAATGTTTTCTCAAATTCACATTTTTGCATTAGTAGCGGAGGCTTTCTACAGAATTTTCAATAAACTTCTAATCTCATGTAAACGCAAGAATTCACTAAAATGACCGAACTGTCGAAGAACCAATCCTGTTAATTTCTGTAATCACGAGCACCTTTTCACTTTATTCAAAAAAATTTAAGTTTGCTTAATACCATGAGAAGTTATAAAAATTGAAGAAGCGCAACAAAAATAGTTAGGAAGACGATTTTATAATTTACAATAAATTTATCACATAATTTACAATAAAGTTTCCAACAATCCATCTTTGTCCTCGGTTTCAAACTTTGCTGCAGTGTTATTAACGTTATCAGATGTTACAGCGCCTAATCCAAATGGTGGTTCATAACTGTCGAGGAAATAGCACGTCCCTTGCATATCGTTCGGAAAATCGGCAGGAAGAGCCCCTCGTGGCCTTGCAGTGAATTTAAACCCAGGGTCGTCTTTGAGAAGTCTGAAATAAAGTTTACATTATGTCAATTTATAAATTATGGAAATACGAATTAGGGCACGGGTGTCGAATGAAAATTTCAATCAACAAAGCCATTGAAAAAAACAAACGCTTCCATTGTCGGTTTGACGCAAATTTTGAAATGTAAATTTGACTTTCAGAATACCGGTACGCGTTCAGAATACGCGAACTAGAAACATAGACCTCTTGACCTAGAAGCGTTCGACGTTTATGAGCATCGTTAAGTTTCAGTTTTAAATTTCGACTGCGACTTCAAAGTCTGAAAATGTACTCCTGAAAATTTGAAAATAGGAATCCGGCTGCGGATAGTAGGAATCCAATGCCAATAAAATTCGCCAATTCTCAGACTTTAACTCTCAAATCTGGAGAACTATAAATGGGCTTTGTTTTTTCGGTAATTCGCCAGGGTGCGCTATGGAGCAATTTCTATTTTAAGCTTTGCTCGGGGGTTCAAGCAAAAATTAAAATTTACGACGAAAAAACTTGCAAAGATCACTGCGAGTGTTCGGAAAGAGAATTACGTTTCAGGAAATTTCGCCGTTCTTGAGCCGCGTGCCGCCCGACCAGCAGTTAAAAAATTATGAGATATATTCTCATGTTATTTTAACGCTAGATAGGTAAGCGCGGTAATTTCCGCAACGCTCATTGTATTTTTAGTTTAATTGAAATAATTCTCTGCTGAGAGTGCAACCGCTTGTTTGATTAATAAACTGGTTAGATTCAAACATAACACACCCAGCCGCTCAAAATAAAAAAATAGCAATTATCCAGTAAGGGTGAGAGCTAAGAATGTAGATTTCGTTGGAAATTCAAATTTTCACATCCTTTCTCACCATAACCCCGACCGGATAATTATTAATTTGTTATTTTAAAACGTGGCGGGTATGTTTTTTTTTTCAAATATCACATTTTAGGATTAGTAGCGAGGCTTTGTACAAATGATCGGAAATATTTTATTTCATCACTGCTAAAGAATCATGCTCTGCGAATAGATAGGTTTCAAACCATAGTATATTACATAGGCCTACCTTTACAACCATCAACCTAAACATAATTAATAACATATTTCACAGAAAATATTATTTGTCACGGTCGTCATGTTTTTTAAATTTAGTAAATTTTCACCAAATTGGTTCATTTTTATATTATTTATAAATATATATTAAATTTATTTTGTATCCTACTAACAATAATAAAATATATATGAAACCCATTCACCCTATTTTTGAATTCAGATATTATAACCACAATTTCAAAATTGTATGACAAGTATATTTCACGGTTGGCTCAGACCTCCAATATCAATATGACAGATGGATTTTATATTTCAACCATTGTGAAGGATGTTATTTCAAGGGTCTTAAACTTTGTATTTGAACATACATCTTATATTTTATGTGTAATTTAAATATAGGATTGTCAAAATATATATTTGGTTTATGCGCTTTATTAATTTTTTATGAGGTCTTCAATATTTGGATATTAATTCTTTTACGGTGGAACATTTTTATTGAGGCAATAAATGTGAAGGCCATGTCTATCAACTGAGTGCCGAAGGATAGTTAGTGCAAGAGGCGTGAATGCGATAGCCTGTGTTGGTTTTGCTAGACTAATAGTGTGAATGAGCGAGTCCTATTACAAATTATCATTATTCGCCGCTCGCCCCATTTTTTCTATTCCAAATATTTTACTAGCAGAGCATGAATGGTATTGATGTCTTTGAGATTGTTACACATATAAGTATGTATTCTCGACCTTGTTTCTCGTCACATCCACAAAGTTTAACTGAAGTGTCATACGTGCGTCTTCGGGGTGCATATAAAAGTGAATTAAAAATTATTAAAAAAATATGCCAATATATAATATATATGAAAACTGGTATCCAGGCCAGATAGCGACTGTCGAAACAGCGACTGTCATAATGGCGACTCTGTAATAGCGACGAAATCAAGTGAGCGACTGTCAAAACCGACTGTAATAATGGCGACCGCATCAAAACAGCGACTGTTATGATAGCGACTTAACTCGTGTTAGGGTTAGGTTTAAGGACCTCTCTACACACGTATGCACGCACAAACAGGCAAACATTGCGTAGTGAAAGATTGAAACCAAAAGGGACTTTAAAACAACATTTTATTAGGACTAACCCTAACGCTATCATAACAGTCGCTATTTTAATGCGGTCGCCATTATGACAGTCGCTGTTTTGACAGTCGCTCACTTGATTACGTCGCTATTACGAAGTCGCCACTATGACAGTCTCTATTTGGAACCCGATCCATGGAAACTAATTTAATTATGCTAGGTTAAAGTATTTCTTCTTTGAAAAGTAGTAATTTTTTTTCAAAAAGTAGCTTCTTATATATCTTTATGAAATCAGTCGTTGATTATACAGGGTCTAGCGAAAGGCGTGATCGTATTAAAAAATACTTTTTCCAAATTATTCTTTTGAACATTATCGAGCGAAACCCTGAAACGAAAATTTTCGTTTAAAGACAACAATGTTTGATTGTGTAAAAGATAATGGGCTTGTGCCCAGCATTTCGTTACATAACTGTCAGCTGTTGCAACACACAACCTCTTTGTATATTGAGAATTATTTGTTTTCGTTCCGTTTCGAGTCATGCACGTAAATCTCCATTAAATTTGACGCCTACGAAAATCAATAGATTGGCTGGAACGACGAATTGAAACATTTATATCAACATGTAAGAACATTTTTTGTTTTCAAAAAGTGTGCAGTTCACCAAAAAACATCATTTTGTCAAAACTTTTATATTTTATGATGCATTTCAGCACATTCATTCAGAATAGGGCTATCTATAGTCTGACATCTCGTCGAATCTAACTGCCTGTAGTTGTTTTACAGTTGGTATCTAGCAATGGCCAGTGACCACATAGCAGTTACCTAATCGAAAGAGATATGCTGCACGCATTTCTATTGAATCCTCTGCATTGCAAAATTGGTTGTTGTGCCCCTACCATTTTTTGAAGTATTTCAATCCCGAGATTTGTAATGCAACGATCACCTCATATTAGAATTTCCAGTTTTCAGGAGTAGCCATGTTTGCTGCAGTGCCACATAGCAGCCATATAGCAGTGATCTATCCTAGTAGAACATAATCATTGCTCGCAGTTATTACAAGTGTTGGTCATCGCGCTTCGTTATAAATCACTTTTAAGCCGAGATTTGAAATGTTTCGATCTCATTATGGCACCGTAAGTCAAAAATTGTAATAGAACGAATTTTATATACTGTACAACATATTTGGAAGTCGAGCCTCCAACGGGCATTATATACTGGAATGTCCGGATTTCAGGAGTAACCATGTTAACAAATAAACAAAATATGTTCTGCCTACGTTATCAGGGCGTATAAACTCAGCTCAACCGAAAATAAAATTTAAATATATTTGATGTAGAATAGCACGTAAACTGGTGCAAAATAAACATTGACACATATTCCGTGACAAAGCGTGAAGAACAGGCAATCGTAAAACTCTCGTTTTTATAGAAAACTGACCGAGAATTCCGAGAACAATTGTATTATTGGCGCCGAATGGTGGGACATCCTAATTTTCCGGATGTGTGATATAAAAGGAGTAAAATTTACATATCATTGAAATTTTTATATAATTAAATGCAATGGTTCAATAAGAAAAATATTGATATGCGTTGGTCGGATAATTTGCTAAAGTCAGTACGTAACAATGAAGTAACGATGAGTTTTTGAAGCATCGATTTATCTTGGCAGTGCTTACTTACTGTTTATCGAAAATCCATTTTAAAGATTTGCTCGTGCTATATAGACACCTTGAGAAATCTCACTAATCGCGAAATAACGAAAGATTGCAATCGATTTTTTTCGTGTTATGACATTTCGGGCATATCCATCAGCAATTACAGGTATCGAACGGGTTGTCTTATACGGTGATCTACATAACTAACCACTCTGCGCTAAATATACTTCATATACGTGTTATTGCGTCGAAAGACTCAATGTCTACAATGTTGTTTGCATAGCTATTGTTACTCGAAACGATTTTTACTTCTATTTTGGTCGTATTTTTGTTTGTTTATCACGGACTCAATTGAATATAAATCACGCAAGCGGTCACGCAGTACTTTTAGATAAAAAAGAACTATAAAAAAATTTAAACATATATTTCTCGCATTTGAGGGGTTAAAATAAATTTTTACACTATGCCGATTTTTATTTTGTAACGTTTCGTTTGTCAAAAGTTATTTTCTTCAGACAAGCAGTTTACAACAGTTTATACTATGTAACTTGAAAGTAACTACGTTTGTGCTTAGTGTGCAATAGGACTCCCGAATTATATAGTATAGTCATGTTTATTCTTGCTTATCATCGCATTACACCACCGGTTCTCAACCCGTGGGTCATGACCTACTGCTGGGTCACAGCAACATTTTGAGATGATCCACAAACCTATTGAAAGTTGCTCGCGTTATTTATAGATTAGTTAGTTTTGATAATGGTGGCAATGATGCTGATATTTTTGCAAACTTTCATCCTAATTATCAAAGTAAAAAGCGTTTATATTTGCGGGCATAGTTTTTTACTTTTCTTGTAGTTTTCCCTCGCATGAAAATGTTAACGGGCTAAAGAATATTTGTGCAACGAAAATAGGCCACGAATAGAGAAGGGTTGAAAACCACTGAAATTACATCTATATGGATTCACTCGCGCGAAGGAATAGAAGAATGATAAGTAGAAAAGCTTGTGTAACCTTAAATAATAGTTACAATATATCTTGTTACAATGAATATAATTTGTAAACGCGTTATTTGAATCACCTAAAATAGATCTTTTGATTCTTGTTAGGTATTCTTGCATTAGGACATTAGGTACTAACAAATACGAATTGAGAGGGTAGCAGAGCAGTAGAACACGCTACTCAGCCACATATTTGTTTTTGTTGCTGTACCGAGCCACTATCACAACATCCAAAATTTTCATAAAATCGTTGTAAATTTAATGACGAAAAACCACGATGACGCTTGAGTTTAATTATCGGTCGATTCCATTGGATTTTAGTAGCGATATTTTGTAAAACACGCGAGAAAACAAGTTTAATCCTACGCCACAACGCCAAAGTTACACTTGGGTATAAAATTAATAGCTTTAGTATTGATTTTATAGAAGGGAATCAAGTTAGCTTAGGTTACCAGTTACTACAAATGGATTGTTGCGGGGTAATGCAGTAACCTAATGTGAAATCGATGATATCGCATGATTTCCATCCGGTATATTCATGCAGGGGATATATATAGCATAACCGGTGTTAGTAAAAGGATGTAATTTGCCATCCGTTTCCAATTTATATCTTATCTTTGATAAAAAATTTTTGTATAGGAACTCGAAACATCGGCGAAGATCGGTTGTGCCTATATCACTGAATGTTACTGATTATTATAGAACGTTTCTTGATGGTTATAGATACCCCCCATGTCCCATCATTCTAGATTAGAATCTTAGCTTTTTGCATGATATTACCTGCTTGTCTAGAGTCAAGTTCGGAGTGATGGCATAATAAGCCCCGACCCCACATAAATAACAATTGAAAATTTTGCCCGATTTTATAGTAATAACAATTGTAAGTTCAAATAGATTTTATTGTATAATGAATGGGAACTACAACCACAATAACAACTATGAATAAACGAAGACAATTTTTTTAATTTTTTAACACTACAAAATCGCGATAATTTTTGGACACCCTGTATCTGTTTTGGGGGATTTACCTTCAAGTATTCGTCAAAATTGAGATTCAAGCGCGGGATTCAAAGACTTTTCACTTTTTATCGTTTTATTAGGACGCAATTAAATTATGTGGCGTTTAATCGTCGAGTCCAGATGCTTTGAAATTTGAAAAATTAAATTAGAAATCAATTAACTGGTTGCATTTTGGAAATCATTTCCTCTCTGGGGACTATACTATCATGTTATTGCCAACACTGATTTGTGTTCTTTTATTTGGTTCGATTTAGGTAAGTTAGGTTACCAGCCCATTTCTAACTTATCCCAAGCCTGTTTTTACCACCAACAAACAGCAAATACTAGACTTGTCTTAATACAGGGTGTCAATTCGCACAGTCCTTTTACAATTTCAATTTTGTTGTGAAGTCAGTTCTCAATATAATTTAACGGTATTTTATTCAGTAATTGTTTAAGTATTTTTACTTCATTTAAACATCTGTGAATCCCAAAATAATATATGATATCGATAAATTCCCTTTGCGGAATTAAAAAAAATTTAAGACTCTATGAACACCTAATATTATGCTTACTTTTGGACTATTTCAGCATCATGAAAGGAACGTTTCTACACTGCTCACGCTTGATTGTTTGGGGCTTTTGGTTTGATATCCACTGACGACGATTATAATACCTTTGTTGAAATCTGATTGCTGAACATTAAAGCCTTCCGCAACAAAATTTAAAATTGGCCGTAATAATCGTATAATTATGATGGAAGAACGTCCAGTAATCGCGAGAAATTGACGAAATTTTGATTGAACGGTGTAAATGAGTCCACAACAATACCTCGACTATTAAAAATACTTTAAATGGAAAAGTTACATTTAACTTGAATTTCACAGCTCGCGTTTTTGATCCTGGTAGGGTTCTTAACCCATTTTTGATTTGATAAGAATTGGCTCACAAATTGCGTACATAATTTACGACTAAATGTGTTACTTCACGTATTTTTGTATCACTATTGTTGCTGACGTAAAATGTACATTATTTTATTGTACAGTTTTGAGTGATCGTGGCATTTTCAGTGTATTCTTTGGGTAACGACATCTGGTTGATTGAGGTTTTTCCAATCAATCTCAATTTTGTTAAGTAAATAGCAAATGAGCTTACGTTTTCAGAAAGATTGGATTTTCTAAAGAACGATTTATTCGATTCCAGAAGCCGCGTAATTTAAAAACAACCTAATCATCTTTTATAAGCAGCCCCTTATGGCTGAAAAAAAAAGTGAACGTTATTCACTAGAAAAGACATATTGCGCTTTAAGAATTCGGATTTATGGACAATTTTGAACCTTACAAGTCATATTATTCCAAACGTAGCGCGTAAGTGTTTTCGTCCACCTAATTCTGTCATAAATTTATCCAAAATTAGCAAAAACTCTCTAAAATAAAGTTTCACGTTTCCAAAATTAAATCTTTCGGCGCATGTAATATGTTATAATATTATATAACAGCTTTCTATAAACAACGATCACATATGGCTAGTGATAAGCGAGTCACCTGAAGTATAGGTGAAGTTTTATAAGAGCAACACCGCGATACCAGGATTTGCATGCAATCATTGCGTATATTGGCATTTTTCAATGGAGTCGAAGTCAGATTCGTATTTTTTAAACCATTTGGTATCGGAGTTCCTAACTTTCCATTCCGATAATATAAGGGAGATAATTTTCGACATAAACTCAAAAAACATTATGTTTTCTAATACGTTAAAAGGCCTAAATATGCTACGTTTTTGTTATAAATATTTGATTTTCAGAGTTCAGAGTTGAAGTCAAAGTGTTCAATCAGCAGGGTCAACGCCTTGGTAAATTATACCTCTGCAGAGCAGAAGCGACGCAAGATAGTTTTATATACTTACTCATATGTAGTGGGGCTGACATTGATTCTGTTTTCTTCGCTGTGAGATTCGAACTTATTTGCCAGCGTTACATTGTTTCCAAACATGCAATATCGTGGCATCCTTGTTCCGACAACTCCCGTGACAATTGGCCCCGAATGTAGACCTATTCTCATCTGTTGAAAGAAATAAAAGTTATTATGAATTACATCTTAGTTAGAGTCTCTTATCTCCATGTACTAAAAAAACATATTAAAAAGCACTTATGAACACCACATCAATTTAGTAATTTGATGTTTGCAATTGTCGAACAATGATACAGTTTTGTACGTTTCATAAAGTTAATGACGGTAGATAGATGTAAAACAATTGGGTGTTTTCCCAGACATGTGGTTCACGCAGTGTAAGTGGGACAAGTAATGTAATTGGTACAAGTGGAAAACTGGAGGCCCATGTTTGCGAATGCCGATTAATGATACAATTCTTGTACGCTTAGTAATCCTCAGCGAAACGTTGGGAGTTACAAAAGTTGCTTTAGGTGAATATGGTACACGGGGTGTAAGTGGGACGAGAAGTGCGATTGGTGTACGTGATATTCCAAATCTACACTGAACAGCATGGAATTGTACGAAATCTATTTATATTTGTGAACACAACTCAAACCAATACTTCAATCACATATTCGAATATGTCGTATTCGGAACTCAAATATATAGCTCAAATATTATTTAGTCAATTTCGATAAAGTATGGGACCCAAATTATCATTCGGAACAAAAATGTTATTTGGTGAATTAAGACAAAGTGAAGTCGACTATAGCGGCAACTATAATATAGTACAGTAAGACAAAACTATACTACAGTATATTATAGTTAGACAAAAACTCCGATTAATTAATTTTCGCAACGGTGTGTTACGAGTCACTCATAATAATTTGATCAATGATATTTTAAACGAATCCCATCCATCACAAAATCTCGCTAGAAAACACTTAACAGCTACCGTTAAAAGTCAGCTAAATGGTTTATAAACAATCATCGGTCACCAGTTCTGTTCTGTGATAAATAGGAGAGAAGAATTCTGACTCGAAAGGATAAAAAATTGCCGCTTACATAAGCTAACTTAATAGGGTTATATAAACCGCGTGATTTGGCCTACGTGAGTGACGAATTCTTAGTACATGGAAAAATTTTTTTTTGAGGACGATCGATGGGGCAAATAATTGATTCCGCGACGGCGCCTGATCTGCGCCAAATCCCCAGGTGCAACAAACCCACGTCAAACCAATTTACCGTACGTAAACATATTCGGAAAAGTTGTCCCATGGGATAACATTAAGTATGAGTGATGGCAAAATAATAACATTTACTTTTAGCAGAAAAAATGACCTTTCAGTAGGATGCACCAGATTTAAAATTGTCTTTTTGTCGTGGAGTATATTGATTTGCAAGTACACTTGGATTTCGGTCTCGTATTTGCTCTATTTTGAGCAGGAATCAGAATTCAGGTCGAACCTATCACATTACTAGGAACTTCACGGTGTTTTTCGCTTTAGTTGATTATTATTTTTATGGACTAGACGTACTTGTGTGGACTTGTATTTAAACTTATTCTATATTTTTCAAATGATCTTGGTCTAAAAATATTCATTCAAACAAAAATGTCCAGAATTTTGAGAAATAGCAACTTGGCATTCTCGAGAGCTGAAAACTGGATCTTTTCTGAAAATTGAACTTTTTCTACCTCTAACTTTAAGCCTCTTAGCATCACATTCAAGTCTATGTGACATATTCAAATTTCAACCGCCTCCCCGATATCTTCAACCGCTTTTGGGGTGACATGTCATTTCCGAAATTAGGAAGGGTCGAAGAGATTAAACGCTCCAGTGCATATCAGGAAACGCCAAAATTAGAGAAATTAGTACCTTTATTGGATCTCCTTTTGGCGTCTTTGCAGTGTCGCAACATTTTATCATAAACAATGCCATCCACGAGATCTGATGAGCATGTGTCTCAGTTTGACGATGAAGTCCCCCAGCCACGCAATACGCATCGCCAATCGTTTCCACCTAGAAACAGTTGAAATTGCAATGTAATGAATTGCAGTGCAATGAAGAATAATTGACACCCTTGATTTTCAATAATTGAGCACGAAATGGGTGGACCCTTGCTTAAGTCGTTCTGATAATTAGGTTGTTAATTGGGCAGAATTGCCTTCGGCTCGAACTATACAATCAATCACTTTAGTAGTTGAGGATGGATGAATTAGCTATAACGCTTTTACTTTTATATGTTTCTCATTTCGCTATACTACTAGAGGCGCGTTGTTTCATCCCAAATTTCTAAATGTTTTAGAAAAATTGTTCGATTTCCGTAATTTTCAGACTTATTCCGCGAATTCTACCAATATGAGGACTTCCCTCATATTTCCAATTCGGGTTGTATCGCCTTCGTAGTCTTTTCCCACGCGCAACTACAATTGTCTGCTGTACATGGGAGAGAGCTTGAAGCAACTTCAAAAAGAATATTCGTTTGCCCTAATTCGGACGCAGTCAGAAAACCCCGCCTATTTTTGGCCGATTTTGATTGCTTATTTGGTATGCGTTATAGTAGTACTATGGTAATTTGGACCGAAACCGATAAGCGTAACGAATCACATAATTCTTGTTTGCATAATTCGATAAAGCTTGTGCTGTCTTACTCTGCTTAAGGTAATGCAAATACCATACATGCATCTCGCATTAAACAAATAAGCCAGAAGATAACAGATCAGAAGGTTACGTTTGCTCACATCACTCAATGTATTGAGTGTTAAAACTTCAATTAAAATATTTTATATTCTCCCGCGCAAGTTAATGAATAATGATCTTCGGCTACCAAAGTTACCAAATCATCATTTACTGTGTGAGATTTACTAAGATCTCAACAACGTGGGGACTTTTCGTTTATGGTCTGGTGTCAAGTTTTCGATTAACTATTAACTAACTGTTCATTTTTTTCCCGCTGTCATTCAAAAAATTGCATTTTCTGTATTTTTTTTCCTAACTCCACTCTATCGAAATAGTCGCGGTCGAGATTTCAATCCTATTTGTCACTCTTTAAAACTTCAGGATTGTTATTACAATGGAGAGCACAGACAAGTTGAAGCATGGGGTTGTGTTTAAATCGCTGGATTATGGAGTGTATTGCTTTCTATTCAAGTATAATAATTTGAATAAAACTAAAACTGATTTTCCCCAGCGCCTTGCACTTTCCTTCTGAACGCGTCCCCGTGAAAGAAAAAGATTACATTCTTTATTTGGCGCTCCAGAAGTACGTGTACCAGTATGAAGGTAACTAATTTTGTTCGCCTACTTTACATCAAGTTGTGTAAAGAGACGGAATTCTACGGGCAGGGTGAATATTCATTTGGCTATCACAGACAGTCCCCCGACCTCGTAATAGAACCAAAATAGAGAAAATCGGATTACAATTATGGCCTAACCCTAACCTGGTACACACACTACGGAAGTACCCTTTATTTATAGTAATGTCCAATCCAATATCACCATATTTGATATGAGGACATGGGTTAAATACGTTAATAGCAAGAACGGTTGCTATTTTGACTACAAAGAATCGGTATAATTTGGTTTGGTTCACCTTTGAGCGATTCGAAAGGCAAGATATTTGGGAAGGACGGGTATCTTTTTTGTTCGGCATTGTCAACCCAATTAATTACACCCTACATGGGTGACGTGGTGGGAAACTGAAGCCTAAGTTTTAACTTTCGGTGCCAGCATACACAACTCTAACTCTTCAACCACTGGGCCAATCTAATACGTTAAAAGCGAAAACCGTGGATATAAGGCAAGGATATGTTCCCAAAAAGAAAAAAAATCGTATATATACCGATTCTTTATAGTTCAAATGGCAACCGGTATTGCTACTTCGTGCTATGGCGTATTTAACCCATGTTCCTTATATCGAATATGGTGCCATTGGGTTGGATATTACCATAAATAAAGAATGTAATCGTTTTCTTTCACAGGGACTCGTTCGTAGAGAAAGTGGGAAGCGCTGGGAAAACTCAGCTTTAGCGTTTTGAATAGAAAGCAATACACTAAAAATTCGTAAAAGTCTTTACCTTGTAGACGTCGTACACGCCGCACTGTTCATCAAACTTAGTATATAGATCACTCAGCATAGATATAACTTGCATTGGTGTACATGTGGAACATATTGATGTGAATCCTACTATGTCGGAGAAGAGCATAGTGACATCCTGAAATATAGTAGTTTCTTCATCTTAGGGCTAGCTAGACTATGGGACATGTGAAGTAAATATATTTAAATACTGTTGCCCAGGGGTCCACAATCGACAACAAACTAAAAATGTGGCATTGAATTATGATTTATTAAATGCTAGATTGACAACACTATTTCAATTCGTCAAAGGTAAAGGCCAAACACAGCAACTGGTGACCGATTATTGCCCGTGAACGTTTAAACTAGCGTGAAACAGCTCCTGTTGAGTGTTTTCCAGCGGCTATTTTGTGATGGATGGTATTCATCGATCAAATAATTATTATGGATGCTTTGCAACACTGCGTTGTGCACCTTGTCGCTGGACATTTACACTCCTTATAATACATAAAAACGATACCGTTGTCACAGATAAAAAGAACGTTTGTCTTTTCAATATAGCATTTCGTGGAATTTGCTCGAAATATGGGTTTGGACTAGAAAATAATTTTTCTCAAGAAATCAAGCGCTGATAAGACGGCTAAACTCGACGTGTTTTATGAATTTTTACGAGACCATTATTAGCTTTAAAACCGATATTGTTTCTGGATACACCGCAAGTAAGATCACAATTTACTTAGTTATATTACGTGTATTCACTTTCACTCCAAACAAGGTTCCTCACAAGCCAATACTAGCTAAAGAGGTACTATTTACTATATTTTGGAAATATGTAAATCTTTCCAGATTGTCTTTGCCTACCCAATTTATTATATAACCTGGATGAGGTGCGGTGGGAAGGTTTATGAATTATTTTCACTCTTTGACTCAGAACAGAGCTTCGAATAATCTGCCACTGATATGTAATACCTACTTTTTTCTAAAGGGCGAGACTCTTTGGGACGTGACATGATATACCCCAGCATGTTATATATGAAGATACAATATTTTGGAAGAATAGAGAATCTGTCCGACTAGCATTGAAAGAGTTCCCACACTTTGACTCCGAAAAAGGTTAAAGAAATTCAATCACTTTTACCCAAGTAACAATATTTTTTGAGGGGCGGGTTCAATGAACGAGGCATGATATATATACCGGTTGCTTGGCAAACAAATAAGTTCGTTTACCTTGATTTTCCTTGCTTTGATCTGTTTTCCCATCCATAAATCTTCTGCAACATCAGCGGGAAATATTGAATATAAAAGCTCTGTGTTTAATCTTCGTTCTTTTTCCAAAGCGTGATTGTTCTCTTCGCAAGTTGATCTATATAAGAATACATACGTTCAGTGAAGGGGTAAAATCAACGTGCAATCGGTCCATGCTCGTTTGAATAACAAATAATAAACAAACAAAAGCGCTTTACAATAATATATGATCTCAGTATGAAATAAAAAGTCGTTAACGTTACACATCCCATAATAAACGAATAAAAATATTCTATTGTTACATGGATTTCGCGAGGCTAACCTCTTATCATTTTTTTATGACTTTGTGCTAGTGAATCCGTGTGCGTATATTGCAAGGATGCTGTATCAGGAATAACCATGACATCAATTTACAATGTAATTTCAAGAACCAAGATAGTATATATAGTAGCTCCTTACCTAGCTGTGTATGCTTGCGCAGAGCCTTTCACTAAGGTAGCTGGGAGAAAACGCGCCCTCGTCGTCTGATATTGTGACGTCACTTTTTTGAATTGGGGCGACAGATTTCAAAAATGAAACGCAGCGTTTTCAATTTTCTATTCATTACCCATATTGGACGTTTTTTTTAATTTGTGCTTTTTTTTATTTCTGATAATTATATATATGGAAGAAAAATATTCAATACTATAATTAAATATCTTGCAACCATTTGAAAGATTTGACCACATATTGTGCACTTCTATTAGTTCAGGGGTTGCAAACATACCGTAAATGATATATAAAACGTCGATGTCAAAATTTATCCGAGCGAAGCGTGTGGAAATGTTTTTCTGAACCTATTAATTTCGTCATTCGTGTCAATATTTGGGCTTATTATATGAACTTATATATTAGAGATATAGGGCAATATTACACTGCGCAAAGTGATTTACGAGTATAAGTGAATAAACTTTGTCGAATACATTTCTATTTTGCCGATAGATTGATGATAAATAAATATTTTATAGTTGCCAAATATCAGACGAGTTGTGGATTGTTTTACTATTGTATATTAATATTATACACTGCTGTCAGACATCGGTGAGGTCAGTGTATTTACCCTCATAAATTATACTTTGCAGTTGGACATATGAGTTTGTTTGACCCTCGCGTTACGAGATCGAAATTCGCAAATCGAGTTCGAATGCAATTTCAAAACAACAATGTCAAATTTTCCACTTTTTCCACAGAAGTATCACTTCTGATGATATATTTTCAAGAAAGACGCATATCTTAAAAGCAGGAATATTGTATACGTGATTCTTCTAGAAAGTATAACTTCATGAAAAAAAATTTGGACAATTTGAGTGAGACGTTTATTATTATCATGAAAATGCAACCGATCTGATTACCAATCCGGTCCATGTAGCGGAATTCATATCAGACTCGAAGTCGGGTTTAAAATAATACTGAAATAGAGTTTACCCATAGTTATCTCATAAGGTTTGAGTAACTTCACGCATTGGTTGCACAGAATTTCGCTCGCATAGGGCGAGTACGCACGACCTTTAGGAAATTCCTGTTTATTTGGTTTAATTTTTTTTTATTGGGGTTGGCACCCTGTACATATGGAAAAAATAAGATGCGATCTGATACTGTAGGCCAATTCTCCCAGGCACGACATATAGTTTGTCACAGCTATATAGCTAGGTCAGTTTTGGTCATTTCACTGTTTTTTTATTATTTCCTAATGACGCATATCGTTTAGCAATGTCACTGATATAAATTTAATCATTTTGTGACGTTTTTGACGTCATTACTTGTCCAGGAAAGTAGTTTAGATGTTTACACAATACATCGCTTCCTCACCGATTAGATCGCTTATATTTGAATACACCGCAAATATACGAGTTTGTTTGATCTTCAGCCTTGTGATATTAAAATCGTCAAATCGAGTTGGATATAAATCGGATTCAACGCGACGATATAATAAGTATTCTCATAAACTATACCTGCATTGCTTGGGACGATATTTTTGTGCAATCTAAAAAGTTATGACATCATAACAGAATGCATCAGACTTTATTTTGGACGAGTTTTTTCAATAGATGAGACTTAAAATGCACAGTATTTTGATGGAGAAACTTAATTGTTCATTAATTATTATGATAATTTGACCGTTCGATTCACGTTACGTAATCCACGTAATCCAATATACGGTACTCTCGGTGTATGTGTACCAGGTTGGGGTTAGGCCATAATTTTATTCCGATTTTCCTTATTTCAGTTCAATTACGAGTTCGGGGACTGTCTGTGTTAGCCAAGTGAATATACCCCCAGTGCCAGTCCATAGATTTCAGTCTCTTTACACAACTCGATGTAAGGTAGGCGAACAAAATTAGTTGCCTCCATATTAGTACACACACTTCTGAGCGCCCTATTTGGACTAAGAGTTAGGTTCACGTTGTTCAAGTAGTTGTAAGCTAGGCAAAAACTGTGAACAGTTATGTGGGTTTCACTTTCACTGACTACAATTTTTTTTCTGATCGCATCGACTCAAACTGCAGTACTCGCGCTTATCGTTATTTACTGGTGCGACAAGAACTACCGCAATTCCATATGGTTTCAGTATTACTCTTGCTCGAGTCTGCTTTACTTTGGAGTGAGTGCTCCTGACAAGTTCCAACAATTTTTCTGCTATTTATATCTCATTTGCGACATGCGGATATGTGCGCACTATACAGTTATGGAGTATATAAAATGTGGTCTGAAACTATATTTGCCAATGCTTCCTGTCACCATATATTTTGCCTCAAAGTAATAAACCTCATGGCAGCTATGTGGTCAGATATGTAGGTTTTAGTTTTTTTTGATATATTACATTGTTCCCTAATGACGTATATCTTTTAACAATGTTACTGATACAAATTTAACCTCTTTGTGACGTTTTTGACGTCATTACTTGTCCAGGAAGGTAGTTGAGGTGTTTACACAGTACATCGCTCTATCACTTATTACTTTGATAATATTTGATTGGGGATGCTTTGGAAATTCCGGCGTGCGTTTTACGTTTCAGGGCATGTCGTCGGTATCAACAAATAACGGATAGGATTGTTTACATTCAAAGGGCGAGATGCGCCTGATCGAACTTATACTAAAAATATGTGAGAAGACATCTAGATTGTAGTTGGCTGAAACAAATTCGACTGCAGCTCCGATTCTGGAATTGCAATTGTAAAGTATGATGCCCGTCTGTTCTGGAGATTTGACGATTTTGACTACTATTTATAAACCGTGGTATTTGACATACCGATACCACAATACGTTAAATCAGATTTACATATTTATTTTATCCCAAAATATCCTATTGACACACTACATTACCATTACTGTGTTTCCTTAAAAATAAGACCTAGCCTGAATTTTAAAATGATTTTAATATAAAACCCTCCCCTAGCCAATTAACGCAAAATTTTGTTTGGCCTGGTCGACAGCAAGAAATCTCTCCTACACGTTTAAGACTGATATCTATGTTTTGCCAGTATTTTGAATAAAAACGTGTTATTTATATAATAAATGGATATCGGTTTTTATATTTTGTATATTTGAAAATATCGCAATTCTTCACTTTCTAATTTTGTTTTGATAGAGGAAAATATAAGACATCATGCGGAAATGAGCTCTAGTGTTATTTTTCGGAATAAATTGAAATAATATCCAGTCCTATTTTCGGGGAAACACAGCATATATTACAGATTGGCAAAAAACTCGAGGTTAGGTGAGAGCCACAGTTAGGAAAACAAAACTCCTCAAAATGAACCCGTGAGTAATGAGCGATGGGATCAGGGGAGGGCAGAATATGCGAGTTACATTTTTTTAAACTGAGAAGTGATCAATATATAAAAATTGTAATCTTGATATTAGGAAATACAACGCTATTCAAGTTATTTTCCAATAAAGTAAATTTCACGCATAACACATTGGAATATGACGTCATACTAAAACAACATAAAGACGCAATATGACGACAGTGTACATAACGGTACGACCGCTGTATTTATATTTTATTCAAGACAAAGTAAGCATATTAAATGCTTTACTGCCAATAAATGTGGTCAATCGATTCTATATCACTCAACTTGTCGTCGCTTCTATAGTCCATCTGCTATTAGACACAATAAGATAAAAAATATAGATATTTCTGCTCTATTGCAAAGCGTAATTCTCACCATATAACACTCGAATTTATCTTAAAAAACGAATTTATTATTATTTTTTGTGTGAGCAAATATTTCACCAGGATCAAAAATTTGAAATTTGAGCTGGAATACCAGACATATAAAATCGACAGTCAAAAAAATCTACCGGGAATAATATGACATACGCCAGAGGTTTATGATGTCAAAATTTGGTTATTTCGGAAAGTCAGACTTGTCAGGTTTGTTGAAATTATAAATTTGCAATGTCGATAAATACAAGAAAACGTATTCATGAATGTGTCTCCATCGCTTATTTATAATCCTTATCTGGCTGGTTATGACCTATACCCTAATTATAAAATCAATAATCAGATACAGACATAAATATACAACTCTTATCAACGTCGTAAAATCACAGGCCTCAATTTGGTGACCGTGCATTTGAACCCATGTACATTTAAACCCATGTGTATATCCACGGGTCAATCTATACGCGGGTGCTAAAACCCATGGGTTAGGGTTAGTGTGGGTTCAACTATCCGAAAAACAAAAAAAATTCCATAGGTGCAATAGCATACAGGTGCAATTGCCATGGGTTCAAATGTACGTGGGTTCAAATGTAATGGAACCCTCAATTTATGCATACGACACTTCTCGCTCTCAGAATTATATTGATAGAAAATCGCTCTTTGCTGAAATACCGTAATTGTTATATTTATAAATTTGTAAACATAATTGTAAACAAAATGTTTATTATGGCGCATTCATCACCATTGATTTGAGATAGCAACTAAAACACATTTAAAGTATTTTTTATTACTCCGCACTTGATTCTCAATACACGTAATATTATGTACCTGGCCTCAAGCGCTTCACGCTAAGTTATTCAAATGGCGTCATGTGTATTTATGATAATTCCGAACTGCTGGACGTCAAATTTTGGTGGGTTTGATTTATCGCTCGTTATATTCTAGCAGATTTTATTGCTCCACCATTGTTATTGTACGCCACTATTTTCCTGACCTATTTATTTTAGGTTAGGATAAATTGGATTATTGCCCCACCTTTCTAAATCGAAGGAAACAAATCAGAAAGTTAAAGGTGGAACAATACCACGATATGATGAAATCACGGCAATTTCTACATAAATATGTAACTCAGTGGCCACACCAATTAAAAATTGCTGTAAAGTACCTCTCATTAGACCCGAAAGTCGAGGAGTTACGATATGACTTTAATTGTAATTCAGCCCTGTCTTGACGGCAGAAGATTTCAAGCATTCGGCAAGTTACCAATTAAACTCCTAGACTGCATTTCTTACTTCCCCTTAACCTTTATTGTGTTGTTTTTGTATCAAACCATTTAGATAGAAATGTCAATCAACCCATTATTCATCATTATCGCAATTAAAGTATTGAGCCGATGTCATTTGGACTATCGAATAACACTAAATTTGGATGCGTTTCATGGCGATATCGACACTGTTTATTTGTTGGTCTTTTTTATTCAACTACTGAACGGTTGCTATTTGCTTAAGTGATAACTCTTATGTGGTTTTGGACATATTACCATAACAGTTTGCGGTTTGTAGTGAAAGCCAACAAATTACCGTCATTAGGTCAGTTGCTTGGTAAATAAGGAGGGAATAAAGTACGTGGGTAATCCAATAAAACTGACCAAGAGATTGATTAGGCAGCTTCCAAGAAAGCGAGTATTTTAAGTGAGTTTTGATAGAAGACCAAACCCATTAAGTTTTCAATTACCTCCACGAAAATGAGGAAAATTTATTAAACACTTGAACTCTCGTTTGGGTGTAAGACGCTTTGCACAAAAATCATGTTCTCTCTTGAAAAAAATTCCAAATGACCTATTATTCTGTAACGTTCAGTCTGGCCAAGGCAATTGTTGTCTCAAGAAATCTTTACTCGAAGGAAACGTTACTGAGATATATGTGTGTTAGCGGACTGCTGAATCTCTTACTATCATTACTTGCTACAACATCCTTACATTATACGCATACTGATCGTAAAACCAGTGCAAAAGTACCAATAGTGGTCGCTCGGAGCTTTTCTATCAGAACAATTTCCGCATTTGGTTAGCAGATCGGGACAATAAGAACTTTGTTAAATGGGGAGTAGTTAAACAGAGAACCTCGATCGTTGGCATTATCAATTACCACGTTGTTTCTGCTCATTGAATTCTTTCAGAATTCTTTTTATTTACGTCTTTCGCGCTTAAATAAGCATCCACTGAGACAGGGGTTATTACAAAAAATAATTCGGTATCCAATCTTTGTTAAATGCTCGACACTTTCTGTCAACTTTACGTTTTTTGGAATATTTCATATATAAAATCTGATTTTAAAATCTATTTATATTTAGAATCTAAATATAACTGATAACAGTAGTGGGGAATGCTTACAACGCTCTCTGCTTTAACCTTATATTGTTCGTTTAACAAGTATGCTAACGCAATTAATTGTTCACTAAGGCAATTGTTTATTCTACCAGCTTGCACTGACAGTGCGGTGAGAGTAGAGCGATCGGCAACTTTCAAGAATGATGCGTCGGACCACATTACAGAGTGTGGTTGAATACAGTCAGCGGGCCGGTCAAAATCTCGTCGCGGGCCGGATGCGGCCCGTGGGCCGTATGTTGCCCAACCCTGCACTAAGATGTTATGAGTTATTTTTTATTTGGAGGGATCGAAATTTTCACAGTTCGGCATTGCCTACCTAATTAATGGTACTCCTGGACCTGAAGTATGCGTACCAAGATGACGGACACACGAACGAAGTAAGTGTCAAAGGTTCGGGTCAGGCCATAATTTTATTTCAATTTTTCTTATTTTAATTCTGTTACAAGACTAGCCAAGTGACTCTCGTAGTATTTGAACCTCCAATTATGGCCTAACGCTAACCAGGTACACATACTACGTTCCGATGTCCGCCATCTTGGTACGCATACTTCAAGACCTGGAGTACCCAATTTATTACACCCCAAATGGGGTGTGGGCATTCGATTTCAACTCGAAATACTAACCGAACTCCGCAATACCAACATTGCTAACCCTAACAATTTCATCGTTAGGCCATCTGAAAATTAACCGACAAAAACCACCGAAAATGACCATTTATCCGTCCCAGAACGACTGAAAATCAATATTTACCTTAGTTTGTCCATTCGTCTTTTCAAGCCTTCCTGCGCTTTCGCTTGTTCTCCGACTAAGATGACGTCACGGGTAGCATCATGGATTGGGATATCAGATATATAAATCCCTGTTCCCGTGAGTTCGTCGAGTTTTCGTAGATGTGGCGATCCGAAGAACAGAACGCAGTCGTCTTCTTGTATGTACATCATTTGACCACGAATTTCCATTCCCTGGTAATATAACATGATAGAATGTGAATATAAAAATTTACAGATCCTTAACTATATGTTTAACTATTAGGTAAATAGAATAATTTATTCTGAACTTCGCCATAATTTCAATTAATTAATTAATGTAACTTAAAAATTACAAAGCACAAAACAAACACACAGAACGGAAATTAAGTAAAGTTGCTAAAACTTCAATGTTAGAACAGTATTTATGAAAAAAAGGATTTCGTTCGTGGTTCGGTAATTGCGTCGATCTATGAATTCCGATCATGGAAGGATGGTTGTCTACAGTGGTGTAACCAAAACCCACATTGAACTAACAAAGTCCAAATGCGAAAATAACTGAAATATCTTTTTGAAGACACCCCCAGATACTAACGCAAAAATTTGAGATTTGATTAATTTGACGTTTTAACTAATTGTGCGTTTGCTTATCCTAACCCTGACATTGCTGAATTCGATCAATGAATAAGGATTGTAACTGGATTATTAGTAATTTTTCATTTTGAGCAGAGGCGGGAATGTATTTTTTGGCGGGATCTTTCTACAAAAGATTCTATATGTCCGTGAAATAGAATTAGTTCTGGTGAATTTTCACTTTTGGCCTACAATGGCGCTTATTGCTAATAAATAATTCAACAGATGGTAGAAAGACGATAACATCGTTGGTCGGGACCTGTGTACGTTTTTCACCCACTTAGGTTAAAGATAAATTTATAGAAATTTCGAGAGAGTAGTTTATATTTCAACGCTGACTTTCATAAAATTTTAGCAGAAATATTTAGACAGTATCAAACAGACAGAAATTATAGTAGTGCCGGTAATGATATTAGACAAGCAACATGCAATAAGAGATCATTGTATAGGCGATTCGCTCCAAACAAGGCTTTAGTAAAGCGACCATGATGCCTAGCAAGCTATTGTGTTTCTGGAAAAGACAAGAATTTTTTTTCTTAATTTTATCCTTATTATGACACTCTAGGTGGGCTTGGTATTTGAAACCGACAAATTTTAACCTGCGAAATGGTTCCACTCTACGCCCAACGTCCTGATCTCCATGAAGACTAGGGGGTGACCTAAAACAGTTTTGAATATTGTTGTGCAAACATAATAATAATTGAATAGAATATGGTTTTCATATTTATCCCATTGGGAGGGGAAAGACAATAAGTCGGTATATTCATATATAGCGAACCGCGGCCTCTTGTTTAAGAATAGTTAACTATCATTTGTCTCAGATAATCTATCGCGTACTATGGGTTCGCGGAGGAAATTTGAAGCCCTTAATTGTTGTTAATGTAACTGTAATGCAATGTATGATTAATGACATTTACTAATAAGTTTTAACTAGGTGGGGCTGAAAATTTCAGGGAAAATACTTAAACCGTTAACGGGGTAAAATTGACCGGTTAACCGCAGCGTGACGTTTGACGTAAAAAGTTTAACGTATAATTTATGCTCGTTACGTCACACTGATTTCAGAGCTATTTTTTGGTCCTTACCAATACAATTAGTGATATTCATTTGAATTTAACGCCACAGGAGATAAGTTTGCGATGAACTAATCATTTTCGAAATTGTATAGTATAAAGGTGATATGTACCGGAGTTGTCAGTCAAAATAAATCTTAACCGTTAACCGTCCAAAATAGGTTAACCGGGTAACCTACTAATAACTTACAATTAACGAAGATAGTGTAAACCATGAAATATGAATTATCCGGCCAACCATATGATGCTATCCACTGTAGAAGTATTGTTTGCTTACTGTTCATTCTGGTTTACCTAAGGTAAGTTTGGAAATGTGTCACCTCCAGTGTCATTTTGTCCCAACCTTATCACATATGATAATCAGGGTTCATTGATGTCATTATTTATTAAGCCAATGCATTAATATAGCGCACACTTCATGCATTATTCAAATAGGAGCAAATTATTATTGACGTTTTGTGATAATCAACTCATCTACATTACGAGTCATCAGTGGTGACCCTGTAATGAGCGTCGGTGTGAATACTCATTAGTATTTATACAAACAGTAATGAGTGTGACGATGGTAATAAATAAACAATAATGTACCAACGCTTACCCGCCTGTAAATTAAAGAACCCTGTTTGAAGACTTGCCTGCTTATGCCTGGTAAACCTTTAACGACCAAGTTTCGCATATTGTAACCCTGGTCCATACTACTTTCAGTGATTTTAATTTACAAGCATTCAAACTATCCTCAGATTTACCAGACTTCTATTAATTGGCATTAAGTTTACATGAAGGTTTGATAATCTTCTGACGAGATAAGATTTTGACAGAGAAGAGCGTGTAATTTAAGTCACTAAGCAAAGTGTATTATCTACCAGAAGATTCTTGTTCCGCATGAAGATGTGTAAATCATCTTATAAAATATGAAGCTAGTGTTAGGTCCCAGCCATTTTAAAATTACTCTACAATAAAGTTATCACGCGCCGAATCATTTGACTTGGAGGTAAAGGGGTACTAGAAAAATCACACCCGTGAAAATTGTAACCCAGAAAATACCTCTTTCAAAAGTTCTGACTATGGAACCATAATACACTCATATGGAATTCAATCCTAACTCATTAAGAAGATTTTATAATTTATTCTAAGTAAAATAGTTTTTGGCATGTTCAAAATAATTTTCTCTACACTGATAAATGCAGGCCTGAATGTACATATGCGCCATGTATAATTCATACAAACTTGGAATTAAAAATTAATATTTACATTTATAATTAGGTTATGTTTAGTAATCAGTTTTCTCCATAGCCATCTGTTGGATTACTTTACATAATTTTACAACACAATTCATTATTCGTAGTTATAACTTCGTTATTTTTGGACTTCTGTCTTTATTCCTTATAAAAGATAGTTTTTGTTTTTCAGTGGTCCCACCTGTTTGCATTATTAGTGTCTTTTCAAATCACCCTTGAATGACGTATCGAACTATTGACTTAATTTATTTTAATTAGAAACCACGAGGGAATATCTACAAATAATTCGGTTTTTCTGATTTTCGTTAATTTGCGGTTCAACAAGCATAGCGGCCCATGAGATTGTGAATTCAATTAGCGAACCCCTAGAGACATTGGGAACCATAAAATTATGGTAAGAAATTCAAAAATAACCCGTAAGCTATTTTATTAAATAAATATTTTTACTACGCAACGACGCAAAAATTCGTGAAAAGGCTTAATCAGAGCTATGAGGCAAATGTGCCGAGAAAAGAATAACTGATTCAAATTCCAATATTCCTCATACTCTGATCTAGTATAGATATAAAACCATATTCCCATAGCGGAAATAACTCAATGAAGTAGGATTCGTGTATAAAACATGGTCCTCGCAAATGGTTCTCTCGCAAGAGGCACCAACAGTCCAAAATTGAGCCCAAATTAGTACGGTATCCGGATTTTTGTTCTAATATAGGATAATTTTATTTCAATTTTATTTATTGCGTGTGGGAATTTCAAGAAACTGAACCAAGAGTAAACATTTCAGCGTACGAAAGTGTAGCAACGCGAAGAAAAAGCGATAAAATGTTAACGCATCGCAAACCCAAATATATTTTCATCGAGAAATGGGACTGTTGTGTCGACGGTTATCGCTCGCGTGCCCAAAGTTTATTCATTTTTCACCTTTAATATGTCATGCATACGTATTTCCACGACCTCGAGAAAGTTTCTCACGTTTGGAGTTGTTTCATTTGGTGCTTTACTTCGAGCAAACTTGTTTTAAAATGTACGTTCATGCTTGAGCGTCTACTATGAAAGTGAGGTTTCCGTAATTTTTCGCAAACTTTCGGAAATATTGTATTCTTACTATTTTGCTGTTTATTTTTGTACTAGGATTGTATTTTGTTGTTAGAATTAAGAAAAACTGTTAGTAAGTAATCAATACCTGAATACCGACCTCTCCGATTGTAGATTCGCAAGTTGCTTTTGCCTCGGTTCGTTTCAATTCAAGAATAAATTGAACATCTTGGTTATCCAGTATCCACGAAAATAGGGAAGATGGCGAAGTCGTTTTTGCAAGTAAACACGATTCGGAAGATTCAGGGGATGTGATACGAAAATAGTCTTCAAATGAAGGACCCTCAGAATGATTTTCGATATCAGTGTCTTGTTTTTGTATTTTTGTGGCCTTTATAGCTGCAATAGACCGTGGGCTCATTAATTTTAGGACCCCGACACCCGTTTGGACTAAATTCATTCGACGATTAAATATAATATGAAAAGGAAACGCGTTGCAGAATACCGATGCTCCTATTGTCGGGTACTTTCGGTGTAGACGCCGTACTTTTCGGTTTCGTTTCTTAGCTTTATCGGCGGATTTGACAGGCGAACGATTGGGTGGTGTATCTGATATAGTATTTACTCTTCGTCGTCGAAAAGATGAACTTCGTTTTGGTGTAGGAAATGAAACATTTTCTATCGACCCTTTCATGCTTAGAAAACCTTCAAACGCTAATTGACTGACGGGTGGAAAGACAGGACTATCAGGACCTCTCAAACTGTCTACGCTTTCAGTACTGACGGCATTTTGACGCATCGCCATAAAAGGACATCCGATGTTTTTATATTTTCGTTCACTTCTCGGTGTTTTTCGATGGCTAGCAGGACTCCAAGTTTTCTGAGCTGTCAGACTCCCCGGGCAGGATCCTCTTCGGTCTTGTGTCATTGCTTTTATACCAATAATATTCATTATTTCAGATTCAACTTTGTTTTTATTACTGTCTCGTTTACTCTTCCGAGTTCCTCGTGGCGACGATTCTTCACTTTCGGTACCTGATAATACATTTACAGATAACATAGCCATGTCGGATGCAATATTTTTAGAGTCTTTGCTTGATTTTTTGAGGTATGGACACTCGGATCGTTTCTCTTTCACGAAATCTTCTTTGGTGTGATTCCGTCCGATTCCATTCACATCTTTCTTCTCCCATTCTTTGCTATGCTGACGAGAATGAACTGAATGCTCTAATATTTCCATGTTATAATTACTGTAAAGAATAAAATTATAATATTAACCATGGTATACTCATTTTTTTCATTTGAAATGATGAAAATATGAGCCATATGACAAGTCCGGCAAATGAAATTCGATTTCGCCGACTAAAACATCCCCGCTTTTGGGCCGTAATGGATATTTCACCCGGCGTCTCTGCAAAAGTACATGCATGTCAAATCGCCAATCTTGGAAACATCGTTATGGTATAATATATTACAAATAATTACGTGGCCGCAATTCGAGAAACAGATCTATTCGTATGGAAACAAAATGCAATTTTTATTTGTATAGGAATGTTTATTTCTGGAACTTGCATAACTTCGAAACACTATTTCAATACCCGGCAACACAATATACTTCTTCACCAAAATATTCAACCAGACAATTTCTCTGAATAGCTTCACGATTTCTCGGGAGCAAAAACCTTAACTATAACCGACTTTTCCGATTTCTAAGAATAGCTTCGAGGTCGAAAGCGATAATAATCTAACACAGGAGTCAATGCCTCCAAAAAGAACGTAGCCGGCTCCTTTCAAAGTACACTAATCAAAATAAACATAGTAGAAACCATTTGTCTTTTGGTCGTCATATAAAAACGAACCCTTACTATAAAACATTGATCATAATCTGCGGGCCCAACTAATCAAATTTTCTCCCGATCATGTCCAGGAAACAGACATTTAATTATGATGAAATATGCGAGAAATATCCAAATGAAACTCTGGCTAAATAGTACTTGCAAAAATATGGCCTATAGTCTTTTATATAACTAACTAAAACATCGAGGGGGCCCTATGCAGCTGGCTACAGGCTTTTTAAGTTGACCCAATTACACACATTTTTATTCTAATTTCGAAACTATAAATGCTTTTATAGTTCACTTCGATTGTACAGCGATAGAATAAAAATAATTATAATCTTTTATAATATATAAATCCAGTTACACGGGTTGATTAAGAAACCGTTTTCTATTTCACTATTCAAATTTTTTAATCCCCCCATAGCTCTCCTATCGGTATGGATAAAAAAAATTCCATTAGCAAGCGAATAAATATCAATATTTTAAGAAGGTAAACTGCGCGTTTGTAATTCGGGGAATTATCAATATCTCTATCATTATGTGTTTAAATATTTTAATAATATGCCATTCCTTTTAGCCATCCTAATTCCAACTTGTCTACTTGCTTGCAATAAACGTCTTCATGAGCGGCTGAATTGTATAATTCAATTTAAATGTTATAATTTTTAGACAGAGTTAGACACGGCGTTGTGGAAAGCATAAAATTGAGATTTTCTTGAAGTGCTAGAAATATTTGATTCAAAATATTCACCATCGATATCTAAAGCAATGAAATGCTGTATTATAAGTAACTTCCACATTGTTTTTATCAACGTTTCTCTGGTGAAACGAGAAAATTACTAGTAACATAGGACTCTATCTATTCCGAAATATTTCGAACCTTGTCTATCACAATATCATTGTTAGAAACAACGCATTTAAAATATTACTAAGCATACATTAAACCTAACGCGTTCTGTGCGTACAGTTTATGTCAATATACCGACAGAGCGCAACATATAAAACAGCGGTCTTTTATCATTGAGTTCGCCTTTTATGCTTCTCGCACAGCAAATAAAGATCGATTTGACAACGGATACCCTTTCTCCCTCTCACAACCCAAGTAGACGCATTACATCAATCTTATAGTAAAGCATTGGTGGTCTTTAGGATTTATTTCCATACGCTGGTGAACATTTTTGCGGACCTAGTTGATTAATTAGGAGTCTTGCTGCACACTGACACAAATATACTTCTGTAGCATTCCGTCCGACCAATATCGGACTTCCTCTGACATATATAATTAACTATGAACTCTTTGCTCAGAGTTGGATAAGTTATTATCGGCGTGTGGACAGTACTAGCTTATGTTAGTTGAGGCAATCTGACTTTTATTATTAATGTAAAATACAAGTAATTTTTTTGTTATTTTTTTACATCTTCTAATCAATAGATCAATGCTGAATGCCATGTTTTTAATTCCGCGTGACGGGCGATACCGAAAACAATTAAACATTACTCGAAGTTAATTAACTTTTGAATGATTTTTCGAGTGCGGGGATTAATACTAGAGACAAAAATACCAAACATTAATTTTAATCATGAACGTCGCAGCATTTATAGATTTGCCAATGTTGCGTGAAATTGTTATCACGGTACTAATATGAAATCAAGGAGTTTGGGTTTGTTGCTATAAAGTAGAATTACTACTGACTGGCAGAATCATCGACTCCTTATTATTTGACACATCAGTGGACATAACGATCGTTTTGCATTTTATGCTGGCACTCTTCTTCTTCTTGTTGTTCTTGTTCTTTGACACGTTTTTAAAACGTCGCTCTCCTCTTTGATTTCTAGACCAATTGTTCTAAAATTTTCAGTTGTTAAAAATAAAATTTTTCTTCAGAAGGCTATTACTTTTATTTATTTTAAATGTGTTCATACATTTGAGCATAGCTCCCTTGTTACTACAAGCATGCTATTATTTTAAAATAGTCACGCGCTTTCAACTAGAAGTAAAGAAGACTTTTATCTCAGTCAAGCTCCACTCACTCACTCGGAAGTAAAGAAGACTAATCTGGGAGCAAAGCTGCACTCACTCACTCAGAAGTGAAGAACACTCATCTCTGAGTAAAGTTACGGGTGATCAACGGATAAACCATGTACATTAATCTTCCGATCTGTGGAATTCACGTCCTTCTTGCTTTGTCCTAAATAGTTTTGGATTGATTTGATTCAAGTCTCGTTAATCGGTATTTATTGACATCTCTGTTGCTAGAATAAAGCTATAAATATTACTTAGCGAATCAGTAGACGCTAACAACTTTTTTTTGTCATAATCTCATTTCTCGTTCCTTTTGTCTTTTAATTTTACTAGAAGTATTCGTGAAAATGCAATCCGGAATTATCACTCTCGATGCTACTAATGATGAAGTATGAAGTATTTATCCTGTTTCGCAAAATTAGCGTATCAGATATACCTGAGATTCGATCGCATTTTTTGTGCAATAAAAATCTTGCCAAGTTGTTCTCGATTAATTAAGGCTTAGTCCAGCATATTGGGAAGAATCGGATTATTCCTTTACCTCTGTTAATTATTTATCCCCCAATCGCGTCATTTTGAGTGGGATACGAGAAAGAGAACAAATAGCCCTTACACGTACTTACAACAAACTCTATTGGGTGGGGGACCATGTCCTTGGGACCCACTTGTATAATGACCGTGTTTTTTATTGCAAAATACATCAACACTAATGCAATTTGAAAGGCCACCATTTCTTCCAACAGTTTTACAAATATCTCCAAATTTTATCTCACACTGTGGATCTTTTGTACAAAGCTCCCGCCCAAAAAAACACTCCTGTCACGCTAAAAATAGGAAAATCAGTAAATATCCAGTCAGGGTTAGGAAGACAAATTGCGCTAGAAATTTAGATTTTGTAATCATTCTTAACCCTTAACTCAAATTCTGGTAAAGCGATATACACATCTCTCTTCTCAAATTATGTTGTCTCTGCTCCACCTGAACTCTGCTACTCTGCTAGCCTTTCAAATGATTCATGCCTAAAATAACTCCTGATTAGTAAAGGCCTATATGACTCAAGCTTGTTTTGATTTAAGTCACTATTTCCGCAGTTAAACCAAACACTAACTCGTATCACATTTTTTAGAAAGCCTCTGTTGATCTTCTGTCATTATGTATCAGAGAACATCTTTCGGTCTGGATTTCAAAGTTGTGTCTGTTTCAGTTCTGATTTTATGTAGTGCCTCTATGTCCATTTTTGGTTTGACTGTACTGATCTGAAATTACAAGAATGCGATTTTCTTAAACCCTTGAAATGTGACTTAAGGTAATTTAGTTCCACTGCGGGGTTATAATCTACCAGTGTTTGTATATTTTATAACTATACAATATGAGTAGCAATGAAACATAAGATTTGTTTCCGTTCTTTTTGTTGAATCAAACCTCTTATAGCACTATATCATATCTTTATCTAAACCTTACTGGCTACCACAAACAAAGGTTGCGGTGTTACATGGAATTTACATAGATGCGCTTTTTAGTACCTTTGTGTACACTGATAGAAATATTGCAAATTTAACTGTGTTTTAGAAGTAATTGGATTAAAATTATGGATGGAGTTCTACAGAATATCAATATCAAAACGCCTATTTTAGAAGATATAAAATGTTTGCGATTATTCTATACGTCATGCGTGAATTGGTTTATGAAAATATAGGCGCGACCACGAGTTCTACTGTGTCTAAAATGTCTTGGAAATCGCTGAAACTGCACGAAACAATTCGGAAAGTTCCCATAAAAGCGACGTGAAATTAACATGACGTAACCAAAAAATGGCCAGATTTGAGAATTTTTTTATTCTCGAAAGTGAGTTAAACACAATCTAACCGTGAACTCCGCTCATATGTTCGAGTCCGGTTTTCAATCTTCATCATAGACATACATTTTCTCCTAAAGCAGTAGAGTTAATAACAGAATATTTTTCTTTCCTATTCCCTAAAGTACTAAAATTTTCTCTCTTTAAATCAAATCAGTTTATCTAATTCGTCTGGAAGTTTAATGAATAATAAATTGTTACTCAGCGAGGTTCAAGTGTATAGGTATGATCAATGATTACAGTATAGTATATAAAGCTAGCAAGAATTACCGTAACCTTGCGTGTTAAACAAGAAAAGTCAAATGCCTTACAAGAAAGATTATATTCCGTTTTGAATCCAGTAGTACTTTGCACATAACATTTGTTCCAAGTGAACAAAATCTTGATATAAATTCAGGTAATGTCGATAAAGCTGACTTCGGTGATAGTTGGACTATGCTTGTATGGAGTATGGCTTGAGGAGTGGGACGTCACAGAAATACATTCTCGTCAGTGTGCGCAAGACTCTTGAATCATGTGATATGATCGTCCTATTCAATACCATTGCACTATAGTACGCATAGAAGCGTAAACGCAAGAGAGAAGGATGGGTAGTTAGTGCGCTCGCTTCACTAACTGGTAATAAAGTTGACTGATATGATTTCAGCAAGCTATAAACATAAGCGATTCAATTTTAATACAATACACCTCAATAAATTTGGCGCGAAAATCTGGTTTCAAAATGTCACTGTACGGTTAGTGGGGAGTGCAAATTCGTGATTGCTTCCATCAATATAATCTAAATAAATTGTTACTTAAAGCGGATACGTGGGAGTTATGTTGTCAGTGAGCAAAATAACATAACCTTTGTTTATAGATTTGAGTAATTCGTTACATAATTACGTCACCGGTCAAATAACCGTAAGTAGACCCACAGGCATGTAACGTCTTCAGTGCAACATGTCAGTGTGGGCGGATGCAATTTTCACATGTGGGCTAAACGCGATTTCACAAAATTAGTTACGGCTGGCTCAGTTGCTTCACAATATCCATAGTTAATTTTCAGAGCGATAACGTCATTAGTATTTTGCTCGCCACGATTGACTCAGCGAGCCTACATTGGCTACTCAACTGGCGGTCCGAATCCGGACCTTTCGGGTATTCGATTCGGACCGCGCCTAATTCTTTATTTTGGAACATTAGCCCCATTTTTGAAGTTTCCTTTGATAAAAATCACTTTTAATAGTTTTAAATATATATGAAAAGAACTATAACGCTATAATGAAAATCTTGATCAACTAATAATCATCAGTCGGCCGAGGAAGTGCGCGTTTACGCATGCCCAAATATAATTTCTGCAATGAACGGAACCAAATATTTTTGAAGTTTTGTATCCGGATCCTCGGTAAAATAGTTGAGTAGCCCTGGGCTATACTAATCTCCATAACTATACAAAAATTCCACCAGCCTGCTCTGACAACCTTTATGCAATGTTTGTTCGTACCTACTGAATACTGTACAGATCATATGAAGATGTAGTCGTAGTGACGTCAGGTCAGGTTTGGTAATTGGTCAGGTCAGGATTAATTTAAAATTCGTAATTTTACCAAAAAGTATTCAACGTACACGTATTTCAATACAACAATAGTCGTAAAAATTGCCAGCCAACTATCAATGGTGCGCTATTTTACGTAGATACGTCATTGCCTACACTCTTTCCATACAACAATTCTACTAGCCTGCTATGACATAGGTAAACATATAGCAAATGCACCGTTCAATCTCCATCATAATAAAAATTTTACTTGATCTGACCTGGCATTCCAAACATATGCTTACATTACTAGTTTATATTGGCGGCTTTGATCTCATGCATGCGACGTAAGCATAGCAGGAAGTTGTTCAATATGTTCTATTGTTTCACAAACTTCTTTCTACTCGAGACATTTAAGATATCAGAGCAATTTCATCCGGATTTTCCAAGATCATGCTCTGATACGAACGGTAGAAATTTGTCTGGAAGAAACAGAGTCAAAGTTCGATTCTGTAGTATGTGGGATAAATGAATAAATATTGAAAGACGCCTTCAAGTTAATGTAGGCAAGTTCAGGGAGTGGAAGGAGGCGATATCCTGGGCCTCGTAGTGTAAATACTCAATGCGACTCGGAGCTTCCAAGATAGAGTTTAATTTGTTTATTTATTTTCTACAAATCATTTTATTTTTGATAGATTTGAGTCGAAAATTAAAGGCGGGTCTTAAATGTGTGAAAAACTCACATTTCCCAACTCACACCTAATCCACATTAGGGTTCATGTAACTTGGCTCATAGAAATCACTTCATATTTAGAATTTTTTGTTCATTAAGTTCTTTGGGATCCCCCAACGCTTGTCTGTAGCATTTTTGGAGTACAATTGGTAGCGTCATCTTTAATTAGTCATTCAATGCTATTTTTGAAAGTTGAATACATAGGGATTTGACAATCGAACGCTGATTACTTGGGCACGCAAAGGTTGAATTAGCAGGTCTGATAGACGATACTACGTCTTACAATGCACGGGGCAAAGTTAAGAATAGGGATAAATATATGATCCCAATTGTTATTTGGAATCCCCTCTCCATATTTAATTAACAACAAGCACACGATGCCAAGTTTGACATATTTTTAATTGACATATTTGACGCGGATTACGTCAGCGTTGTCCCTTGTGACTAACCTTGTTGAAATGTTGAAAATAAACTTCCGTCTTGGAATATTGATTCTTTACTTTAAAAAAAGTTACAACTTTGCTTGAGACTGATTGGTCGTTGACCAATCTGCTGGAATACTTTTATACTTAAATTTTTGCCCATTTTGTTCGAATGCTTTCTTCCCCTCATGTCGATCAAGGCACCAGTTTGAAACATCGACTCCCTTGAAAATATTACACTTGAGTGGCTTAACGGGAATATTTGATCTGACACTACGTACATTGATATCGTGTTTTCTCATGGCTGCGAATCCATTTCATACGTACTATTGGCCAAAACCAAACTAGCCAACACAGAAGAAAATGGTATCATAATACTAAAGACAATTGTAAGCGTGCCGATCAATTATTTTGACTTTAACAAGCACTTCCTTGACGTATATCGAATACTGTCTTCAAAATGTAATGACAGTTCACGGGACAATCATCCGCTAACATTCAGGACCGATATTTTTCGGGTTCGACATAATCTGACTTGCAAAATAACAATAATTTTTCGGATATCCTTTCTGAAGCAATAGTAGCCATTTTACACCATCGCACCATCAAAATGATACTCCCGTAGTGTATGTACCAGATTAGGGTTAGGCCATAAGTTTATTCCGATTTTCCTTATTTTAGTTCTATTACGAGTTCGGAGACTGTCTGTGTAAGCAAAGTGAATATACCCCCTGCCCATAGGTTTCAGTCCCTTTACACAACTTGATGTAAAATAAGCGAAAAAAAATTAGTTACCTTCATATTGGGACACACTTATGGAGCGCCAAAAAATGACTATCAAAAATTTTTACGATAGATTGATTTCATTAATCCAAATTCTTAATTATATATATCAAAACAATCTTTTCATATAAAAAATAGAAAATTCCAATATTGTAGCATAGAAAACTCATTAAAATGCATTACATTCATGCCTCATTACATTTTGATGGAAGAATTCGATATACGTCAAGGAAGTATTTGTAAAAGTCAAAATAATTGATCGACACGCTAACAATTGACTCTAATATTATGATACCAGTTTCTTCTGTGTTGGTTAGTTTTGTTTGAGACAATAGTGCGTATGAAATGGATTCGCAGTCATGAGAATACACGATATCGCTGTACGTAGTGTCAGATCAAAGATTTCCGTTCAAAAAATACGTCGCATAAGTTTGGCATAATATTTTAAAAAAAGTCAAAGTTTCAACTTTTTGGAATTCACACTCCCAAAAGTCGAAGTCGACATTTTTACCTGAAACCCGTCCAGACTTTCAAATTTTTGAGTTATCAGAAAAAACTACGAAATCTCTGGGTACTGACCTATGGAGCAAGAGTCATTTTTCCGCAGCAGGAGTCGGAAGCAGGAATTGAAATCGAGAATTAACTTGCAGTTAACGTCTGAACTCGTTCTTGTTCCCGAATCTGCAGCCCTTTAATCGAGCATATTATAATTCATGCATCAGTTTAGTGCAGTGGTTCTTAAACTTTTTAAGCCGCGTCCCCCTTTGAAAAATCTTACAAACTTCGCGCCCCCCCCCCTTTTTGCTTTGAAAAAAGTCAAATGCCTATGTGATGGGCAGGTTACTTTGTTTAATGATGGCGCTGTAAGCGAGTTGGTCTCATAGCGTAATTGCTAAAATTTGTAAAGGCATAAAACGCATCGGAGTACAACTTTGCCATTCACTACCGTATGTATAAAGCCATACTTGAGATCATCATACATTCTCCCTTTTCCGGTCATTATGCGATACTCTGTAAATACAAACTGAATTTTACCTATCATTAAACGCAATAAACTTATCTTATTTGCGCTTTAATGTATTTTCTGCCCAAACGTTTACATAACACACGTAAAATCTTAATTAATTGTTTACTTCATCAATATTGAGCTATGCAAAATCGATTAACTGTGTGTTGAAAATACACAACTATTACAGATTTCTTGGCTTGCACAACCCCTTCAAACTTCACAACCAATACCTTCTGGCATACTTACAACGACGAGGTTGAAAATACAGTTTACAAAATGGAGAAGTGCGAATGAATTTATGTACGTTTTTAGCATAAAGAAAACCAGTCCTATTTCTAACAGTTATTATGCATATAGACGTTTTCCCGACTAGCCTGGACCTATGGAAAATTCATTTTATACCCCTATACCATTGCAAAATTTTAGACGCTTCATTTGGCAGTGTTTTGAAGAACTAAAGGACATTGGTAATTTTACAGCAAATACAAAGCAAAATTCTTTACTGGGGAAGACAAAATTTCCCCCCGATTGGGAAACGTGGTATTGCTTGTTATTTTATCGAACATCCAATATTCAGCCTGTGCTGTTTGCTACATGTCAAACACACATTCTAACGCAGTTAATATTGACGACTAATCCAGGATTAGTGCTTTGCTATATATTTGACACCAGTTAGAGGTGGATATCAATAAGCAAAAATGTCTTCCTTGTCGTAGATTTACAGAAGATTGGATAAAGACCCAGAAAGCACATACGCCCATATCACACCCCCAGAACTCGTCTATAATTTTATGCAATCTTATTAACCCATCTTTATGCAATTCATATTACTTGGCAGTAAATGTGTGAAAAGGGAAATCAACTTACAGTCAAAGTACACACAATGGCATTGATTTCAATTCATAAGGCCTTATCGATATGATAACTCTATGTCTGTGGTTTCGCAACAATTTTGATACATTCTTTCCTTCTTTTATTTTATTTATCTTTATTTCTCCTTCACTATAAATGAAAACGCTGTTTCCGGAATTCGTTCAATCTTCGGAGTGCCCTTTTACTATTTTAAATATCTTTATTCCTCTCTCACTGTGCATAAAAACTTTATATGATCAATCTTCAAAGGACTCTTAGCTAGTGTTACGTTATTTAATCATAGAGTTCCTTTGCGATATATTCCTCCCCTTGCCTATTTTGAAAATTGTTATTTCCTTCTCACTGCTCACTGTTAGTTTTCGTTATTTCTTTCATCTTCAAAAGACCCTCAGCTAGTGTTTCAATATTTTATCCTGTAGTTCCTTAAATGCTATGAATATTAATAGGCGACATCCCACACATATTCAATATATTTCACGGTTATTGATCGGCATGTGATAATAACAAAAGCAGGAACAAAAGTTTTACAAATGTACAAAAGCAAAGATAGGGGGAAAGAAGGAGTCATACCTTTTTCAATGTTACCCGAAAATAAGACAATTTGTTTCGAAAAATAACACTAGGTCTTATTTTTGGGGGATGTCTTTTATGGATATCGGTTTTCATATTTAGTACATTTGAACACCTCGTAATTCTCTACTTTGTAATTTTGTTTCTGATAAATGAAAATAAAAGAGCACTCTCGTAGTTTGTGAACCAAGATGGCGGACACGGAACGTATTATGTGTACCAGGTTAGGGTTAGGCCATAATTTTAGGTACAAATCCTACAGAAGTCACTTGGCTAGTACCCAAACTCGCAATAGAACTAAAATAAGGAAAATTGGAATAAAATTATGGTTTAACCTGGTACACTTACTAGGTTCCGGTGTACGCCATCTTGGTTCACATACTACAGGAGTGCTCTTTTTATTTTCATTTATCAAAAACAAAATTACAAATTAAAGAATTACGAGGTTTTTGAATATACAAAATATGAAAACCGATATCTATTTACTTATATATAGTTATAAATAACACGTTTTTATTTAAAAGAACTGCTGACCATAGATTATTAATCTATGTAGGTAGTAGGAAAGCCTTCTTACTACCGACTAGATAAAAATAAATTCGCTGTCGACTAGGTCTTATTTTAAGGAGCGGCTTATATTGAAATCATTTTTAAAATTCAGGCTAGGTCTCATTTTCGATTTTCGGGAAAAACGGTATGTACTGACTTCAAATCAACTCGAACAAATAATAGAAACGAAATTGGATATTGTTTTGAATACAACTGATATTCGAAATTTTTACACATATGTTGTGTCCAAAATATACCAAGCTACGTACTTATGCATACAGATATGTTTTGAAGATGACATGTATTATTGTCTTGGGTTATTATGATCAACTCTGGGTAAATGTTAAAGTATACATTTGAATTGAGATTCGTACAAGCGAGATGCGATATTTTTGAGACAGGCTGCATTCAACATGCTTGTGTCATTCCTCTTTAGCACATGAGAATTGTTTTTTTTATACCATCATAATGAGGTCAAAAATAATAAACAAAATAGTAAAAATATACGAAGACAGATTTCCACTAATACTAATAGAAAGTTAATTTCAACAAAAGTCTCTGCTAAAAGAAATAATCTGAGTATTTCATGGATTATATTGTTAGTTTTACGCAAAGGTTTCTTGCCCTTAGCTGTGTAAAGCATCATTGGACGATAAAATTTGAATCTATTCTAACTCGGGCTCCCCTTTAAATCAAAAGGCATTAACGCGGTCAATTTTAGTAGGATTTGCCGATTCGTAAATGAGTAGAGTTTTTCGTATTTGACCGTATTGGAACGGAATTGTACGGGGATATTTATAGGTACGTATCCGTCAAAATAGGAATCGAGCGTCAAAAGCATTTCATACTTCTTAAAAGTCGAAATTTTCATCAGAAAAACCATAGGTTGTGTAATAGGTGTTTATTTTTTGAACCCGGATTCGGATTTTCGGTCGGTCCGGAATAAACGTTATATCCGCCTGTATTCTGAACGGAACCTTAACGGCTTCCTGGGGCCTGTACTATGTATTTAATTGGGCATACGACGGAATGTGGACGGGAATAAAAAACTTACAGACAGTGTATATATTGCAAACAGTCTCTTTTATCAAGTTTCACTGAGGCAAGTACAAGACCGCTAGATGGGGGCAAAGGCACAAATGATAGATGAGTCAACATTGCGCTTTGTGGTGATCGCCTCAACGTAGGTTGAGACTAGTTGGAGAAGCGTAAAGTTGCTTCAAATGTTTCAGTCGCTCGACAATATTATCCAAATTGATTCGATCTTCTGGCTTGAGTTCCCAGCATTTGTACATCAGTTCTTCTATCTAATAGAATGAATTGATATGTTCAGATTGGATTTAAAAACAAGTACTAGGTGCTCAAATAAATTAATACGGAATTAAAACGATTGTGCTGAATACCATATGAAGTAAAACAGAAAAATTTGGGAAAAATATCGGGCTTTAGGGACTCAAAAGAAAATTGATAAAAATGGTATCTCTCATTTTAGAAAATGGATGTATGTCACTACGTAAGATGTATTCATAAAATAACACGTTTCACATAAATCTAATACATAACCTTTTAAACGCCAAAAATAAGACGCCAGCTGTGCTTAACGTTACTGTGGTCGTCAAACTAAAGTATAAATCAAGAACGGGTTCGCTAATTATCAGGACACTCCAGGTATGGGTTCGCGCGCATCCGATCACTGGTCCTGACGGCTTTTATGTTTGAATAAATCCAAAATGATTGTTCCATAAATGACGGAGAAAAGCGATTTTCAAAACAATAATACAGCAAACGCTCTATTGGCCTACTTCGAGTTCAATTAACCGTAACTATAACGGATAGGATAGGATTTACATATTAATCCCGGGGGAGAAAAGCCTGATAAGACGGTGTAGGGATATGACGAAGCACGGCCCCTCGCCCGTTACAAGCCCAGGTCAGGTATGGGATAATTTGTTTTTGAAAGCATGGATTTGATGGTGGCGGAAGTCGTAACTGACCAGCGGTTATGTGAACCCCCTAGAAAGAGTTTTCTTTACCAATCTGCTAGGGTGGGACCAGTAGTGGTATTCGGCGGATTCGCGCGAATCCGTATTAAAAATGTTGTACTTACATTCGGTTTTAGACATAGACGACCGCAGAATAAGGGACTGCGCCGCAGTTGACGATTATCGTTATACTTGGCTTCCAAAAGTTATGTATTAAATTTATGTAACGCGTTTCAGGTTAATGCAGCTTACGTAATGACATCCAGTTTCTGATATGAGTAAACCCGTTATAATAGAAACCGTTGTTGAAATTTAGAATTTTACCACTGGGTGGAACCTACCTCTCTGGGGGGCCGTGGAGACATTTTACACATTTTCTTGCCGCTCTTCAATTCTTCCACCCACATATATAGGTCACGAGGACAAATCATTTGCGCCCTGGGACACCAAAGTTGCCATATGGTGAGACCGTAGCTCCAAATGTCGGCGTTGTAAGTGTAGTTTTCTAGTTTAGGTATTGGTGGTTGATCTGGGTCCAGGCATTCTGGTGCATACCTATGGATGGAAGATTTAGTATTAGTTCTCGCCGTTCTGGGTCGAGTCATTAACTTGACCTTAGTTTGACTCGAGTCAGCATTTATCAAAGACTCGAATCTTCTTAATGAAATGACTTGTCAATAGGGATGGGCATATTTGATTATTTCAGAATCAAATCTTGACATTTTTTTTCGAACCGAATCTTGATTACTTGGAAGATATGCAGTTGTATTGACTGATTTATTGTAATGGATCCTCCAGGCACATAAATTAGTAAAAACGCATATTTTTTTTAACCCAGACACAGACAGCTGAGTGTTCACGCGCAGTAAGTAACATGTTTTATCAATAACTCACTCGGAGTAAAGAAGTCATATGTTAGAATTGCATTTTAAAGATTTGACATAAAAAATGAGGTATTCACCTCGATCCGCGGGCAAACGAAAAAAAAAAGATTGCGGCAATTTGAAATTCTCGTTTGAACCGATTCGAATACTTTACTATTCGATTCGAAATGCCCAGCCATACTCGTCAGTCGTCATCAATTAAACGCCAGAACTTAGAAGAAGTAGAAATTAATTAAGTTTTTGACTCGACTGCATTTGTTAGACGGAAGATGGCGTTATCATTCCTGACCTGATACACAGGATTAGGAAAATTCGATTCTGTGAATTGAAACTTGTTAAATCCAAAGCTTTCCTGAAAAAAATCTGTTATCACGTGAAAAATTCATGGATGTACATGAAAAATGCATCTTAACTAAAGCAAGAGGATTGCTCGACTCCTCGCCAGAGAAGGGTGGTTCACGTAACCACAGGTCGGTTACGGTTCCTCCACCATCAAGTCATGCATCTTGAACAAATGAATGGCTAACTAGTCTTTTATCCGACACGGATTGGTAATCAAACGAGAGGCCGTGGTACATATTATCGGCTTTCCTCTCCCCGTGATAAATATAATAATCCCATCTTTTTTACTTGATTTCGGCAAATAATAAGAATCATGAACAATTACCATAATATTGGAAATGCATCAAAATAGCTTTGATCATTGTGAGACAAGTAATCTATGTTAGTCTCCTTGAAGTGTCCGGACAAACCGAAATCTGATATTTTTGCGATATAGCTTTCATCTTCTCGTGTTCCAACAAGAACGTTGCGTGGAGCAAGGTCTCGATGCAGAACTCCTTTAATGTGCAATGCCCTTAAGCCCTGAATGTTGAATTCGTCAAGTTTAGCTTCTGATAAAAAATAACTTTAAAAATACAGCTTGTAGGTGTGAAACTAAAATACCTCTGCGATGTCCATGCAAAATCCAATCAGAAGACATTTATTATTCCATTGACCTTCCCTGTCTAGGAATTTCTTAATGTCACCACCGGGGAGATATTCTAAAACGATTTGATGGCGTCTTGTACCTGCAAATTACAGACATTTTTGTTATTTGGCTCAAACTTATAAAATATAGACGAATAACAAGTTGATAAAACGACTAGTAATGTGATTCAAACATTTAATAACGGGCTCTATTTCGTGTGGAACACACAACAACAATGTTTCCTTATTCAACAAAACCATGCCGTCCTCCACAACAGTACAAGTGCGCAATATATGACTACATAATAAAACAACATGACGCGCTGTATATGAATCTGATATAAAAACTTTTGAAGCACTAAATATAAAATTAGTCGTCAGGTACGGTGTATTTTACTCTTTTGTTATGATTGCCAAACGTTCGAAATAAATATAAGACCAGGTTCCATAATTATTACGAAATTCCAAGAACGGTTTCGCGCGAACCACTGAAATTCGACCCTTTCTTTCATCTGCGATTGCCCGTAACAAGACTTACCCACATTCAGTGGTGGGATTCAGCCGGTTCGCACCGGTTCTATTGAACCGTCTTACGAAATTTTATGAGATCAGCGAACCGGTTGGCATTACTGGTTACTGTCAATGTTCTGTTTGTAACAGAACCGGCTGAAATATATAACTTTTGTGAAGGAACCGGCTGACAAAAAATTTGAATCCCACCACTGGACACATCAGCTGTTATTTGTTGAAGCCAAATAATCTCCGCGCGATCACTTTTGTCATTAATCTTGAGGGTACTTTTCTACTAATTTTATCGGCTTGACTAACTATTCGGAGAACATTTACAATCATCTCCGACTCCCGAAACTGATAAAAACGTTTGGGAAATTCAATGTTTATTCAGTTTCTGAGCAAACTTTTGACTTTTTTGATTCCCGTCAAACGTGGGAAATTTCGAGTCAGACGAATCCCGACTTAAGAGAGAATGATAACACTACTTCAACTCCGGTAAAAAGATGCCAATCTCCGACTCCACATCCACAGCTTAAACTAACTAATGAAAACCAATGACTGCAATTCAGCACAGCCTAAATCAGCAGCTCAAATTTTTAGCCAAAAAAAATATATGAAATCAAGTTATCATGAACAATTTATACAGCTTACTTGTTGTGAATCCTTTTACTTTGACAATGTTTTCATGTTTAAGATCTGCCATTGTTTGTAATTCTCTGTGAAAGTTTTTAAGTTGTTCTCGCGTGAGATCTCCTTTGATACTTTTAATTGCAAAAAATTTGTCTGTGTTTTTGTATCTGTATTGTTCAACCATGCCGTAATGCCCCTGCAAACGAAATGACTATGCTTTAATTTATAGACACAAAAGACTAAACTGAAACGAACATTTTAAACATCCAACCCTTTACTTTAAAAACATTCTCCTTATTTTTTACTACCAAAAAAATTAGTACTCACGAAGTATGTGAACATAGATGGCGGACACCGGAACATAGTTTTGTACCAGGTTAGGGTTGGGCCATAATTTCATATACAAATACTACGGAAGTCACTTCGCTAGTCCCCGAACCCGTAATAGAACTGAAATAAGGAAAATTATAATAAAATTATGGCCTAACCCTAACCTGGTACATATACTACGTTCCGGTGTCCGCCATCTTTGTTCTCATATTTCGGGAATACCAATAATTTTACGCTAATTTCGAGAGTGATTTAGTGTTATGGTGCTCATAAACTGGTTTACATGTTTGAAACAAATACAAAAATAGAAGATTAGCTTCCAAGCCACTTTTCCGTGTTTAAACACTGATAATTTTCAATCGATTGGGTAACTGTTTTCTCCTTTTTTCAAATAACAAGAACTACGATTTAGTATAACGATCATTATGCACACTCAGGAGAGTCTGTCACAACAAAACAGAATCGGAAGAAGTGTTAAAATAATTTTACCGATCCTAAATTCTTCACAAAATGCAAATCACTTGGATTATAGCGTTTCAATCGTTGTAGTATTTGTCCTGGAGAGATTGTACGACCTAAAAAAAATAGATAACATTTCAAAAATTTCAATAGGGTATAATATGCTGCTCAACTTAGTACCTATAAATTAGTTGATATTTTTCGGTATAGAGTGTTAAAAAACAGAGCCCAGATTATTTGGAACATTTTCTAGAGAGAACATAAATAAATTGATTGGTGCTCCCGTAGTATGTGTACCAAGATGGCATATATGGCAACATACTGTGTTCAGGTTGTGCGCTATGTTGGTGCACATACTACGGGAGCACCAAATTTTTGGTTACGATTATACACTAACACAAACATAAGTTGTTGTTGTAGAAGTACTTAGACAATTTTAGACTTCTGAAGTCGAAGATAAAATAACAGTTTTGTTATTCCAAAAGCGGATGGATGGAAACCAGAGTCCATATTTGCCTGGAAGATATCGAGCATCGTCCCAAAGCTACAGGTGCCGAAACTGAGACTATAACCCTGGGTGTATGATCTGATGAAGCTTACGTTTTGATTGATCATTTCTGTGCGACCGAAACCTTAGCATTCTTAGTCAACCGGTCGTTTTAGATGTATGAACTTGATAGTGGAGGAAGTCGTACCCGAACCACCCTACGGAGGTAAAGAGCTCAGCAATCGTCTCGTACATAATTATCACTTTTGGTATTCAAACTTGTGGGCCCGAGCTGAATAATCAGATGTGCGACAGCGAGCGTGTTCCTTATACTTATCAAAACGTTCCAACCGCTGCGTCAAATCGTACAGACGTACACGATTCCGTCGTGACATCAGGCTCACCATTATACCAAATACAAATTCTTTACATACTGGTTGGAGTTAGGAAAAACTTATTCCCTCCCACTTCGTGATGCATCAATTCAGACAATGACTGTAGTATCGTGTGGAATTTTGGTCGTTGTTCAGGATCTTTGCTCCAGCATTGCCGCAAGATGGCACTAAAGCGCTCTGTAGACCGTTTACCGCTTGCCCTGGAACAATCGAGCCAGTCTGGTATAACTTGGATTTCTGTTTGGTGTTGTGCCATCTGTAACAATTATAGGAAGATAGTGAGGTTTTTTGAACAAATTTTGCTAAGATACCAAATCCGAAATATCAAGCCGTATAAGATATGGTATATATTATGATTTAGATTCTGGAATAGATACTCCCGAAGTATGTGAACCAAGATTGCGGACACCGGAACGTAGTGTGTGTAACAGGTCAGGGTTAGGACATAATTTTATTTCAATTTTTCTTTTTTACGTTCTATTACGAGTTCGGAGACTAGCCAAGTGTCTCCTACAGTATTTGTGCCTGAAATTATGGCCCAACCCTAACCTGGTACACATACTGCGTTCCGGTGACCGCCATCTTGGTTCACATACTTCAGGATTATCCTGAAAAGTATTCGATAGCAAGAAGTACAAGAATGTAAGGTAATTATTTATTGACTCTGACTCCCAGCTCCGGGGATTTTAAAATTTCGACTCCGGCCCGGAAAGTTAAATGCGCTTTTCCATTAGCAGTAGCATGAGTAAAGATGACTATTGTAAGGGATTCAAGAGCCTTTTTTTAAACTTTCACACCAATATAGACAAGACCACGCATCTGACCATGGCAAACTGATAGGCTGGTAAACGAACGAGAAGCCGTGGTGCGTCTTATCTGTTTTCTTCTCCCCCGGGATTGACTTGATATCTTGTGGTTATATTTATGTAACCATTCTTTCCCTTACCTTCTACCAGGTGAAAAATGATACCTTTTTATCAAATTTAACGTTTTGTCTCATTCTGATCATGCCTCTAATAGTAAAATATGGAAAATTCAATTTGAGGGAATTTCTTGGCTTGGAATTTATCTGAAGACAAACTAAAATTTTTTTGAATTATTAAATTAGGCAAAATAGGTCATAAATTATAAGCGAACAGTCAGGAAATGTCGAATTGTCTTTTTTTCGGGTCTGGGCTATCGACATGCATCACTTCTTCCCTAGTATACATACCAATTCTTCACTCGTCTCATATGCTGGTGCAATCTTTCTTTTACCGAATGATCTTCCCTTTTGAGCCAAATGTAAAATTTCACAAATTGTGGTAGCGAAACTCCAGACATCTCCACCATTTGTCGGCTCCTTCTGACGAGGTTCAGAGTTATCATTTGTACAATATTCAGGGGCGACCCACGGTGACTCTAATGTTGCGAATTCTTGTAATATTTGATTCTCTGGGCTCCGTTCCTTATAATAGTAAAGTAAAGATATCAGTTTGGATTTGATACTAGAAGTCCTTGCAAATACCTGCAGCTAAGCATAACGACAAATGATCACTTTCAGCTAATTTCTAGAACAGTCGTGTGTGCCTGACATATCATTCGATGCTAATCATGATTACGAGATCAATATTTATATTTACTGAATTGGGTTTGCCAACTTCTGCGAAAGCGGGACCACCACAAGTAGCCCAATATTTAACGTTGATGACGTCATCACACAAAAAAGAACGAATCCCACACAGGCCACATACATTGTGAAATACATAAAAGTAACAGTCTTCTAACAAAAAATACAATCTTCAGGCACTGAAAATTTCAAAGCAATTTGTCCATTAGGTAATGAGAAAATATATATAAGAAATATTGACATGATGATCAACGACAACAAAACGGTATGGCGATCGGAGACCGCAGACTTATCAATCGTTCGCAGCAGTTCAAAAGTCAGGGGATCCCGCAAAACAGAAGTTGCGGTTTCGATTTCTTCGCTCGGACTCAATAGCGACACCGCAAGTCCCATTACCAATTAATTTTTAACTCGCTAATTATACGACATAATTCATCCAAAATCGATAGGCTTCTGGTGCGAGATGATGAATGCACATGCAAAATTTGTAGCAGATTCAACCTCGCTTTCGCGAGATATCGCGTAACATACGAAAGTGTCTAACAGACAAACAGACAAATACCTATCAACATACCGATCGAGATCGATAAGTAATAACAAAACGATCCATAGGTCCGCTCCGTGTCAAAAAAAAACATGAACAACAATGTAAGGAAACGATCATCCAAAATGCCGTATTACGATAATCTGTCCAATTTGAGAAAACAACATAATCGGGCTTACCTCTCTTGGCAATGAGACTGTGCTGGATGTAATACCAGAATAATTTAACTTGATCAACGGGTTTGCAGGTGGACAACGAAACAAAATAATTTTAGATGCGTTCAACGTTCCATATGCAAGATTCTTTGATTCCTGTGACAAGGAGACGAGTCCATAAAGTCCTTTTACAATTTTAATTTTATTATAATATCATTTCAAGACTTCATGGACACCCTATATTAGTTTGAGAAACCAGTGTGTGGGTCTTAAATGGACAAAAAGCCGTTCCAAATATTCTCATTTTGCCATATGTAGTTTTTTAAACTAATAGCCTAAGCCCTAAGTGATAGATAAAAGTAATTTAAAAAAAGCAAGTGCCTCACTAATAATTCTATGAATAATGTAGTGATTACTTACGTAGTAGCGAAGCGCATGAGCTAATTGGTAGAATATCTGTATAAGATGATATCCTATTACTCCTCCGTCATTCACCTGAAATAAGAGGGAAAATGACGTCAGCACGCACCACTCAATTTCAAATAGAAAATGACGTCAGCACGCACCACTCAATTTCAAATAGACTGAAATATTCTCATTACCCACCAAATTTAGCGCAATGTAGGTGAAATGTTGAACATGGAATTTAATTTCGTGATTTTTAACCATCGATGCAAATTAAGTGAATTTAAACGCTTTAAGCACTGAGGCAGCGTTTCCAAACGGGTCTAGGATTCTTTAACTGGGGAATTTTGTTGTTTCCGCAGATTTACTAATATATATTCAATATTATATCAATATACATTTATTAACATCCCCATCCCTCACAGCGCATGAAAACTCTATTTGCCTTGCTTCTTACAAAAGTAATGAAACATTTGCTTATGATATATGCCTTTTTCAACATTTTTTAGTGCAAATACATAGTAATCCCCCCCCTCCCCCCAAAAAGCAATTTCCACCATGTGGAAGAATTTTGGCCGGTGTGGAGAAGTTGAAACGTTAGTAAAATATCTAAAACGTATACTCACCAAGCCCTTTGTCATTATGCGATGTTTGAAGTACTCAACGATATTCCCGGATTCAGAATATTCGAAAACAGATCCACAATCTGTCGCTCCAAGTTGTCGAGCAATGTTACAGTGATAACGAACGACGTAATGCTTCTTCACTGCACATTGTATGGACTGTATATGGTAAAATAAAATTTAATTAATTTTTTATTGTGTAATTTGAGCTTACATAATATAAGTGACGAAATTCGTTCTTGAAAGTAGTGTGGCAAGTAATACATTGGCTTCCAAACCTGATGGACCGAGGCTGAAATTAGAAGCGGAAGGATATTCGCTGGCCAAAAAAGGGGAGCCTCCACAAGTGCCGATATCGGTATATTTCAATTGTTACAAATATACATGTGCTTAAACTGTGATAACGAAGTGACAATCGGCGGTATCTAGAACGCAAAACAGAGTGTTAAACTATTTTACTCATATTAAATCGGGCCGCGGTTTGGAAACCACCGAAGTCATAACCCAGCACCATCATCCCCTGCGGCCGCAATGTGTACCGTAAATTTGAACCATTGTAATAATTTATAGGTTTAATTATGTATCCTGTGAAGATAAGTTTCGTAAAGTAAATATTGCGCAAATCAAGGATTCTGTAGCACAGACGGCGCTCCGGAAGTATTCGTACCAAGATGACGCACAACCTGAACAGCCCTTACCTGGTACCCATTCTATGTTCAGGCTGTGCGCCATCTTGGTACGAATACTTCGGGAGCACCGCACAGACAAGTGTTCCCAATGCTACAGAACTCCTATTGAAGTCTAAAACTAATACCACGGGCCACGATGGTGCAATTTCAAAAAAGAACTGCACACGCTACGATAATATTATAGTGTAAACATGTTGTTGACTTCGTTTATTACTTTATTCACTCCATTTACAGAGCTTTCATGAAATCTTTGTAATATTTAATAACTAATTAATTAGTAACGCTAATTATACGACATAATTCATCCAAAATTAATAGGCTTCTGGTCCGAGATTTGATGAATGCACAGGCACAGTTTGGAGGAGATTCAACATCGCTTTCGTGAGATATCGACTAACATACTAAAGTGTCTAACAGACAAACACACAAACAGACAAATACCTATCAACATACTTACCTATCTTAAGATCGATAAGTAACAAGATCATTTGTTAGCCCTAAATAAGTCCATTTTCGCGAAAAGGTATTTGTACATGCCATTTCACATGTTGGCCTATAGGTTGGATTGTGTATCATGTATAGCCATAGGCAAGTCTCGTTTTTTTGGGTGGCGGGGGTGGGCGGGGATGTCATAGCGTTATACTAACCGTATTGAGTTCATCCAATATTCGATATTCCTTTGAATATATACTAGAATGGACAACAAGTTTGCGTTTCTCCTTCCTATCGTCGCTACAATCTTGGTCGTCTTCCATATCGCCATTGTTATTCACTTCACGCATCGTTGAACTTGAAGACCCCGTCCAGTATCTGACAGAAGATTCAGTATACCGGTCTGGTTCGGTTTGATACTGAAGAAAATAACTTAAATTTTACAAGATTTACTTAAAGCATGTTTTGTTTACGAACTTTCACTAAAAAGTAAAGAAAACTTCCTATGAAAAGTTACCGGGGCCACTTAAATTCCAAAAGCTACTGCAACTACAGGGTGTTAAAAAGTAACTCAAAATTAACTGAAGTCGAAATGAAATGCATTTGACGACTGACACATTTTAACAGTACTGAATTACGGTGAAATGCCATTCAAACATTTCACGAATAACGATACTTTTTTATGACAGTTACTTCTTGAACGTTGCCATGACGAAAAATTTTACCTTAACTTTTGTAACTTTTTTAACACCCTGTATATAGAGCAGGGGTGGGCAAGGTATTGGGACTAAGGGCCGATGTGAGTGTAACGTAAAACGTTACATTTAGGAAAAATATTTACAGTGTTACAAAAGCAAAAGTAGAAAACAATAAGCCTCGTGCCAAAACTGAATTTAATCACAATCTCAACAAATTCTTTAAGCTATTGTTTAGCTGAAACATCAAAATTTGGCTTTAGTTTAGTTGTGGCAGCATCAGACGGGCGAAATTGAATTACTCAACGGGCCGGATTTGACCCGCAGGTCGTAGTTTCCCCATGCCAGAAATATGGTGGTGGATGACACGCCAGAAAATGACGATTGACTCGTGGATTGGCACATGAAGCAGTTAAGTTATTATATCAATAAAGTCTTTTCTTGATCCCATATTTCATAGAAAGTGTTTTCTTAAAATAAAATAAAACAGCTAAATTTTGGGTGAAGATTGGCTCCCATGCGACTCAAGAAAATTTGATAAAAAAGCAAAGGGTCATCAGTTGAACAACAACAACAGCAACAAGTAAGCAAAACAATCCATATGTACACTTTCGCATCTGAAAACAATTTGATATTTTTTCAATGCCTCCACATGAAAAATTGTTGGCGCTTCAGAAGTATGTGTACCAGTGTGACGGTAACTGATTTTTTGTTGCCTTATTTACATATTTACAAGTTGTGTAAAGGCACGGAAGCCTATGGGCAGGGAGTATATTCACTTGGCTAACACAAACAGTCCCCGAGCTTGTAATAGAACTAAAATGAGGAGAATCGGAATCAAATTATGGTTTAACTCTAACCTGGTACACATCTACAGGAGTACCAGAGTAACTGTTTTGGTTAGGCATTTTAATAAAAGTCTCACCAGTGTATAAGAAATATCTTTCAGTTGTATTGTTCTTGGTCGAGGATCCTCATCAATCTCAGATGGAGGAGGTTTCGAGCGCTGAACAGTCAGTCCAGATTTGTCTGTGGAAAAAATAAGTTCATACTAAGTAAAATCAAGAGTCTTGCTGCACACTAACACAAATGTATTGCTGTAACGTTTTGTCTGACCGAGGTCAGACTTCTTCAGACAAGCCTTTTACAAATGTGGCAAGAAACGCAATGGCATGCACATAAATTATGGTATCAAATGTTGGGTCTGTTTTCGATAGAGAGAAATAATTAAGATTGGGACAGTATCATAACAATAGAGAATCTAAATTTGAATTACAAATAATAAATATCCCACAGTGTAGTGAGTGACAATTTAAAGTCAAATCAAACAATTTCATGTTGTTATCTTTGAATTACAATCAATAAATATCCCACAGTGTAGTGAGTGACTAAGTAAAATTGTGATTTTCGAAGTATCTATTGCTGATTTTTAACAGCAACTTGAAAAGAAAAAAAAAATAGTCACTTCATTTTCTAATTTGGTGCAGACTTTTATCCTGGGTAAGACAATGTGCTTGGAGTCACAAACTAAGTTTTTAGCGTCTAACAAGCTGAGCAAGGATCTCAATTACTTGTACCACTTTTGTCGCACTCGTTCCATGGCGACCGCACTTGTCCTACACTCGTCCCACTCTAGGACAAGTGAGACGAGTGTGGTAAAATAGTGCTAGAAACGTAAGAAATTTTGCAAAAAGGAAAAAGGGGGACATGTGTGTTGATAGAGGACATGATATTTTCTACATATCGAGAAAACAACGACGATTTGAAATTCTATTCACAAGATATATATTTTAAATTTCTGTTTGCTAACCTGGGTTAAATTGGGTTCAAATCGATTGATATAGCATATATATCTATAATACATACAATATAAAAAGTTATAAATCTACAAACCACAGCCTGTCATCTTTGGTCTGACGATATTTCTGAGTGCTAGTATGACGTCATTACCATAAGCGGCATTGCATCGATTTGATTGGAAGAATGTGATGACGTCATCAATAGTCGAGAAACTTTCCTGAAGACTGCCCAATTTTAATGCACCAGTATCGCCATCTTGTTTGATTGACTCGCATTTGAAGATGCTCTCGCTATCCTAGAAAGATAGGAATGTTAATAGATATCTTGAGTTGTTTTACGTATATTCATCAGCTTCCCTAGTTGCTTCCGAATCTTGATACAACCGCAAGCGCAAATATCCTTTGTTATCACCTACTATACCTACTACTGTACTGTACCTACTATAGGCCCAATAAAAACTCCAGGTCTATTCAATAAATTCTCAAAGCTTACTTGTGGCTCTTAGAGACTACGTTGAGAAACATGAATTATACCGAAATAAGTGCTATTATAATTAATGACTATTGGATGCTTCGGTATGGGCCGGGTTGTGGAGCCTGGGAAACGTGACAATAGACTCTGTATCTTTGCAAAAGTGACGTAGCCATCGAGTAAGAAAGCATACCTAACAATATAAGACAAATTATTGCTAATTTATAATTCTTCGTACTTTAGCCCATTTATACGGGTTCATTTACCACCAAAAAGGCTGAAGTCGCCCCAAATGGATTGCCGCCTAAAAGGCTATTCCCAGACGTCCTCACCATGCAGAGACTGCTTGTGCATATCGCCGTATTGAAATGAGCTGCCGACAAATTATGGTGGTGCGGTGGTACCACTGGAATATACTGGATATAAATTTACTGGAACTACCATTCCTATGTTAAAAATCATAGTTTTCTGCTGGTGAAAAATGTTCAAACCTTTGGTATCTTGATAACCATTTCGTAATCATCATACGATGTCTGTCGATATCCGCACACATGAGTTCTTTCATCAGAGGCAAGTTTGTTCCGGAGGTATTTTTCCCTGCAGAAAAGAAGTTAAGAGTAAACTATAGAATCGTTTAGAGTTCCGCGAGATTACCTGTTCATCATCGAAAAATACATTGGAACAAGGCTAGTTGAAGGAAGTTTTTTTTTTTGCAATAGCCGCATTGAAAAAGGACGCTCCAGAAGTATGTGTACCAATATGAAGGTAACTAATTTTGTTTCGCCTACTTTACATCAAGTTGTGTAAAAGGACTGAAACCTATGGGCAGTGGGTATATTCACTTGGCTAACACAGATTGTCCCCGACTCGTAACAGAAATAAAATAGGAAAATCGGAATAAATTTATACCCTGACCGGTTTCACATATTACGGGAGTGCCGAGTACTTTCTTTTTTCAAATTTTTTAAATGACCATACCATGAATTTCAATATGGCTGGCATCGTTCAACCAGAGATTTCAAAGATAATAGCAAGATAACAATGCATAGATATTTCAAATAAGGCCGTGAAAGAAGCAAAAACAACCACTCAATTAAGTGTAAAAAACACACTGCTATATCAGTTCTGAGCTCCGAATAGGTTCATCTTTGCGATAAAGACAACAGTAGATAACATTTCCTCTAAAATGAGTTCTATGTTACTTAAATTTAATTTTTTAAGTTAATTCAAATAAAACGATTTCTGACTTTCAGTTTGTTCAGAGAAAGGTCATGAGCAGCACCCGACTGAAAGTGGAATTGAAAGAGGACTGATATATCAGATAAAACAATATTAGCTATACAGTATATAGGTCTATTCTTAGGAAGAGGTATCAGTAGAGAGCATTAAACAAATTCCAAAAATTTTAAAAACAGCTCTTACATCCGATCAAACGAACAAAACGTGGCCATGAACAGAACTAGACTGCAAGTGGAACTGAAAAAGTACTGATCAGACACAAACGATAAATAGCTCTATATTGGTCTAATCATAGAAAATAGATATTTATAAATAGCATCTGACATAAAGCAAGATCGATTTTGTCAATTTATTTGAACGGAGATCGGTAGAAAGCATAAAACACATTTTACAGACAGCTTATTTCCAGTAAATCGATTTTGCATTTTCTATTTTTTTCGACGCAAAGTTACAAGCAGCATTCTACCGAACATGGAACCAAAAGAGCACTGATGAGATATTTGAACGAATTTTGGCTATATATAGGTCTAATCTCGAGAAATAGATATTTGTAAATAACATTCGACATCGGTAGAAAGCATAAAACAAATTTTACAAACACCTCATATTTGATCAAACGATTTCCCATTTTGATTTGATTCAAAGCAGGGTTATAAGCAGGTCTCGAATGAAAGTGGAATCGAAAGAGCTCTGATAAAACATATAGACGGGTGTTAAGTCTATTCTTGGAATGCATTGCGCCATATGCCCCACATTAATTCCAAGTGTAAATTATTCAGTTTGCATTATAAAATATAATCATGTATACGGTGGGTCAGACGATAAGTCTTTGCACGTAAGGTTCGTGAAGTCAAGTTACCTTATGGGTGATGTGATACGCAAAGATAATGATGATGTAACGAAAATCGAATTTTCATTGCAATGTTTTCAGGTATTATTTCTACCCAAACTGAGTTCCGCGAATCTAGTTTGATTAATTAAGACCGGCTCTGAGCAGATAAAATTAGATTTTTTTTAATTTTCTAAGCAAGTTATTTTGTCAGTTCTTATTTTCAAATTGTAGTTGGTGACCTTGCTTTGAGCAAATCCATAAAAAAGTCTGCGTTTGAATGCCCATAAAAACGGTTATCCAAAGGCGTTCCCTGGCGAATTTTCCCAATACAATTTTACAATTATGTTTCTCCCTTGTCAGCTATGGCTCTAATATGGCCCATAATACAGTTTATATAAAATATAAGATTTCTTTATTGGACGCCGATACAGTTTTATCATACTGAGCTAAATATTAACAGAGTTGAGATACCTCGACAAACAATAGTACGATAAAAGAGCTCGCCAGCCGTCTGTCCTTAGCGGGTCGTAATATTCCATGATGTTTACTCTTGAAATTAATCATTTTATTTTGAATTTTTGAATATTTTGTTCAATTTTAGTTTTGTAATGCGGGCTAGAAATATGTGAACCAGTCGCGAAATCAATATAGGAGTGTTCTTTGATATTTATCCACTTTTCCTGGTAATCTCGTAGCGTGTGTACCATGTTAGGGTTAGGCGATAATTTTGTTTCGATTTTTTTTATTCCAGTTCTATTACGAGTTTGGGGACTGTCTGTGTAAACCAAGTGAATATGCCCCCTGCCCATAGGATTCCGTCTCTTTACACAACTTGATGTAGAGTAGGCCAACAAAATTAGTTACCTCCATATTTGTACATACACTTCTGGAGCGCCTTTTTTCTTCGATCAATGGTCCAAGTTAGAAAACGACTAATACACCACTTTGCGTTGCAAAGAGTGGGATTTTCTACCATAGTGTGTCATTTTGATTATTGTGTGGGATTGAACAGCGATGACGATTTGGCTGCATCTGGTCGGCCTTGTGGTGCTTGCGTAGAAAAAATGAGACCATAACGTGGATATAAATCATGTTATCAAATTATGGATTTGACTAAAATCTCCCAATTCTGACCAAGAAAATGAGACATTGGGCGCTTCAAGCTCTAAAAGAGTATTATAAAATAAATTTTGCTTCTACTACGCAATCTTTTAAAAATCGCCAACCGACACGATCCTAGAATGTTGGGGGAGTTACTATAATTATACACAAGATGAACCTCTGGATCGTTTTGTCGAATTGCGTTATCTCTAAAAATAAAGGCACAATTGATATAACATTTTTACTATTTAAAGATAGAAGGGGCTACTCAGAGGGTCTTCATATGGCATTCGAAAAATTTAATGACATCGGGGAAGTCGTTTGACTTCCGTGACCATATATTCAAGCATTGTTTCGTTTTTTCTTTTATAATAAATTTATTTTTGACGTTCGCATGACAATTTCACGCTTTTAAATGATCTTTGAAGTGTAGAAAGTTTGTTAATAGTGGCAAATATTATAGGCATTTGATTATGTTTAATAGTAACATATATTAATATGACCTCGCGGATTTGAATTGAAACTTGAGAAACCCCACGGACTGTACTCACGGAAACCTCGCGTGCCACGGAACTCTGGTTAAAAGCCACTGATGTAGCGCAGTATAGAAAGTTCTTTTAAATCTATACTCTTGGTTATAGTGAACTCGCACGTATCTCTCTCGTCATCGTATATTCGCGCTAAACACACAGTAAGTAGGCAGGCCCTTGTTTAAAATGTCAATAAAGCATGATACATTAACACTTACGTAACTGGTCCGTGAACCATTTTAGACAAAGTCCGACTGCTGGTAGAAGACAAGTAGCAATACGGGTTAACCAGTAATTTATAGTAACCCTCTATACATTCCAAGAACGAACGTGCTGAATTGTTGTCTTCGAATGATAAAGTCTGAAAATATAAATATCAGATCTAGTTACGTTGTATAAAACAGTCCAGTAGAAATGAGAAAATATACAAGGTTGGGCACGGTTTTTGGATCAGGGGCCAAATATTTTGCCTACCTGAGTTGACGGGCCATGTAAGTATGACTTAAAGAGTTACATTTTATAAACAATGTTTAGAGTATTACAGAAACAACAGTGGAAAACAATAAACCTCGTGCCAAAACTAAATTTGACCGCAATCTCAATAAATTCCTTGGGGTATTTTTAACTAAAATATCAAAATTTGGTTTCAGTTTGATTGTGGCAGCATCAGGTGGGCCAGATTGAATTACCTAACGGGCCTCATTTGGCCCGCGGGCCGTACTTTGTTCATGTTTGATATACAGGCAGTGCTAAGATTCAAAATTTTAAGAACGGTTTTTCTTTTATAAAATGTACGTCACTACCTAATCTCCATTATCATGACACGTTTTACATAAATCTTATGAATAACTTTTAAATTGCCAAATATGCCGATAGCGATGCACGTTACCCATTTGCTGTATTCTATCCCTTATGACAAAATCAAGAACGAGTTATCTGATTATCAAGACCTTCCACGAACGGATTTGCGCCAACACCCGCTGAATTTCAACACTGTATACAAGTGTTCATAAATTTCTGTTACAATTTCAATCTTGGTACAAACTCAGTTTGTAATATATTCTATCCACATTCTTTTAATCTGTTTTTACTTTGAGTTTTTATTTTATTTAACACGCCTGTAGGAACTAAAAAACTATATAAAGTATATTATAGTATTGATGAATACTTTGAAAAAATTGGAGAATCTATGAATACCATTCGCATTCACAACCCTTCCTTCGTTATACATAAAATTGTTTCAGACAATGATTTCTTTCCCAATGAGAGGTTTTCTTTGTGATTTTGTTATTGCTCATTACTAAACAGTGGAGTAATAACCCAATTTTAGACAATCGACAAAACATCTATTTCAATCAGACAGTGCTTATGACCATTGACTCGTAATCTGGAGATTCAGGTTGTATTTCGATATGGATATTCTATGCAGGTCCAAATTATAGTTATTATAACGTGACTTGACAATACTATTTCCGACATTTAGGTTTGCATCGTACTTGAAAACGACCTTAATAACATTGTTTGGGGCACTGGGAAAAATTAATGCAACTGACCCATAGAAAGCCTTGAGTTTCTTAAGATTATGTAGGAAATAATAGACTGGAGGACGCTTTGCCTCGCTTGTCCGGACATACAATTCTTCCGTGTTTATTTGTCTACTCTATAAACCTGTTTATCTAATGACTAAAGATATTAATCAGTAACTGTACTTTTCACCTTGCATTGCTGGCACTTGAAAATGTCGAACAAATGAAAAATATTGACATTGCTGATCATACTGAATATAATAAGCTTGTGGCTGCTACCAATATGTTGCAATTGTATTTAGCGATTTCAAAATAATCACGTGAGAACACATTGGAAAAACATTTCCAAAAAATAAGGACCACCTTTTTTGTTAACCAAACAGAAATCTAGAAAACGATATTCGAACTAAAGCATGCCACCAAAAGTCAAGTTATAAATTATTAACAAGTGACAAATTTGTTCAATTCCTTGACTGTACTACATTCTTTGAATAATATTTTGTTATTTGAAGGGAGGGCTTTGTTTGAGAAATTCTGAGGTAGACAGTTAAAGTGTTTCTCACCAATTGTTGTCCAAGTATATCGCTCATATGAACGACATCATCCATAAGCGTCACATCTCCGAAGTCTTTAAAGTCTACGGTTAGAGTTGTTATTGGTTGCTGATCACAAATTTTATCGTCTTCATCTTCTTTGCTGTCATTCTAAATACAAATAGCACCAGAGTTTTAAACCAGGGGTTCCCATAAGAGGGTTTATGATCGCTCAGGAGTCCCAACTAAAACTTTTGGGGTTGGGGTCATAAACTTTACAGGCATAAGGTGGAAACCGAATAGCAAAATCCCAAATTAAAAGCATATGCTTGCAGTCGTACTGTTTTTCTTAGATTAGATTAGTATGCGTTTAAAGATGGGGTAATATAATATATAATAGAATAATGGGGTCTTACCTAAAAAAACGAATCAGATAGAACAGACCAGAAAATTAGCGGTTGAGCAATAACAGGATGGTACGTTAGTAGATAAGAACAAATAGAGAACAGCAGTCCAAAGTCGAGGAAGACTAATGGGTAACTTGAGATGTTACTCATATAAACCGACAGTCAACACCCACTGGTATTGTCACATTGCTTATTTTTTATCTGTATTTTTTTTTATTTGGCTCATCCTAGTTTGGGTTATTACACCAATTAATGACGGGGCTATATTATATATAATAATAATAAAAACGCGAAAAATCCGACTTGATTCATCCGTTTAATTGTGCCCATTTTTCAAGTTAAATTTAGCTCACGCTGACAGATAGAAATAAAATCTAAGGATCATGGAAATACTATAGTGGCGCGACAATACAAATAGTTGAGATCCACTATTACACAACACATACTTACTTCATCACAGCCGAATTTACATACAATATATGTTGTTAATTATCGTAAATACTCTCGTCACAGCAATACTGATCTCTCATTTCCCAGTAACCGCAAGTTGTTCACCCGAACATTTAATATGTAAAGTTTTATTAAAAGTAAAGGGTTTATCAAACTAATGAATATAATTCGTATATGTGATTGTCTCCATAAACAATATTTTCTTCGTTTTTTGTCATCATTCCCTACCGGTACAATGATACAGATACGAAATAAAAAAAAATGCGTCGCTGTATTGTTGTCAATTTATATACAGGGTGTCCAAAGTCCATTTGCAATTTCATTTTTTTTATGAAGTCAGTTCTCAATATATCTTAACCAGGTTTGTTGTTTTTTCATCAGTAATTCAAGTATTTTTACTTTATTTCGGACATCGTTGTGGGTCAAAACAATCTTTTGCAATTTTAAAAATTCAAAAATGACTTTATGGACACTCTATATGTTTTAATTGTGACAGTAAAATTCATATCGCGAGTTTTTCACAGTAAGACGTTATTTTAATACCAGGTATTTACCATTACTTTAATGCCAGAATAAAAAAAGATAAAAATTCTCGTTTATTTATCCTGTTATTTTACAATAAAACAATTAGAATTTACAGCAAACTAACAGTTATTTTTCCATTACTTCGATGCCGAGACAAATAAGAGGTAACTATTCTTTCAGTAAGACAGTTGTGGAAGCTAAACTTCCTCGAACGTAAATAACAATAAATATCAGGAGCTAGTCCAGCTTGCGTAAAGAAAACCGTTTTATGAAAAGTTCCTCGCGTTTTCGTTATGGAATTTTTCCAGTACACAAATCAAAAATGAGATGGGCGCTATAAAGTCTATAAAGTACAGTAAAGTGCTGTAATAAAAAATGTTCAAATTCTTGTTTGTTAAATTATATCTAGAAAATATAAGCTGTTTTGATAGAATTGCACCTCCAGCACTTTTCATTACCCATTCCTGTTATATATTCGCGGGGAATATTTTTCTTAGCGTAATTGCGAATCACAGATGTTTTGCGATTTTTACAAGGTGGTGATCCTATCTGAGTTTGCCTACTACTTCTGTGTTTTTTACTTTGTTGACAAAATATTTGTCGGCCAGTATATCAGTAGAAGTAATTAAGCTTTATATTATTTTTATTTTAAAATACTCGTAAATTGTACTATGACGTCCTTTATTTGTATTGTGGCGTCAATTTTGTGTTCATAATTAACAGAGGTATCCCATCGACAAAGAAAAGAGAAAAAAGACTGGGTAAAGCAAATTTTACCGGAGATGAGTGAGAAACCAAATCTTCTGATAATATTATAGTACTGCTTTGTAATTAAATGAAACGCATAAAGTGTAATCCGTTAATGGTTTGATATCTAGTATTTTACAAATAGATGTATAACTCTGTGCAACGAATGTAAGTTGTCTCCAATGGACAGAAGAGCATTTTGGAAATTTCGCTTGGACTAAGTGCCGACTGCTTCTCTAACTTACACTGTTTAAGAAATAACAACATCTTACTTTGATGATTTTTAGACCGCATGATGCGCCTTCTTCAGGTTTCCTTTCTAAGACGTTTTTCATTAAATTTGCATCTTTAACTGCAAATATCACACCGCTGTCACCGTTTACAGAGATCGCACCGATTCCACCAGCAAAATAAAATACTTCGGTGTTGAAATGCGGCTCCAGAGAGTCCAAATGTGTGATGTATTTTTGTTGGTAATACGATACCAAAAGTTTCTTGACGAGTTTTCCTGAATAGCAAATGTCATTTATAAACATTGGGCTATTTCCATGGAAACAGTTTGGAATAAAATATAAGAACCTGGCGACATTAAATTGTTTCAAATTTATCCTTAATCAGGCGCGATGAAGAAACCCTATGCTTGTAAAGCCAGTTAAGATACCAAAATCAGCATGTTTCATTCAAATACTGAGGTTCTGAGCAGCTAGTTCGAGTCGTTAATACGAAGAAAATTTGCCCAAAGCAAGGTCACGCGGACTTAACGGGGAGAAAGGCAGATTCATCATCTCGGAGCAACGTTATAGATTACCATTCAGATGCTAAGAGTTCCTACTGGATATACACAATTATGGCGATGCAATATAAGTATTGGTTATCATAAGTTTATTTCGACTCCATAATCAGCATAATAGACGATACAGTAATCGATAAAAACGAAACAAATAAAACTGAATATAGAATCGGGAGAGCAAACAAAACCTCAAGTGTTAATAATTACCAATTAAAACTAGACTTGGAATAAATATTACAAACAATATATGTATAAATGGTACTAATTGTTGGGCTTAGCTATGTTGACATGGCAGGTTGAATATCCCAGAATAATATCCCATGCCGACCATCTCACCCAGTAGCAATGGAACAGGCAATGCCGAACAGTGAAGATTCTGGTTCATCCAAGACAAAAGGGCGCTCCAGAAGTATGTGTACCACTATGGAGGTAATTAATTTCGTTCGCCTACTTTACATCAAGTTGTATAAAGGGACTGAACCTATCGGCAGGAAGTATATTCACTTGGCTAACACAGACAGTCCCAGAACTTGTAATAGAATTAAAATAAGGAAAATCGAAAAAAAATTATGGCCTAACCCTAACCTGGTGCATATACTACAGGAGTACCAGTAAAGTAGCTCCATAAACAAACGTACAGAGCCTAATTAGGGGGGTAAATCGTATGGAAACGTTGTTTAAAAACATGAAACTTACCGTCAATGTGCTTCAAGTACTGATGGAATCTCTTTCTTATCATATAGCGATGAGGATAATTGTATAAAAAGCTGAACCAACCAGACGTTTTCAAAGCTTTCTTGCTTGACCTGAAAAGAGGTTGTGTATCGGGATACTTCGTAAGGAACTGTATTATAAGATGAGGTTTTTGCTTGTGCATGACATTGAAATACTGAAGATGTGAAAGGATTGAAGGGTGTAGGATTATTATGAAAGTAAATGCCGTTTTCACGAAGTCTTCTGTGCCAAATACTTTAAAACAAAACTTTATTATATTGTTTTATATTTATCGTGTCCATTTGAGAGTACCACTCAACCAAACATGTTCCGACAATAAAACAATATTAAAAATCGTTATTTAATATTAATCATATTTAAATAGTGTGATATAATGTCACAATACTATTTCGAATGCAAATATTTGCGCTCTGATAGCTAATGTGTATTCCCGAATTTCCTTATCACGGTAAAATACTCGTTATATGAAGGTTGAACGTACTTGCGGTCAGGCGCGCACTGTGCCACGAATTGAATAAATCAATAACGAAGTAACCCTTTTGTAGGGTCTAATACAACAGCGCTTCCAAATTTTTTAAGCTCGCGACCACCATTAGGTCGGCATTGTTATGCGGCGCTTATCTGGTGATATGTATTCTCTTGAAATCGTGAGTTATATGCTTTGCACTAGTTTTGATATTTGTGTTTCGAATCAAAAGTCACAAAAAGTACAATAGATTAAATACGTTGTGGGGAGTTGAATGTCATTTTTGCGACCCCAAAAATTCGTTGTGTGCCACCTTTGGGGTTGCGACCCCTAGTTTGAGAAGCATGAGAATATAGGCTACGAATGCGAATATGGACGTTTTGTTAAATTCTTGTTGCTGTTGTTGAGGAAAATTGCTTTCCTACGCAAGCAATGGATCTATCAATTTCCAGTCGTTAGCCAGTGTTTTTGAAACTTTGTAATTAAGCAACACCCACTTTTTAGCATTTTTCAAGTCTCGGGCAACCCCTCAATATTGACTACCTACAATAAGCTACAAATATTTGGTAGTGAGCCGAAAGTACGTTTAATTATAAAAAAAAAAAGGTTGGAAATACGTGGATGGAATCCAATCCAAAATAAGGCGGGCAAGGTCAAATCAAACAATTATTTTTAGTTAGCTTCACACTCCTCAAATAATTGTCATTACTTTTATTTTTTCAAATTGACGTCCTGAGTCCCACTTAAAATTTGAAACCGATTTCCCCCAAATGATCCCAAATCATGAAATCACCAAAATCAAGTTTCAATCACATTTTCCACGCCTGAATAAAGTCTTTATCATAGAAACTTGCATTAAAAGCACGTTAATTAACAAATTTGGTAATTGAACTTCTAAAGAAATTAGACTTACTCAGGTAAAGTTTCCAGAATGTCTTCCTGGTCCAAATCAAAATGTTCGTCAATGTTGTCGTAATCCTTCACAATTCTTTGAAACAAGGCCGCAACGAGGACTTTGTCGTCCTGTACATTTACAATAAGAAAAATGTTAGAAACTTACACTTTTACGAAATAAGCTTCAAATGCACAATGGTATTGTCTGAAACGATGGCAGTAGACAATCTGACATATTTCGTCAAATCTGTGGCATAATACTCCAACAATATACATTACTACTTCCCCCCTCCCCGTTAAAGATAGAACTCATTAAATTGTTTAATTACTTTGATGAAAAATGAGGAAATATATTTAATATGTGATCTTCTGTTTGTGTTGAATGTATCCTAAAGTTTCAGTAATATAAGACGATTTGTAAAAAAGCTATTATCTGCCTAGAACCTGTTCCAAATTAATTTCTGATAATTGGAGACAATTTACATCCGTTGCACAGAATAATACATATATTTGCGAAATACTGAATATAAAGTCATTAAAGCAATTCACTTTATTACAAAACAATACTATAATATTACCAGTAGATTTGGTTCCTCGCTCATCTCCGGTAGAATATGCTTTGCCCAGTCATTTTCCTTTTCCTTTTTGATGGGGTAACTCTGGTAATTGGAAACACAAAATATGATGCCATAATACAAATAAGTGGCGTCATAGTACAATATAAAAATACATTACCGAAGCGATGTGGCATAACCAACCTCGCACCAATAACCTATATAAAAACTCTGGTGCCATGGAAACGGTAAAAGCTTAGTCAGCACTACATTGCAGAATTTAGCCAATGTGGAATTTATATTTTATTTATAAATATTTATCGTTTATTGACTTGCGCAATTTATCATAAATATTAGTATTTTATGTTAATCGCTTTCGTTTTAGATATTACTGTATAGTAAAATAAAATCATTGTAACCTTTTTATTATGAATAAGACAGACGAAAAGGCACGTATGTTAACATTGTGAAAGCATCTTTCATTGTTCCAGAAATTAAAAATCAGGTAAATAATCCAAACAGTTTTATTTGAAATGTACCAATTTTTCAAGTGTTGAAAATTCACACTTTTGATTAAAGTAAACGAAATTTTGTTACGTTTTGGATTCTTTTCCAAACATAAGTACTTTGTAAAAGTACTTTTTAAGATTGTGACTATCATATAAGCTAAATTTGAGAACTATAAAAACGTATACGTGGCTACTATTATTGATTAAACTAAAATCGTTGAGTATTATCTACCGAATATATTACACCCTGAGCCAGTTGGTGGGCTTGGGAACAACCCGATATTTTTAAAAAACCCGATGCTGGCATAGAATGGAAACGTCATTCAGCAGAATATTTAGGCTAAAAGGCTTATGAGAGGTATGTTGGATTTGGTGGCAGCCCTAAAGCACGATAAAACCATGCAGTGAAAATCCACCAAAATAAAATTGTAATTTTGGTAATACAACGTCAAATTTTCTTCATTTATATTTTAACTTTTATAAAGAAAAAACTCGTTGACCTCGAATATGCTCAACACAAATACAACATAGAACCTTTTGACAACATAGAAAATTTGGCGCTCCAGAAGTGTGTGTACCAATATGAAGGTAACAAATTTGCTCGCCTACTTTACAGAAAGTTTGTAAACTGTAAAGGGAATGAAACCTATGGGCAGGGCGTATATTCACTTGGCTAACACGGACAGTCTCCGAACTCGTAATAAAACTAAAATTATTATTTAATAGAACTAAAATTATGGGCCTACCCAACCTGGTACACACACTACAGGAGTACCGAATATTTTACCTTCAGAAAGTCGTGTAGTCTTTGATTGTAAAGATATTTGATGATATTATTACTCATCATAGGTAGAGGTTCATCTTGACCCCGAATGCTCTGAATTCTGCAGGCGTTTTGCTCCCCACTTGCTCGTACTGTGAATCTGCAAAGAAATAGAAAGCTATTGTTCGCAAGCGGTTTGGCCCAAGGAATGTACACTTCACTTACTCCGAAAAAAACAATCGGACGTCGGAAATAAATGATATCGCGAGGATAAATATTCTCCCGTGATGATGTTTAACGTAACGCATCAATTATGACGTCATTTTCAATAATGACTCTTTTAATCCAATGTTCATTCCAAAAATCCAAGCCGTAGATACGTTAGCTCCGGTCTTAACGCTTTGAAAGTTTCTAAGGAGATCTCACTGAACTCGTTTGACCATAAGTGAATCGTATTTCAACTGTTTCAAGTTTCGTGTCAGCATTTTTTACAACGTTATGCGTTAATATAGCTTTCAATGCTCGTATAGAGCCTTTTATAGAGCAAAATGAAGCCTCGTATAAAAATTGTTGTTATTTTAAGCCCCCACCCCTAATGCAAATATGTGAGATTTGAGAAAAACACTTTACTAATTTTCTTATTTTAAGCGTTGGCGACGGTGTTTTATTGGCGAGAACGTCGTAGAAAAGATCTCATAACTTTGCTAAAATATCTGCCTTGTTTACTTCTGAGTGAGTACGTGTGATCTTGCTTTGAGCAAACTTTCTCAAAAATATATTTGACAGTGCAAAACTAAGTTCCATCATATTTTACTGACAGTCTCACCTCACTCTAAATTCTAATCTTTCTTGATGTTCTTCTGGAGTAAGTAAATCCGAAATTAAAATCCACGATTCGTTAGAAGGATTCCATAGCCCGAACATATTCGCATACAAAGGTTCCATATTACATTGCTTAGCGCATTCCAGAAGCACAGAGGACGCGTCACACTGCGGTGTCATGTTGATAGCTATGTGGAGATCGTCTCCAGTTTCTTGAGGGCATGACTTTACCACAGGAACGATGCAAGTGATTGTGTGGCGCTGAAAAATTTAGGAGTAATTATTGTAACTTGGTATTTTTCCGACCCAAAGCTTTTTACAAGTATCTTAGTAAGCGTGGGACCTTGGGTGTCGCTGCTCGTTAACCAACTTTGCTTCCCCGTGACTTCTCTTCTCCAGTAAATCTATGTAATTATCATTTTCTCGTAATATGTGTTCGATCGATTTTTTACTGGTTGGGAAAAATTAACCTGACTTGACTTGAACTCCAATGAGGAAAGACAAGTTTACAAAGTGTTGGCTTAATAGTAAAATGACGTCACACTATAATTTTAAGTTGTTGATGACTTTATGATCCAATCAATGTAAACTCACAATATGTGCAGCAAAACATGTTTAGATATTACGTGAGTTACAGAAGCGATACAATATAAAGGTCACAGATGCCATATTTAAAATTGGCCTCAGCGATTGATTTAGGAAGCACTTTTAGCCTGCAATTGAGGGGAACCCTAGTCAGCATAGGAAACTAACATACTTGGCAAAACTGTGTTCAAATTAAATAAGTGGTGACGTCATAATACAGAATGAAAACTTTTTTATACAGCATATTTATACGCCTTCGCTCTTAACAAGGCTTTGTCCAGGCGCCCACTGTCGAGCAAAGAGATACTATAAATCATTTTACATGACGATGTCACGAATTTTACTCAAGTATTATACACCACTTCTCCCTTCCTATATGGGGTGAACATCCCCTGAGATCCCCTAAAGGCAAATAAAGTGGTATATTTATTAGTGCAGATGGTTTGTCAAAAACAAAACACATTTTTATAAGGTACAATTAGCTTTATAGCTAAAAGCAAAATATTTACTACCCCCTTACTTTCGAAGCACCCCTTTCCTCCCTAAAATAAAAGACAGGGGAACATACTGGGCTCCACCATTCTACATTTTGGTGGGTGATATTAGTACCGAAAGATAAATAGAATCAAAGAGACAGACCAGAAAATTAAGCGTTGAGGCCATAACTGAGTTATTTAAACTCAATTTTCAAATATGCTCTACTAACCTCTGACGTCATATAAGTAGTGATTTTGACTTCCATGACTTGACGGGTCAAAGTCCATTCTCCTTCGGGTCTAGGCATACTGTCGACGGCCGCTGCAGTTCTGGGTGTCCTTAGAGAAATTCTGGGGTCTGATTGAGATTGGGGAAGACTGGCTATATCGGAAATGTTATTCGTCGGGGTATTATGAGAATGATTGGGAGAAACGGGCTCCTTTACTGACGTAGTTGAATTTTCGGGGTATGGAAAAACTTCTCTACCTTGGCTTCTTAGCCGTAAATTATGGCTTAGGTGGCTCGGTACAAACCCTGGTTCGTTACTTGATACGTTATAGGGCTCTTTTGGCAAAGTCTCTGAGCCGTTTTGGGACTTACCAGTGGTATCGGTGATAGAGTCAGAGTTGGTATCTGAGAAAGGATATCTTTCGGGTCCGCTATTATCCAATGATCGAAACCCTGATTCGCCTGAATTTGATGGTTCATAGAGTTCTTTTGGGGAAGTCGCTGAAGCTTTGTTCGTGGATTCATTTAACGTAAATCCCACCATCTTTGAGCTGTAAGACTCGGTGTTACCGGAATTCTCCCCATCAATATGAGAATTACTTCCTGAACTTACTGTCAAATAATCTGGGACTACGTTAACTAATTCATCCGGTTGGTCGCCAGTATTTTCTTTTTTGAGCTTTTTCAGTTCAAACTTTTCAATATACCCATCACCCAGGACTGTATCTGAACAGTAAGAGTCTACACCACCGCTTGAACCGGGAAGAAAGGGGTCATTTTCTCCGTTTCCGATATCCATACTGTCATGGTCCAAAAGCTGCTCGAGTTCTATGTTACTTCGTCGTCGCCCGAATACTGACTTTATAGAAGACCCTGAACTAGACATTGTAATGGCATTAAATTACTACAGTTCGAAACTTTTAGCTCCGACCAATAAGGCCAACGTAAAACGAATGGCTAAAACGTTCTACATTTTCTAACTTTAAATCACATAAATGGGTATACATAAAAGTTAACAAAGAATAAAATCCTGGCAACCAATTTTATCTCTCATACACAGGTATCTACATCACTATGCTAACAGGAGCGAATACTAGTTAGCCGATTCGAGCGTTTACAGTATCATATAAAGAAGTCAAATATTTAATTTAGAAACGCTTTATCGCTCAAACTAGGACCGCAGATCTTTTCTGTTTTTCATGCTTTGTTCACGCGCGGGGTATGCTCAGTACGAACAATACATTTTGACGAAAAATTGGGAAAATCCCGAGGTGCCAAAGTAAACAGATAACTTTTTGAGGTAATTTAATGATATTTGTACTTTGTGAAATACACAATAACAAGAAATGATCTGGCGTCGACTCTGCGGTATTTGAAAATAAATGTCGTGATATCAAGTGGTGTAATTTTACCTATATATACGCGATTAAATTGTTTTGAATCGCCCGTCGTTGTAATTCAGGCCGTGGGATGTTAAACGTAAAAGAAATTCTATCTTATATTTGAGACAAATCATGTTTATTTTTTCAACCAGTAGATAGTCGAGCGAACACAAATTACTAGAAAATGATAATAACACAAATTTACCTGGTAAAGGAAGTCGCGGGGAACCAAAGCTAGTTATCGAGCAGCGACACTCAAGGTTTTAACACCCGAACACCCAGTCATATTTCGTACAGCACTCGAGATTTTATGAAGGTTCAAATTAATTGCACGACTGTGCAATAGTTACCTCTCTTTCTCCCACAAATAAAAACGAGAATCCCAGATATCATTGGACAACAAGTACAGCTTTGGTATCGAAATCAATATATAAAAAGAACCTTTTTGAGAAATCCCAATGAAACACTCCAGAGGATTGAGGAACTCCTGGACAATAATCTAATTGTCTTTTGTTGTTTAAATTGTATAAACTATTACCGGTAACTACATATAAATAGGATGTCCATAAAGTCTGCAATACAGTCTCTCCTCAAAGTCTGCCATTTTTCAAATTACAAAGGGATTTTATCGATACCATGGCCCATTGAATGTAAAAATAGTTGAACAATTACTGATTAAAAAAAAACTGGTTGAAAAGACGGATTGTTCGAAAGAGTATTTCCTTCTGCCTAAGGTAGCATACTCGGAATTTCAATTTTCGACCTGTTGACGAGAAAAGCGCGATAAATTACGAGATTGGAAATTTCACAACGATCGGCGCCGTTTTTCGCTGTTGCCATAGAAACGAAACTTTAAACCGGATTTTTGATGAAAATAGGATGACAGGATAACCCACGTGTGAATTTTCATGCAGATCAGTCCAGCCGTTAAGAGGCTACAGCTTTGACAAACAGACAGAACGATTGAGAAAAAGGGTCTCCTAGAGCGGAGATCCAATTATCCTCAGATTTGATTGAAAACTTGCATAACCTTTCGTCTGCACTGGCGGAACCTTGGTTGAAAACAACTGATCTGAGGCATTTTGCCTTTGGTCCAAGAACAGACACATGTTTGTATGTGAAGTCAGGAAAATTTACAATAACCCCAAACTCAGGTTAAATTTTTTTAAATTTGACTGCAGCTCCGAGTGAATCCATTTCGATAACACAAAATTTTGCTTATGCAAGTCTTTATTAACAGGCTTGGATCTTTAGGACGAAGTCCCCGCTAAAAACACCATCACGGCTCAAAATAAAAAAAAAGGTAATTATCTAGTTAAGTATGCAGATTTCCTGGAAATTGAAACCATTCCTAACCCGAACTGTATAAATATTGCTAACTTTTTATTTTAAAACCTGGCGAGGTGTTTTTTTTCAAATTGGTGGCGGGGCTTTGTACAAAAGATCCATAGGCTGTTAAAAATGCTCAGTAAAATAAATTCTCGCTTATAAGCCGATCCATTGAACTAGAGAATTTATATAAAAAAAAATCGTCTGTAATCCAACCCTACAAATCGCATCAGGACAAACGTGGCTATCACAGCAAATGGTTCGAGTTGTAGCTGTTGGAATTAGGTTAGCATAGTGTCATTTCGTTCTAGTGCGATCAGAGTTATGCGCACATCTGGTAAAAACCTGCCAACTAAGACTTCGTATTTCAGATTTTAAACAATACTTTTGAGTAAATCAACAAATGACACCATTTCCAATTAGAAATTTATTTGCACAAAAGCTTCAAAAAGGTTTGAAAATCCATGTAGATTCACTAACGCCATACAGGAAAAAAGTGAATCATGTGAAATGTGAATCATACAACCAATAAATTATAACGACACACTCGCCAATAAGTTATACAAACAAAATCCCTTCCCCTCTAGATATTACAAAAAGAAGGGAAATTATCTACTTTCGGATTTTGTTTGCTTCCTGAACTCTGTACATCATTCATAAACTGTGTCCAAAGTATTAGATGTTCCTGCGTGCAAAAACACAGACGTCGAAACAACAGTACAGCATAGAATTTTATATTTCTATTTCAATATATTCAATCTCAGACGAAGACGTTGTTTGCTTCCAAAGGAGGATATTTATGTCATGGATGAACTTGTTTTTAATTTTAAAGTTGTAGACAAGGTTTTCAAATGCTGACATTTTTTTGGTCTTTTCACTCAGAACAAGCATCCACTGATACGCAAGGAGCTACTATTTTTAAAAAGACCGTATTTTCAGTTCAATCTTGTCTCCTAAATTTATTTCAACATCAGTAAGATGATGCACATAAGGTTTCGACCGGAGAAAAGTTTTAACCACTGTTGTCACATGACATCAGGTTCCTAAGTTGAATGAACACAATGGTAATTAAAAACGTATGTCCCTCACTGCAGAGTTCTTTCATTTTTGAATCACTGAACAAAACTACTCATTGGAACATCCACATATGTATCATAACTAGAAAGTAGTGGAGGAGAAAGGACATGCAATTCAATAAACATTACCCCAGAAGCACATTTATCTGAGCCAAACTTAAACAATTGAATTGAATAACTGTACGTAAGAAGATTATGGCCGATTGTCAAATTAGTTGGTGGCATAAAAAGAACAGTTTCTATAACAAGCATCTTGATATGTTATTAGATTTTCCGAAGGAAGTAGACAAGGGAAAGGACCTACAATTCAATACACAATATCCACATGCCCTGTAACTCATAAAAGTTCATTTTGTGGTTGTTACAAAACCACCAAGGTTTTCAATGAGACAATTTTTATTGAGGCTGTTTCGTGATTCACCCTAAACAAGGCGCCTGGCAAGTAACAAGTGGTGTGAAAGACGCTGCTGTCTTGTAAGGCCGTGACACAGTCCAATACACATATCCTAACACCCTCTGTATCTGACAAAAGTCCATTTTGTTGGTATCACTATACTACGGATTCCTTATCAGATCCATAATTTAAAGATGAGGTTGGGGATTCCGGCAAACATGAGTCAGACCTGGCATCAGTGACTAAATTGATCGGGTAAAAAAAGTTTTTATTATTTCTCAGGGTACCATGGTTTGAAGTGGAATAGTGAAACACCGGAGGATTTAATACTGAAATTGACCTGGTGTGTGGAGGAAAGGAGTCAAATTTATCATTCAATGCTGATAAAGTCGATCTTTTGCTGGCAAGACCACACATAGATTTAGATCTCGTTTTGATCGATGACAATGGATCTTGGCAACCTGTTGATCCTGAAGAGTCGAACTCCATAGGCGGGGGAATAGTTAAAACAGATAAATCAGAGCTAGATGCTGGCATAGCGTACTCTGTAGAGTTGACTATATTAGGAGGTACATTTCCAAACGTTGTTTCCGAAGTCTTTACAGGGAGTAAGATATCTGACATTGGCAATTTTCCATCGTTTGCACCAATTGCTTGCAATACAGAATGTATTGTTGTGAAATTCGGTCGCTCATCCGGAACATTCTGCCAGCATAACTTCATCAAGTTGTAAATCCATGTTGGTGTGTCTGATGGACATGGAAGAATTTGATTCTAAAAAAAAAATTTGTAGTTAGTAAATGCACCAACAAAAAGTAATGTTACAATTTGAGTAAACCCCAGTTTTGGTTGAGTAGGAGTCGGGGGCAATCCTCCTGGGTACTTTCCTCTGAGTCAATCACTCGAGTTTCTGCAACACTGGTGGAAACAACCCAAAAGTCAATATTCACTTCAATCAAACCATAATATAAAAGAAAGTAGTGATATACTATATTGCATTCTAACCAAAGAACGAAGGACCTCAATATATTATAAAATAATCTTGTTAACATACCTTACATACACAGCAGATAACATCTTCATTAGTTAATGAAAAGTAGGGTTGCAAAGCATATGAATAAATCTCCCATAACGTAATACCATAGGCCCAGACATCAGATTGTGAACTATACTTGCCATACAAAATGGCTTCTGGAGACATCCATCTGTAATCGGAAAAGATGGATGAGATTTTAACATCAGAGACTTCAAGATATATTAGCTTGCTCATGGTGGTCCAGTGGTTTATGCATTAGTCCAGTGGTTTTCAAATGATGGGCCGTAGACAATTTTTTAAGGGGGCGCGAAGCTAATTAAAAATAAAAATATTTGTTAGATTTAATCTTGCCCGCCCTAATTTGACTATATACATTTCTTTATTTTGAATATTTACGTTCCATCCTTGTATTTTCAATGTGTTTTTCAATAAAACATACAGAAAATACAAACATACAAAATTTAAAAAGGGTGCGTAGTTTACAAAGTTTGAGAACCACTACATTAGACTATGATGGCATGGCCGGTTGAAATCTTGAATCCCATGTCCACCAACTCATCTAGGGTGTAGTAAATTGCGTAAGCCAGCGGTTCCCAAAAGGTGCGTCATGGCTAGTTGCTAAGTGCGATCACCTTGTTAACGATCACAAAATTGAGTATTATTCAAAAGAAGCAAGTTTTTCGTGTACGTGCGCCGTGAGTTTTTTACCTGATAATTCGGTGCGCATGGACAAACGTTTAGAACCGCTGGTGTAGGCAATACCAAATCAAGAAGATTAGCTCATTACCTACAGGTTTACGGTAGGTTTGTGCCTAATCTTGTTCAGAGTGAAAGACTCAGAGTGAAAAATCATATGGGAAATCAATTTTAGTATAATCCAGACATGGGAATAGCAAAGGAACGAGGATTGTGAAGAAATCTGTAATCAAACAGTGTTTTTGTCAGGGCAGTTAAGGAATTTTCCAGCTGCTACCATTGCCAAGTCCACCCAGGGTCATCGGTGGTGCAATAATAGCAAAGCAGAGCTTAATGCAATGGACCAAGGGCAGAATAGAAAATGGAAACACGTTTAAAACAGAATGTAGTTATTCAATAAAGATAAACCAGTATAACATTAGAGGCAATAATTATCACCTTACTTCAGAAGTGTCAATATAAATGATATGAAAGTTCAATGACACTGATAAAAGTCATTTCCACTTCATGCATCGAATTTTGATTTCTTCGAATGTACAGTAAATACCTAATTATTATTCATTTATATTAGTCTCTAATGCACTGGTTGGAATTTTTGCTCCAATTTCAATATCATAATAAACCAGAGTAAATATTCAGGTAAACGTAAAGTAACACATGCACAACTCCTATATCAGTGGTTCTCAAACGGTGGGGCGCAGACAATTTTTTTAAGGGGCGGGAAGCTAATTGAAAATAACGATATTTGTTATATTTAATCTTGCCCGCCTTATTTTGGACATATTTCATCACAGTATTTAAGTTGCATCCACGTGTTTTTTTGCATAAAACATACTTTTGCCTTACTATCTGTTATTTGTATCTAATTGTTAGCTAGGTATTTTTAAGTTGAGGCACGAGACCTGACGAATTCCAAAAAGGGTGCATGGCTTAAAAAGTTTGAGAACCACTGTTCTATATGATTAAGCCGTCTTTGCTGTCCCATCGACTGGGATAAATATGGAAAAGCCGCAAACTATCAATCCTTATTCATATACCTTATCGGCACAGATTCAGTTTCTCCTGCTTTATAATAATCACTCTCATACGTTCTCCTCGACAAACCAAAATCTGAGATTTTAATATTCAGATCTCTTTCTGATATCAAACAGTTTCTTGTCGCCAGATCTCTGCAAAAAATAATTCATTAGAAATACGCTTGCCTTCACACTTCTAAATACACTTTCCGGCTATGCAGGTTAGCATTCTGTGGGAGATAGTTATGTGCGAGAAGATTGCTGAATGTGATTTGCTAGTCGGTTAGGTGGTGGTTGGCTTAATAACACGCTTGCCATTGCAACTCTCATTATTCTGCAAGGATACACAGGTTTGTATCCCGTGGAAGTAAATATGCGGTAAAGGATTGCTGGTTAATTATTCCCATACTCGACATGGATTATTTAATAAGCGAAAAATATGAAAATCTAATTTGCAATATTGCATACAAAAACCAGTCATATGACTCACGGCTATGCCCAAGGCTGAACCTAGAAAATCTGAGAGTGATTTAAATTTCAAAACTAGTCTTTTAGTGATGAAAAATCCAATATGAATTAAACCTTAAAGAAATTGATGCAAATTTTCTGTTCTGAATTTAGTAAAAATATTTTAGTGAATATAATGCCAGTGACAATATTAGGAAAGATATCACAACTACATTTTTGCACTTCATGTGTTAAATGTGTCAAATTTCAAGGCACAACAATACTTGGGTAAATTAATTTAATTGCCATATTAAAAATATATATATAAGAAGAACGAAAAAAAAATTTAGAAGCAGAACATGTTAAATCTCACTCTTCTGTAATTTTAATTTTGGAAAACGAAAAAAAAATCATGTATGTCTATGCCTTCTTTTAGCCTTCAATGCACACAGTATAAAAGTGCCAAGTAGTACATACCTATGAATGAAATTCCTCTCCGACAGATACTGCATTCCACATGCAATATGTGTACAAATCAACAATTTGTCTTCATCAGAAATTGTTCCATTCATTTCTTTACTGAAAAATAAAATAATAATTGTTTTCAATGATTTTAGCACACCTATTCACAAAGCATTAGCAAAAAAACATAAGGTATAAAGACATTTTGTTATTTTATAATTAAAAAGTATATTATATATGAACAACTAATAAAAATAGTTTTGCAAATATATTTAAATGAAATTTCATCTGACTCTAATAAATATGATTGAAATTATTACTGAAAGTATTAAAACAATAATTAAATAACACGAAAGTATTATTTTAGTCAGCAAACAATTGTATATCTATTTTTTATGTCATATAAAAATACTTTTATTTCAGATGCCGAAAATGGGTGCCATGTTATAAATAAAACTATAAAATATATATCGAAAATTTCACTATAGGATAGGATCTGGATAGAGTGCTTGTCAAGCCAATAATTTTATTCTGGTAATTCAAAATGTATAATTTAATCCCAGCTATTGGTCATTTATTATGTCTTGTTTTAACTAGGCCTAAAAGACTAGATAGCACGTCACATCGAAGTTAAAAACCATGTTGTTGCGACGTTTCTGTAATAAGCCTGAACAAATTGCCAATGGTATCAAGGGAAGCTAAACCTACAAGCTTTCCTCCTGGGAATTGACTTCAATCGAAATCTAAATTAAATTACTTTTTCTAAGACAACAAATGATGGATAGCTTATCATAAATGAATTGTATGTAAAGTAAAAAGATTTTATAACATGTTCTACCGTGAATGCAATATAGTAATGAATATGTCATGAATTCTATTAATTTTTCTAATAGGATTTGTAATGGATATGTCCAAATATTTTAATGAAAAATGTTCATCTCGGAATGTAAGAAAATTTCAATTAAATTCCCAAACAAATAATGGAATCAGAGAGTTCTTATGCATATTGAGGGAAGAATAAAAAGATCCAAAAAAAAAAAATTAAAGAGAGAAATCTATCAACAAGGTATATCACTGTACTAGAAGTAACCTGCCACAGCAGCTGTTTATTGAGAAATAAGTTGTACAGGTTATATGTCATGCTAACTTACCTACGAGAATGGAATAAAGCTTGATTGGGCCCTCTGTTCCTCAGATAAGCACATAAATCTCCTCCATCAACATATTCGAATAGCAAGCAAGATATATTGTTCAGATCAGATTGTGAATCTAGAAACACAAACAGTCATCGAATAAAATAAAATAAAAAAATAGGCACATTTAGAAATCCTGTTTGGTCATTTCTGAGGTAAAACAGATAATTTTATCTCCAAATATTAATAATTGGTTCTGAATCGAAACATTTTCTAACAATTAAAAATTAATCAGAGTGTATATATTGATCCATAGTTGAAATTTGTTTGACTCCAATTAACAGATATTCTAACTATTTCTTTCTAAATTCACATAAAATACACTATTCATCTCAATTTACCTAGTTGAGCGTTATTAGGTACAAGTAGAATGTGGAAATTTATACTATACTATGAACATGACCAATCTAGTTGTGAATCTGCTTTTGTTTTCTGAATAAAAAGTGATTCGGTACTCCCGTAGTGCGTGTACCAGATTAGGGTTAGGCTATAATTTTATTCGGATTCTCCTTACTTTAGTTCGATTACAGGGGCTGTCTGTATTAGCCAAGTGAATATACCCCCTGCCCATAGGATTCAATCTATTTACACAACTTGATGTAAAGTAGGTGAACAAAATTAGTTACCTCCATATTGGTACACATACTTCTGGAGCGCCGGTGATTGAGTATTGTCAATGTGAAAAATATTGAATCTTGGTCAAAACTGCATTATGACCAATGCCTGACTGATAATTCGGGAAAATATGAACAAAACATCACAGGGGTACCAAACAAAATCACAGTTGTTTTTCAAACTCAAGCATTCCATCAAATTAAATTAATTCATTTAAATTCATAAGATCAAATCACCTATTTAGATTTGAATCGACATTAAAATTCTTATCCAAATACTTCCTTCAACGATGAAGACTGAAAAAAATTTTTCATTTGATAAACTCGAGCAGAGAAAATTTTAAAAGTACTGACCATTATCTACACAGACACCAAGCAGTTGTACAATATTTTTATGCTGGAATGTTGCCAGCATTTCTGCTTCTCTGTTAAAATCCTCAACTTTTGAATACTCTGTTGCATCTGTGGATCGGATTGTTTTCACTGCGACTGTAGTTGTTTCTGTTGGAGACAACAGGCCAGGTGCTCTGTGGGATTTGATGAAATGATTTTAACAATGAAATACACGATTTTGGCAAACGGATTTAGGTTTGTCTCAATGCCCAAGCGATAATTTGGAACATATTCTATAGAGAACATTACTTTTGGACAATGAAATTTCTGAAACTTATGAGTATATGCAAACACAAGTTCAATTGAATGATTTTTTTCAATTTTTGTAGAGGTGTTTAAGAAATTTATGGCTCCTGTGTTTGGGGCCACCCAGTATGAACAAAGAGGTAAAAAGGTTTTGAAAAAGACAATAAACATTTGAAAAATGAAACTAAGTGTCTAATCTATGAATCAAATGAAACATGGGTTTCAGGTTGATTTCGAGTTCATAAAATACTGTAATATAGAATATGAAAAGTTTTAAAAGAGGGAACAAATAAAAAAAATGGGCCAAAATACTAAAAAACATACAGATAAGTGGAGGCAAGAAGAAGAAGAGTGAGTATGGCTAGTTCTGACAACAATGAGCCCTTTTGTAACCCACCGAGGGGTGGGAACCCGCTATTTGAAGAGCACTGGTCTACTCATATAACTTAGTAATATAATCCTAGTAATATAATCAATTTAATTAGAAATAAATTATCCAACACAAAATAGCCAACATTTTTTTTAAATTCAGTTTCCATATTTTTTGTTATGCATTTAAAATAGTCATATATTTCAACATTGCATTGGTATTAAGACACTTCTCCATTGGTTATTCAATATATTGTTTGTAAATTAGTCAGATTGGTGCCCAAACCTATTGATGGATAGTGGAATATTTAATATTTCAATGAGAGATCCAAATTAAATGAAATATCACATTTTATCAATAAAAAAAACATTTAAAAAAAAAGCAATATGAAGAAAGCAATTTAAATATGATAGGGTTGTGTTAACTTGTTCCACATGGTTTCAGCAGGCTAGGTAATCAACACCTGTCCAGCAACTATCTTCTCCAATTGTTTAAAAACATTTATTTCTTGGTTGTGTCTGATAGTATAGCTGCTCATTTGGAGCGACACGTGTGTGAATAGGCACCATATAGAAAAGCAGTCACAATTGTTCCACTGAATACTGATATTAACACAGAAAGTTGTAAAGCAATTAACAAAACCTACTTGGCTTTAAAAACAAGACCGAATACACCTTCTCCCAATTCTTGTATGACTTCTAAATCATCAACAGGATAACGCAGTTCCCGTAACATATTTTGCTCATTCAACTGTGCAAGTCTTTTTTGCGACATGCTAAAAGGAAAATAATTACAATATCAATGGATATAATTCATAAAAGCTTTGAATTTAACTTTAGTTATCTTTAGAAAGAAAAGGCACAACTAAACTAATTACGAAGCCAATAGATAAACCGTATAAATTAGCAAATAAAATCTATAAGTTTTAGAAACAAAGAAAACAATTGAAGATCTTTCTCTGAACTGCAAAATATCGAACCTTACATGACAAACAAAATCAGATAATTGCTTATGATTTCAACAAAAGTCAAAATGAACAAAAAGTGCATATCACATTGTTGTATTAGGCATGTTTATTATTTCAAAATAGCTTAAAATATGCACTAGCATTTGAATAAATATATCCTTCCAAATATATTTGACGCTTATATTCAGGAAATAATAAATAACCACACCATAAGACATTTTAAAATGATTTTTACCTAACTTGAATCAGATTTGAGCTTGGTGTACTACTGTACACCATATTACTAATTCTCAAAACATCGACTATTCAATTACTGGTATCTCATACTCACATCCGAGCAATCTTCATTCTTTCATCTGCCTTTTTATGCCTGAGTTTGTTCCTCGAAACGCAGAATATAAACACAGCAAGCATTACTATAAGAGCCAACCCAAGAAACAAAACTATCAGAATAGTGCTGTTAGGACTCGGTAAACGATCATGGTAATCTTCATCAGAATAAGAAAACACTTTGTGTGAAGTATCATTCATCGCTGACAAGTGATAATAATCCATGGTACCAGTTAGCTGAGTTGAACTGGTTATTGGATTTACTAAAAAGAAAAATTGTTGTATTTCAAAAGTTGTCCAAAGTTGAATTACTGAAATTGTACTGAATAACCAGAGTTAAACAATATAATATCGAAAAATATATTTTGCTGTTCTTGTGCCATAATTAACCAGAATTGAACAATATGAAAAACATTTACAAAAATAATATTGAATGTATAGGATGTGAGATGTATTCTAATGTTAGGAAATGTGCAAGAATAGGAATCATACAATTTGCTTATCTTCCAAGAGACGAATTTTGAAGGCGATATTAAAACAAATTTTTAAGCAACTTAGAGAAATTTTTGATTTGATTGGCTTGACTAATGTTACATATTTTAAAGGAAATACCAAATGTTGAAATGAAAATATACTTAATAATTCCAAAATTTAAGTATTGCATAAAATATCGCATATAACTAATTTTAAATGTACTTGATTATTCAATTTTTTCTAAACAATTCTGCAGTTGCACTGTAAAAACAATTCAGGAGTCTTAAGTATGTTTTCTATCAAAGATGCTTTCTGACTTACGGCAACATTTCAGCCAAATTTAAATCCTAGCTATCAAAAGTCATGCTTGCCCAGATTCTATAGAGTGAAAAATATGACCCATGCCTCATAGCGAACTTGAAAATTATTGGCATATACCTTAATTCTACATGCTAGTTTAACTTGTTTTTGATATAAAAAATCTATTTTATTTTTTTTTGCTTTTTAGCGGTTGATAAAACAAATAGTTTTTTTGCCATTGCATGATAGGATTACATTGCAGATATTGAAAATGTAGTTTATATCTTCTTTTTTTTTAAAATACGTACTGTAAATAGTGCATATCACTATTCTCACATTAACTTGGGTATATATCTCGATGCTACAAGTTTGCTATATGTTGTTTTACTTTTATTTTATAAAAACAAGGTATTTTTATGCTTCTCAATCTCTATATAATAGTCAACGATATTTAAAAGTATTCCATAAGGTTGTTAAAAACCTAAGCTAGCATAAGAGTCAGAATATCACTGTTCCCATACTCATCTTACTCTTATAGGATTTCAAATAAATGAATGTTAATAATCTCTTCTACTGAACAAAACTAGCCTGAGAAAGGTAAGAACAGAAAAGCATGAACAATATACGATAAGACCTACGCTTATCTAACTTTGAAATTAATACCATTGGCCTCATAGAATAGTCATTTTTAGGTGCTCCTGAAGTATGCGAACCAAGATGGCGGACATCGAAACGTAGCATGGGTAACAGGTTAGGGTTAGGCCATAATTTTATTCCAATTTCCCTTATTTTAGTCCTACTATGAGTTCGAAGACTAGCCAAGTGCCTCTCGTAGTATTTGTACCTAAAATTATGGCCTAACCTTAACCTAGTACACATATTACATTCCGATGTCCGCCATCTTGGTTCGCATACTTCAGGAACCCTCATTTTTATTCCTGCTACAGCATTTGCATTATACAAATTCGAATACACTATTGCAAAGACATAGAAGTAGGATTGTCAGTAAGTCTTTCATGACTCAAACTAATAGATAAATAATCCTAATCCTATTAACATTGTTCAAATGCCTTACACCAGCACCTGAGTGTCCCTAGAGACCGTTTCTTAGTTCATTTGGTTGAACACGTCAATATAAAGCCCACATGTCTGAAGTATCTTAAGTAAACCATATGTATAAAGTCATGCTTGAATGAGCATAATTCTGACCATAATAGGTCAGTAATTGCTTGCTGGAGCAGACACAATGTAATTTAAACTTGAACAATTCAGATCAATAATGTAAATAATCATTTGTTTCTCCTTAGTAAATATAATCTAACGCTTGGAACAAAACACACACTTGTTGCACATCTGTTCGGAAAATACAGGAAAGCTACAATCTGATGTTGGGAAACATTTATCTGACAACAAAATGTCATTCGTTGATAATTGTCATACTAAGCAATGCATCAACTTGATGAAATTGATTGAGTGCTATGGGCTAGTGGTTGAAACTTAACTATGATAGGATTGAAATCACATGTCAACCATCATAACACAGGTGTAATAAATTCGGTAGGCAATGCATCAAATAGTTAAATTAATAAGTAAGAAAATAATTATAACTGTCAGTTGCAGTTACGCAAAGACTTCCTGGTGAGAGATATAATTGCGAACTGCTCAAAGTCGGAAGTCTAAGATGAAATTTCCGATTTTTTTTGATAATAATCGAAAAATTTCCCCAAAACTTGAAAAAAATCTAGTTGACTAAGCAGTCACAACTGTCTAATAATAAAGACTTGTTCAAGCCACAGTTCTTGATATCAAAATTTGGTTTTCATGGAAGACTGTTGCTTGAGTCAGAGTCAAAATTCTCATCAATCTGTAGTTGGGTGCCAATTCAACATTCTTTCAAATGCCAGTGATTTGTGAACCACTTAATGACAGCCATCACTCTGGCTATCCTATTATGATTCTTCGCATATACAGAACTAGGAAACCCGTTTAGAATAATGAGCAGCGCTTTGACAAGCTAATTTTAAAACCCAAATTGCGTGGAGTAATTTTTGACATTTTTCCGCTACATCAAACATGTATACTAACTATGAACCTACGATAATTTAAAAGTAAAGAACATTAAATAATACTTGTGCTAAGGACTTGGTTTCTGGATGATTAACTACTTATCCTTCTTCTATTGAATCACTTACGAACATTGAATATCAATATATATTCTGTTTTGATTCTAAGAAAATTTTGACATACCAGTTGTGGTTGATAAGCTTGTGGATATTTCGATTGTTGTGATTCTAAAAAGAATTGAAAATTGACATTGACATATATGGTAATAGCATCAACCAATTTCTAACGAAAAACTATGAAAGGATAAAGAATAGCAACATTAGAAGGTTTACTGAAGATTTCTTGAATGAACATCAACAATTCTGATCGATATAGGTAGTATAAAGCTAAGAATTTTAATTATCTGAATCTAATGTCTACAAATTTCAAGTGCAGTTTTAAGTATTTTGTGGCATCTGAAGCTGCCAAAAACCATGGCGTAAGGAGGGTAGGTAACATGACAGCAAATTGAAAACCAATGGCGGGTAAAATTTGGCTGCCACAAGCCAAGGCATGTTGGTGCCTTGGTTGATGACAAACTTTGGGTAAGTTATTAGAATATTTTTATTATTAATACAGTTTTGATAGATTTGGGGTTAGGTTTCAGGTTTAGGAGGATATAATTCAACATGATAAACCACAATCTGGTACATGACTTTGTGAATATACCAATAATAATGCCACAGAACCATGACAAAAGACATCGCAGGAGCAGGAGCTGCCAGGAAGTGGTAAGAACTGTGCCTCCCAAATTTGTCCACAATATTAATGTTTTCATACATTGAATGTGATAACTTGTTAACATTTATCAAAATAAATTATGTTATTTCAAAGCTAAGACTGTTTCAGAGTTTGTTATCAATTTTGGTTAAGTGCTATTGAAAGGAATTATAAATGACAGTATTAGCTTGCATTGAAAATTGAGGAAGAGGCAGTAATCTAGTTTCAGCTAGTCTAAAAAGGTGACATGAATCTTGGTCAGTTTGAGAGTTATAAACTCCAGAAACTTAATACAGCGAATTATTAATAGTACATTTGGAATATTCAGAGATAACATGGCCTCGTATTCTATTGGGAGAAATTGTTCAATGTAATATCACACCCATGCGCTCGGATATAAATGAGACTTATCTCTGAGCCAAGCTATGGCCAACCAATAAAATGCCAAGCTACTAAAACTATATAATTCTATGGTTACTCATTACTCAAAATATGAATCTCGCTATAAATTAAATAAACTATAATTAACCAAATCAGAAAATAAAATTTCATCAAATAAATATTCAAAAGCATAGAAAGCAAAGAGAGAATAAGAAATATAAAAAAGGAGAGAACATACGAAACAGACTTTGCTTCTTCTGTGAAGCCTGGAAGATAGAAAGGAAGAAGGTAGATAAAAGATTGAGAGAGAAACAAAGAGATTGTACAAGAAAGATAATCACATCACCTACGGCAGCCCCCAAAGACCTAATTAAATCACTGGGGGCACAACCTTAAGAATAATAGAAGAGAAAAAAAAAGGTAAAAATCATTTTTAAATAACCAATAGCTTTTTTAACAAAGAAACATCTTTCAATTTTGAATTTTCATTTTACACGCGTGCACATATGAAGTTTTCATACATTTGAAACATGAAATCCAAGATTTAAAATAAAGACTTCAAAATATAAATATTTAAACTTAACTGTAAAAATTCGATGATTTTTGAAATTGAGAATAGATGGCCGTATGAGTTTAAATATATTTTGAACAGAGTTTGTGTGTGGTGTTTTGAAGATGTTTAGATTCTGCTACGTCAAATTAAATTTAAATGTGAGTGTAATTGAAAATTTTGTTTATTGAAAGTAACCTGGAATTTATAAACAATAAAGAACATACCTGTAGAAATCTCTTGAATTTCTGCAGGAGCAATTCTTCTGTAATTGTAAATTAGTTAGTCAGTTACGATTACAACCCAAGAATTTGAGCTACCCGGTTGTGTGTTCAGGTAGGGTTTTGTAATGGTGCGGTATTATGATCTTATATATTCATTACAAATTAGTATTATGATCTTCAATGCTACACATTAATGGTGTCATACTTTTCATTAAGACATACGCAGATATCGTCAAACGTATCGTCAATAGTAGACTAATCCTTGAGTTACGTGCCAATTAGGAAAAATGATTTCATAATACATGACAATCACATATCTTGTGCGTGACACAAAAAATACAACTAACACAACCTTTCTATTACAATAAAAGTACAAAACATGACATTCTTTTTGAAATGTAAAAGATAACCGAAGAAATCATTAAAAAAAACATTGACATTGGCTAATTTTCCAATTTTCTAACCAAATTTAATGACTTGATGAATTCATGAAGTACCGTACTTACGTCATTGGCTCCATAACATCCACACGATCTAAAAATGGCAAAACATGAATATATGAGAAAAACTTCTGATAAGCATGGAAATAATGTGTGAAAAGAATGAATGCACCTCTACCATTTTGCTCAAAGAAAGTTTCTGGTGCCTTCAAGCAAAAGTGACTAAAGTACTGATTGAAGAGTTACAACTAAAAGTAATAGTTTAAGGTGGAATTATGCTGTGGCTCTGTTCATATGCCTCTATTTGGTGAGAGGTTCATATAAAACATGTATTACTATATTGAAAAGGCAATCATTCCAGATTGAAATGTATGTGAAAACAAATTTTCATTCAGAGAATAATTGGATAGAATAGAATTTAATATTTTTGTGATTCAGTTTACATATTAATAAAGAAGTATCACGTCCACCAATTCATCACTCAGGGTAATAAAGAGACCAAACAGATTCATGCCCATCCTAAATCAATTGCTCCTAACACAATGTTAGATATTAGTGAACGCCTATACAGGGCCTAATCTGAGGCAAAATGAATGAGCAATATATAAAAAATTATTGGAACATTCATAACAAATGAAATTCCTAGTACTTCTCGCAAGTTAATATTCGATTAATTGAAAATGCTTCTTATACCTTCAACAATCAAAACGGCAAAGTTTGAGTACGTAGTGCTCAGATTATTCATCGCTTTGCACTGATACAATCCTGCATCATGGTGTGTAATATTTTTGATCTTCAAGAATCCTACTTGAGGTCCTACGTCTTTGGGATTTTGTCGACATTCTTTATTAGTCTGGAAATAAGGGAAATAAAAAATCTCAATATGAGAAACTGTTTTTGTTTAATTATTTCTTGCCTTGTTTGCCTAGGTTTGTGTTTTTGGTTTCTTTGTATTCGTGTAAGGGTGAGTGAACACATGTTTTAAATTATTCCTAAAGTTTTGCTCGCTCCAAAATTCTCCATTTTTAATTTCTAGTAGTATGAATCAAAAAAATAAACTAAAAATAAATAATATAAAGTATTGCGTGTCAACTTACTATTTGTCTCACTAGAGCTTACACTTTAGAAACTAATACAACCAAATGTATATGAAGTTCAAGCATGGATATCAGTAAATAATTAGCTAAGCAAGATCAACGGATCACGATGGAAAAAAGTGTTTCTTTACCCCATACAAAATATATTTCCGTAAAATAAATCAAAAGCCAAATTTTTTGTGAAATACCAGGTCCCTTAGGTGTCAGAGAAAAGTAGAAAAGAAAAAGCGGCTTCTTCCATATCAATCAATGAAAATTTGAAATTGGTCCATTAGTTTTTTCTAAATAATTTAACAAAATGACTACTTTGTGTTCAATAAATTATTCTTACCTTTTCTCTACAAACTATGGTTCCATTATGCAGCCAAGCTATATTGGATCTTGGGTAGGAATCTACTGTGCAGTTGAAAGTTACATCATCTTTAAAATAGGCAGATCGACTCGATGGCTCTTTGCTTATAGTGGGCCCTGTGTGAAGGAATTAGATTATAATTTCAGTGACAACAGAAAATGGAAAGTAACTTCAGGTATCTCTGTATTTGTTGTCTGTTTACTTTTTTGTATTGTTCCGTTTTAGTCAGAGAGCCGAAATAAAGTGATTGATGATTGATTGGATAGGATTTACATATTTATCCTGGGGGAGAGGAAAGCCGATAAGACGGCTTATCCATATGGCGAACTATGGCCTCTCGTCCGGTTACCATTCCAAGTCGGGTATGGGATTAGTTATATTGTTTGTTTTCGGAAGCATGGGCTTGGTGGTGGAGGAAGCCGTAACTGACCAGCGGTTACGTGAACCACCCAACGACGGCGAGAAGTCCAGCAATCCTCTCGCACATAACCATCTCTGCATGGGATTCGAACCTGCGAACCCACGCAGAGTGATTAGAGGTGCGGTGGCGAGCGTATTCCTAACGCTTAGCCCGTTGAGCCCCACCGCCGCGCCAATTGATTGAACCTAATACTACCGGTAGGAAAACCCAACCCAAAACCCAAACCCAACTTTGATAGAAATGATGCATATACTTGATCAAAGATAATGACTCAATTCATATAAGTGAAAAGACTCGATCACTCGACTGGTCTAACCTCCAGAGAGGCTTAACTTAGGACTCAAAGATAATTATGAACCTTTGAAATAGCAAAAAATGTCCAAATTCAATGTAACACGTATATTCATGCTGTATTAAAAATCAAAATTTTAATGCTCTGTATCATGGTACCACAGTTCAAAGTAATATTAAAAGCAAAATGTCATCACACTGTTTGTATGACATTGTTTGAAAAAAAACTTGAATAAAAGATCGGCGTCTTGACCTGTGACTTAGAATTGCAGTAACTCAACTTGGGACTAAAATTGTAAATGCTGCTTTGACTTAAACTTGACTCTAGACCTGACATGGGCAAACTAGCCCATTGAGCAATTTAATCTGGCCCGCCTGATGCTGCCACAACCAAACAAATCCAAATTTTGATGTTTTAGATAAAAAAAAAGCTCAAGGAATTTGTCGCGATTGCGATTAAATTGAGTTTTGGCACGAGACTAATTGTTATCCACATTTTGCCTTTGTAACACTTTCATGCCACACATATATGGCTCACCAATCTCGGTGGGCCAAATTTTTGGCCCCTGGTCTATAAACCTTGCCCACCCCTGCTCTAGATTCAGATAGTCTGTTACTTAACCCGAGGTTAAGGGCCTTGTAGTAAACTACTGGCTGTAGAAAAAGTAGAGCATTTGTAGGAAGTAGAATTTTCTTATGTCATTATGGACCAGGGGTCATCTTTAGATTTGGGTTTCGAAACTGTACCTATTTTAGTTTTTAATTTAGGTTGCGCCTCATGTGCCTCATTTTTAGGTTTGGCTGTACAAATCTGAAAATTACAATAATCTTGACTTCTCAAATCCTTTAAATGTGACATGAGCAAAATTTTTTCTTATTGCCATGTTATAGTGAACGAGCTGAAGCATTAGGAATTCGCCCGCCATCGTATCTATGATTAACCTGCGTAAGTTCGTGGGTTCGAATCCCATGCAAGGATAGTCATGTACGTAAGGATCGCTGGACTCCTTGCCACCATAGGGCGGTTCACGTAATCAATGGTCGATTACAGCTTCCTCCACCATTAAGTCCATGCTTTCGAAAACAAATAACTATTTGATCCCATACCCAACCTGGAGACTGAGACGAGAGGCCATGGTTTTGCCATATGATTGAGCCGTTGTATCAGCTTTCCTCTCCCCATGAATAAATATGTAAATCCCATCCTCGTAATATAGTAATTTCACACTAACCTCTTTTTACAATGAGTTGACCACATTCAGTAAAGATTTTGACTCCATCAAAATAATTACAGCAGTAAACTCCTTCCAATTCTGGCAACACTTTTATAATAAATAAAGTACTTGTCCTGCCAACTGGAATGATGTGGAATGAATCATTGTTTTCTATTCGTTGACCGTTGAATTCCCTGTAATTATAGCTATAAAGTGATAGAGTTGAAGAAATAAAAGTTTGAGGGATTTAAGCCAAATCATCAAAACGTGAAAAAGCTGTTCTGAGAACATGAAACAACATTATACTTTTGATACTCTCGTTACGTTTCATTGAAATACTTGGAAAAGTAAAAAATACTTATTTCTGAAATCTTAAACAGGTTTTGTCCACATTTGGGAAAGTTAGTAGTTGGAAAAACTATTTTTTTAATGTTAAAATAATAACTTCCCAAAAATCGCATTCCTACGAATCTCTATTTGAGGAAATCTAAAATTGAGATATTGTCCATGCTATTGTTATATATACAGGAGCTTAGTTAATTTCGGATGTAGGATCAGTTAACCAGGTATTTTAAGTAGGTAGTTATTAGTATTAGATGCATAGACTTGATAGTGAAGAAAGTCGTAATGTATAAAACAACTCTATTTAAAACGCTTCAAAAATTTACCAATATAGTCTTGCGTGAGGCTCATCAACTTCGCAATTGAATTCTAGTGACTTTCCGACTCTGCTTCGTTTTACGGCTGGAAATTGTTGAAACACTGGATATGCTGAAGTAATAAATCTTGATATTAGTGAGATCAGGTTCTGAGAAAGCATATAGTGTAATGAATAGGGTAGATCAGGGGCGTGCAACAGGGCTTCTTAGAGTGACCTGTAGATATTTTCCCATCAAGCATGAAATGTGCCGAGTGTTAGGGATATGCTTGCCATCGCACCTATGACTACTGTGAATGGGTCAGCATTTAGCAGGTTTGAATCCTGTGGAGGATGATTATGTGCTGAGAGGATTTCTAGACTCCCTGTCATTGTAGCATGGTTCTTGTAATCGCTGGTGGGTTACAGCTTACTACACCAACCATCAAGTCCATGCATATGAAACAAATAACTGGCTAACTAATTCCATACCCGACATGGATTGGGAACCGGAAGAGAGGCCGTAGTTCACCATATGATTAAGCCATCTTATCGGCTTACCCCTCCCGTGAGATAAATGTAAAAATCTTAATGGATTTTTACCAAAACATGTTATTAGCCTCCTACATACTACAGACATATCAGTAGTTGCTTGCACAGAGACTTGTTCAAAGAGACAGTGAAGAAATGCTTTCATAATTATTCATTAAATCCCATTAATATCTCTTTCACACTTCTCAACTCATCCCACACTGGAGCGTTTTCTTTTTTTCTTGGCAAAAGAGCTTTTATGGCATTTTCACATTTTCTGCTACGACAGTGTATGATAAGCTCTTTTATCTGCCTACGATAACTACACCCAGTTTTATCTACACAAACAGGTTATGAATAACTTCTAGGTAAATAAGCTTACAATATAGATATCCATGGGCGATGTCCACCAGTAAATACACGACAAAAATCTTCAATTTCCTCATTTGTATATTATACAAGCGTCGTAACTTCAACAACGAAATAACTCGTCTCGACGGGATTCCCGACAACAACAATAACAGCTGTTCGCGGGCTCAGAATCTGGGACACCTAAATACAGGGTTAAAATTGAACAACTTATTCCTATTCTGTATTGTTATTGACAATTCCTGTTGCGCACAAAACTAAATTTTATAAACAATGAAAGACACCATCTTGCCGCTACTTATTTTAGTTTTGAAATAATCGTGTGTCGTATTATTATTATTATTTTGATAAAATATTGGGATAGGATAGGATTTACATATATCTATCCCGGGGGAGAGGAAAGCCGATAAGACGGCTTATCCATATGGCGAACCACGGCCTCTCGTCCGGTTACTATTCCAAGTCGGGTATGGGATTAGTTATATTGTTTGTTTTCGAAGGCATGGACTTGGTGGTGGAGGAAGCCGTAACCAACCAGCGGTTACGTGAACCACCCAACGACGGCGAGGAGTCCAGCAATCCTCTCGCACATAACCAACCCTGCATGGGATTCGAACTTACGAACCCACGCAGAGTAATTAGAGGTGCGGCGGTGGCGAGCGTATTCCTAACGCTTAGCCCGTTGAGCCACACCGCCGCGATTCTTTGTATAAAGGCCCCGCCACTATGGCAAAAATTGGAGATTTGAGAAAAACATCCCCGCCACATTTTCAAATAACAAATTGATAATTATGTAATGATTTAAACATTTGAATTTCCATCGCAATCTGCATTTCTAACCCTAACTGGATAATTACTGATTCTTCTATTTTGAGCATTGGTGGGGTTGTTTTTTTGGCGGAGGCTTTACTAACATTGTTAAACCAGAAATGAGCAAACAGTTTAATATTTTTTAACAATTCATAGTTGAAATATTTTAAATTAGGTTTAAAAATAAATCAATCAGTAATCAGTAATTTATTTTTCCACCATTCCGAAGCACACAATGTGAATACACAATACGAGAAATAGGAAATATGCTACTTTAGGGTGAAGGGCGAGACACCAAGACTGGTGATCGAGCAGCGACACCCATGACAAGTCTAACAGTAATAGATAAATACCAGTAATATATAAATCAAACAAACAATAAATATTAGAACAGGTTTACGTTAAAGTGAGTCGAGGCGACCTGGATGCCCAAAAGACGCCAGATCCAAGGAGTAACGGATAACGACTCCGAGCACCGTCTTGTGAGTAACCATGCCAACGACGGCGAAATCTTATACAGCGGGATACAGACACAGCCTGAGTTCATATTCATCCCGCGAGTGGAAGCCGATAACTTGGCATATTTATATTTTTATAAAATATTTTTGTTTGTCGCAGTTAGGGATACGAGAGTGTGAAAGCCTAAGGACCTAACCTGACGTTAACAGGTGAAAAATAATAAAATTTAATTGGCGATTGAAAATAATCGACAAAATAAATAAATGTGGCAATAAATACTATTGCTAGTTAGACAAAATATGTACATAAAGAAACTAGTATATTAGAAAAATTTAGTCCATCATTGAAAACAGGAATGAAGTAAACACTGTACGGTACAGGTACCCAAGCAAACAGCATATGGAAGAGACATCAATTTAGTAAGTTGGAATCTTATTAAAATTTTGAAATTGGTGAGTATACTGGCACTTTACAAAGACACAAAGGATAGTGACTCACTGGTTTCGGTATGTGGTTTAGATCCAAGATAACCCGTCTGAGCCTGATGTTGGCAAGATGAATAGTTTGGTTATTGTATGAGTGGCACATGGCTATGCACTGACATGGTGGGGAAAATAACAAGTTCAATATTCACAGAGTCTCTATCTATTTCAGTTACTGTGGACTGTGGATGAAGTCAAGTGTTGAGCTGACAATGACAAGGGGTGGAGGGTGTCAGCACATCAAACAGATGTGACCCGAGACAGGTAAGATGAAAGCAATATGCACCAAAATGGCGCACAACCTGAACATAGTGTGTGTACCAGGTTAGGGTGCGCCATCTTGGTGCACATACTTCTAGAGCGCCATATTTTTATATATAATCAAATACACAGGTACACATAATATAATCACATATTAAACTTGTTCTGTATCAAACTGTCGCTTAACATTTTTTCTGGATTGCCCTAATTAATGATAACAAATATACTTTGCACGGGGGTTCCTTTGACTTCTAGAATGTTTGATTGTGGTTCCACTTTACCAGAAAGATTGAAAACCAAATGATAATTTGACAAACAGCTTGGGGAAAGCTTGGAACGATATCCCACATATAACCTTCAAAACGCTACACAAGTTTGGACTTCTAGGTTAAGACACTACTCTGAATTGCACGAACGACATTTTGAGCATCTAAAAACATATGCATTTAAAAAAACTTATGTAAAAGTTATTCTTTGCAAAAATAAAAAGCTGTTTTATGTTTTTCTAGCGACCACGTTGTAGGTACCTTTGCGCGAGAATGATTGTTTTCCCTGTTTTGATTTCATATTAGTCATACAAAGCTTATTAAACCATCGAAATTCTTTTGCGGACCTTATGGGTTTCTGGCCAGGCAAGGAATCACATCGCTAAGCACTTGTGATAATAAATTGAACATTGTGAGTTTATTCATTCCATCTCGTTCTCGATTCGAGATTATTCTGTAATTAGATGCACAAGAGCCTCTTTAAAATTAATAATTTAAATTCATCGAGAGAAGATGTCCAGTGCACATCAATGATTCGAGGCGAGAACGAATAATTATAAGTATGCCAAGAAATAATCTGCTTGCTACTTTAGTAGTAAGACCCAAATTAGTTCAAAAATACGAATTGATTAGTCATAATGCTCATAATTTTTTCATTTTTCGGGATATAAAAGCATGTTCTTACATGAAAATTGTCAGTTGGGTATATTTGTCGGGAAATTGATTGTCTGTTGCGCACTTTTTTAGAACATGGAGAATTCTTCGTATTTCAATGCTACGGAGACCAACACAATTACGACCCCGCTTGCCAGCAATGCAATGTGGAAAAGTGAAAAACATTATCAAAATTGGTTGACAATTGTGATTGTGTCAGGTTGTGGATTTGTTATCAACGTTTACGTTATTATCGCTATGATAATATATTTATCAAAATTGAAAAATTTAAAGAAGAGCCTCAAGGAAAGCGGGTCGAAAAGATACAGAGCGGTCATGGAGATATGTTTGCTCATAACTGCATGTATGACACTGGTGAACACTCCTGCCACAGAAAAAATTCTTGTTGATATTTATTTCCCGCAAATTTGTCCAATTTCGAGACGTATTCGCAGTTTCGGAGGAAGTATGAGTACTCTATTCATATATTTGAACTTGTGGCTCTGACAAAGATCGATTTACAACGACCCTGCAATGAAACATCTTACTACGAAGGTGACTCGAGTTATTAGTTTCGTTGTGGTTTTTCTTTTGGTCATAGTTCCGTTAATCCCTTACCTAATTTACGTTTCTGTGTACACCTTTGTTGCCGTTGATTCAATTGGATGTTCAATCGTTGCTTCTACCATCAACCCACAAGCAATGTGGATTGTCCTTGGCTTGAATTCCCTATTAACCCCGCTAAAACGCTTAAAAACAGTGAAAAACCGTCAAAAACACCAATAACCCCGCTAAAACGCTTAATGCAATGCTTGTTATTATGGCTCTTTGTGCTCCCCTTGTACAAGCACAGCGCTAATGCACCACAAGGGGGAGTTCCAGTAGCAGCCAAGCAAAAATCAAAGCGATTACAAAAAGAGCGTTCATTACGGGGCTCGTATGCTCCATCACCGACACAGTATCAGTCACCATGGTCGGGTCTGCAGTTTTTAAAGATGGGATAACGCTTCCTTTAGCGATGTACATTAGCTTGATGGTAAATCTTGCCATGTGTGTTTTGTCATTTCCCGACTGGGAAAGGTTGATGCTGCCTTGTTGCATAAGTGCGTTTCGCAACAAGTATCAATCAGAGAGAGAAGTCAGTCATAGAAGAAGCACCAAAGTAACAGAAGCATGATCAGTATCGGGTTGAATTTCGACTAAAAGAACAAAGCAAACAGGAATCATCCTGTTAACCCCTCCACCAATTTAGGAAGTTAGGGCACAACCTAATCTAGCCGAATATAAACAGTCAAAAGAGATAAAAGTCGAGAGAGCTATGCTCAAAGACATGGAGACAAGCAATGACAAGTTATCCTATTTAACTATAATAAAACTAAAATTTCGGAGTTCCATAGCAGAGAATAATTGCCTACGAGCGATTTTTTGCCATCTTTGAGCACTAGGTCAGTGGCACTCGACCTTTTTTGTGGCCCATTTTTGTTGCACAAAAATTCTTGTGGCCCATTCAATTTTTATTGCAAGGGAAAATTAAAACATTTCAGCGAAAATGGACATTTTCTCCTTAATAATAGAATGAAATTTACCATTCATTAACAGAATACAGCATCATCAATCACTGGTACTACAATAAAAACTAACGATAGTGACACTATTGAAACTAGCAAATTTTAATAATTCTGTGGCCCACCTCAAAGTGTTTCCATGGCCCACTGGTTGAGAACCAGTGTACTAAGCGGTCCAGCAGTAGTAGCGGAGAAAAGCACAATCATACAAACAACAACATTGATTAAGCAAAACAATTCATCTACTTAGAATCCAAGACCAGATTGGAAAATTCGACGGAGAAACGGGTGGTAACCGGAGACATTCCACCAGAAAACATTTTGGAATAAATAGAATTTTATATTTATTTCGTTGGATTTTTATTTTTCGACTTGGAGGTGTGGTCCATCGTGTTAAGCGTTTGGAATACACTTGCCTCTCGGCTTCCGCCACCATCCTGTCCACGCATCTGAAAACAAGTAACTGGTTAGCTAATCCCATAACCGACATGGACTGGCAACCGGGCCAGCTTTGATTCCCGCCGCTTACCTTCCCTAGTATAACTATGTGTTCATCTTTTATCTCGTAATTTTTGCTCGATTGATTGATTGAGAAAATTTTTTTTCAGATATATATATATAAACTTTTAAATATTTATCTTAACACTAGGTTATCCTGGCAGTATTGCGAAAATGCTATTTTGAAGAAGTTTTTGTTTTCAGTCTTTGAAATCGTAATGTGTATATTTATCATGATTGAATTGCCAATATATATAAAATATTGTTTGTGGTCTGGAAAACCTGTGAATAGCAGGTTTGCCTATTTGAAATCAATGGTGTGCAACATTCTTTGTCGGCGGGCCATACTTCGGACGTCTAGCTGGACCACATTAAAGATTTAATTTTTCCATGTAAACAACGAATTAAAAATTCTCAAAATGCGAAATTTTATTTGTTTAACATTTTAGCGGGACACTTGGGGAATTTTGAGTTCTTCCATTGTTTGTTAACATCAGCTTTAAAAAAAGTTCGACCATCTCTTAGTCTTACACTAATAAAGGCACCGGGCAAAACGGCGAAAGATTTAACACATCAGTAAAAACGGAAAAACATTATATAATTTTACCCATCAGAGCGCCTTCTCAAACATACACTGTCGAATTATAATTTTATGCTCGATGGGAAAAATCAGTTGTTGACAAGGGCAACACTAAATGTCTTGGCGGGCCTGGATGTGTCCCGAGCGCCGCTGTTGCACAACCCAGTCTCAAATAATAGCCTGTAGTTTTATGCCCACACAAATCTCCCCCACAAATCTTTCCCAAGCGACGCATTTCCAACCCGAAGATTGTAATACAAGTTCTAGTATATATAATACCGAAGGGGTGGGCTCTCTAAAATACCTAAACGTCGCAGTTCTCCAGTCTCTCGATTTCAAGTCATTGATTAATTTTCAATGAACAGTTTTCACTGAAAATCATCATTTTTATAAGGATAATGAGAACCGCTGAGGAATAGTGGAGAATCGCGTTTGAGAATCATTGGCTTAGATTCCAGAATTCCCAACCTCCAATGCCAACATTATTAAGTCAAACCCTGACACAACTTGAACAAAAATGAGTTAAATAGGTATATTGAATAAAGCATGTGATTGAAGAAACAATAATTTTAAAATCAAGATCACCACAATGACACTATGATTTGTGCTATATTACGACGGTGTTGTTTATAAGATTACGTTTCGATGACGTCATATTTCATGGCATCATCGGTTGTTATGAAATGGCAGAAAGCGTTTGCTGCAAATCTTCTAATAAGCAAAGCTTCCGTTTTTAAACGACATTTCATAACATCGGGAAATATGGATGTAACGATAAGGAATGCAAAATTTTTGCATGTTGTTCCAGGTTTTGGCATATATGTCTCAGAAATGCCACCAAAACTCATCTGCTGCGACTCTTCCGATGGACAAAGGTATTGATTGCAAAATGTATGTTAAAAATTGTTCAAGATATGTATTAGAACAAGTTTTTTGTTCCGAATTCACGAACGTTGGTCACAAATCGTTGATTATATTACAAAGGGCTGTATGAGCGGATTGAAATTTGTCAGTCACAGTGAAAACAAAATAAATGTTTTCAGAAGCTATAAGAGTAGCTATGACGGTAAACTACACAATTGAATTAGATAATGAAAATGAAGTGTTTGAACTTAAAAATGCAGTTTGAAAATAGCTAATCACATAAGGTATAATTGCATATATCATTTTAAAGCTCAGAGCAAGCAAGTACAAGCGAATGATTCAATTCAAAAAGACATTTCAATGTTTATACTGAACATATAAATCAGCAATCTTCAACCACGGTTGCGCTGATAGAATCCAGAGGTTCCACAGGTTTTTCATTCAATTCTGTGAGTCTATATTATTATATATATTGTTTAAATATAATCAAATGCCTATTAGACTTGCCACTATTATCAGACTTGTTACACTTAAAACCCTTATTTCCGCTGGTTACAATCGACTTTTTCTACCATTTTATAATATGTAATGACTAGTTAACCAAACGTGCAAGAAACGCCCCCAATATCTCTTTAAAAAGCTTATTTTCGCGTCTCCCTACCCGAATGACGTTGGGCAAACCGTCCGACCATACGCCGGTAAGAAGAGAGAAATTTCAAAATATTTTGAAAATGAGTTTCTCTCTCTTATCGCTGCGGTTAACATGTGCTACACAAAACGAAATTTCGAGAGCTCTTTTGAACGAGCGATACGTAACCTATGCACAAAAACCAGACTGAGCTTCGCAAGTGAAGCGAAACGCGAAATATTCAATGTTATGTGAGAGCATGCTTACGATAGTTGTCTGGAATCTTTGTTTTTTATTATGTGCGCGGGATTGTTTCCCGCTCGTTTAAATGACTTATCTTTGAAGTAATGACAAATTCTTTCATGTATCTCTAAGCTTTGAAATACCTACGCAAATAAAATTCACTTAGTAGTAAAATAAAAAATTTACAAAAAAAAAAATGTTGACGGATCAAGCATGGATCATAGTTGGATGCCTAAAATGGTTTTAGTTAGTGCGGGAATATTTCACAAAACATAAACATAAACGTAAAATAGCACGAAAATAACTATTATTGCCATATTATGACCAAGGATGGCGGAGTACGAATATATTCGTCATACGGAAAAAAAGAGAAGAGACCATTCTGTTTTGCTAGTATTACATGTGCTTGTTATTTATGGTCTATACCCGTGGTTCTCAAAATGGGCGTCGCGTCGCGACGCACAAGTGCGTCGTTTCAATTTTGCTAGGACGTCGCAAAACCCTTTCTCCTTTTGCGGAATTGTACCTGTTCTGCGCTGCGTAAAAAATTATACTGTACAATAAATTCTAAAAAGAAGATTCGCAAGTAGTTTTTGGATTTCTTTAGATAAAGAAAATCATCGCGCACTCTCACACCCTTTGTGACTTCGTATTTATGCGAAGCAGGCTTCTCTACCATTTGTTGTAACCTAGACGAAATATCGATCTCGAGCAAATGTTGAGAGGTTAATGCTTGCGGCTCTTTCACAATTCGCTCACACAATTCAGTGACATTTGTAAAAAAAAGTGCACCCATCTCATTAAATGCCATTTCACTGACTTTCGTTATGTTTTGTGAGAACGTTTGAAGAAACTTTTTCGGAAAAGGTCTTTTGAGGAAGGGTATCAAGATGTGTTTCTTGGGGAGTCGCAATTTGAACATATTTTTTGAAGGGCGTCACAACACAAAGAAGTTTGCAAACCACTGGTTTATATAATTAGTCTTGCAACTATTGCACAGGGGTTTATTAAGCCTCTGGAATGTTTCATTGGGATTCCACTACTCTAAATAGGTTGAAAACTGCTGGTATAAACAAGAATATACAAAGTCTTCAGAAAATTGTGGTTTCGCTCCACCAAAAAGATTGGAAACCTTTGGTATAGTTACCCTTGTGCGACAAAGATCGTTTTCTCTGTTTTGATTTTATATTATTCCTACAAAGCTTATTGAACCATCGAAATTCTTTTGCGGACCTTCTGGGTTCCTGGCCAGGCTAGGAATCCCTTCGCTAAGCATTTGTGATAATTAATTGGACATTCCGAGTTTCTTCGTTCAATCCCGTTCTCGATTCGGGCCTATTAAATAATTATGTACATAAGAGGCTCTTTATAATAAATAGTTTTGAATTAATCTAAAGAAGATGTCCATTATACATAAATGATGCGAGGCGAAAGTGAATAATTATAAGTATGCCAATAAGTAATCTGCTTGCTACTTTACTACTAGGGGCACAATTTAGTTCAAAAATACGGATTGATTAGTCATAATGCCCATAACTCATTTCACGGGATATAAAAGCATTTTCTTATGTGAGAATTGTCAGTCGGGTATATTTTTCAGAGAAGTGATTGACTGTTGCGCACTTAGATAAAATGGAGAATACTTCTTATTTCCATGCTACGGAGACCAACACAATTACGACCCCGCTTGCCAGCAATGCAATGTGGAAAAGTGAAAAACATTATCGAAATTGGTTGACGATTGTGATTGTGTCAGGTTGTGGATTCGTTATCAACGTTTACGTTATTATCGCTATGATAATCTATTTATCAAAATTGAAAAATTTAAAGAAGAGCCTCAAAGAAAATGGATCAAAGAGATACAGAGCGGTTATGGAAATATGTTTGCTCATAAATGCATCTGCTGCATTGATGAACACTCCTGCTACTGAAAAAATTCTTGTTGATATTTATTTTCCACAAATTTGTCCGATTTCGAGAGGAATTCGCGGTTTCGGTGGAAGTTCTAGTGTTCTATTTAATTATCTTAATCTGTGGCTTCGTCAAAGATCAATTTATAACGACCCTGCGATGAAGCATCTCACTACGAAAGTAACTCGAACTTTGAGTTTTGTTGTGCTTTTTCTTGTGGCCGTGACTCCGATAAGCAGTTATGTAATTTTCGTTTCTGCCTACACATTTTCTGTCGTAGATACTGGATGTTCAATTGTTGCTTCTACTGTCAACCCACAAGCGATGTGGTTTGCCGTTGGTTTGAATTCGCTATTAATGCAATGCTTGTTATTATGGCTCTTTGTACTACCTTTGTACAAACACAGCGCTAACGCGCCACACGGAGGGAGTTCCAGTAGCAGCCAAGCGAAAATCAGAGCTATCACGAAGAGAGCGTTTATTACAGGACTCATATCCTCCATTACCGACACTGTGTCGGTAATCATGGCCGCATCAGCAGTTTTTAAAGACGGGATAACGCTTCCTTTAGCGATGTACATTAGCGTGTTGGTAAATCTTATCATGTATGTTGTGTCGTTCCCAGATTGGGAAAGACTGATGTTGCCGTGTTGTATAAGTGCATTTCGCAAAAGGAATCAATCAGAGAGAGAAGTTAGTCAAAGAATAAGCACAAAAGTTACAGCAGCATGATCCGTCTCAGTTTGAATTTTGACTGAAAGAACAAAAGATTATGGAATCATTCTATCATGCCACTCCGCCAATTCGGAAAGTTAGGGCATGTCCTAATATAGCCGAAGATAAATAAAATCAACGACAAGACAGCTATGCTCAAAGAATTGGAGACCAGATGTGACAAGTTTTTCTATTTAATTATGATAAAACTACATTTTTGAGGATTCCATAGCACTCGGAAAAAATTGCCCCGCTGCCAATTTTAGGAAGTAAGGGCACGTCCTAATCCAGCCGACGACAAACAGAATCGAATGCAAGAGAGCTTTGCTCAATCAAATAAAAACAAGTAAAAATAACATGATCTCTTTCAACGAAATAGTAAGTATATTTGTGAGCTTTCGTTAGATCATGGTCTAACTTCTTCAAACAATATAAGATATAACTGTAAATATAAAGATCACAAGAATTTAATTTATTTTGAAATTAAGTTTTCTATAACTGATTTAGATGCTATGGTAATTTAATCCATATAATCTATCATCATCTAGCATCCTTGTGGTGAGTACCACATACGGATCCAAAGTAGAAAGTAAACAAGGAGAAAGGACCTGCAGTTCAATACACAATATCCAAGTTCCCCAAATAAAAACCGGCAATGAATTGTTTTTTTAATTAATCATAATAAAAATATTTTTGTAGATATATCGGGTTTCATAGCACTCAGAGAATAATTGCCTACGAGCGATTTCTTCCATCTTTAAGTACTAGGTGGTCCATTAGTTGCGGGCGAAAGCAACAATAATTATACCAACAACAACAATGATTTAGCAAAACAATCCACATATTTCGAATCCAAAAACAGATTGAAATATTTGTCGGAGAGAAACAGAATATTAACTTGAGACATTTCACCAGAAAACAATTCGGATATGAATTTTATATTTATTTAACGGTATTTTTATTTCTTGGTTGTGTAACTTACTTATCCGCAGATAGTCCTGAATTGAAAAGTTTCCTTAATCTCTTGGAAACTTAGGTATCGCTGCTCGATAACCAGCTTTGGTTCCCGCCGCTTCCCCTCTATAGTAAAACTGTGTATTATCATCCTGTAAATTGTGTACGATCGCTTTTTACTTGTATGTTAACACTTGGTGCTATTCAAACAATCTGGCAAAGAGGCCGTTTCAAATAATTTTTGTTTTCGGTCTTTAAAATCGTAATGTGTATGTTTATCATGATTGAACTTTCAATATATAAAAGGTTGTTTGTGGTTTGAAGTCTCAATGAGTGCTAGTTAGTTGTGGAATTAGATCAGTTAGCTAAAGAATAGATAAAATGACATATAAATTTAATTACAATTTAACCCTCAGCCAACCCAACCACCCATCGGCGACAACATAATTTATAAACTGTGTGCTTATCTTAAATCAGGGGTGTGAAACCATTTTTTGCAGCCGGGCCATATAAGCAACTTCGGAAATCTAGCTGAGCCACACAAAAGATTTAGTTTTTCCAAGTAAACAACGAATTAAAAATTCTCAAAATGCGAAATTTTATTTGTTTAACATTTTAGCGGGACACTCAAAATTTAAGTGCTTGCATTGTTTGTTAACATCAGCTTTAGCAAAAATTGTAGCAACCCTCAACTGACGAAATACACCTGCGATAACCAGAGTGGCGCGGGAAAGGCAAACGGAGAGAATGTGGCCATAGCTTAGCCTTACACAAACAGGTACTGGGCTAAACAACGAAAGATTTAACGCATCGACAAGAGCAAAAAACATTACGTAATTTCACCCATTTGAGCACCTTTTTGAACATAAACTGTCTGATTGGAGTTTTATGTTTGATGGAAAAAATCTGAGTGATGACTACATTAAATGTCTTGGTGGTCCGGGATGTGGCCCGCGAGTCACCTGTTGCAAAACCCCGTCCTAAATAATAGCCCAAAGTTTCATGCCCCCACAAATCTTTCCCAAGCATTTTTAAACCGGAGTTTTAAACCATAATATAAGTTCCAGCATAACAAAGATAAGTCTGGCATATATATGATTATTTTTAGTAGTGCGTTGTTGATAAAACGTGTTTCTGATTGTGTGTGAACGCTCAGTAATCTGTCTGAGTGTAGTAAGGCAGTTTTTTAGTTGATTACTGCATTTTTTCGTATACTGACATAATACGCCCCTCAGCGGATTGGCTATTCCTATGAAGCCCAACCCTTCAACCATCAATTGACCAAAAAATGAATCAAATCAGTATATTAAAGTATGCATGTGATTGCAGAAAACTACTATTTTAAAATCAAGTTACTCACATGTCACAATGAGATATTGCTGTAACATTGAAAGCTTTGCAAAAATCTAATACATAGCTTTTGAAGGCCAAATGTAACGATTAGATGTGGTGCATGTGACCCATTTGCAGTAGTCGTTTAGGGTACAAAAGAAAATTAATAACGGTTTTGCTGATTATCAAAGCATTCCAAGAACAAGTTAGCACATATTACATCAACGACTATATACGACTGAAAAACGCCTAGTGTTTCAACTAATGAATGCATAGTTTGGGAAATACATCATTAATTTTCCTGGTTATATTTGCATATACCAATTTATACTTAACAATGGGTAAGCTCCTTTCCGAAACGAAGTCAAACGTCCGAGTCAGTACGAAATTAATTATATTCGATATCTGTGTTTGTATTTAGAAGTAACTTAGAATAGCTTAATTAAAATGAAAAAAAATTAAATTAAAAAATTAAAAAAAGCCCTAATTTGGATTTTAAAAACATGAAAATAGAAAACCTACCAAATCATTGTTTATCTCGACTTTCTTGCATTTCAAAATAAATCTGTGTTTCGATAAACATGACCCAATTTATATTACTTATTTTTTATCCATTTTTCGAAAATATTTTTCTATCATCTATTAGAAAGAGCAAATTATTTGTCTTTGGTCCACACAGCACGTAAGTATTCATTCACAGACAAAATGAGATTGCAACCTGCCAATCGAAAATTTACACAAAAATGTTTTACAACAGCAACCTATAAAAAATAATCTGATAAAACTGAACTTCTGGATGGAAGAATATGTGAATAATATTATTCAGTAATCTTTGCAAAATTTCAATAGACAAGTCGAATGTGATATACAAACTGGTATATGTTAATTTCATATGGAATGCTTGTATATACTCATTACTAAAAAAAAAACTTTCGCGGACATACATTGACTCGTAAAGACCTTTCATGTTTTATAGAAAAAAACAGGGTCTTCTCAATTCGTTCATTCTGATTAGGATAAGAAGCTTATATTTTTCTCTTTTGGAAGAGGAAAGGAAACAAGACGACTTAGTCACATGGCGAACCACGGCCTCTTGTCCAGTTATCAGGCCATGCTAGGTATGGGGAAAGGAAAATTTTTAGAAACAAGTTTCAACTGTTTAAATATACACAGAATATTGATGAACCATCACGGAGTATTTCATGTAATTACCATTTTTAGTTTTCTCTAAAATCACTTCCATGCAAATGGGGAAATGAAAGTGCTGATTCCAGGCTCCTCCTGAACCATTAAATGCATAATAGCCTTGGTCCCATCGCATAAATTAAAACAGCTTTTTTATGCACAAATCAGGCTGAAATGAGCAATTAATAAAAAAATATATATATATACACACAGCTTGCAAAATTCGTGATATTTTTTAAAATTTTGAAACCGAAAATTATCACTAAGTACTGTGAATTACCAGATGTTGATACACTAATTAGCCATTATTAATATAAAACAGTCTGATGAGATTGTCCATTATTAGACACAAAGTCTAGCATTATACATATCTACATAATTATTGGAATATAATGGAAAGAATAAAAATAGCAAATCCACGACTCATAAGTGACAAATTCTGCTCTAGCTACATAGATAAGCCCACACTTCTGGGTTAGGTTAGATATAAAATAAAACTTTAGGCAAATGGCAGAGCAAACATATGAAGCATACAACTGTGCGACAACGAATATATTTCAGACGTCTTCACAGGTAAGTCAGATATCCTAGTATTTAACGCATGAAAAATGATTAGATACATGTCTAAGCTATTTAACTATTTAAAAAAAACTATTGAAATGTGATTAGATATGTAGGATAAGCACTTGCATCTTTAAATATCACCCATATAGTAGGAGCAGAGATGCTATCTACTACACTGTCATGCAGATCAATGTTACTGTTTGTTCTCGGAGGTGGTGCGACCATACTTGAATCTCCCTTACAGTAATATCCTGTAACGACATTGGCTAGGAACATTCTTTTTTCTCCTCTACTATTTGGATGAGCATAACGTTGAGAATAGGTTGCATTCAGAGCAAAATAAACACCCTTTCCATAAGCAGTAGCTGTTAATAAATTCATCGCATTACAATTTATTTTTATGAAGAAACTTGCTCAAAGCAAGGCCATACGTACATCGTGAAATAAAACAGAGAGCTAGGACATTTATCCTGGTGGAGAGGAAATCCAATAAGATGGCTTAATCATATGGTAAACCATGGCCTCACGTCCGGTCACCAGTCCATGTCAGGTATGATTAGGCAGCCAGTTGTTTGTTTTTGAAAGCATGGACTTGATGGTGGAGTAAGCCGTAACCGTACAGCGGATACGTGAACCACCCTACAGCGGCGAGGAATTCAGCAATCCTCTTGCTAATAATCACCCCTGCATTAAATTCCAACCTGCGAACCTACGCAGGGTAATCAGAGATGCGGTGACAAGCGTATTCCTAACGCTTAGCACGATGCGCCACACTGCCGAGCCCAACTGAGCTACTGAGACTATAAAGCCGATTGACATGACACTCGAAGCTGTTCATGTCAGCGTGATTAGGAAAGATAGTAGTGGTCTCACATAACTGAATATCTTTATAAAAATACTGTTCTACACGATGGTATTGAAGTTTTATCACCAGTCTACAAATTAATTTCTAAGAACATTCATATTTCAATACTATAGATTTTATTGTGCAAATCGAAAATCTAATCACAAAAATTTCGCACTGTCGTTTATGCATCAGCCCATTTGATGATTTTTGAGAGCTTTTTGAGGGCCAAATAAATTAGTCCTAATAAACAAAATTAAAATAAAGTATACCAGTTATAAATGTGTTTTATTTTTTCAACCTTTTCATTTATGAATATAATTTTAAAAATAAATATATAAATCTGCTTCAATTTCCAATGTAAGTTTTAAAATTTGATTTGCATTTTTCAAAGCCGGATAAAAATAATCAACTGGCACTGAACAGGATGGCACCATAACAACTATATTGAATGTTAGCTAAAGCACTAAGGACGTCATCGAAATGAGAGCACGATATAGGGTTATTCACATAAATCTACTCTTGCGACAGAAATATCAGACGAAGAATGAAATTTGAAATTTATCTAATAAAATTTCGACATCATGCATCTACCTACCATTTTTTCCAGCATAGCTTCTGTCAAATCCATTTTGAATTATTTTATCCTCGTCAGTCGTTCCGTGGAATAATTCTCTCTCAACTTGAACTCCTGATCCTTGGAGATTCCCTGTTACTTCTGCCTTTTTGGCAGCATATTGCTTATACAAGGATATATGCTGTATTCTTTCAATCTGGTAGTGAAATGTTTACAAATATTAGGTCTTTCAGGATTGGTGGTGACTGTGCATCTTTCTGAATATTAGGAAAACTCCTATCATCACTACACCAACAACCCACCATGGGATCGTGGATTTAAATCTCATGTTTAATATGTGCGAGAGGATTGCTGGAATCCTTGCCATCATCGAGCAGTTCATACAACTATGATCCGGTATGGCTTGCTCAAGAGTCAAGACCCAAGTTGCTGCTTTGAAACATATGACCGGTTAACTATTTTCTGTGCTCCTAGTCGGATAAGAAGCCATGGTTTGCCATAAGATTAAGTCATCTTAGCAATATTCCTATTACTTTTCCTCAGGATATAAAATGGAAATACTAAAAATAAAGTGTTTATCAAACTTGTATGCTTTGTGGCCCATTTCTGGAGACTCAAGACTTGTAGACTTGTGGCTCCTTGCCTTTTTAAAAAAAAAAAAACCTAGTTTTGCATATGAAGCGGTTCCATCGGTTATTTTATGTCCCCCATGCTCTTTACAGTCAACAAATTGAATTAATTATGATCATATAACTAGATGAGGCTTTTGTTCATAGTCATAACTTTCAAAGAATCACTCTATTCCCCTTCTAGGTTGGCTGAGGGTCAGTTGGAGGAACCCTGCATCAAGACCATTGCACCTTGAAAGTAGGAACCTAGCTTTGTTAAACTCAAATATTTACAAATCCAAAATATATATTTGAACTCACATGAATAATAGTCTGATGAAATTGGCCCGATGCTATGAATTTTGTGAGAACTGTTTGATATTCTGCAGATGTTGAACTCAACTTAACTTTTATCAGTTGTTGTCCTTTCATGTCAGACCAATAGTCAGGTAAAACATCTTAAGAAAGATAAGATAGGATTCACATATTTATCCCATGGAACAGAAAAAGCCAATAAGGCAGCTTAATCATAGGGCGAACAATGGCCTCTCGTCCGGTTAACAGTCCGTGTTGGGTATGGAATTAGTTGAGCAGTTATTAGTTTTCAGATGCATGGACTTGATGAAAGAATATTGATAATTCTAGCAGGAAGAAGACACTACAGTATAAAATTTGTGCAAGCGTAATGCAACCACATAAATTATTTACATAGATATTAGGCTTAAGCAGAGATGGGCAAACTACGAACTGCATGCAGCAAGCCAAAGCATTTTGTGTGACCTCCTGTCCTTGAAGAAAATTTCTTACCGCTACATACAACATTAAGATATATTTTTAAATGATATATGAAATTTATATTGACACTATCACAGTTAAGAGTTAACTAGGTAATTTTCTCAATGCGACCCCTACAAAAAAACTTTTTCCATTCTTGTGCTAAAGCCTATACATATGATTGTTTAAACTTTCACTAACCGTCAGCACTTTTTTCATTTATTTTTCTTCGAACTTTTGGTGGATTTCTGCCATGCAAGTCATTCTCTAACGTAGAAAGGTCAACGATAGTCCTGTGCAGTGCATTGTTTTTGTAGTAAGGAACGTTTATCCTGTTCAATGTTGGATCAGTTTTGTTGCCATTGTGAGCCTAGTTTGAAAAAAAATGAATAATATTTTTGTTTTTGTGATGATGGTTGAAATAGGATATTTAAATTTATTCTGTGGGAGAGAAAACTTGATAAGATGGCCCAATCATGAGGCATACCAAAGCCGTCCTTTCGTCCGGTAATCAGTCTATGTCAGGTTTGGTATTAGTTCGCCATTTATTCATTTCAGATGCATAGACTTATTGGTGGAGGTAGCTGTAACTAACTGTATTATGAACCAGCCAAAAATTCATGTCCCACTTACAACGTTTCACCCTCATGTGCAGCATTTGTCCTATTTGTAACACTGTTCTGGGTTGAGATAGATATATAAAAACTTCATACATCATTAATCGTCATACGATTCATGCTTTATGCTGGTTTAGGATAGATATGAAACATTAGGCGAAGAGTTAGAGTAAGAATATGCTAGAATAGAATTCATACTATTAAGACACCACAATTTGAGATTTCAGTATTCATTATCAGTGTTTTATTCAGAAACTTGTACCTACAAAAAGATACTTGTGGCAAATGATTAGGAGGGTTAGCATAAGAAGTGGGATTTATCCAGATAGTATGAGTGCAATCTGGCAATTTTAAGATACCAGTTTGATCAGGTTTTATCATATATCTTTCTATATACCTTGTAAGCAACTTCTAAGACGTGAGCAGACCGAGGTTGAAAGTTATCCCATCTATTTGAAGAAGTTTGTCTCTGCCATGTAACATACTGTGATGAGGTTTCAGCAGATACAAAGTCTTTTAGAACAGTTTTAATTTCATCACAAGATTTGAAAACCTTCGCCGTCATGCCTTCGATTGACAATCTTTTTATGTATCTAAATTTTGATATGAAAATCAAAATTGAAAAAAACTTATTTCTGGTATGTGTTAGTTGACATGACTCATGTTTCAAACTTTTTTAAAAGTTTTACTTCAATTCCAGAATTCCTCCATTTTTATTTGTGTGTATGCAGAGTTTAAAAATATATCTATCTATCTAAGATATTGATCCTATGAACAAACACGAATGTTCAATTAAAAGATTCGCATGTCCATGCATTTAAAACAAATAACTGTTAAACTGTTCCCAAATTTGACATAGACTGGTAACCGGACGAGAGGACGTGGTTTGTCGTATGATTATGCCATCTTTTCAAGGTGACTCTCTTCTGGAATAAATACGCAAATCCTATGTAATATCAGTACACTCACCTGTTTGACTCATCTGAAATAGTGACCTTGTTTCTCTTGGCAACCTCGTAAATTTCGAATCGTTCCCATGACGATAGTCTACCAATTGCATCATCATCAATCGTTTGTTTCTGTACAACCTTGTTAGTTTCCTCAGTGACACTTTTAATAGCCTGAAACAAGTAACCGATGATAAGTGTACCAGTAGTTTATTTACTTCTACATAAGAATAAGCTTGATGGCAGTGGCATTCTAAGAATCCACAGTCCCTTTCAAGGGTTTGGGCAACGCTGAACACGGAAGATTTTGATTAACACTATTGACTAGGCCGAAGTGATTATGATAGATAGGGTATAAATGGTAAAGTGTATAAACAGAAAGTTTGGGAAATCATGGCATAGCGCAATGAACCAACCTGCTGTATCTTTGTTTCACTGGTTGAATAAAAGTACAAATTCAAGGATTCATCTTTATGTTGTTGTCGTTGAGGAGGTATCCATCCTTTGGCTTCTGATGGAGCTGATGATGAAGATGTAAAATAACCAGAAATAGCTGAAAATACACATAGTTTTCTACTGGGCTAATTCTCAGTCAGAAAATCCACAAATAGTACGGTGCTCTTATAGGTAGGTGTATTCATGCATTTTGCTGCGAACTGTGAACTGTCTGTCAATAATTTTGTGCCTGGAGGACCAAATACAATATGGAAAAAAACACTAGATATATTTAGTTATTTTTCAAGTATTTCATAATTGATTCGATTAAAAAAAACATTCGATTGACTCTGAAATCATAAGGTATTCAAAAATGCCCAGCCCTACCTATAAAGAAGGTGGAATACACGTTCGTGAATATTGATCGACTCGAGATTTGAATCAGTTCAGATTAATAAGATTAGCACAACAGCTGTTAGATGATAAATACCACACAACTTGAAAGCTTAAAAATTTTAAGTATACTTCATATTTGATGTTGAGAAGCATTCAAATCAGATAGATTCAACATTAAAATAATGACAAAAAATCAACCATAATTTACTCTCATATATTCCTGTGAAAAAGCCCTTTTTCTTTGTGCTGTCATTTACAATTGCGTCGATAAAGTCTTGCAGCATAATTCGATCATAAATCACAATGTTTATTTGTTGAAGATATCTCGGATTTGATCGAACAAACTTTTCAATCGAAGCTCGCATCACTGAACTAACTGTGATGCTGTCCATGTTGAGATTTCCTGTACAAAGAAAAAATAGACAGTTGGTGAAGTTTGGTTTTTACTAGTTCAAAATGGATTATGTGTTAGAGAAATGATGGACTCCTTGCTGGTCAAAGGTGAAGATGATTCTAAGTAAGTGACTTACTTGACTCCTCGCTGATGTGACCTTTTTGCTACCCGACACATTGATGTAAAGAAATATTTACTAGTACAAAGCCTCTGGTATACTTATTATGAGTTTCTTAGCACACCTGTTCCTAAAGCAGGTACGCAAACAGAAGAATATTGGCTTTTCTCCACAGCATCAAAAACCTCAACAAGTTTCTTTTCAAGATCTTTAGCATCTGTTGGTACCACCAAGTGTATGATATTTCCGCAAGGTAAGTTACCACTAGAGGTAATAACATAAGAACCTTTCCCAGTAGAAGCTTCAGTTTGGATTTGTTGGCCGCCCATTTGTAAAATTTTGGATGAAATCATTCCTGAAATATAAATATAAAAATACTCCAAGAGTCGATTTTGATAGGCTCAAGCCAAGTATACTCAGCTTGGGCTTTCTGTCCTTCTGAAGTGCCATGGATCTAATTGATGTTTCGTCAACTCGGATAATAGACAATGTTTATAGATAAGCAAAATGTCTTTTGACTTAAGCATCAAAAGAAGGAGAGCAAGAGAGAAAACCAAAGCCACTCAATCATGGAACAATAGAAGCAATAACACAGAATACAACCCCTAAGGGGGCCATGAGCAAAGGCATCCATGTGTATTGAGACCACAAGTGTTTAGAGTCTCTGAAAGTGGTCTACAAAAGATGAAAGTTTGAAAACAACTTGTTTAAGCTATTTCTGCTCCTCACCTTTAGTAAGGTCAAAGCCTGAATGTACGCTGTTGACGATAACATCACAATTCTGTATTGTTATATCTCCTTGATAAACTGACACAACAACAGAGCCAAATTTGGCTGAAGTAGAATTTATTTTCTGATGGAACGAAGTGCTTGAAGAAGTGGGTGGATTGGAATATGATGGAAAAGCAGTAAAAGCCGATTGCTGGTTGAATCCAGTTGTGAAAGCCTGTATAAAACAGTTCATAGTTCAGTTCTATGCTATAATTCCTTATAGCAGTGGTTATCAACTATTTTGGTGGAGCAGAACCCCAATGAAACATATAGAAGATCGAGGAACCACTGTGCAATTGTAAAATTGTGTTTTATTGTCTGAATTGTATAAGCTATAAATATATATAAAGCAAGCCTTATACTGGTAAAAAATGATATTCAAGGTGTAGTAAGTTTAAAATAGTGGCAAACCTTATAAGCGTTTGGTTATATATGAACAAAAAACAATTTTTAATATTGACTCTCGGTTTTGAATGAAACTTGCAGGTGCGGCTCATCGTGATAAGTGTTAGAATTACGCTCGCCGCTGCCTCGTTATGTGCAAGAGGGTTGCTGGACTCCTCGCCTCCATAGGGTGGTTCACATGACTGCTGGTTGATTACGGCTTCCTGCATCACTGAGTCCATGCTTCCAAAAATAAATAACTAACTAATCCTATACTCGACATGTAACGGATGAGAGGCCATGGTTCGGCATATGGCTAAGCCACTTATAGTTTCAGTAACTCGCTTTGCTCGCCTTCCAGAATTCTCCATTTTTAATTTGTTTGTATTTTCAGATTGTAGATTCAGATTCATATCTAAACTATCTAACTAACTCTAAGCAATTTAAGGGCCACCCATAAATTTGTTGAGTGAGTGTCTGAGAGAGCATTTACCTTCCCCTCAGCAAGTGATTATCAGTGGATAGTAATTCAACAAATGAAGATTATGAGTCAATAGAAATGGATTTTCACGGTTTTTGGGTGTTTTACACGATTTTTGCAAGGTTCTTGGGTGTTTTTCACGATTTTTGCATGTTCTGCATGGTTTACCACGATGAGAAATGCCGAACCCAGTCCTTACAAATGCAATAGCTTGTACATATTGTAAGACATAAGTGGAGGCTTATACAGGACCTTGTTTGTTCAGGGATGAATTACCGATACCCAAAACGATCCACTTTGATTTAAAAAAAAAACATTACTTACATTTATTACAGCTTGGTTCCCAGGATAAAGTAGAATAGTTATATTCTGAATATTCGTTGCATTAAATTTAGATATTTGTGATTTCATCCATTTAGCTACTAATTGTGGTGGATGTTTAAATCCTCCTGTTGCAATTGCAGGGAAAACAATCGACCTGTAAATTGAAAGTTTTTGAATACTTATATTATCTATTCTATCTATTCTTTATTCTTCTGAACTGCCACAGGTCAAACCCCATCTTTGAATTCCAAAGTATTAATTATTATTATTTATTATATTATAATTCATTTATAATATCCATTCGCCTCTGTACAGGGCCATAAGCAAATAATCGTAAAAAAATTATTTATGCTATTTTGTGAAAGCTCTAGAGATGGAATTATAGTAACCGTCAATAATCATTTAAAACAACATGCTGGGTGAACTTAACTTTTTAAATATGGGCGCAACAGCCTAGTGGGTAAGAGCATGACTATGTTAGCGTCACGAGGTAATTATCTCAGGTTCAAATCCCATGCACCTGATACAGTTTGTATTGAATAAATAATCCCAAACAGTGAAGATTCAGAAATGATCGGAATCTTACCAGTTGTGCATTGCGTACCAAATTTATAACACCCTGGGTAAGGTTCAAGAAATTTGAAGACTGCAAAATAGTCAAGTCTAACGTTTTCCTTTAACCGCTAAATATTCAAGATACCATATATTTCAGCTATTAAGTCGCTTTTCTAGAACAAGTTTTTTGGCCTGATTTAGGGGGAAGAATTATCAGCCAGAAAATAAGGTGTATCAAAAATTATTATATATGTAAAGAAATTATAATAAATAAGGTAGGTAAATGTATAAACCTGTATCCAGCCCTGTCTGCCATGTTCAATGAGTTTTTCACTACCGATTTTACAATTGCTTCCGATGTATTTGCAGAATAATGACCAACAATTCCGTGATACAATTTCTGACATCCTAGTCCACCTCCGCTGGTTTCAAACACTTGTCCCATGGATGGAGAATTTATTTGAGCGCACTCTTGCTGAATGTTTATAAAAGTATTTGACATGTTGGGAACAAGACTCATACAACAAGTTGCAAATAAAAATAACAGAACCCATATATTGGTTAATTAATTCTATGAAAATAAAGAAATTTATTTAACACTTTAGCTTGTGTATAATTGTACCCAAAAGTTACAGTAATTAGGACGCTTTGCACAAAACTTAAGTTCTATCTAAAACAGTGTTTCTTCATTTTGGATATTTAGGTTCCATCCACGTATTTCAACGTGTTTTTCAATAAAAACATACTTTCCCCGTACTATCTGTTGTTTGTAGCTACCGGTAGTTGTTTTTGAGGTTGGCATGAGACTTGACAAATTCTAAAAAAGGGGAGCGGCTTATGAGTGCCACTGCTCTAGAATTATGTTCCAAATGATCCCTTTGTAGAATCGATATTAAAACTTACGAGTATTCTCTGTCCAGCTTTTTTCAACAGAGCCTTTGATACAGCAGATCCGCTCATGTCAGCAATGTGTTTTGGAGGACTTATACTAACAATTACATCGTCCTGTGAGATACAAACAGGTTGTTGTTGGTTCATTAATTAATGAATTTTGGTGGCGAACCTTTTATAAATGTCCTTATTAATGTAGTTGCTACTTTTTTGGTGACCCCTGTGCGCATATTCACACTCTGCGCTCAAAACAAGGATCTATACAAGTAGCATTATTTGCTGTGTCCTCCTGTACGAGTTCAAAGATTGTTTTCTGTGGGGGATTAATAATTGCAAGATTGCTAGACTCTAATCCACGGTAGGGTGGTTCACGTAACCTCTGGTTGGTGACTTCTTGACTTCTTCCCCCATCAAGTCTAAAACAAATAACTGGTTAACTAATCCCATGGACTGGTAATTGAATGATAGGCCGTGGTTTGCCATATTATTGGAGTCTTCTCATGATTTCCCCTTCCCTGGAATAAATATGAAAATGCTATACTGAGCAATGCAATGACATCCAAACTATCAAATTCTGAGCCAGATGGAGAAGTTTGAAAACGAGTTTACCTAATACAAAAATCGATTATCCCATAGTATGTATACCAGGTTAGGATAAGGCCATAATTTTATTCCGATTTTTCTCCTTTTAATTCTCTTACGAATTTGGGGACTGTCTGTGTTAGTGAATATACCCCTTGCCCATAGGAGTTCAGTTCCTTGATACAACTTGATGTAAAATAGGCAAACAAAATTAGTTACCTCCATATTGGTACAAGGAGCGGTATTGGAGCGCTCAAAAATGTTATAGCTATATATTTGTGCATCATATTCTTATATTAAAATAATACTTACATTACGTGTTGTGATATCTCCTTGCACCAATGAGACATTGCATGAAATATTTAAACTTGCAACCTGAGGTTGAGTATTTTGGTTAGACTGGGCCGTAGAATTTGAAGGGGAAGAATTCGTCCCATGTTTCTTTATATTCCTCACTAACTCATCAAGAATATCTTGTTTGCTGTTTTCAACAAGGTCGATCTAAAAATAAGTTAATAATCTAATTGTCAGATGAAATCTTACTGAAATATACATTTGTATTTTGTGGCAATACTCTTTAATTGAAGAGAATGGTCATTTTCATTCCTACTACAGTAATGTTACATTATGAACGGATCTTTTAGTGCAAAAGTATAGAGAAAGAATAGCGATTTAGTTTCGTGTAAACGCATCTGATAGGGCCTATATTATAATTTGATATCTATTTTAGCAGGACTGTTAAGATAACACAATCATGTTATACCATATTTTATAGGTTCAACAAGCTTTTTCTATCGTTTTGTATTATATACTCACTATATGCGTCACCTATGCACCAATGTACGCTCTTTCGTTGCCTTTTTTTCTAATATTGATTCTATTTTACTCATCAAACTTACCTTTGTTATCACAGAACTAGCGGTATCTTTAAAATACTCTGCTATTGCTTCTAAAATTAACGGAATGCAGGTTCTTGCATTTCCACCAAAAACTCCACAACTAATTGCTGGCATGGCTATTGACTTTAGTTGATGGTTTTCAACTTCTTCAAGGGATTTTGAAACACAGGCTTTCAACAAGAGAGACGGATCACTTCTATCTGACTGAGAATCCCATCTAAGTGTGGAAAATAAAAGGACATTCATTTTGTTGAACAAATTTTAGCTTGGCGGTTGGTGCATTGTGCTAATCATTAGGAATACACTTTTCATTGCACCTCTGATTACCATGCGTAAGTTCAAATCCCTTGGGGGATAATTATGTGCAAGAGAATTGCTGGACACTTCTATGCTGTGGGGTGGTTTAGGTAATTGCTGGTCACTTACAGCTTCCCCCTCCATTATCAGGTGAATGCATCTAAAACCGTGGATTTTTTTATGGGTTGTGTAGATATTTAAAAATAAAAATAAATGTTAGATTTGATCTTGTGCGCCTTTTTTTTGATGTGGGGCACAGGACTTGACAAATTCTAAAAATGGTGCACGACTTAAAATGTTTGAGAACCACTGATCTAAAACAAACAACAGAGCAGACTGTGAGCAACAAAACAGTAGCTTTTCAGAAATTATTGACTGCATGTACAGAGCCTTGTTTGAAGTCACAATTATGTGACAACTAGCATGAAATAGTAACTGGATGAGGGACCATGGTTTGTCATATGATTAAGCCACCTTCTTGACTTCTCTCTGCCAAGAATAACAATGAAAATGATATTCTATATTCACTTTACTTTTGTGCATTCCATTTACTTCTACGGGGGTATCTCAATCTGGTTTGAGCGAATTTCCAAAATAACAATATCCACATACCTTGGACCAACCGCATGGACAATCTTTTTGCAAGAAGGTAAATTTCCAGCCCCAGTTAAAACTGCATCACCAGGCAGAAGGTTTCCACGGTTACTACCTATAATTCTGTTCATTTCTGTTTGAATTTGATTTCCATTTTTGACATCTTGATATAGGATGTAAAAATAAAATAAATTTCAATTTTTTATACCGAGCAGTTTATTCATTGTTGCATATTATACAGTCATAGTCAAGTTTATTTTTCCCATCCAGTAAAGTAAAAGCAAAGTTCAAAGAAATAATATTGAATACAAATTCCACTGAAAGGCGCGGGGAACCAAAGCTGGTTATTTAGCAACGACACCCAAGGTAGAGACTATTTGGCATCATCCATTGCAAAACAGATGTGGGACCGATATTGTCACTGCATCTAGCAATAGTGCAACTAAGGAATTTATTTGCTGCTGAGACAGTTTTGTCAAAGGGGGCATAGACAAATTTTTGCGGCGGCATGAAACTAATTGAAAATAAAAATATTAGTTAGATTTGATTTTGACGGTCTTTTCTTGGATATTTACATTTATTCATTGTTGAGAGATTGCGATTCCATCCACATATTTTCAACGTGCTTTTGAATAAAATATATGCTATTTGTAGCTTATTGTTAGATACCGGTAGTTGTATTTGAGGAGGGGGCGAGACAAATGCTAAAAATAGGGCGCGGCAGTGAGCAACTGAGCATGATTGCCTAAACAGGGAATTCAACAGTTCTAGTTGAGGAATTCAACTTTGTGTTTGTGTGTAGTATTACTAATGTTTTTTACCTACTTAGTAGTATTGTAAACCAAATATTTATGTGCACAATATAGTCTTTTAACTGTCCAAAAGTTTGTGTTGTGCATATACTTAGCTAATGTTTCAATAAAGATGAAAATTGTGAACATCGATTGAAATCAGATGAAACCTCTGGCTTAGTACTAGTGGTTACCATGTTGGACCTACCTACTAAGTGGAGAATGCTTTAAAATAACTGGCGCTCCTGAAGTATGTGTACCAAGTTAGGGTTAGGCCATAATTTTAGCTACAAATACTACGGTAGTCACTTGGTTAGTCCCAAAACTCATAATAGAACTAAAATAGGGGAAAAAAATTGGAATAAAATTATGGCCTAACCCTAACCTGGTACACATACTACGCTCCGATGTCCGCATATTGCTGCCTTGCCTCTTGGTACCCATATTTCAGGTGTACCAAATAATTATTATGAAATCCAAATCATTACCTAAGTTTTTGATGACACCAGACACTCCACCTGCCAACAACTTTAATTCTGGATTTGATGTGTTTACTATGACATCACAGGTATGCTTTGTGATGTCAACTTTCCAAACAGTCAAGGTCACTGATGAATTTGCCAAGGTCACAGAAGCCAATTGTTGTGCCCTTGTATTCTATGTGACAAGAAAATAAGAAGTTAAACAAAGTAATGTAAAGTAGCATTGTATTAGGTATGTGTTCTCATTATCGAGCACCCATCCTAAGCCTACAAGTTTGAATCTTGCAGAATATAATTCTGTGCAAGAGAATTGATAGACTTCTTCATCGTCATAGTGAGGTGCATGTCACTGCCCACAGCCAGAAGAAAAGTATTTTTTGATATACGGAATTCACAACTAGGGCTGTCCAAAATCGAATATTTTTTTGCTTCGAATTGAACCAAATATTTTTCTCGAATCGAACCGAATAATCGAATATTATTGCGCAATCCTAAATTTGTCTCTAATGTACAATAAAAACTTCTTCTTCAATATTGTGATAACGTATGTGCAGTTATATCTAAATTATTGCAAATATTTTGCATAACTATGTTTCCAGAGTTATAAAAGGAGATCACAAGCCTCCTTGAACTGGTCAAAAAATTAGGGTTTTAAAAACTATCAAGTTTTAAGAGTTGGAAGTTGCACAGACTCTTTTAATGCTCATAGTTGCTATTTTAGTCCTATTATCATCAGTATTATTAACTCAATATTTTTTGTGTAATCTTCAGTAAAATGATAAACAACTATTAATATAGATATAACTGTTGCCCAAAAAATTCAAAATTGCATTTCGGTAACTCACAAATTCAGAGCTAGTTTGATGACATTAATATTTGAAACAAAGTACTGCCATTAGAAGAAATTACAAATTCTATTGGAAAAAGATATTGGACCTCCAAAACGTGTTTCAGTCCTGTACCATGTTCCTCCTATGATTACTGACTCAACAGCTACAAATCGATAGAACTGGCGTTTTTGGCTGACACAAAATTTGCTTTTTTCTCCTTGTGTTCTCTCAAAAAACGTCATCTTTAAATCATTGTCAACATTACCGATAACTTTTCATTTATGACCATGCATGGAATGGATAATTAGGTACATGTCACTGGGCAATAGGAGAGACCTTTTTACAGCAAAGAAAGCGATAGAAACATGTTTTTGCTTGCCCGGTGAAAAACGCGGTGCAAAGGTGGTCGTGAGGCGCATTATGTACCAAATTTTAGTAATTTGTAAATTGGCCGAAAAACGCTTCGAATAGTTTGCGATTCGATTTCGAATATTCGGTTCGCTCGGACAGCCCTATTCACAACCACTTAGTTATTTCTCCAGTCATCGTCTATTACTGAATAGAGTACTTTGCCAGTGATATCTAATGAAAAAAAAATGAATGAGGTTGTTTGCTGGTCTTTCCAAGGTTATGGATGATAGTTTACAGATTGTTTACAGATAGAAGTACTACCGGTAGTAAATGGATAAACTGCTGTCGCTGATTAACTATACATTAACATAGCCGATTTTTACACACTCACCGAAGAAGCAGGCCTTCTACTTCTCGACCTTGGAACAGGAGCTTGCTGCCTCGCCTCTGGGTTGAATTTAACCCAGTCCTCACAGAGGGGCGACATTAAAATGATACAATCATTCATTTTTTCAGTTGTTGATAAAAACTTTTTGCCTTTAGTTTGATAATATTCCTTAATTCCAGCAATGTTTAGATTGGTTGTCTGTTCAATCACTTGGTTTTGGAGAAGTGTTAGTGCCGAATGTGCTGTAATAATATCGTACATAAAAAGTTAAAATAGCACAATAAGATGTTTTTATATTTATTTTTGTGAAAAAGAGTGCTGACAAGCTGAAAATAAAAAGTTGAGAAGAAGCCTAATAATATGGCTCGACACATGACGCATCACGCCATACATTATGAATGTGCTTGTCATCACAACTCTGATTACTCTATACGAGTTCTTGGGTTCGAAACCTGCAAACCTGTGGGGTATAATTATGTGCAAGGGGGGACTCCTCCCCACCATAGGGTGAATCACGTGGACTGCTGGTCAGAAATGGATACTTCATTATCTAGTCCGTTCCTCTGAAAAAAAATAAGAGGCTAACGAATCCCATACCAACATAAACTGGTAACCGGAGGAGAGGCCGTGGTTCGCCGTATGATTAAGCCATTTAATCTGCTTTCCCTTTTCTGCGGGGTGAATATGTAAATCCTATCATCCTACTATTACTTAGAAGGACCAAAATTTTCGCAGTTTGGCATTGCCAACCCAATTTATTACAACTTGGGTGAAGTGGGGGCATGAGACTTAAAGCCGAGATGTGTAATTGCGTTGCTAACACAGTTAATTATAGCACATTAACCCTCTGGCCATCGCCACCACTTAAAACTTCCCTCTCTTTTCCTCCTGCAAAAAAATCTTACCATCTTCAAGTGGTTTCCTTTTTCCTTCAATACATAATCCACCTCCATTTTCAGGAGTCAAACTACATTTTATTGATTTCTGTTTGCATTTCTCCATAGAATATTCTTCAGATCTTTCCACGATAAATTTTGCTTGTCCATATTTCATTGTAATATAAATGCACTTGATTGAATTTTCATCCAGAAATGAGTTGACTTTGTTCTTCAAAATTCTTAATTCTGAAAGTTCTGATACTAATATGAGACTTTGATTGGGCTGAAAAAAGAACATAAAAATCATTTTAATAGAAATTCTAGGTCACTGCTTCTCAACTTTCGTCATTTATGGCATGTTTCCAAAGATTGCCATTGCTTATAGCCCTCTGCTCTTCTATCAAAATACCTAGTTTTCTTTTCGGTTATTTTATCCCATACGTTAATAATGAAAAGCCAACAAATTATTGTGAAAGAATAAATGCATTATGGTGAAATATTTGTAATAATCATAGTCAATAAATGTAGTGATTGAGAATGAAACCTACTGACTTCTTTCGATATAGCCTTCGGAGAACTGGATAAGATTTACATATTTATCCCAGGGGAGAGGAAAGTGATAAAACAGCTTAATTATATGGCGAACCACAGCATCCTCTTGCACAAAATTAACTGATTTATGGTCTAAATTAATTTCAAAAGAATTGACTGTGGTTTGTTCGATACTTCAACTGTAAAACATTCATTCTATTGCTTTTTTTTAGTTTTTATTATTAAACGTGGCACATGCATTAACTAATAACAATGCACTAAAAGCAAAACTATACATTTTTGTAGGAGCAGGTGGCAAGTGATTCTTTAAAAGAGGGTAAAGATCATGAACATGGGAAAACACAACTGGGTTTGAACCTGCTACATCTAACCAGCATATTATTCGATACAAATTTTCAACAGTGTATTTTCCACCTACTTTTATATAAAGTCCGTATATTCCAGATTTTTTAAGATTTTGTTGAAATCCTCTCCATGCAGGAGATTTCACCAGACTTGATCCAGATTGGTCTGTTTTTATTGTTTCCGTGGCAACCATTTCTTTGATAATACGAATGGTTTTTTTGAACTCGTCATCTGACCGACTTCTCAAACAAAGCTCGTCATCATCAATTCCGAGAGAAGCTGTAAGTAAACGAGTTGCATGATATGATTTTCATGTTTGTTTCATGGAGGGGAACGGGCAAAATTGAAAAGACAATACCCGCGCCCTCATAATTGGGACTAGAACCCACACAGCGTAATCAGAGCTTTGATGGCAAGTGCGTTCGCTAACGTTTGCAAAGCATTATTTCATTTTATTTACGAAGAAGCCCCTTATAATACCTGCATGTACGGTATACAATTTCATATGACATGTACTATAATTATATTATCATTTGTTTGTAATTTGAATAATTATTTCATTGTGTCAGCTATTTGTATTTATCTATTATGTTAATATATGAACACAGTCAGTGTTAATGAACAAATTTATATACTCTCATAGTGTATGTACCAGGTTAGGGTTAGGCCAATATTTCAATGCGATTTTCCTTATTTCAGTTCTATTACGAGTTCAGGACCTCCCTGTGTTAGACAAGTGAATTTCCCCCCTGCCCATATGTTTCAGTCCCTTTATACAACTTGATGTGAAGTAGGCCAGCGGTTCCCAACCTTTCTACCCTGGTGGACCGGTAAAATTAGACTAAATGTACTCGCCGACCGGCAAAAAATTGAAATGGCCGGAACAGAAAAAAATACCATATATCCGCGTAATATAACGCAATGTCGGGCACTCAATATACTTCTAGACAAAAAAGCACACTTAAAAACATTTCACACGCCCAAATTTAATAGTATTATATTTACAGTATAACCACCGATACCTTTGATGTTATCGATCTTCAGTTTGTCTTGTATTTTTGATATAACGATGTTAGACTGAGATGCTGATTCCAATAAATATCTAACTATGCTCTCATCTACATCTGATAATTTTCTTTTTTCAACAGTCTGTTATGAAATGAGGAATTTATTGGTTAATCAAATGTCAAGAAGAGAATTGGATTGATTTTTATCCTGTAAATATATAAAGATGAAAAGAATTTGTATGGAAATCCAATCACTAACTATTGTCTTGATACAATGGTAGTTTATATATGTTAATACGCAGTTCATTTTCAATGTTCCAGATGCATTGATGGGCTTCCTAACCCAGTATAGTTTTTTTAAAAACCTTCTTTCTGTAATTTGAATATGAGTGATTTTTATGGCTTAAAAATTTGACTCAGATATACGTAAACTCAAGTAATGTTTTTACAGTTTATTTTCATATATTATCCAGGGAAGAGCAAAACAGTAGCCATTTGGACCAAACAGTAACTGGTACAAACTTGTTAGTTTCACTAAACATGGGCCTACAGCCAGAATAGAGGATACAATAGGAACGTCTTATTTTCACTATCAGACACTTGTATTTGCATATAATTAGTAACTTTTTACATTTAATGATGCACGGGATAAAACAGATAGTAAACCTTGAGGGCTGCAGAGCAATATGTCAAAGCACCATGAACAATGTGCTGTGGCCAGTTGAACAGTTGAAAGTATTGGTTTGATACAGCTTCTTTTTAAATTTTTCATTTTAATGGTAGCTATGTCCACTTCAAACCAAATTTAAACCTATTTAAATTCTAGTATATTAACATTACTGGTATTGCAAACTGTGTGTATCACCCAGACTAATTCTCCTCCGGCTAATAAGAAGTATTATATTATATTCCAACAAAGCAATTGAAAAAAATAAGAATTATGTTATGCTACCCTAACAAATATTAAAAAATTCATAACTAACATTCAATATAGTCAAAGCATCAATTTGAATCCTTGAAACATCCACTTCAGGTCCCTGTAATGTCACACTGTGCTTTGCATCATCTAGTTTTAATTGTACTTTCTTATGCTTAGCTTGAAGTTCGGACAGTATTCCGCAGTTTGTAAGAATTCTGTCAATAGAGTAGAATAACATGGCAAATGGATTAAACAGCCCAAATAGAAGAATTGAACAGCCCTAATTTAATAAAGTTACTTCGTAAAGAGGAACGAGTGTTTAGGAGTTGGTTGAATGGTGGACTTTGCGATGCTTGCTTGGAAAATGAAACCTCAAATACTTTATAATTCATTGTCCCCACTACAACTTCCCAAGATCATTTTTATTTAACCATTGGAAGGAACTGAATATATCTCCTGTAATAATATCAATTTGTTTACATACTTTTCGCCGCTTTTGCGCTTCTGTTCAATTCAACCAGAATTGCATTAAGATTAATATTTTTTGTTAAAAGAACGAGTTCTTTACCCATCAAATAATTAGAAACAGGGGCAGTTTTTTTAATACCAGAGTCAGAACCATGGGTATATATTTTTTAATTCCTAAGTCGAATTTTCAATTTCCACCAAGTCACAATTTCAGATTTCTGCAGTCAAGGTTTGAAAATAAAACAAATTTTCATAGTCATACGTTTATTAATTAACCAAACTCTGGAATGGAGTCTATTCAATAAGACAGATTTATTTCAAATCAAGAATAATCAGTTTTATCTTTGAATTTTAACAAACTTTCATTACAAATTGCATGGGTTTGTCCATAATGGCAATGGCATAATAATCCCAACACATGTTGGCATGAAGCAAATAAACAAACAAACATTAAAAGTTATCTGTATAAATCGGCATTCCACAAAAAGGGAATATTCACCTGTATTGTTCTTCATTAACTGACATTTCAGCAACAGTTGAATTGATAGAAGTTTCAATTTCTTTCATTATTTTATCAACAGATTCTTTCAATCCTGTTACAGTTACTATTGGTTGATTGGGTTGCCACCTGAATAAATTGAAGACATGAAAACAAAAATTCAGTCGTAAATAGAATAAGTATTTGAAAACAATGATTCATATTATGTCATCTATTATGAACAACATTGATTATCACCCTGTTTGAATGCAAAATTTAACACATGTGGGTAAGATGGTCTAGTGCAGTGGTTCTCAAACTTGAAAAAAATTTCATGACAGACTCCCTGCAATTTTTTTTATGATATTTTTAGTGCGCGGCCTTGTGCATCAAAACATATTAAGATCACAACATAAAATTAATGCACCATATAGTAAAAAAAATACAACCAAACAAAAGTATATGCCAAAGTTTAATGAGATGGGTGCAATTGTTTCATTGTAAAACAGCATTTAGAAGCGGACTGGCAAAACTTCATAAATTGCCTACTGTAACTTCCTCCTAAATCACCAAACGTGCAAAAGGGCAGCCTCAGCTACACCTCTGCAGTTAGTTAACTTGTAATGGCAGCAATTGAACTCTCACTGTGATGTCACATGCTCACAGCTCTGTGACATCACAGTGGGGCTGCTTAATAGAAACTGAAAGTTTTTAAAAAAGAAAACGGAAAAGTGAAATAATCACTAACCTGATGTTGATATCATTCTTAGTTTCTGGTTTATTCAAATAAGGACAAACGTTGAGTGATATTGCTTTGCTTAATTTATCTTTGTCAAATGTTTGAGTCAAAGTTAAAAACTTGGTAATGAAATCATCAAATCTTGTTTTGCATTCAGTATCGAATCCATCTTGGGTGTCCATGCCTGGATCCTGTAAAAAGAACAATAGGAAAAATGTCCCCAATGACCTTAAATGATAAATCAAAACAGACTGAAAAAAATGAATGACTAAATGAACTCATATAATGACTCCAACAGATCACTGAAACTAATCAGTAATCAGTAAATTATTTTACACATGCCAAAAATACGCATTGTACGTACAGACAAGAGACAGATAAAAAAAATGCATTCTATTGTGAAGGGAGACTCGATAAACCAGTAATAGTTATTTAGCAGCGTCAGCTATGGAGGAAGTCTAACATTAAATTATACTGTAGAAAAAAATCAAACATTTAAATACTAAGAAAAGCCGGAAATGAAAGACATACAGGCGACGGATATTCGAGTCTTGTTCATAACAATGAAAGCAAACGACTCCACACATGACAGACGAGGTAATTTAAAGATAAGTTCATGGCATTCTGATTCAATTAAACGTAAACAGGTTTGTCAGCTACAACATATGTAAACTTTTTCTGGTTAATACCTTTTCTGGAACAAACTTGACAAATTTCCCTTCTTTTGCAGTATGACACAATTCAACATTGGCCAAATCTTTGAAAACGTCTTTTATTTTGTTAACTTGCGCTTTAGTTAGTCGAATGAAGAAGAAAATTTTATCATGACATTCAGGTTTGTAAATGTAAGTGCTCAGTGTTTCATTTTTTTGAGATCTTGGAGTAGGCTTGGGTGGATCTGAATTTAAAATGAAAAGGAATGAGTGAATATTAAAAAGTCATGCTTCGGAAAAAAATTATGGGCATAGAAGTTGAAGCGACAAACTAAGATGTGTTGGCATCGCAGGTTACAAATCTCCCATGCTCACCAACTAACCGAAGGTATAATGCATTGGGCAGAAAGAGTCTTGTTCCTAACAAAAGTTATAAAAAAGATAAGTACCGATGGGGATCATATGTAGTCTATGGACATTGAGGAAAATATATAATGAAACTTGATGTTTGGTGCATTATTCTAAATGTTTAAAGGGGACGAGACGGCAAAGTACCATGAGAAACAATTATGGACAATAGGATTGCTAGACTTCTCACCTTCGTGAGATGGTTCATGTAACTGCTGGTCAATTATGACTTCCTCCACCATGAAGCCCACACAGATAAATGAATAACTGATTACCTATTACCATACCCGACATAGATTGGTAACTGGATGAGAGCCAGCTTACCCCTCTTTCCTCTCAGTCTGCCATATGATTAAGCCACTTCACTGTCTTTCTCCTCTCAAACAAAATAAATAAACATAAAAAATCCAATCTTATTTTTTACCTTTTTTGCCACCTTTTCGTGAACTTTTCCCATTTTCACTTTTTTCAACACTTTTATGTAGATTTGAGAGTGAATGAAAATACAATTCAACTTCAACAGGATGTTGCCCAATAATAATTGATTCAGAACTAGGTTTTTTGAATCTTTTGCATACTCGAGCAGTATCTAAAGAGTTTAACAGAAATTTTAATTTTTTTGTCAAAATTGGCGACTGTAGAATGAATGTAGTAATTGTGGTCACTGGTCATTTATATTGGCATAATTCAATTTATTTTCAACTTTGTTGTGTCTGTTTAATGACAGTGACAACAGTGTTTTACCGGCGCTCTAGAATTACCGTTATGTGTACCAATATGGAGGTAACTAATTTTGTTCGCTCACTTTACATCAAGTTGTGTAAAGGGACTAAAACCTATGGGCAGAGAATATTTTTACTTGGCTATCACAAACAGTCCCCGAACTCGCAATAGAACAAAAATAAGGAAAATCGGAATCAAATTATGGCCTAACCCTAACCTGGTACACATACTTAGTACCGTTTTACCTGCTGAGTCATACTTGATATGCGGCTATTGTTATAGTGAATAAAAACTTAGTATTTGTAAAACCTTATAGTTGGCGACAGTATGTTCCCCAGCTTTCCAAGTTAGGGGGGGGGGTTCAATTTTAGGATGTGGTAGATATTTGTTATTAGTGATAAAACTTTTTGTAACTTATAAAATGTGTTATGATTTGAATGATCTTATGCCACAGCATCTACTAATCCTCTTTCTAAATATTTAAATGTAATTTTATTCAAGTTAGGAATTTAGGTGAGGTGTCATACCTCAAAATCAAGGGGGAAGGGGAGTTGGGAATATTTGAAATTTTAGAGGTTTTCACCCCCTATAAAGCCAGGGAGGTGATGTAGGGACTGGTTGGCGAGGTTATGAAGTAACGCTTGGTAACGTACCGACAGTAATAAGCATTACCCAATTTCTTTAAATAGATATTCGAACAATGGTGTTATACAGCATAAGAAATAAATATTGGTCAACTGTTTTCATTCCAGACCTCGGTAACAGAATAAAAGTCTGGCCCATATCACACCACCTTGAGTTTATACAGTTTCAGTAGCTATGGTCATTTTAGGTGGCTGCCTGTGACTTTGCTCAGAAACCAGTCTCCTCTAGTTCTGAATGAGTACACCGGACTGTGGTTTTAGCAAATTCCCTTGGAGAAAAAACTATACCAACTGGATAAAAGTCTTGCACGTATCATTTTAGTGGCCGTCCATAACTTTACTCTGAGATCAGTCTCTTCTAGTTTTGAATGAGCACATCTGACTGTGGTTTTAGCAAATTCTCGAAAAAAAAAAGATTGGAAAAAACACTATTCCTATACCGAATCTGGTAATTGGAAAAAAGTATGATGCACTAAATTTCAATACTTACCAATATAGGATGCAAAGTAGACCAAAGTAATTTGATTTTCAATTCTATCAATTCTTGTCACAGGCCCACCATCAGTTCTTTTCTTACTTTCAAACGTAAGTCTGATTGTATCATTTGTTACTGAATCTGGGATTCCTGATGCTTTTAGGCAATCAGTTCTTAAAAGCCTTGAAGCCTGAAAAATAAAAGAAAGTTCAAATTTAGGAATATTTCAGCCACTGCACAGACCAAAGTTTCTTAAAGTGGGACCTTGGCCCCACTGTGTCGACACAGAGTAATTATCTGGGCGCTACTAGCAATGACTAGGTACCATTTGTGATGACTACAGTAATTTAAAGTAAATTGACTATAATTTGAGATTAGTTTGAGTCACTAGTATATACCAATTGAGTATGTGGTACATTATTTTCACATGCTGACGCGCTGCTTTGAATCCTATGCTTGATGATTTCGTGAGAAGGATTGCTGGAAAGTGGTTTGTACGACTTTCACAATCATTGAAAATGAAACATTTGCTTACTGGCTACCATGCCAACTGTAGTCACACTGAACAAAATCGTTTGATACCAGTATCAATAAAACAATAATTGATGCAAGAACTTCAGCTTACTTTCAAAGTCCGGTCTTCCAAAGGTTTCTTCCTAATTTTTTCCAAAAATGAATCTCTTTCACTGATATCTGTATGAAAGTTATAATAAGTATTAGGTGTAAAGGAGTTTGGGTATTTCTCAGGAATGCAAAAAATATTGTACTTTTTCTGGATTTTAGCTGTTTTAAAAAATATTCTGAGTGCGCAAATTTTCCAGACTCACAAGGTGTCACTCAAAAATGGGCGCTCCAGAAATATATGTACCAATATGGTGGTAACTAATTTTTTTCGCCTACTTTTCATCAAGATTTGTAAATGAACAGAAGCCTATTGGAAGGGGGTATATTCAATTAGCTAACACAGACAGTCCCCAAACTCGTAATAGAACTACAATAAGGAAAAACAGGATAAAATTACGGCCTAATCCTAACATGGTACACATACTACAGGAGTACCCAAAAATGTATTTCTGAAATGGTAAACTCCTTGAATAACTGGAAGAATTGGTTAACTATTCTCGAACCCGACCTAAATTGTAAGCTAATGAGAAGGTTGTATAATTAAGTATAAATATGAAAATCCTATCCCCAAATAATAGCCTACATAATATTTAACGATATGGACTATATAGTAAAATTTTATTCTATATATTCATAACCAGGTATAGCAAGAAAAATAGGTACTCCCCTAGTATGTGTACCAGGTTAGGGTTAGGCCAACATTTTATTTTGTTTTTGCCGAAAAATGTGGTGAATTTTTATTGAAAATGAGAATCTGAACCCACCAAAATCATCTCCATATTCTACGAGATAAACGCCCTGTATATCTTGTTTTTTCAAAGATACAGGCGACGCTTCATTAGTAGAGCTAGTTTCAAGGTACATTGTCAAAGTATCTTGTGTTGTTGCTTCTCCAACTCCCTGTAAATAGTATGAATGGAAAACTTTAATGAGAGTCGTGTATAATTTAATATTATTTTGTATTACTGTATCTGTTTTGAAATTTTGATATGAATTTCTCATTGGTCAATTTGTCGACTAAGGATTTTAAGTGTAGTTGTAGGTAATCAAAAATTAGTCTCAAAAAACCTGCGAAAGATTAGGCTAGAATTGGAACTTTGAAATGAAATAATTTGAATCAAAATATTAGTTATGAAGCATATAAAGCAGTTTGTAAGCCCCAACTCGCTATAACACTTTCGAAATGAGTATCAAAAAATTTTGTGAAATGGTAAAGTAGTAGAATAATACATCTGGGGTCAAAGATCAGTGTTGGTTGGGCCATGTTCAAAAGAAGTATTGAATTTGGTATAGCAGGATAATTGAAATAAGCATAGTTGCGATAAGAAAAAATTTATAAAAACATTCCACTATATGGTATTTGTGGAAATTGTGTTCCAGCAATTAGAACATTGAATGGGGTGCAATGTAATGAGCTATAGGAATACGATTTCTATAATACCTCTGATGACCCTGTGCATCCCACAGAGGATAATTATGTGCAAGAGGACTACTCCTTGTTGTTGTAGAGCAGTTTGAGTAACCGCTGGCTTTTTGCGTTGGCTTTTTCCAACATCCTGTCTATGCATCTGAAATGACTGGCTAACTAATTTCATACTCGACATGGACTGTTAACTGGACGAGAGGCGGCCATATGATTAAGCCATCTTTTCCTCTCTCCCCTCCCCCTGGGATAAGTATAAAAAATCTCATCCTGACTGTGATAGCGTTGCACATTGAACAGAAATACATATACCGTAAATCTGATGATTCAAAATAGTGCTACCTCGATCATAAAGGTTTGCTCAAAATATGAAGGAATTGATTTAGGAAATACAGAAATGTCTTTTCCATCAAACTTTTGATCTTGTTTTCCTGAACATGACTCACAATCTGAAACAAGATATAAAAAATTGAAAGAATATAACAGATTTTAATTTTATGTATCTGAAAAAAAAACAGTGAAATTATTCCTACACCTGACAAGGATTGGTAACTGGATAAGAGGCCGTGACTCATCACATGATTAGACTGTCTTATTGGGCTTGTCTGACTGTTGTAAATTCGGAAAAACTAAAAATACAGAAAAATTGAGATAAACATTCTTAAAATTAGTATTCACTATTTTATTCTGTCAGAAGTTAACTATTTTTTTACTATTTTGATATCCTGACTGTGATAGGTGCGTACGGCGTGTTACGCTTCGTAAGGTCTGCTTATATGCGAATGATTATGAAATCGCCGTTTAAAGACCATTTTTAGGGAGTCTGCTCATATGCGCGATCGGCGTATATGTGAGAATATACGGTAACTATTTTATTGTCTATCATAAAATAATAAGTGTTTGCAAAGATATTTTCAAATATAAATATTTCTATTTCACAATTATCAACATACCTTCTTTACTCTCAAATACAATGAGCAATCCATCAATCATTCTGATAACACTTTTCACAGGCCCGCCGTTCGAACGTTTCTTATTTTCAAAATGCATTTTCACTGTATCAATGTGCTTGGATGGATCAATGTTTTGAGCAAGAACACATCTGTGAAATAGATAATAGAGGAAATAAGAGATAAAAAATTATACTATGGACAATATGGCTCTGTGGTTGAAGCATTTGCATTAACTATGTTGGCATCGCTGATTAAAAAAATCCATTCACTGTACGATAAATTGGGTAGGCAATGCCAAACTGGAATGATTCTGGTTCTTCCAAACTACAATAGTTCGTTAACTATCAGTTAACTGCTTGTTCAAAGTGTTCTTCAGAACAAAAGTCATTCAAATACTATAAAAAAAACTTTATCCTTCGTCTTGATTTTTCTCCCTTGCTCTCATACCAAGCAGTGGCTGGTTATACAGAGCAAGGAGAGCATATAAATACATCGTATATAAAAATATGTTTATCTCCCAGAATTCTGCACATCGAAATGACTAAATGGGCAACTATTACTTAACTGAGCTGACTATCTTGAAAGGGAACCAGACAAGAGGTCACAGCCTGTCATATGGTGTAGGATTGGGCAGTCTTATAGGATTTCTTTATCTTAATATGTTAATGTTACGTCCTAATGTTTTTATTTACCATATTTTAGAATGTGAGTAAGTTAATTGCGATTACATATGAAGATGTCACGACTGACACGACTAAAACAAGAGGGAAATTCGAGATGAGACAAAAATCAAAAGAAAGTTTATGACATGGATTTGTAAATTTTACAGCAAGGCCTTTTGAATATTTATTGAAATTAAATTGAATAATGTAATAAACGAGAATATCGGTTAGAGACCGAGGACTTATCGATCAAAAGTTAGGGGATCCCCCAAAACAGCGCTCTTACTCCATAGTGACACCTTGTGTCCCATCACTAATTAATTAATAACTCGCTAATTATACGACATAATTCGCCCAAAATCAATAGGCTTCTCGTCCGAGATATGATGAATGCACATGAAAAATCTGGAGCAGATTTAATCTCGTTTTCGTGAGATATCGCGTGCATCTAACAGACAGACAGACAGATACATTTTATCAAATAGTAATTTACCCATATCAAGTATAAACCATCAAATAATTTGTTCAAAATGGAAAATTTAGTTTTATATATTCTGCCTAGTACTACTCAGTAATAAATAAAAGATCACTTTGGACGTTTCCTCATTCAAATTGAATTTTCATGTAATGTGGTTTTTTCAAATATTCATTTCATTGTTATGGCTCAGTTATACAGATTCAAATAGATTTGGCATGGTTACTGATAATTTTGACTCACTGGCCAACACAAAAGGCAACATTATATATACACATATAACCACAAACAAAGGTATAGAGATTTCAGGGACACATGACAAAACATAAAATAGGGTGTGATACCCCAGCGGTTATAGACTTAAATGTTTTTGCATAGCAGATTACACATCCCAATTTTAATTTCCAAATTCCATGTTCCGACCCCACCCCCGGTGTAATAAATTGGGTGAAAAATGCCAAAAATGAAAAGATTGTGATTTGTTTCAAAAAATAGAAGATTGTTAGATAACAGTCAGTGGCTGTTTAATTAATTCTTTATTCAGAGCAAAAGACCTGAATAAGCGAGATATAAAAATATTAATCCTTCATTTGCTAGACATAAAGTATTGAGTTCTATTAATTATTTCTGAAGCGTGGGTGTTAAACAAAGACTCAGTGTAATGAACAAACACACAACGCTGGCTATGCTTGCTGTTATCACACAGTAAACAAAACCAGCTGATTTATGTTTGAATAAACTGTATTTATACATGAGTCATAAGATAGTTTGGCAAATAAAGACTCTTGTGAAACTATAGTATCATTATCGGGAAATTTTACAAATGCTTATTCGAATTCCATAATTTTATAAAATATTTTAGATTCATTTATACTGTTCATTTATAGATACTATGTATAGTTTATTGGCCCCTAAAGGTGTATTAAATGAAGTAAAATATTTTAGAATGAAACAAATATGACTAAGATATATAATGTGACTTTATGAACAACCAGTATAAGTAAATATGCTGCCATATGCTACCCATATTTGATTTCGTATTAGGATATGCCATGAAAGTGAAACCTAAATTATGTATAACAAAAATAAAAGAAGACTCAATTTAAAATAATATTATGTCATACACTGGAATTTTGAGTACAGTTATATATCACTATGCAATATAATAAACCTGAATCCGGGTCATTGTGACTGGTTTAAAATCAAAATTTGTCATGTGCCAATCAATGTTTTACCTTCACATCAAAAATTGAAACTTTCAATAGAAAACAAATACTTTCATATTCTAAATCCTTCAGTATAAATCTTTTTTGCATCAAATTTGAATTTTGCCTTAATCAAATTTCATATTATAAAATCTCTAATAAAGACTCACATAGATCCTTCAGTTTCAGGCATCTTCTTTAATGTATTCCAGTAATGAGTTTCAGTGAAAAGTTCTTCTTGAATCGGATCAAGTACAGCGTGTTGAGGGCCTTCATTCAAAGGTCTACTTGGTGTTGGAGGGCGTAAGTCTGGCATAGATGGTGCTTTGCCCATTCTTGATATTCCAGCAGAGTTAGCATTCGGCCTTCTTTTTCTTCGACCACGATTGCCTGGTGTTGAGTAACCGCTATCATCAGAAGTGGCTGATGAGCGTCGAGGCCCAGGACCAGGTTCATTAAAGTTTGGGGTAGGTTTGGGACCTGCATAAGAAAAGAGAAAGAATAGTGATCAATTATAGTAATAATTAATAGGGCTTAAATAAGTTGGCATCATAGATTTCAAATCTTGGGTTCAAAATCCAAGGCCACCAGTTTACATTGTTTGGAACAAAAGCACTGCATCATGAGATGATTTGTGCAATGATTTTGGCCTACTCTCACTAATTTCAATTTACATGTAATTTAAAGTATTTTAACTTAAACATTGATAAGTCCTACATCTGACTCTTTTTTTAGAGAACAATAATAATAAAACTCAGATCGCCAGAGTAAAACCAAATTAGCTTATGTCACATTTTTCAGAAATGGACTTTTTTAATCTACTGTCATTAGGGATAAACACCAATATTTTGGTCTAGTCTTCAAAGCTGGGTACTCCTGAAGTATGTGTACCAAGTTGGTTGACACCGCACTGTAGTATGTGTACCAGGTTAGGGTTAGGCCATAATTTAAGGAGCAAATACTACAGGAGTTTCTTGGCTAGTCCCTGAACTCGTAATAGAACTAAAATATAGTAAATTGGAATAAAATTATGGCCTAACCCTAACCTGGTACACATACTACGTTCTGGTGGCCGCCATCTTGATATGCATACTACGCAAAGCTGTACCTGTTTCACTTTTGATTTTAGGTAATTTCTAATTTTTATAGTTGGATGCTGAAACCAAAATTATAAACATGTGACTTTTTCAAAACCAAAATGTGGCTTTTTTGAATTTCTGTCATAATGGAAAAGCGGCAATCTTTTGGTATAAGTTTCAAAGCTGTACCTGTTTTACGTTTGATTGCAGGTGATGCCCTATGTCCATTTTTATTTTGGAACCGAATTATAACAAAAATACAAATTTCTCAAAATCTAAATTTTGACACAAGCTTATTTGGTTCTACAGTGGCAATATAAAAATAATCTTAATTTAGAAAACAATTATCAATCTAATCACCTTCACTATCAGCCCATTGTATACTCAGATTACTCATTGGTCCAGCATTTACTCCTTCATGCCTTGCTCGGCAAGCATCATTCTGAACAAAATTCATCAATTAGATACCAGTATTCTAAACCAGGGGTGTGCAACCTGCGGTCCAAATGCGTACACCAAGAAATAATTGTGCGGCCCACGGAGAAGGGACTATTTTGAATGATGCATAGCCCACGAATCAAGTTTTAAATTTAGTTTCTGGTACATGCGAGTAATTCCATTCCCTTTACCCAGCGTCCATTTTATTATCTATGCTCATGACGTTACAATGATTTTTCATGCCTGCAACTACTAGAAAGGCTATGATAAAAGTGCAGCCCACGGCCCTGTGCAATTCATTTCCTATAAAGATGGCCCTTTTCTCTCAAAAGCCCAGAAGCTCTGAGAATAACATTCACACCTTGCCTAGATCCTTATTTATGGCTTGCTTGGAGCCTTGTTTTTGGCAAAGAAACACCTTAGACAGAGATAATACTCACATGATTTCTAAATGTAACATATCCATGAAATCCAGGATTCTTCCTGTTTGGTTTGAACAAGCAATGTTCGAGAGGTCCAAACCTAAAAAAATGATGACACAGTATGGTAGGCGTGGAACACAGGTGGAGGTTTAAAAACCAGAAATAACCAAAAAAAAAAAATCATTTTTATACACTAACAAATTTTTCAAACTTGATTTATGAATTTATCTTCTGACTAGGAGTGGTATTGGGAGGTAATATGTAGTGTCAGAAGCTTTTGGTAGCTTTGCCTGTAGCTTTGCTCAGAAAAACCACCTTTGATTTCTGAGTGAGTTCTCGTGACCTTGCCTTGGGAAAAAATAATAAATGAAATCTTGTGTACAAATAAGGATCAAAGGTTGTGGTGTAATCTTGCATTTATCCTCATATTTTTATGCTTCTAAAATAAATTTCTGGTAAACTATTCCTATACCCAATATAAATTGGTAACCAAATGAGTGACCATAGTCACCTTATAATAGGCCTTCTCATTAACTTTCATCTCCGCCATGACAAATATAAAAATCTTATTTTATTTATCAAAGATAAACAGTGTGTGCAAAAAAAGTTCAAGTTCATAAACTGAGAAGCGTCCTACCTTTGGAAATGTAAACTGAAAGCTAGATGATTGCACAAATGCTGTGGTATCTGAGTGACATATAAAATTCTCCTCCATTGATCTGCATCGCCTCTGTCAAATCTTGGATTCTGTCTATGCGGTTGATCGGTTCTTTCGTTTCCATATTTATTGTCCCTGCCTCCAAATCCTGGATTCTGTCGATATGGTTGATCGGTTCTATCGTTTCCATAATTATTGTCCCTGCCTCCAAATCCGGGATTCTGTCGATATGGTTGATCGGTTCTCTCGTTTCCATAATTATTGTCCCTGCCTCCAAATCCTGGATTCTGTCGATATGGTTGATTAGTTCTTTCGTTTCCATAATTATTGTCCCTTGCTCCATATCTTGGATCACCTATTTGGAATCCTGGATTCTGTAGATACGGTTGATTAGTTCTTGCGTATACATAACCATCGTCTCTTGCTCCATATCTTGCATTACCTCCTTCAAAGCCTGGATTCTGTCGATATGGTTGGTTAGGTCTTTCATTTCTAAAACCCTCATTTCTTGGACCGTATCTTTGATTCCTTTGTTGATGTCTGGGTCCTGTGATCATTATAATATAAATTTGTGTTTGGAATAAATTTATTACACTGATGCTAGAACACAATTCACTCTTGATTGAATTCTTAAATCTTTTAAATGCACAATTTTGATCCCTGAAATTCTTTCATTCCTGATATAAATTTGCGAGTGCGATGGACTAGCAGTTGAGCCATTAGACCTGACAGAGGTTCCTCCTATATTCAAATCTCATGGCTCGGGTTCCAAATAGCGACTGTCAGGACATCGACTGTCATAATGGAAACTTCATAATAGCGACGTAATCAAGTGAGCGACTGTCATAATGGCGACCGCATTAATTTCATATGATTTTAATAATAGACGCTAGAACAGACTTGAAAAAAGCCAAAAAAACGCCAAAAAGCCAAACGAAAATTCTGACGCCAAACGCGTTTGAAAAAAGTAAAAAATGGCAAATTTGGCGTTAAAAAAGCCAATATGGCAATCCTGATCCAGCCTGGATACCAAATGTCATGCCGCCATTGGACCAAGGATATAATAAATTAGCAATGCCGAACCAGGAAGGCCCTGGCTCCTTCCAATACCAGCAGTTTATTTATGTCTTTATTTATCCGTGGCACCTTGTATAAGGCGGGCCTTGTTCGAAAAAACAAAAAAAATAAGCCCCGTATAAAAAATACAATAATGATTGACACTTTAACAGTTTATATATATTTCCCGCTTGGCAATATTGGTATTCCAGAATTTCACCCAATTTTACCGCATTCGTGAATTATCACGATCTTTGACGAGCCCCAGGGTACATATATTTTTTCATTTATATTCAAGTTATAAGGGGAGATCTAGCACTCCTATGGAGCACTTTTGAGTCCTGTCTTTCCATTCCCATATGAAATATAGAACTTTCCATACTGTATTACTGTATGTTGTCATTTTAATATTATTTATTTACTTTATCTTATTACAGCATTTCAATCCCAAAATTTGGTATAATCATGCTAATGCTGTGTGTTTTTTTCACTTTTGAAATATAAATAATTTTTTGAACCCCATACCTGTGTCATATCCTTGATGTTGTTCTGTAAGTTGCTGTATTACTGTAAGCTTGTAGTTTTCATTTCCAAAGGTATATTCATTTAGACCAGCATTAAGAAATTTTTGCAAACCTAAATAAATATCAAAAATGTTAGAAACAAATAAATTGTTACCTATGGTGCAAATAATAAATAGATAAGATGCCTTAATCATATGAATAACTATGGCCTCGCTTCCAATTACCAGTCCATGCCGTGTATAAGAATAGATAACCAGCTATTTTTTTTAGAAGCATGGTTTTGATGGTAGAGGAGGCGATAAACTATGCCCGCGAGAAGTCAAGCAATCTTTTTGATCATAATTATTTCCCTCGAGATTTTAACCTGCATACCCACTAACCAACGTCAAAATAATTCATAGACTAAGACGAGCGGTCGGAAATAAGACAAGATAAAATGGAAGATTTGATAGTTTTCACCAGTACTGAAAGTTCTAAGCATGCTAGCAATGGTAATGCTGATTATCCTGCATGTCATCACAGTTTTGAGTTTTATTAAACATTTTTAGAAATTAAAATTACATTTTTTCTATCAAAAATCAATATGCAGAAATGTGAATAAAAGCCTCATTATTCTGGTGTCACAGATTAGTAAATATGTCAAACATATTTCTTGTCCACCACTACGGTAATGGTGTAATAATTTTGGAAGAGAATGTCAATATAGAAAATGATGTTCCAATGTATTAGTGGCTGCTAAACCAGAGCCTTTCATGAAGTGAAAATATGACGAACGAATCAAAAAAAAACATCGGGAACTCACAAAACAAGATTAGAGAACTTCTAAACAAATTTTCAAATAATTACTCAAATTTATTACTTAATAATAAAAAATTACTCAAAAACAACAATTACCACGAGGATGTTTAAAAATGAACACCGCAACATCTGCTCTTTTCTCTACATCTTCTATTATATTAGGTCCTATGTTGTTTTCAACAAACAATTTTAATTTCACTTTATTAACCGAAGAGGGAAAACCAGTAACATGTACTGTTCTGTTTTCCATAACTCTTATTACATCTGTAAAATGGGTAACAGGAAATGAAATTATGAAATGGATTATGTAAGTATTCTATGTATCATATTTCCGGCAGCTAATAGGCCAATTTTCGGGGTTTGGCTTATTAGATGGCTTGGCTTATCCTATTTTCTCTGGAGTCGATTTATTATCAGTTATGGACCAAAAAATGAAAAAAGAGGATGATAACATGCCTTACCCTTCAGTTTTCATGAATAGGCAGGCGTTTTTATACTGCAAATTCGGAATATCTCTGATTTTTATTATTAGTGCTAAAAATTAGCCTCAACTTGTTTAATGAGTCAGCTTATTAGCCAGGAAATATGGTAATAGGTGTTACACTTTACCATATTGGGATCACAAGTTAAAATCTTGGATTCAAATCCCACGGCCTCCCCCTCGCCAAGGCTGTATGTAGTAAACTAGGTGGGCATTGCTGAAACAAGAAATAAGGTGCTTGTGCAAAACTTGTTCAAAGAAAAAGATGTATGAATATGTTGCATAAAAAATAGGTATCCAGTAGTATAAGTATAAAGTATAGTAAAACTTGTCAAAATTCGTCTAATTAAAAATTTTTTTTTTTTTTAATTAGTTGAGTAGACTATTTGAAATCCAAGAAGAGTGCTAAAATAATAAATTATTCGAATACGGATAAAATTATAGAAAAAAAAAACAGAAATTTCAATCACTTAAATTCTTTCAAGTTTATGAGTGCGCAACCTTTAATACAGAAGGGCCACATTCAAATAACTGAAAGAAACCGTGGGCCGCATCTTTTTTAACATTTGCTTCCAAGTACCGTACTTGCACAAACAAAAATTTTGGCTTCACACTAGCCAGCTGCTAGGGCATTGTAATGACATAAAAATTGGACTCAGGTATAGGCTTTGCAACGCAAGTGGATTGAGATTACTCACACATACCAGATTAAACTACCGGTAAATTAGAATTTCTTCTGCGGGCCGCACAAAATTCAAAATTGGCATGTCTCCGCAGGCCGTAATTTTTCTTTGTGGGCTGCAGGTTGTACACCCCTGCTTTGAGCGACTATTAAAAATGGTTGAAGTTGCACGAAGGCTACTTTTATAATTTTCATATTTATTTTGAGTGATATGAGGAAAAAAATTTCACCCAATGGTCCGCTAATATATTTTAATTAATGGGAACACTTTTTATGAAATATTTGAACAATTTATTCTATTTCCATTTTCCGCCTCTTTTTGCTTTTCTGCCAATCTTTCCAGCAAACTGGGTGCTGTACTAAGACTTTATCATATCGATATGTTAGGTTTGTGTCCATATACGAGTATTTGACCATTGCTCTCGTTTCAATTAGATTATGTTTTGACATTTTGTCCACTTGGAATTCTATCAGCTTTATTTATAAAGATCATATAAAGGTAGCGTATCTTGAGTAGGAGGTATCTTTGAGTAGCTATGCCACCGTGCGCACCACCTCACCCAGGTTGTAATAAATTGGGTGACAAAGAAGAAACCGGTCATTCTATTCTATAGTAACTTCTCACCCAGCAGTGACTGCTTGTTCAGAGTCTTGTTTGGAGCAAAACACATATACATTCATCCTAAAAAAATCATTGATTCAAAAAATGGACATGTTGTGAGCTGCGCCTTTTAGCCATCATCTAACTCTAACATTGTCAAACTACGGCCAGCGAGCCAAATTCAACCTGTTTCAGCTAAAAAATAGCTCAAGGAATTTGTTGATATTGTTATTAAACTTAGTTTTAGCACGAGGCTTATTGTTTTTCACTTTTGCATTTGTAAGACTGTAAATAATGTTCGTAAAATGTAACTTTACGCTACACTTACATGGCTCGCCAGTCTAAATGGGGAATATTTTCGACCTTTGGTCCAAAAATCTTGCCCCTCCCCCCCTCCCTAATCTAACTGCATTGAACTAACCAAGGGCACTTACATATAATTCAATATAAAATGAAAAGCACTGAAGCGTGACAGCCGAATTTTAGTCCCTATACTGAAAAAATACTATGACTGTATCAAATCGGAGATGTATTGAAACTTGTGTGGCTATTATAGATTTTTAGACCAAAGGTATGCAGGCCCATAAGAAAAATTTGTTAGCCAGCGGAGAAGTAGCAATTTTGAATGGTGTGCAGCGCACAAAATGAGTTTTAAATTTAGTTTAATCTGGTACGTGTGAGTAATCCCAATACCTTTGCTTTGCAAGGCTAAACCTGAGTTCAATTTATTATATATGCCTATGAATCCTATGAATTAACAATGCCCTAACAGCTAGCTTGTGTGAAGTGAACAATGCATCTCATAAAATCATTACCCAAATAATTAATCATCATTTTCTGCCTGCAACTACTAGAAAGCCTATGTTGAGGTGCGGCTCGCGGTTTAACCCGGATAATTGTATGTGGCTTTTCTGTATTAAAGGTTGCACACCCCTGGCAGTCTGGTCTAGACTAAATATCTTCTAATCTTATCTAATTCCAGAACCAAAGAGTTCTCCAAATCCAATTTCAGCATGTTTTCATCAAATTTTACTAAATTAGACAATTTCGAACTGATAAGTATGTTGACAGTAGCACAAGATTAAATGATTGTTTTGTAATTATTTGGGCTTGGAATTTCAGTAAAAATACTTTATCGTGTCAGTATGCTAATATCCCTGCAACCGAATGCCCATTGAATAGACGCTCTTGGTATAAAATCGTAAACATTATATTCTGATCGAAAACTGATTCTGAACTTATTATTGTCAAATTTTCATAATCAGCACTACTAATACTTCAATTATTTCCCTATATAATTTTTGGTGCTTACCAATTAAATTAGTGATATCCTTTTGAATTGAACGCCGCGAGAGATAAATTAGCAAACAACTGATCATTTTTTGAAAAAATTGTACGGTATTAGAAATTGGGGTCTAGTGTAGTTTTTTACCTAACGTACTTTTAGTGGTTGTAGCATAATCATTTTTTGATATGTCAATCCTAAATCCCATCTGACCACGCCATCCAAAAATTACGTCACTACGACATCACAATCACATCCTAGAGCTTGCCAAATATATACGTACAATCGCCCGAAATGGCATTGGCGCCGACGATAAAGAACTGTCAGACGTTATCGATCTCTCTCCTATTGGAATCGTTGCGACGAGAAAACGATAGAAATACCTGTTTGATTTTGGGTGCTCGTTTGCGTCTTGGATGGCAGTTCGTATAGTTTGACGGGTCTCGTGTAGTTTCGTACCTAACATACTTCTAGTGGGCGTAGCATGACAATTTTTTCACGTATCAATCCTAAACGTCACCTGACTACACCATCCTAAAATCACATCATTGCGACGTCACAGTGACGTAATAGAGCCCTTCAAACTATACAAACTGCCATCCAAGACGCGCAAACGAGCACCCGAAATCGAACAGTTATTTCTCTCGTTTTCTCATCGCAACGATTCCAATAGCAGAGAAATCGATAACGTCAGTCAGTTCTTTATCGTCGGCGCCAATGCCATTTCGGGTGATCGTACATATATTTGGCAAGCTCTATGACGTGATTGTGATGTCGTAGTGAAGTAATTTTTGGATGGCGTAGTCAGATGGGGGTTAGGATTGACATATCAAAAAATTGTTATGCTACGCCCACTACTGCACTAGAAGTACGTTAGGTACGAAACTACACGAGACCCGGTCTGTATTACGTCACTGTGACGTCGTATTGCTGTAATTTTTGAATGGTGTCGTCAGGTGGGGGTTAGGATTGATACGTGAAAAAATTGTCATGCTACGCCCACTAGAAGTATGTTAGGTACGAAACTACATGAGACCTAGAAATTGTACCTGCTATTAATATAAGTTTATATCCAATGGAAAATCTGTTCTGTCCTACAGTCCTAGCTGCCTTATTCTTTGGACAATAAAGGAACATATATGAATGGTTCTTTATACCCGTGAAGTGAGCTCACTACATATCTTTAAACCTATAGCCTTTATCGAAATATAGACCTAAACTAAGTAACCAACGGAATACAAATCTGCCCGAAACAAACACATTACCGTATACCGCCTGAACAACATCTAGACGCCTAAACGCGGATATATTTTGGCAAAACGATCGAACCCGCTGTTTCATTTCGGGGGAATTACCTTTTCTCGTCGACGGGGATTTTCTACTCGACAACAGGCTGGCCGGTGTAGTACAGCATCGGTGATAAGGGTAGAGATAAAAATATCGTGCAGAGAGCGAGTTTTATTAATACGATTTCCTTGTACTAGTCAACCGTATTGGATAGATTAATTTTATAACTAACTTTTACTAATAGCCACGGAAAGTTGAAGTGAATTTGGATACAATTCACTAACTTTGATTTGTATCTGAGCTCAAAATTCCTTTTATCTCCTAATCAAATCCATTTTGTTGTGAACAAGCGCTTGCTTCTGAACTAAATTACCTCATTATAACACCAACATTGACGTACACAACGTAATGATATGCATTGATCTTGTTGGCATGACATAATGCTATTTTACGTAGCCATTCTATTGTACAAAACTAATAGATGACGCATGATGCCATAAGTCGGTGGCGTATCAATACGCTGCCTTTCAAGCTAAATATCTGAGTAAAGATATGAGATCTCTCAATTTCGAAATCACACTGTAAGAGTTGTTGAAGAAAACGACAAACAAAGAATAGGCCTACATTTTGGAATTTAGAAGATGAGTACTTGCACAGTTGCACTTTTCGCTCAGAACGAGAAGCCGCTAAAACAGACATGGGCAAAGTACGACCTGCGGGCCAAATCCGGCCCGGCGGGTAATTCAATCTGGCCCGCTTGATGCTGCCACAACCAAACTGAAACCAAATTTTCATGTTTCAGTTAAAAATAGCTCACGGAATTTGTTCAGATTGCGGTTAAATTTAGTTTTGGCACCAGGTTTATTGTTTTCCACTGTTGCTTTCGTAACACTGTAAACATTGTTCATGAAATGTAACTCTCTACGTCATACTTACTACTCATGGTCCGCCAGTCTAGGTGGGCAAAATTTGGCTCTTGATTCAAAAACCGTGCCCGCCCCTGTGCTAAAATCTAAAGATTTGTAGATAGCTGCTGCTTAGACCAGGATCCCTCCGGTTCAGCATTGCCTACCCAATGTATTACACCTTGGGTGGGATGGGTGACATGATATTCGAACTAGAGATGTGTAATATGTGATGCCAGCATAGTTAGACTGGATGTTTTGTACCAAACACCCGCCAAAAAACACTCCAGCAACCACTCAAAAAATACTAATTATCACCTACCCAGTTAGGAAGGCAGATTGCGCTGAAAATTCAGATCATTCTTTACCCTAACTGGATATTCACTAATTTGTTATTTTAAAACGTGGCGGGGTGATACCACTTTCCCAACTCTCACATTTTCATTGGCGTTGGGGGCTTTGTATAAAAAAAAAACGTTTAACTTCTAACTGCGAGGCCCTCACGCCGCCCGAAACCCCAGGCGATCGACTTCTTTTATTAAATTATTTAATTGGTACTCTCGTAATATGTGCAAGATGGCGGACACCGAAACGTGGTATGTGTATCAGGTTAGGGTTAGGCCATAATTTCAGGTACAAATACTACGAGAGGCACTTGGCTAGTTCCCGAACTCGTAATAGAACTAAAATAAAGAAAACTGGAATAAAATTATGGCCTAACCCTAACCTGGTACACATACTACGTTCAGGTGTCCGCCATCTTGTTGCACATACTACGGGAGCGGCATTTATTTCTTGGAATCTCTCTTCCAGGACAGCGAGTATACATGAATTTATATTCACTATATTTTTTTATTTGTAGTCGTGCCCGTATTTGTGTTTTTCCATACGGGACAGACACGTTTAACATTAACTGTGTATTTGTTATTTGTATTTAATATGTGCATTGAGAGTGTAGAAGTGCTTTTAACCGGGGTTCCGCATTGCTCTATGGTTCCGCCAATGCCCAGAGGCACTGGAAGTTTTCATTCGAATACAAAGTCTATATTACGATAGGATTTTTAAAGAAATCCGATTTTATCCAAAAGGCGTCCGGTATATCTCGTCCGGTTACCAGTCCATGTCAGGTTTGTGATTACATGAAGTTGTAAAGAAGGAAGCTGTAATTGACCGGTTGTTACGTTAAACACCCCACGGCTGGTCCAGCAATCCTCCCGAACACAGTTATACCACATGAATTGAACCTGCGAATCCACGCAGGATAATCAGAGGCCCCACGGCAAACGTATTAGTAACGCTATATCACGATGTGCCACACCGCCGCTGACTAGAAAAGACGACGCATGCTAGAAAAAATGCATAATCGTTTTCTTCATTCACATGCGTTCTTTATATACTAACACAACTCATTTTAGTTCTAATTTTACAGCGATGGGTTGCACAATGTTGGCATCGCAGGCTAAATTCATGCTCACTGACTTTGGAAATGACCAGGGCCGTATCTACATAAAATGGAACCCATTATAAAATTAAGAAATACGCCACGTAACCGTTGTCTGGCAATTTTTAACATTAAATACTTGCGCGTTATTATTAATGTAAAAATAGGAGTTCCAGTTATTTCCATTTTGAAATTATCTTATTGATACATTTTACGATTACAAATTTTAGCCGATTTTGCGCCCCAATCCAAACGGCTCTCTTGGTACGAGCAATGGTCGCCACGCCCTATACGCCACTGGATATAACTATTATACAATGCCGAACCGGAAAGATTCAGGCCCTTTCAAAGATAGTAGCACTTTTTATATCAGTGAATGGCTTGTACAAAACCTTTTTAGAAATGAAGACGTGAGAAGATAATGCAAACAAGAGAGCTATGCCCAAATATGTGGACACGTCACAAAGTGTCGCTATTTTTTTTATTCTGACACATAAAAAACGAATCTCTTGAAGTCCACAGAAACTATTGAAATAAGTAATAGCCTTCTGGCAAAATAATCAATCTTTAACCACTGAAAATTTCAAAGCAATTGGACCAGTATTCAAAGAGAAAAGAGATTTTATCATGACGAAGAAGAAAAACAACAACATAATATTGAAACGATCGTTATGTACACTGACGTGTCCAATAATAAATCCGCAGTATTCACATCAACTTAATTGATTACCTTGAAAAGTTACAGTTCTAGATCAGCAATATAACTCGAACCACAAGAAAGGCAATCTACAAGTATAGGTATTTCGAACTTGTGTCAAACGGCAACCCAAATATATATTTGGAAGAGGTTCAAATTGAACTTGACATAGTGTGGCTATTTTTATTTGTTGAAAAAGGCATCTGATTCACCAGAAATGAAAAAAAAAATTGTACCCCTTCGAATAACATAGGTACCGGAGCTTTTTAGAGTAGCACGACGAAGCAATTGAGCAAGAGCGGTTCAGCTCATTGTTAAAAGAAGTATATTAGTGCTCCGAAATCCAGGCTTGTCCATGGGAAACGTCCCATAGGATGGGATAGGACAGCACACATTTGTATTTCCCACGGGACACGTAGAACACGAAAACCGTACGATTTTTGAGGAAATGATGGTGAAACATTGCGTTGCAGATTTCGTGTCCATATATTTGAGCATAACTCTCTTGTTGATTATAAAGAGCAAAATATATTCAGCAATAACAATATTCTTCGTGAAGGGGATGATAGTTATGAATATAAGGTTGCCAAAGTCCGTAATTTTTGTAGTTTTGAATGTCTATTTGTACATGTAGTCCTATTTAGTAGACGCTAAACCTAAATTTAGCAGTTTTTATTAAATTTTTTTCCAATGGAATCCCATGGGATGGGATGGGACATACTTAATTGCTATGGGATGGGAATGAGACAAAATATAGGTCCCATGGGCAAGCCTGTATATTTGTGCTCCGAAATATATTCAATTGAGGTTTGTAACATCCGTCAATTTCAATTATTATGTATTCCGCGAAAATCATTAAAAATTTAGCACGTATTCTCGTTGCACAATCAATTGGCCGTAATGATTAAGTAGGCCTACAACTCAAATAAACATTAAGTTTAATTTTCAATGATTTCATAATAATTGGAAGTCTAATTTTTTGAACGGCATAGAGAAAGATTTACCTCAAGAATATAAGAACATTATCCCAGAAAAACAAATCTGTACACGAATGTAAAATAAAAAACGTGGTAATTAGTATTATCCATTTGTAACTATTTGTCGTCAATTTACGCTTCTGTATATACCGCAATCTTCAATAACACGCGATCTTCAATACAGCACAGTTTTTTTCTTTACACAGTTCATATCATCCTTTTGGGATTCATCGTGAACACTATTAATTGTCAGTTTGTTTTATTTTCACCTCAGAATACATTTTATAGTATTCGGTGAATAGTTCATTACAAACAATGAATAATGAGTATCTTATATCGCAGGCGTGGCCAAAAAATTCCACCGTTGCAAATAATCTCGGTTTAGTGGGCGCATTTTTAATGGAATCGTCACAAAAAATAAGTTCCATTTTATTTGTTAATTTGGTTATTCAGATTTAAGGCCTAATGCCACTGCTTCCGTTGCATATACAATCTACCACATTACTCTTGGGGCGCGAGTGAGACAATAACTTTCGCATGCCGCAGAAGGTATTCTTTTGGTATAGGATCTTTTCTCGGTCAAAACATATGATATTCAGCATGTTCATTTCTAAATCTTGGCAATGGTGAAACTTTTATTTATTACGTTCTAATATGCTCTGTCAGGCTATGTTATTACATTGACTTAAACATCAGGCGCGATCGACTATTTGAGACGTGGCGATCGACCGCTCGACGTGTTGGCCACCCTTGTTATATAGTAAATTAGTATGCACGAAAATGTCCTAACAAGTGTGGAACTGAGATGATTTATATTAAAACTGATTCGTCATTGTGATATGGGTTGGAGTTATTTAATTTATGCCTAGTGAAAAAAACAAGTTATGGCTGTTTATAATTCTAAGAAAGTCTACATTAACTAGTTCTACTCCGATTAATATAATTGATTTGAAAAACAACAGTCAAATCTCACTAAAATAACAACATTATTCCTATATATATTTTCAGGAATGGCAGTAGTATGTTCTCAATTTTGGTCGGCACGCGGAGGAATTTTGTCATTAAATTTTGACGATTTTGGCACGCAATCCGAAAAAGGTTGCCCACCCCTGACCCAGTACAAGGAAAAAATTTAAAAACTGGTGTTCTTGGTGATATATTTCTCTATACCAGTGTTTCCCAACCCGAGTCCGTTTGAATGAGTCCGCAACGAGCCAGCAATTCACTGCGGGTCGCAAACGTTCTTGCGAAACCTAACTATCAGCCAAGTTACGATTTACGTTAGAATTTACATAAAACACGAAAAGCAAGTTCATTCACATAGCATTAATCGAGTCAATATTTACTGGTTACTAAGTAGGGCTAGGCATATATTAGAATATTCAGTTATTAGAATAGCAATTTACTATTCGAAAATTTGGTAACAGGTGAGGCGACAGGTCACGTGCGCGTCGCTTAATCAAACGATTGTATTTCACAACTCACTTGCGGATTTCCAATGAAAACACGAGTCTGCACACGCATCGATAGATATCTAAGTGGTTTTCGAACAACGAGGAATATATTTTTTTCTGGTTGGTGTCAATGGTGGCAACCCAAATTTTCTAAATTGAAAAGCGGCAATACAAAATACTTGAAAAAAAAAACGGAGAACATCACAAGTTTTATTTTATGATTGTCCGCGACCGATTAAAAACGCTTTTTCAGACATTGCAAATCGCAACATTTCGGGTGCTACTTTAGTATAAGTACCAGGGCATTTTCCCTTAAGAATTCTTTGCTTTACTGCCTCCACATTGGTACGTACAGTAATGTAGCGCCGTAAGCGTTGTACGAACAGCCCATATTTGTCGAATTTACAAAAATACGAATCAAAACAAAATATAATCGGGCACTTTACCACGCGGTTTTGTGTCCACGGATTGTCATAGTATTGCTTTTATTTCGTCAACACAACCGCTGTTAAAATGATCACAATTAAATTAAAAATAATAAAGCAAGGCGATGGATATGTCTTTTTGATTTACTAATATACTTTAAATATATTTTTAATATGTTCTAAATCAAGTTGAAATTTATAGCAAACAGTAGGATTTTTCTAACGGCGATAACGAATTCGCAAGATCGCTAAAAATACGTATCAAAACCAAATATAATCGGGCAATATATTCTCACATTATTATGTTAGCAGATTGCCGTGGCATTTTAAAGAAGTAATGCTTCCATCTTGTCGTAAGTGCACGCAACGCGATTTACCATGAACACAATTAAATAAAAATAGAAAGACATTTTAAACCCTCGTCGTTGTCATGGATTGAATATTGTGCGTCAGAAAAGGCCATTATACACTTAAAAAGCCGGCTTATTTAACGGACGCGTAATCGCTTCGAATTTCCGATTTCGAAATTCGATAAAATTCTGTTGTGTTTGGTTTTATTGCCTCTTCACACAGAGTACGGTTGCAATAAATGCACCTTGAGTACGCAAAGGTTTTCGCCGATGAGAAAATAGTCCGCGACCGAAAAAGGTTGGAAAACGCTGCTCTATACCCTAATCACCGATGCTGCACTACAACGACCAACCTGTTGTCCAATAAAAATCCCTGTCGACGAGAAAAGGTAATTCCCCCGCAATGCAAAGTTGGGTTCGTTACTTTTTGCAAAATCTTTCCACTTTTCAGATGTTCTTCAGGCTGTTCGTTTCGGGCCGATTTGTATTGTATTCGGTGTTTACTTAGCTTAGGTTAATATCAATATATCAGTTTAAAGGTAAATATTAAATTTACTTCATGTGTATATAGAACGATTCATATCTGTGGGCTGTGTTGTCCAAAGTACATGGCAGCTAGGACTGGACAGATTTCCCATTGGATATGAATAGGATAGGATAAATACTGTATAGTACGCACAGTGGCATAGCTACTAAAATAGCGCCTAGATACGCTACCTTTATATGACCTTTATAAATAAAGCTGATAGAATTCCAAGTGGACAAAATGTCAAAACATCATCTAATTGGAAAGAGAGCAATGGTCAAATATATGGACACAAATCTAAGTTATCGATAAGGTGAAGTTTCAGTACAGCACCAAGTTTGCTGGAAAGATTGGCAGACAAGCAATATGAGGCGGAAAATATAATAAAATAAATTGTTCACATATTTTATAAAAAAAGTGTTCCCGACCATTGGGTGAAATTTTAAGCCCCAATAACACTCTGAATAAATATGAAAATTATAAAAGTAGCCTGCTTGCAACTTCAACTATTTTCAATAGTCGATTAAAGCAGGGGTGTGCTACGTGTGACCTGCGGGCCAAATGCAGCCCACAAGGAAAAATTTTGCGGATCGATGATACGTGCCAATTTTGAATTGTGTGCGGCCCGCGGAACAAAATTCTAACTTAGTTTAATCTAATATGTCTGAGTAATCCCAATCCCTTTGCGTTGCAAAGCCTATACCTGAGTCCAAATTTTATGACGTTCTAATGCCCTAACAGCTAGCTTGAGTGAAGCGAACAACACATGTCATAAGATCAATTTTCAGGATTTTTGTACGTACAAGTACTTAAGAGCATATGGTAAAAAAGATGCAGCCCGCTGTTTCTCCAAGTTATTTGAATGTGGCCCTCATGTATTAATGGTTGCACACCCCTGGCTTAAAGTATTTAAATGATCGAAATTTCTGTTTTTTTTTTCTCTTATTTTCTTCATATCTAATAATTTATTATTTAAGCACCCTTCTTATATTTTAAATAATCATCTCGCCAAATATAACAAAAAAACTATTAGCAAATTTTGACAAGGGCACCTATACTGTATACGATATACTTATTTATTTATGCAACATATTTATAGGATAGGATAGGAATTACATATTTATCCCGGGGGAGAGGAAAGTCGATAAAACGGCTTATCCATATGGCGAACCACGGCCTCTCGTTCGGTTACCATTCCAAGTCGGGTATGGGATCAGCTAGTTATTTTATTTTTTCGGAAGCATGGACTTGGTGGTGGAGGAAGCCGTAACCGACCAGCGGTTACGTGAACCACCCTACAGCGGCGAGGATTCCAGCAACCCTCTCGCACATAACCATCCCGCATGGTATTCGAACCTGCGAACCCCACGCAGACTAATTAGAGGTGCGGTGGCGAGCGTATTCCTAACGCTTAGCACGATGAGCCACACCGCCATGCCTTTATACGGCTTTTTCTTTGAACAAGTCCCTGCAAGCACCTTCTCTCTTTGGTTCAGCAATGCCTACTAAATTTTCAGCATCAATAATTACAGCAGACATATTCCCGATTTGAAGCATAAAAATGCCTTCCTATCAATGAAAATTGATGGGGAAGGCACATTACTGTCCCTTTTTTCGGTATTCCAGGAAAAGACAAATAAACCGAGCCATCCTATGAGTTAATCCCATAGAATAGGATATGAAAAATTGGCGTATTAGCTGGAGATACAATACATGGAATACTTACAAAATCCATTTTATAAACTCATATCCTGTTACCCGTCTTACAGATTTATTTAGAGTTATGGAAAACAACACAGTACATGTTACTGGTTTTCCCCTTTCTGTTAATAAAGTGAAATTAAAACTGTTTGTTGAAAACAATATAGGACTCGATATAATAGAAGATGTGGAGAAAAGAGACGATGTTGTAGTGTTCAATTTTAAAAATGCGCATGGTAATTGTAGTTTTTGGGTGTTTTTTTTAATTTTAAAAAATTCGTTCAGAAGTTCTCTAACCTTTTTTTTTGAGTTTTGATGTTTTTAGGATTCGTTCGTCATATTTTCACTTCATGAAAGGCTCTGGTTTAGCAGCCACTAATACATTGGAACATCATTTTCTATATTGACATTCTCTTCCAAAATTATTACACCATTACCGTAGTGGTGGACAAGAAATATGTTTGACATATTTACTAATCTGTGACACCAGAATAATGAGGCTTTTATTCACATTTCTGCATATTGATTTTTGATAGAAAAAATGTAATTTTAATTTCTAAAAATGTTTAATAAAACTCAAAACTGTGATGCCATGCAGGATAATCAGCATTACCATTGCAAGCATGCTTAGAACTTTCAGTACTGGTGAAAACAATCAAATCTTCCATTTTATCTTGCCTTATTTTCGACTGCTCATCTTAGTCTATGAATTATTTTGACGTTGGTTAGTGGGTATGCAGGTTAAAATCTCGAGGGAAATAATTATGATCAAAAAGATTGCTTGACTTCTCGCGGGCACAGTTTATCGCCTCCTCTACCATCAAAACTATGCTTCTAAAACAAATAGCTGGTTATCTATTCTTATACACGGCATGGACTGGTAACTGGAAGGGAGGCCATAGTTATTCATATGATTAAGGCATCTTATCTATTTATTATTTGCACCATATGTAACAATTTATTTGTTTCTAACATTTTTGATATTTATTTAGGTTTGCAAAAATTTCTTAATGCTGGTCTAAATGAATATACCTTTGGAAATGATAGTTACAAGCTTACAGTAATACAGCAACTTACAGAACAATATCCAAGATATGACACAGGTAGGCAGATCAAAAATATATTTATATTTCAGAAGTTAAAAAACACACAGCATTAGCATGATTATACCAAATTTTGGGATTGAAAATCTGTAAGAAGATAAAGTAAATAAATAATATTAAAACGACAACATACAGTAATACAGTATGAAAAGTTCTATATTTCATATGGGAATGGAAACACAGGACTCAAAAGTGCTCCATAGGAGTGCTAGATCTTCCCTTATAACTTGAATATAAATGAAAAAATATATGTACCCTGGGGCTCGTCAAAGATCGTGATAATTCACGAATGCGGTAAAATTGGGTGAAATTCTGGAATACCAATATTGCCAAGCGGGAAATATATATAAACTGTTAAAGTGTCAATCATTATTGTATTTTTTATACGGGGCTTATTTTTTTTGTTTTTTCGAACAAGGCCCGCCTTATACAAGGTGCCACGGATAAATAAAGACATAAAAGAAACTGCTGGTATCCGAAGGAGCCAGGGCCTTTCTGGTTCGGCATTGATAATTTATTATATCCTTGGTCCATTGGCGGCATGACATTTGGTATCCAGGCTGGATAGCGACTGTCATAATGGCGACTTCATAATAGCGACGTGATCAAGTGAGCGACTGTCCAAACAGCGACTGTCATAATGGCGACTGCATTAAAACAGCGACTGTTATGATAGCAACTTAACTTTCGGTGCAGAAATGACAAAACAAAGTTAGGGTTAGAGTGTGGGGGATGGAAGGTGTATTGGGGGGGGGGGCTGTTTTAATGCGGTCGCCATTATGACAGTCGCTCACTTGATTACGTCGCTATTATGAAGTCTCCATTCTGACAGTCGCTATTTGGAACCCGAGCCATGAGATTTGAATATAGGAGGAACGTCTGTTGGGTCTAATGGCTCAACTGCTAGTCCATCGCACTCGCAAATTTATAACAGGAATGAAAGAATTTCAGGGATCAAAATTGTGCATTTAAAAGATTTAAGAATTCAATCAAGAGTGAATTGTGTTCTAGCATCAGTGTAATAAATTTATTCCAAACACAAATTTATATTATAATGATCACAGGACCCAGACATCAACAAAGGAATCAAAGATACGGTCCAAGAAATGAGGGTTTTAGAAATGAAAGACCTAACCAACCATATCGACAGAATCCAGGCTTTGAAGGAGGTAATGCAAGATATGGAGCAAGAGACGATGGTTATGTATACGCAAGAACTAATCAACCGTATCGACAGAATCCAGGATTCCAAAGAGGTGATCCAAGATATGGAGCAAGGGACAATAATTATGGAAACGAGAGAACCGATCAACCATATCGACAGAATCCCGGATTTGGAGGCAGGGACAATAATTATGGAAACGATAGAACCGATCAACCATATCGACAGAATCCAGGATTTGGAGGCAGGGACAATAAATATGGAAACGAAAGAACCGATCAACCGCATAGACAGAATCCAAGATTTGACAGAGGCGATGCAGATCAATGGAGGAGAATTTTATATGTCACTCAGATACCACAGCATTTGTGCAATCATCTAGCTTTCAGTTCACATTTCGAAAGGTAGGACGCTTCTCAGTTTATGAACTTGAACTTTTTTGCACACATTATTTATCTTTGATAAATAAATAAGATTTTTATATTTGTCATGGCGGAGATGAAAGTTAATGAGAAAGCCTGATTATAAAGGTGACTATGGTCACTCATTTGGGTACCAATTTATATTGGGTATTGGAATAGTTAACCAGAAATTCATTTTAGAACCATAAAATATGAGGATAAATGCAAGATTACACTGAAAACCTTTGATCCTTATTTGTACACAAGATTTCATTTATTATTTTTTCTCAAGACAAGGTCACGAGAACTCACTCAGAAATCAAAGGTCATTTTTTCTAAGCAAAGCTACAGGCAAAGCTACCAAAAGCTTCTGACACTACATATTACCTCCCAGTACCACTCCTAGTCAGAAGATAAATTCATTAATCAAGTTTGAAAAATTTGTTCGTGTGTAACAATGATTTTTTTTGTTTTGTTATTTTTGGTTTTTAAACCTCCACCTGTGTTCCACGCCAACCATACTGTGTCATCATTTTTTTAGGTTTGGACCTCTCGAACATTGCTTGTTCAAACCAAACAGGAGGAATCCTGGATTTCATGGATATGTAACATTTAGAAATCATGTGAGTAATATCTCTGTCTAAGGTGTTTCACATCTTTGCCAAAAACAAGGTTCCAAGCAAGCCATAAATAAGGATCTAGGCAAGGTGTGAATGTTATTCTCAGAGCTTCTGGGCTTTTGAGAGAAAAGGGCCAGCTTCATAGGAAATGAATATCACAGGGCCGCGGGCTGCACTTTTATTTATCATAGCCTTTCTAGTAGTTGCAGGCATGAAAAATCATTGTAACGTCATGAGCATAGATAATAAAATGGACGCTGGGTAAAGGGAATGGAATTACTCGCATGTACCAGAAACTAAATTTAAAACTTGATTCGTGGGCTATGCATCATTCAAAATAGTCCCTTCTCCGTGGGCCGCACAATTATTTCTTGGTGTACGCATTTGGACCGCAGGTTGCACACCCCTGGTTTAGAATACTGGTATCTAATTGATGAATTTTGTTCAGAATGATGCTTGCCGAGCAAGGCATGAAGGAGTAAATGCTGGACCAATGAGTAATCTGAGTATACAATGGGCTGATAGTGAAGGTGATTAGATTGATAATTGTTTTCTAAATTAAGATTATTTTTATATTGCCACTGTAGAACCAAATAAGCTTGTGTCAAAATTTAGGTTTTGAGAAATTTGTATTTTTGTTATAATTCGGTTCCAAAATAAAAATGGACATAGGGCGTCACCTGCAATCAAACGTAAAACAGGTACAGCTTTGAAACTTATACCAAAAGATTGCCGCTTTTCCATTATGACAGAAATTCAAAAAAGCCACATTTTGGTTTTGAAAAAGTCACATGTTTATAATTTTGGTTTCAGCATCCAACTATAAAAATTAGAAATTACCTAAAATCAAAAGTGAAACAGGTACAGCTTTGCGTAGTATGCATATCAAGATGGCGGACACCAGAACGTAGTATGTGTACCAGGTTAGGGTTAGGCCATAATTTTATTCCAATTTACTATATTTCAGTTCTATTACGAGTTCAGGGACTAGCCAAGTGACTCCTGTAGTATTTATTCCTAAAATTATGGCCTAACCCTAACCTGGTACACATACTACATTCCGGTGTCAACCATCTTGGTACACATACTTCAGGAGTACCCAGTTTTGAATACTAGACCAAAATATTGGTGTTTATCCCTAATGACAGTAGATTAAAAAAGTCCATTTCTGAAAAATGTGACATAAGCTAATTTGGTTTTACTCTGGCGATTCCAAGTTTTATTATTATTGTTCTCTAAAAAAGAGTCAGTTGTAGGACTTGTCAATGTTTAAGTTAAAATACTTTAAATTACATGTAAATTGAAATTAGTGAGAGTAGGCCAAAATCATTGCACAAATCATCTCATGATGCAGTGCTTTTGTTCCAAACAATGTAAACTGGTGGCCTTGGATTTTGAACCCAAGATTTGAAATCTATGATGCCAACTTATTTAAGCCCTATTAATTATTACTATAATTGATCACTATTCTTTCTCTTTTCTAATGCAGGTCCCAAACCTACCCCAAACTTTAATGAACCTGGTCCTGGGCCTCGACGCTCATCAGCCACTTCTGATGATAGCGGTTACTCAACACCAGACAATCGTGGTCGGAGAAAAAGAAGGCCGAATGCTAACTCTGCTGGAATATCAAGAATGGGCAAAGCGCCATCTATGCCAGACTTACGCCCTCCAACACCAAGTAGACCTTTGAATGAAGGCCCTCAACACGCTGTACTTGATCCGATTCAAGAAGAACTTTTCACTGAAACTCATTACTGGAATACATTAAAGAAGATGCCTGAAACTGAAGGATCTATGTGAGTCTTTATTAGAGATGTTATAATATGAAATTTGATTAAGGCAAAATTCAAATTTGATGCAAAAAAGATTTATACTGAAGGATTTAGAATATGAAAGTATTTGTTTTTCATTGAAAGTTTCAATTTTTGATGTGAAGGTAAAACATTGATTGGCAGATGACAAATTTTGATTTTAAAATAAGAAGTCAAATCCGAACCAGTCACAATGACCCGGATTCAGGCTTATTGTATTGCATAGTGATATATAACTGTACTCAAAATTCCAGTGTATGACATAATATTATTTTAAATTGAGTCTTCTTTTATTTTTGTTATACATAATTTAGGTTTCACTTTCATGGCATATCCTAATACGAAATCAAATATGGGTAGCATATGGCAGCATATTTACTTATACTGGTTGTTCATAAAGTCACATTATATATCTTAGTCATATTTGTTTCATTCTAAAATATTTTACTTCATTTAATACACCTTTAGGGGCCAATAAACTATACATAGTATCTATAAATGAACAGTATAAATGAATCTAAAATATTTTATAAAATTATGGAATTCGAATAAGCATTTGTAAAATTTCCCGATAATGATACTATAGTTTCACAAGAGTCTTTATTTGCCAAACTATCTTATGACTCATTTATAAATACAGTTTATTCAAACATAAATCAGCTGGTTTTGTTTACTGTGTGATAACAGCAAGCATAGCCAGCGTTGTGTGTTTGTTCATTACACTGAGTCTTTGTTTAACACCCACGCTTCAGAAATAATTAATAGAACTCAATACTTTATGTCTAGCAAATGAAGGATTAATATTTTTATATCTCGCTTATTCAGGTCTTTTGCTCTGAATAAAGAATTAATTAAACAGCCACTGACTGTTATCTAACAATCTTCTATTTTTTGAAACAAATCATCTTTTCATTTTCGGCATTTTTCACCCAATTTATCACACCGTGGGTGAGGCTGGAACATGGAATTTGAAAATTTAAATTGGGATGTGTAATCTGCTATGCAAAAACATTTGAGTCTATAACCGCTGGGGTATCACACCCTATTTTATGTTTTGTCATGTGTCCCTGAAATCTCTATACCTTTGTTTGTGGTTATTTGTGTATATATAATGTTGCCTTTTGTGTTGGCCAGTGAGTCAAAATTATCAGTAACCATGCCAAATCTATTTGAATCTGTATAACTGAGCCATAACAATGGAATGAATATTTGAAAAAACCACATTACATGAAAATTCAATTTGAATGAGGAAACGTCCAAAGTGATCTTTTATTTATTACTGAGTAGTACTAGGCAGAATATATAAAACTAAATTTTCCATTTTGAACAAATTATTTGATGGTTTATGCTTGATATGGGTAAATTACTATTTGATAAAATGTAATTGTTTATTTATTACATTATTCAATTTAATTTCAATAAATATTCAAAAGGCCTTGCTGTAAAATTTACAAATTTATGTTATAAACTTTTTTTTTTTGAGTTTTGTCTCATCGAATTTGTCTCGAATTTCCCTCTTGTTTTAGTCGTGACACTAGTGACATCTTGATATGTAATCGAAATTAACTTACATTCTAATATATGGTAAATAAAAACATTAGGACGTAACATATTAAGATACGAAAGAATAAGAAATCCCAGATGTGCAGAATTCTGGGAGATAAATATATTTTTATATACGATGTATTTATATGCTCTGTATAACCAGCCACTGCTTGGTATGAGAGCAAGGGAGAAAAAGCAAGACAAAGGATAAAGTTTTTTTTTACAGTATTTGAATGACTTTTGTTCTGAAGAAGTCTTTGAACAAGCAGCCACTGATAGTTAACGAACTATTGTAGTTTGGAAGAACCAGAATCATTCCAGTTTGGCATTGCCTACCCAATTTATCGTACAGTGAATGGGTTGGTCGCGGTGGGATTTAAACTCTCGATTTTTTTAATCGGCGATGCCAACATAGTTAATGCAAATGCTTCAACCACAGAGCCATATTGTTCATAGATATAATTTTTTATCTCTTATCTCCTCTATTATCTATTTCACAGATGTGTTCTTGCTCAAAACATTGATCCATCAAAGCACATTGATACAGTGAAAATGCATTTTGAAAATAAGAAACGTTCGAACGGCGGGCCTGTGAAAAGTGTTATCAGAATGATTGATGGATTGCTCATTGTATTTGAGAGTAAAGAAGGTATGTTGATAATTGTGAAATAGAAATATTTATATTTGAAAATATCTTTGCAGCACTTATTATTTTATGATAGACAATAAAATAGTTACTGTATATTCTCACATATACGCCGATCGAGCATATAAGCCGGCTCTCTGAAAACCGGTCTTAAAACGACGATTTTATAAAAATTCGCATATAAGCAGACCCTACGAATCTTACCACGTCGTACACACCTATCACAGTCAGGATATCAAATTGTAAAAACAATAGTTAACTTCTGACAGAATAAAATAGCGAATACTAATTTTAAGAATGTTTATCTAAATTTTTCTGTAATTTTAGTTTTTTACGAATTTACAACAGTCAGACAAGCCCAATAAGACAGTCTAATCATGTGGTGAACCACGGCCTCTTATCCAGTTACCAATCCTTGTCAGGTGTAGGAATAATTTCACTGTTTTTTTTTTCAGATACATAAAGTTAAAGTCTGTTATATTCTTTCAATTTTTTTTTATCTTGTTTCAGATTGTGAGTCATGTTCAGGAAAACAAGATCAAAAGTTTGATGGAAAAGACATCTCTATATTTCCTAAATCAATTCCTTCATATTTTGAGCAAACCTTCATCATCGAGGTAGCACTATTTTGAATCATCAGATTTACGGTATATGTATTTCTGTTCAATGTGCAACGCTATCACAGTCAGGATGAGATTTTTTAAACTTATCCCAGGGGGAGGGGAGAGAGGAAAAGATGGCTTAATCATATGGCAGCCTCTCGTCCAGTCAACAGTCCATGTCGAGTATGAAATTAGTTAGCCAGTCATTTCGGATGCATAGACAGGATGTTGGAAAAAGCCAAAGCAAAAAGTCAGCGGTTACTCAAACCACCCTACAACAACAAGGAGTGGTCCTGTTGCACATAATTATCCCCTGTGGGATGCAAACTTGCACAGGGTCATCAGAGGTGTTATAGAAATCGTATTCCTATAGCTCATCATATTGCACCCCATTCAATGTTCTAAATACTAGAACAAAGTACTATATAGTGGAATGTTTTTATGAATTTTTGCTTATCGCAACTATGCTTATTTCAATTATCCTGCTATACCAAATTCAATACTTCTTTTGAACATGCCCAACCAACACTAATCTTTGACCCCAGATTAACTATTCTTCTACTTTACCATTTCACAAAATTTTTTTATTCTCATTTTGAAAGTGTTATAGCGAGTTGGGGCTTACAAACTGCTTTATATGCTTCATAACTAATATTTTGATTCAAATTATTTTATTACAAAGTTCCAATTCTAGCCTAATCTTTTACAGGTTTTTTGAGACTAATTTTTGATTACTTCAACTACACTTAAAATCCTTGGCCGACAATTGACCAATGAGTTATGTAATTCATATCAAAATTTTAAAACAGATACAGTAATACAACCATTCCCTAAAAAGCATCTCACTTATTATCTATTTTACGTAATTAAACCAAGTATAAACAAGATGATTGGTGAAACATCCGATAAGCACATATTTTATATTCCAAATTCAGAAATATTATTCCAGAATGTATCCATAATAATAAATTATACACCACTCTCATTTCAGTTTCCCATTCATACCATTTACAGGGAGTTGGAGAAGCAACAACACAAGATACTTTGACAATGTACCTTGAAACTAGCTCTACTAATGAAGCGTCGCCTGTATCTTTGAAAAAACAAGATATACAGGGCGTTTATCTCGTAGAATATGGAGATGATTTTGGTGGGTTCAGATTCTCATTTCCGGTAAAAAATATACCAAATTTCTTGTTATGAATACCCTTGGAAGAACTTTACTTTATAATCCATATCATTAATCAGTCTAAATGTAGGGCTATCAATCAAGGATAGGATTTTCATATTTATACTTAATCATATCACCTTTGCCTCTCATTCGATTACAGTTTCTATCGGGTGCGAGAATAGTTAATCCTCCCAGCTATTTTAGGAGTTTACCTTTTCAGAAATACATTTTTGGGTACTTCTGTAGTATGTGTACCACGTTGAGCTTAGGCTGTAATTTTATTCTGATTTTCTATATTTTAGTTCTATTACGAGTTTGGGGACTGTCTGTGTCAGCTAATTGAATATACCTCCTGCCCATAGGCTTCTGTCCATTTACAAATCTTGATGTAAAGTAAGCGAAAAAAATTTGTTACCACCATATTGGTACATATATTTCTGGAGCGCCCATTTTTGAGTGACACCTTGTGAGTCTGCAAAATTTGCGCACTCAGAATATTTTTAAAACAGCTAAAATCCATAAAAAGTACAATATTTTTTGCATTCCTGAGAAATACCCAAATTCCTTTACACCTAATACTTATTATAACTTTCATACAGATATCAGTGAAAGAGATTCATTTTTGGAAAAAATTAGGAAGAAACCTTTGGAAGACCGGACTTTGAAAGTAAGCTGAAGTTCTTGCATCAATTATTGTTTTATTGATACTGGTATCAAACGATTTTGTTCAGTGTGACTACAGTTGGCATGGTAGCCAGTAAGCAAATGTTTCATTTTCAATGATTGTGAAAGTCGTACAAACCACTTTCCAGCAATCCTTCTCACGAAATCATCAAGCATAGGATCCAAAGCAGCGAGCCAGCATGTGAAAATAATGTACCACATACTCGAATGGTATATACTAGTGACTCAAACTAATCTCAAATCATAGTCAATTTACTTTAAATCAATGTAGTCATTACAAATGGTTCCTAGTCATTGCTAGTAGCGCCCAGATAATTACTCTTTGTCGCCACAGTGGGGCCAAGGTCCCAGTTTAAGAAACTTTGGTCTGTGCAGTGGCTGAAATATTCCTAAATTTGAACTTTCTTTTATTCCGTGCTTCTTTGCCATTACATTTTTCAGGCTTCAAGGCTTTTAAGAACTGATTGCCTAAAAGCATCAGGAATTCCAGATTCAGTAACAAATGATACAATCAGACTTACGTTTGAGAGTAAGAAAAGAACTGATGGTGGGCCTGTGACAAGAATTGATAGAATTGAAAATCAAATTACTTTGGTCTACTTTGCATCCTATATTGGTAAGTATTGAAATTTAGTGCATCATACTTTTTTCCAATTACCAGATTCGGTATAGGAATAGTTTTTTTCCCATTTTTTTTTCGAGAAGAATTTGCTAAAACCGCAGTCAGATGTGCTCATTCAAAACTAGAAGAGACTGATCTCAGAGTAAAGTTATGGATGGCCACTAAAATGATACATGCAAGACTTTTATCCAGTTGGTAAGGTTTTTTCTCCAAGAGAATTTGCTAAAACCACAGTCCGGTGTACCCATTCAGAACTAGGGGAGACTGATCTCTGAGCAAAGTAACAGGCAGCCATTAAAATGACCATAGCTACTGAAACTGTTACTAATAACAAATATCTACCACACCCTAAAATGGACCCCCCCTCCCCCCCCCCCCCAGTAACTTGAAAAGCTGGGGAACATACTGTCGCCAACTATAAGGTTTTACAAATACTAATTTTTTTATTCACTATAACATTAGCCGCCACTTGAAAGCGGAACATGAATGAAAGCACCAATAAATATGACTCAATTGAAAGCATATCAAGTATGACTCAGCAGGTAGAACGGTACTAAGTATGTGTACCAGGTTAGGGTTAGGTCATAATTTAATTCCGATTTTCCTTATTTTAGTTCTATCGCGAGTTCGGGGACTGTCTGTGTTAGCCAAGTGAATATATCCCCTGCCTATAGGTTTCAGTCCCTTTACACAACTTGATGTAAAGTAAGCGAACAAAATTAGTTACCTCCATATTGGTACACATACCGGTACTTCTAGAGCGCCGGTAAAACACTGTTGTCACTGTCATTACACAGACACAACAAAGTTGGAAATAAACTGAATTATGCCAATATAAATGACCAGTGACCACAATTACTACATTCATTCTACAGTCGCCAATTTTGACAAAAAAATTAAAATTTCTGTTAAACTCTTTAGATACTGCTCGAGTGTGTAGAAGATTCAAAAAACCTAGTTCTGAATCAATTATTATTGGGCAACATCCTGTTGAAGTTGAATTGTATTTTCATTCACTCTCAAATCTACATAAAAGTGTTGAAAAAAGTGAAAACGGGAAAATCTACGAAAAGGTGGCAAAAAAGGTAAAAAATAAGATTGGATTTTTTATGTTTATTTATTTTGTTTGAGAGGAGAAAGACAGTGAAGTGGCTTAATCATATGGCAGACTGAGAGGAAAGTGGGGTAAGCTGGCTCTCATCCAGTTACCAATCTATGTCGGGTATGGTAATAGGTAATCAGTTATTCATTTATCTGTGTGGGCTTCATGGTGGAGGAAGTCATAATTGACCAGCAGTTACATGAACCATCTCACGAAGGTGAGAAGTCTAGCAATCCTATTGTCCATAATTGTTTCTCATGGTACTTTGCCGTCACATCCCCTTTAAACATTTAGAATAATGCACCAAACATCAAGTTTCATTATATATTTTCTTCAATGTCCATAGACTACAGATGATCCCCATCGGTACTTTCTTTTTTATAACTTTTGTTAGAAACAAGACCCTTTCTGCCCAATGCATTATACCTTCGGTTAGTTGGTGATCATGGGAGTAACCTGCGATGCCAACACATCTTAGTTTGTCGCTTCAACTTCTATGCCCATAATTTTTTTCCGAAGCATGACTTTTTAATATTCACTCATTCCTTTTCATTTTAAATTCAGATCCACCCAAGCCTACTCCAAGATCTCAAAAAAATGAAACACTGAGCACTTACATTTACAAACCTGAATGTCATGATAAAATTTTCTTCTTCATTCGACTAACTAAAGCGCAAGTTAACAAAATAAAAGACGTTTTCAAAGATTTGGCCAATGTTGAATTGTGTCATACTGCAAAAGAAGGGAAATTTGTCAAGTTTGTTCCAGAAAAGGTATTAACCAGAAAAAGTTTACATATGTTGTAGCTGACAAACCTGTTTACGTTTAATTGAATCAGAATGCCATGAACTTATCTTTAAATTACCTCGTCTGTCATGTGTGGAGTCGTTTGCTTTCATTGTTATGAACAAGACTCGAATATCCGTCGCCTGTATGTCTTTCATTTCCGGCTTTTCTTAGTATTTAAATGTTTGATTTTTTTCTACAGTATAATTTAATGTTAGACTTCCTCCATAGCTGACGCTGCTAAATAACTATTACTGGTTTATCGAGTCTCCTTTCACAATAGAATGCATTTTTTTTATCTGTCTTTTGTCTGTACGTACAATGCGTATTTTTGGCAAGTGTAAAATAATTTACTGATTACTGATTAGTTTCAGTGATCTGTTGGAGTCATTATATGAGTTCATTTAGTCATTCATTTTGTTCAGTCTGTTTTGATTTATCATTTAAGGTCATTGGGGACATTTTTCCTATTGTTCTTTTTACAGGATCCAGGCATGGACACCCAAGATGGATTCGATACTGAATGCAAAACAAGATTTGATGATTTCATTACCAAGTTTTTAACTTTGACTCAAACATTTGACAAAGATAAATTAAGCAAAGCAATATCACTCAACGTTTGTCCTTATTTGAATAAACCAGAAACTAAGAATGATATCAACATCAGGTTAGTGATTATTTCACTTTTCCGTTTTCTTTTTTAAAAACTTTCAGTTTCTATTAAGCCGCCCCACTGTGATGTCACAGAGCTGTGAGCATGTGACATCACAGTGATAGTTCAATTGCTGCCATTACAAGTTAACTAACTGCAGAGGTGTAGCTGAGGCTGCCCTTTTGCACGTTTGGTGATTTAGGAGGAAGTTACAGTAGGCAATTTATGAAGTTTTGCCAGTCCGCTTCTAAATGCTGTTTTACAATGAAACAATTGCACCCATCTCATTAAACTTTGGCATATACTTTTGTTTGGTTGTATTTTTTTACTATATGGTGCATTAATTTTATGTTGTGATCTTAATATGTTTTGATGCACAAGGCCGCGCACTAAAAATATCATAAAAAAAATTGCAGGGAGTCTGTCATGAAATTTTTTTCAAGTTTGAGAACCACTGCACTAGACCATCTTACCCACATGTGTTAAATTTTGCATTCAAACAGGGTGATAATCAATGTTGTTCATAATAGATGACATAATATGAATCATTGTTTTCAAATACTTATTCTATTTACGACTGAATTTTTGTTTTCATGTCTTCAATTTATTCAGGTGGCAACCCAATCAACCAATAGTAACTGTAACAGGATTGAAAGAATCTGTTGATAAAATAATGAAAGAAATTGAAACTTCTATCAATTCAACTGTTGCTGAAATGTCAGTTAATGAAGAACAATACAGGTGAATATTCCCTTTTTGTGGAATGCCGATTTATACAGATAACTTTTAATGTTTGTTTGTTTATTTGCTTCATGCCAACATGTGTTGGAATTATTATGCCATTGCCATTATGGACAAACCCATGCAATTTGTAATGAAAGTTTGTTAAAATTCAAAGATAAAACTGATTATTCTTGATTTGAAATAAATCTGTCTTATTGAATAGACTCCATTCCAGAGTTTGGTTAATTAATAAACGTATGACTATGAAAATTTGTTTTATTTTCAAACCTTGACTGCAGAAATCTGAAATTGTGACTTGGTGGAAATTGAAAATTCGACTTAGGAATTAAAAAATATATACCTATGGTTCTGACTCTGGTATTAAAAAAACTGCCCCTGTTTCTAATTATTTGATGGGTAAAGAACTCGTTCTTTTAACAAAAAATATTAATCCTAATGCAATTCTGGTTGAATTGAACAGGAGCGCAAAAACGGCGAAAAGTATGTAAACAAATTGATATTATTACAGGAGATATATTCAGTTCCTTCCAATGGTTAAATAAAAATGATCTTGGGAAGTTGTAGTGGGGACAATAAATTATAAAGTATTTGAGGTTTCATTTTCCAAGCAAGCATCGCAAAGTCCACCATTCAACCAACTCCTAAACACTCGTTCCTCTTTACGAAGTAACTTTATTAAATTAGGGCTGTTTGATCCATATTATGCTACTCTATTGACAGAATTCTTACAAACTGCGGAATACTGTCCGAACTTCAAGCTAAGCATAAGAAAGTACAATTGGTACTAGATGATACAAAGCACAGTGTGACGCTACAAGGACCTGAAGTCGATGTTTCAAGGATTCAAATTGATGCTTTGACTATATTGAATGTTAGTCATGAATTTTTTCATATTTGTTAGGGTAGCATAACATAATTCTTATTTTTTTCAATTGCTTTGTTGGAATATTATATAATACTTCTTATTAGCCGGAGGAGAATTAGTCTGGGTGATACACACAGTTTGCAATACCAGTAACGTTAATATACTAGAATTTAAATAGGTTTAAATTTGGTTTGAAGTGGACATAGCTACCATTAAAATGAAAAATTTAAAGAGAAGCTGTATCAAACCAATACTTTCAACTGTTCAACTGGCCACAGCACATTGTTCATGGTGCTTTGACATAATGCTCTGCAGCCCTCAAGGTTTATTATCTGTTTTATCCCGTGCATCATTAAATGTAAAAAGTTACTAATTATATGCAAATACAAGTGTCTGATAGTGAAAATAAGACGTTCCTATTGTATCCTCTATTATGTTTAGTGAAACTAACAAGTTTGTACCAGTTACTGTTTGGTCCAAATGGCTACTGTTTTGCTCTTCCCTGGATAATATATGAAAATAAACTGTAAAAACATTACTTGAGTTTACGTATATCTGAGTCAAATTTTTAAGCCATAAAAATCACTCATATTCAAATTACAGAAATAAGGTTTTTAAAAAAACTATACTGGGTTAGGAAGCCCATCAATGCATCTGGAACATTGAAAATGAACTGCGTATTAACATATATAAACTACCATTGTATCAAGACAATAGTTAGTGATTGGATTTCCATACAAATTCTTTTCATCTTTATATATTTACAGGATAAAAATCAATCCAATTCTCTTCTTGACATTTGATTAACCAATAAATTCCTCATTTCATAACAGACTGTTGAAAAAAGAAAATTATCAGATGTAGATGAGAGCATAGTTAGATATTTATTGGAATCAGCATCTCAGTCTAACATCGTCATATCAAAAATACAAGACAAACTGAAGATCGATAACATCAAAGGTATCGGTGGTTATACTGTAAATATAATACTATTAAATTTGGGCGTGTGAAATGTTTTTAAGTGTGCTTTTTTGTCTAGAAGTATATTGAGTGCCCGACATTGCGTTATATTACGCGAATATATGTTATTTTTTTCTGTTCCGGCCATTTCAATTTTTTGCCGGTCGGCGAGTACATTTAATCTAATTTTACCGGTCCACCAGGGTAGAAAGGTTGGGAACCGCTGGCCTACTTCACATCAAGTTGTATAAAGGGACTGAAACATATGGGCAGGGGGGAAATTCACTTGTCTAACACAGGGAGGTCCTGAACTCGTAATAGAACTGAAATAAGGAAAATCGCATTGAAATATTGGCCTAACCCTAACCTGGTACATACACTATGAGAGTATATAAATTTGTTCATTAACACTGACTGTGTTCATATATTAACATAATAGATAAATACAAATAGCTGACACAATGAAATAATTATTCAAATTACAAACAAATGATAATATAATTATAGTATATGTCATATGAAATTGTATACTGTACATGCTGGTATTTTATAAGGGTCTTCTTTGTAAATAAAATGAAATAATGCTTTGCAAGGGTTAGCGAATGCACTCGCTATCAAAGCTCTGATTACGCTGTGTGGGTTCTAGACCCAATTATGAGGGTGAGGGTATTGTCTTTTCAATTTTGCCCGTCCCCCTCCATGAAACAAACATGAAAATCATATTATGCAACTCGTTTACTTACAGCTTCTCTCGGAATTGATGATGACGAGCTTTGTTTGAGAGTTCGGTCAGATGACGATTTCAAAAAAGCCATTCGTATTATCAAAGAAATGGTTGCCACGGAAACAATAAAAACAGACCAATCTCGATCGAGTCTGGTGAAATCTCCTGCATGGAGAGGATTTCAACAAAATCTTAAAAAATCTGGAATATACGGACTTTATATAAAAGTAGGTGGAAAATACACTGTTAAAAATTTGTATTGAATAATATGCTGGTTAGATGTAGCAGGTTCAAACTCAGTTGAGTTCTCCCATTTCCATGATTCTTTCCACTTTTAAAAAATCACTTGCCACCTGCTCCTCTACAAAAATGTATAGTTTTGCTTTTAGTGCATTGTTATTAGTTAATGCATGTGCCACGTTTAATAATAAAAACTAAAAAAAAGCAATAGAATGAATGTTTTACAGTTGAAGTATCGAACAAACCACAGTCAATTTTTTTAAAATTAATTTAGACCATGAATCAGTTAATTTTGTGAAAGAGGATTACTGGAATCCTCACTGCTGTAGGATGGTTCACGTTACTGCTGGCCGGTTGCGCCTTTCTTCACCATCGAGTCCATGCATCTGAAAACTTTTAAATGGCATACCCGAAAAAAATGCTGTGGTTCGCCATATATTAAGCTGTTTCATCACTTTTCTCTGCCCTAGGATAAATAGGTAAATCTTATCCAGTTCTCTTAAGCCTATATCAAAAGAAGTCACTAGGTTTCATTCTCAATCACTACATTTATTGACTATGATTATTTCAATTATTTCACCATACTGCATTTATTCTTTCACAATAATTTGTTGGCTTTTTATTATTAACGTTTCGGATAATATAACCGAAAAGAAAACGAGGTATTTTGATAGAAGAGCAGAGGGCCATAAGCAATGGCAATCTTTGGAAACATGCCAAAATTAGTTTCTATTAAAATGATTTTTATGTTCTTTTTCAGTCCAATCAAAGTCTCATATTAGTATCAGAACTTTCAGAATTAAGAATTTTGAAGAACAAAGTCAACTCATTTCTGGATGAAAATTCAATCAAGTGCATTTATATTACAATGAAATATGGACAAGCAAAATTTATCGTGGAAAGATCTGAAGAATATTCTACTGAGAAATGCAAACAGAAATCAATAAAATGTAGTTTAACTCCTGAAAACGGAGGTGGATTATGCATTGAAGGAAAAAGGAAACCACTTGAAGATGGTGAGGTTTATTGCGGGGGCAAAATAGAGGATCTTAAATGATAGCCAGGGTATTAATGTGTTAGAGTTAACTGTGTTGGCAACGCAATTCCACATCTCGGCTTCGAATCTCATCTCAACCAAAGTTGTAATAAATTGGGTTGGCAATGCCAAACAGCGAAAAAAATGGTCCTTCTAATTAATAGTATGATAATAGGATTTACATTTTACGTACGATATTATTATAGAGTAATCAGAGTTGTGATGACAAGCACATTCATAATGCTTGGCGTGATGCCTCATGTGTCGAGCCATATTATTAGGCTTCTTCTCAACTTTCTATTTTCAGCCTGTCAGCTCTCTTTTAACAAAAATAAAGATAAAAACATCTCATTGTGCTATTCTAACTTTTAATGTACGATATTATTACAGCACATTCGGCACTAACACTTCTCCAAAATCAAGTGACTGAACAGACAACCAATCTAAACATCGCTGGAATTAAGGAATATTTTCATACTAAAGGAGGCAAAAAGTTTTTATCAACAACTGAAAAAATGAATGATTGTATCATTTTAATGTCGCCCCTCTGTGAGGAATGGGTTAAATTCAACCCAGAGGCTAAGCAGCAAGCTCCTGTCCCAAGGTCGAGAAGTAGAAGGCCTGCTTCTTCGGTGAGTGTGTAAAAATTGGCTATGTTAATGTATAGTTAATCAGCGACAGCAGTTTATCCAGATGCTACCAGTAGTACTTCTATCTGTAAACAATCTGTAAACTATCATCCCTAACCTTGGAAAGACATGCAAACAACCTCATTTTTCCCCATTAGATATCACTGGCAAAGTACTCTATTCAGTAATAGACGAGGATACTTTTCTTCTGGCTGTGGGCAGTGATATGCACCTCACTATGACGATGAAGAAGTCTATCAATTCTCTTGCACAGAATTATCTTCTGCCAGATTCAAACTTGTAGGCTTAGGATGGGTGCTCGATAATGACAACACATACCTAATACAATGCTACTTTACATTACTTTGTTTAACTTCTTATTTTCTTGTCACATAGAATACAAGGGCACAACAATTGGCTTCTGTGACCTTGGCAAATTCATCAGTGACCTTGACTGTTTGGAAAGTTGACATCACAAAGCATACCTGTGATGTCATAGTAAACACATCAAATCCAGAATTAAAGTTGTTGGCAGGTGGAGTGTCTGGTGTCATCAAAAACTTAGGTAATGATTTGGATTTCATAATATTTATTTGGTACACCTGAAATATGCGTACCAAGAGGCAAGGCAGCAATATGCGGACATCGGAGCGTAGTATGTGTACCAGGTTAGGGTTAGGCCATAATTTTATTCCAATTTTTTTTCCCTATTTTAGTTCTATTATGAGTTTGGGGACTAACCAAGTGACTACCGTAGTATTTGTAGCTAAAATTATGGCCTAACCCTAACTTGGTACACATACTTCAGGAGCGCCAGTTATTTTAAAGCATTCTCCACTTAGTAGGTAGGTCCAACATGGTAACCACTAGTACTAAGCCAGAGGTTTCATCTGATTTCAATCGTTGTTCACAATTTTCATCTTTATTGAAACATTAGCTAAGTATATGCACAACACAAACTTTTGGACAGTTAAAAGACTATATTGTGCACATAAATATTTGTTTTACAATACTACTAAGTAAGTAAAAAACATTAGTAATACTACACACAAACACGAAGTTGAATTCCTCAACTAGAACTGTTGAATTCCCTGTTTAAGCAATCATGCTCAGTTGCTCACTGCCGCGCCCTATTTTTAGAATTTGTCTCGCCCCCTCCTCAAATATAACTACCGGTATTTAACAATAAGCTACAAATAGCATATATTTTATTCAAAAGCACGTTGAAAATATGTGGATGGAATCGCAATCTCTCAACAATGAAGAAATGTAAATATCCAAGAAAAGACCGTCAAAATCAAATCTAACAAATATTTTTATTTTCAATTAGTTTCATGCCGCCGCAAAAATTTGTCTATGCCCCCTTTGACAAAACTGTCTCAGCAGCAAATAAATTCCTTAGTTGCACTATTGCTAGATGCAGTGACAATATCGGTCCCACATCTGTTTTGCAATAGATGATGCCAAATAGTCTCTACCTTGGGTGTCGTTGCTAAATAACCAGCTTTGGTTCCCCGTGGCTTTCAGTGAAATTTGTATTCAATATTATTCTTTGAATTTTGCTTTTACTTCACTGGATGGGAAAAATAAACTTGACTATGACTGTATAATATACAACAATGAATAAACTGCTCGGTATAAAAAATTGAAGATTATTTTATTTTTACATTCTATATCAAGATGTCAAAAATGGAAATCAAATTCAAACAGAAATGAACAGAATTATAAGTAGTAACCGTGGAAACCTTCTGCCTGGTGATGCAGTTTTAACTGGGGCTGGAAATTTACCTTCTTGCAAAAAGATTGTCCATGCGGTTGGTCCAAGGTATGTGGATGTTGTTATTTTGGAAATTCGTTTAAACCAGATTAAGAAACCCCCGTAGAAATTAATGAAATGCAAAAAAGTAAAGTGAATATAGAATATCATTTTCATTGTTATTCTTGGCAGAGAGAAGTCAAGAAGGTCGCTTAATCATATGACAAACCATGGCCTCTCGTCCGGTTACTATTTCATGCTAGTTCTCACAAAGTTGTGACTTCAAACAAGGCTCTGTACATGCAGTCAATAATTTCTGAAAAGCTACTGTTTTGTTGCTCACAGTCTGCTCTGTTATTTGTTTTAGATCAGTGGTTCTCGAACATTTTAAGTCGTGCACCATTTTTAGAATTTGTCAAGTCCTGTGCCCCACATCAAAAAAAAGGCGCACAAGATCAAATCTAACATTTATTTTTATTTTTAAATATCTACACAACCCATAAAAAAATCCACGGTTTTAGATGCATTCACCTGATAATGGAGGGGGAAGCTGTAAGTGACCAGCAATTACCTAAACCACCCCACAACATAGAAGTGTCCAGCAATTCTCTTGCACATAATTATCCCCCAAGGGATTTGAACTTACGCATGGTAATCAGAGGTGCAATGAAAAGTGTATTCCTAATGATTAGCACAATGCACCAACCGCCAAGCTAAATTTGTTCAACAAAATGAATGTCCTTCTATTTTCCACACTTAGATGGGATTCTCAGTCAGATAGAAGTGATCCGTCTCTCTTGTTGAAAGCCTGTGTTTCAAAATCCCTTGAAGAAGTTGAAAACCATCAACTAAAGTCAATAGCCATGCCAGCAATTAGTTGTGGAGTTTTTGGTGGAAATGCAAGAACCTGCATTCCGTTAATTTTAGAAGCAATAGCAGAGTATTTTAAAGATACCGCTAGTTCTGTGATAACAAAGGTAAGTTTGATGAGTAAAATAGAATCAATATTAGAAAAAAAGGCAACGAAAGAGCGTACATTGGTGCATAGGTGACGCATATAGTGAGTATATAATACAAAACGATAGAAAAAGCTTGTTGAACCTATAAAATATGGTATAACATGATTGTGTTATCTTAACAGTCCTGCTAAAATAGATATCAAATTATAATATAGGCCCTATCAGATGCGATTACACGAAACTAAATCGCTATTCTTTCTCTATACTTTTGCACTAAAAGATTCGTTCATAATGTAACATTACTGTAGTAGGAATGAAAATGACCATTCTTTTCAATTAAAGAGTATTGCCACAAAATACAAATGTTATTTCAGTAAGAATTCATCTGACAATTAGATTATTAACTTATTTTTAGATCGACCTTGTTGAAAACAGCAAACAAGATATTCTTGATGAGTTAGTGAGGAATATTAAGAAACATGGGACGAATTCTTCCCCTTCAAATTCTACGGCCCAGTCTAACCAAAATACTCAACCTCAGGTTGCAAGTTTAAATATTTCATGCAATGTCTCATTGGTACAAGGAGATATCACAGCACGTAATGTAAGTATAATTCTAATATAAGAAAGTAATGCACAAATAAAACATTTTTGGGCGCTCCAGAAGTATGTGTACCAATATGGAGGTAACTATTTTGTTTGCCTATTTTACATCGAGATGTGTGAAGGGACTGAAGCCTATGGGCTGGAGGTGTATTCACTTGGCTAACACAGACAGATAGAACTAAAATAAGGAAAATCGGAATAAAAGTATGGCTTAACCCTAACCTGGTACACATACTACGGGAGAGAATTTAAGAGTTTGGATGGCATTGCATTTCTCAGGATTTATCATGGAGTAGGGTCTAGCAGTCTTGCACTTACCGTAATAATTCCCCACAGTAAACGAACCTTTGAACTTGCACAGGAGGACCTTTTTCGAAGTAAAAGATGTGAATAAAGCAGACAATGCTACTTGTGTAGGGCGTTGTTTTGAGCGCAAGTTGTGAATAAGCGTACAAGCGTCACATAAAAAGTAGCAACTACATGAACAAGGACATTTATAAAAGGTTTGCACCAAAATTTTCTAATAAATGAACCAACAAAAGTCTGTTTCCACATTACAGGATGATGTGATTGTTAGTATAAGTCCTCCAAAACACATTGCTGACATGAGCGGATCTGCTGTATCGAAGGCTCTGTTGAAAAAAGCTGGACAGAGAATACTCGTAAGTTTTAATATCGATTCATTTGGAACATAATTCTAGAGCAGTGGTTTTTGAACTTATTAAGCCGCTCCCCGTTTTTAGAATTTGTCAAGTCTCATGCCCACCTCAAAAACAACTACCGGTAGCTACAAATAACATATAGTAAGAGAAAAGTATGTTTTTATTGAAAAACACGTTGAAATACGTGGATGGAACTAAATATTCAAAATGAAGAACCACTATTTTAGATAGAACTTAACTTTTGTGCAAAGCGTCCTAAATACTGTAACTTTTGGGTACAATTATACACAAGCTAAAGTGTTAAATAAATTTCTTTATTTTCATAGAATTAATTAACAAATATATGGGTTCTGTTATTTTTATTTGCAACTTGTTGTATGAGTCTTGTTCCCAACATGTCAAATACTTTTATAAACATTCAGCAAGAGTGCGCTCAAATAAACTCTCCATCCATGGGACAAGTGTTTGAAACCAGCGGAGGTGGATTAGGATGTCAGAAATTGTATCACGGAATTGTTGGTCATTATGCTGCAAATACATCGGAAGCAATTGTAAAATCAGTAGTGAAAAACTCATTGAACATGGCAGACAGGGCTGGATACAGGTTTATACATTTACCTACCTTATTTATTATAATTTCTTTACATATATAATAATTTTTGATACACCTTATTTTCTGGCTGATAATTCTTCCCCCTAAATCAGGCCAAAAAACTTGTTCTAGAAAAGCGACTTAATAGCTGAAATATATGGTATCTTGAATATTTAGCGGTTAAAGGAAAACGTTAGACTTGACTATTTTGCAGTCTTCAAATTTCTTGAACCTTACCCAGGGTGTTATAAATTTGGTACGCAATGCCCAACTGGTAAGATTCCGATCATTTCTGAATCTTCACTGTTTGGGATTATTTATTCAATACAAACTGTATCAGGTGCATGGGATTTGAACCTGAGATAATTACCTCGTGACGCTAACATAGTCATGCTCTTACCCACTAGGCTGTTGCGCCCATATTTAAAAAGTTAAGTTCACCCAGCATGTTGTTTTAAATGATTATTGCCGGTTACTATAATTCCATCTCTAGAGCTTTCACAAAATAGCATAAATAATTTTTTTACGATTATTTGCTTATGGCCCTGTACAGAGGCGAATGGATATTATAAATGAATTATAATATAATAAATAATAATAATTAATACTTTGGAATTCAAAGATGGGGTTTGACCTGTGGCAGTTCAGAAGAATAAAGAATAGATAGAATAGATAATATAAGTATTCAAAAACTTTCAATTTACAGGTCGATTGTTTTTCCTGCAATTGCAACAGGAGGATTTAAACATCCACCACAATTAGTAGCTAAATGGATGAAATCACAAATATCTAAATTTAATGCAACGAATATTCAGAATATAACTATTCTACTTTATCCTGGGAACCAAGCTGTAATAAATGTAAGTAATGTTTTTTTTTAAATCAAAGTGGATTGTTTTGGTTATCGGTAATTCATCCCTGAACAAACAAGGTCCTGTATAAGCCTCCACTTATGTCTTACAATATGTACAAGCTATTGCATTTGTAAGGACTGGGTTCGGCATTTCTCATCGTGGTAAACCATGCAGAACATGCAAAAATCGTGAAAAACACCCAAGAACCTTGAAAAAACCGTGAAAATCCATTTCTATTGACTCATAATCTTCATTTGTTGAATTACTATCCACTGATAATCACTTGCTGAGGGGAAGGTAAATGCTCTCTCAGACACTCACTCAACAAATTTATGGGTGGCCCTTAAATTGCTTAGAGTTAGTTAGATAGTTTAGATATGAATCTGAATCTACAATCTGAAAATACAAACAAATTAAAAATGGAGAATTCTGGAAGGCGAGCAAAGCGAGTTACTGAAACTATAAGTGGCTTAGCCATATGCCGAACCATGGCCTCTCATCCGGTTACATGTCGAGTATAGGATTAGTTAGTTAGTTATTTTTGGAAGCATGGACTCAGTGATGCGGGAAGCCGTAATCAACCAGCAGTCATGTGAACCACCCTATGGAGGCGAGGAGTCCAGCAACCCTCTTGCACATAACGAGGCAGCGGCGAGCGTAATTCTAACACTTATCACGATGAGCCGCACCTGCAAGTTTCATTCAAAACCGAGAGTCAATATTAAAAATTGTTTTTTGTTCATATATAACCAAACGCTTATAAGGTTTGCCACTATTTTGAACTTACTACACCTTGAATATCATTTTTTACCAGTATAAGGCTTGCTTTATATATATTTATAGCTTATACAATTCAGACAATAAAACACAATTTTACAATTGCACAGTGGTTCCTCGATTTTCTATATGTTTCATTGGGGTTCTGCTCCACCAAAATAGTTGATAACCACTGCTATAAGGAATTATAGCATAGAACTGAACTATGAACTGTTTTATACAGGCTTTCACAACTGAATTCAACCAGCAATCGGCTTTTACTGCTTTTCCATCATATTACAATCCACCCACTTCTTCAAGCACTTCGTTCCATCAGAAAATAAATTCTACTTCAGCCAAATTTGGCTCTGTTGTTGTGTCAGTTTATCAAGGAGATATAACAATACAGAATTGTGATGTTATCGTCAACAGCGTACATTCAGGCTTTGACCTTACTAAAGGTGAGGAGCAGAAATAGCTTAAACAAGTTGTTTTCAAACTTTCATCTTTTGTAGACCACTTTCAGAGACTCTAAACACTTGTGGTCTCAATACACATGGATGCCTTTGCTCATGGCCCCCTCAGGGGTTGTATTCTGTGTTATTGCTTCTATTGTTCCATGATTGAGTGACTTTGGTTTTCTCTCTTGCTCTCCTTCTTTTGATGCTTAAGTCAAAGACATTTTGCTTATCTATAAACATTGTCTATTATCCGAGTTGACGAAACATCAATTAGCTCCATGGCACTTCAGAAGGACAGAAAGCCCAGGCTGAGTATACTTGGCTTGCGCCTATCAAAATCGACTCTTGGAGTATTTTTATATTTATATTTCAGGAATGATTTCATCCAAAATTTTACAAATGGGTGGCCAACAAATCCAAACTGAAGCTTCTACTGGGAAAGGTTCTTATGTTATTACCTCTAGTGGTAACTTACCTTGCGGAAGTATCATACACTTGGTGGTACCAACAGATGCTAAAGATCTTGAAAAGAAACTTGTTGAGGTTTTTGATGCTGTGGAGAAAAGCCAATATTCTTCTGTTTGCGTACCTGCTTTAGGAACAGGTGTGCTCAGAAACTCATAATAAGTATACTAGAGGCTTTGTACTAGTAAATATTTCTTTACATCAATGTGTCGGGTAGCTAAAAAGTCACATCAGCGAGGAGTCAAGTAAGTCACTTACTTAGAATCATCTTCCCCTTTGACCAGCAAGGAGTCCATCACATCTCTCACACATATTCATCTCCAATTGGACCAGCAAGGAGTCCATCATTTCTCTCACACATAATCCATTTTGAACTAGTAAAAACCAAACTTCACCAACTGTCTATTTTTTCTTTGTACAGGAAATCTCAACATGGACAGCATCACAGTTAGTTCAGTGATGCGAGCTTCGATTGAAAAGTTTGTTCGATCAAATCCGAGATATCTTCAACAAATAAACATTGTGATTTATGATCGAATTATGCTGCAAGACTTTATCGACGCAATTGTAAATGACAGCACAAAGAAAAAGGGCTTTTTCACAGGAATATATGAGAGTAAATTATGGTTGATTTTTTGTCTTTATTTTAATGTTGAATCTATCTGATTTGAATGCTTCTCAACATCAAATATGAAGTATACTTAACTACATTCCGCACACTTTTTTCGTGAATTCGTGTTTTTTCTATTTCTTTTTGAAAAAATTTTTTAAGCTTTCAAGTTGTGTGGTGTTTATCATCTAACAGCTGTTGTGCTATTAATTTGAACTGATTCAAATCTCGAGTCGATCAATATTCACGAACGTGTATTCCACCTTCTTTATAGGTAAGGCTGGGCATTTTCGAATACTTTATGATTTCAGAGTCAATCGAATGTTTTTTTTGAATCGAATCGAATATCAAATACTTGAAAAATAACTAAATATATCTAGTGTTTTTTTCATATTGTATTTGGTCCTCCAGGCACAAAATTATTGACAGACAGTTCACAGTTCGCAGCAAAATGCATGAATACACCTATAAGGGCACCATACTATTTGTGAATTTTCTGACTGAGAATTAGCCCAGTAGAAATCTATGTGTATTTTCAGCTATTTCTGGTTATTTTACATCTTCATCATCAGCTCCATCAGAAGCCAAAGGATGGATACCTCCTCAACGACAACAACATAAAGATGAATCCTTGAATTTGTACTTTTATTCAACCAGTGAAACGAAGATACAGCAGGTTGGTTCATTGCGCTATGCCATGATTTCCCAAACTTTCTGTTTATACCCTATCTGTCATAATCACTTCGGCCTAGTCAATAGTGTTAATCAAAATCTTTCGTGTTCAGCCTTGCCCAAACCCTTGGAAGGAACTGTGGATTCTTAGAATACCACTGCCATCAAGCTTATTCTTATGGAGAAGTAAATAAATTACTGGTACACTCATCATCGGTTACTTGTTTCAGGCTATTAAAAGTGTTACTGAGGAAACTAACAAGGTTGTACAGAAACAAACGATTGATGATGATGCAATTGGTAGACTATCGTCATGGGAACGATTTGAAATTTATGAGGTTGCCAAGAGAAACAAGGTCACTATTTCAGATGAGTCAAACAGGTGAGTGTACTGATATTAGATAGGATTTGTGTATTTATTCCAGAAGAGAGGAACCTTGAAAAGATGGCATAATCATACGACAAACCACGTCCTCTCGTCCGGTTACCAGTCTATGTCAGATATGAGCATAGTTTAACACTTATTTGTTTTAGATGCATGGACATGGGAATCTTTTAATTTAACATTCGTGTTTGTTCATAGGATCAATATCTTAGATAGATAGATATATTTTTAAACTCTGCATACACACAAATAAAAATGGAGGAATTCTGGAATTGAAGTAAAACTTTTGAAAAAGTTTGAAACATGAGTCATGTCAACTAACACATACCAGAAATAAGTTTTTTTCAATTTTAATTTTAATATCAAAATTTAGATACATAAAAAGATTGTCAATCGAAGGCATGACGGCGAATGTTTTCAAATCGTGTGATGAAATTAAAACTGTTCTAAAAAACTTCGTATCTGCTGAAACCTCATCACAGTATGTTACATGGCAAAGACAAACTTCTTCAAATAGATGGGATAACTTTCAACTTCGGTCTGCTCACGTCTTAGAAGTTGCTTACAAGGTATATAGGAAGAAATATGTATATGACTAAAACTTAATTTATACGGTACTCACGTAGTATGTGTATCAGGTTAGGGTTAAGACATGGTTTTATTCCAATTTTCCCTATTTAAGTTCTCTTATGAGTTCGGGGACTGTCTGTGTTAGCCAAGTGAATACCCTCTGGACATAGGCTTCCGTCCGTTGATGTGAAGTAGGCGAACAAAATTAGTTTTCTCCATTCCATATTGGTACACGTACTTCTGGAGCGCCATTAATACTGGTATCTTATAAATGCCAGACTACACTTGTACTAACTGTATTAATCCCACTTCTTATGCTAACAAGTTTCTGAATAAAACACTGATAATGAATACTGGAATCTCAAATTGTGGTGTCCCAATAGTATGAATTCTATTCTAGCATATTCTTACTCTAACTCTTTGCCTAATATTTCATATCTATCCTAAACCAGCATAAAGCATGAATCGTATGACGATTAATGATGTATGAAGTTTTTATATATCTATCTCAACCCAGAACAGTGTTACAAATAGGACAAATGCTGCACATGAGGGTGAAATGTTGTAAGTGGGACATGAATTTTTGGCTGGTTCATAATACAGTTAGTTACAGCTACCTTCACCAATAAGTCTATACATCTGAACAAAGAAATGGCGAACTAATACCATACCTGACATAGATTGATTACCGGACAAAAGGCTTTGGTATGCCTCATGATTTGGCCGTCTTATCGAGTTTTCTCTCCCACAGAATAAATTTAAATATCCTATTCCAACATCATCACAAAAACAAAAATATTATTTATTTTTTTCAAACTAGGCTCGCAATGGCAACAAAACTGATCCAACATTGAACAGGATAAACGTTCCTTACTACAAAAACAATGCACTGCACAGGACTATCGTTGACCTTTCTACAGTAGAGAATGACTTGCATGGCAGCAATCCACCAAAAGTTCGAAGAAAAATAAATGAAAAAAGTGCTGACGGTTAGTGAAAGTTCAAACAATCATATGTATAGGTATTAGCACAAGGATGGAAAAAGTTTTTTTGTAGGGGTCGCATTGAGAAAATTACCTAGTTAACTCTTAACTGTGATAGTGTCAATATAAATTTCATATATCATTTAAAAATATATCTTAATGTTGTCTGTAGCGGTAAGAAATTTTCTTCAAGGACAGGAGGTCACACAAAATGCTTTGGCTTGCTGCATGCAGTTCGTAGTTTGCCCATCTCTGCTTAAGCCTAATATCTATGTAAATAATTTATGTGGTTCGAAATTCTTGCATTACGCTTGCACAAATTTTATACTGTAGTGTCTTCTTCCTGCTAGAATTATCAATATTCTTTCATCAAGTCCATGCATCTGAAAACTAATAACTGCTCAACTAATTCCATACCCAACACGGACTGTTAACCGGACGAGAGGCCATTGTTCGCCCTATGATTAAGCCGTCTTATTGGCTTTTTCTGTTCCATGGGATAAATATGTGAATCCTATCTTATCTTTCTTAAGATGTTTTACCTGACTATTGGTCTGACATGAAAGGACAACAACTGATAAAAGTTAAGTTGAGTTCAACATCTCCAGAATATCAAACAGTTCTCACAAAATTCATAGCATCGGGCCAATTTCATCAGACTATTATTCATGTGAGTTCAAATTTATATTTTGGATTTGTAAATATTTGAGTTTAACAAAGCTAGGTTCCTACTTTCAAGGTGCAATGGTCTTGATGCAGGGTTCCTCCAACTGACCCTCAGCCAACCTAGAAGGGGAATAGAGTGATTCTTTGAAGGTTATGACTATGAACAAAAGCCTCATCTAGTTATATGATCATAATTAATTCAATTTGTTGACTGTAAAGAGCATGGGGGACATAAAATAACCGATGGAACCGCTTCATATGCAAAACTTTTTTTTTTTTTTTAAAAAAGGCAAGGAGCCACAAGTCTTGAGTCTCCAGAAATGGGCCACAAAGCATGCAAGTTTGATAAACACTTTATTTTTAGTATTTTCATTTTATATCCTGAGGAAAAGTAATAGGAATATTGCTAAGATGACTTAATCTTATGGCAAACCATGGCTTCTTATCCGACTAGGAGCACAGAAAATAGTTAACCGGTCATATGTTTCAAAGCAGCAACTTGGGTCTTGACTCTTGAGCAAGCCATACCGGATCATAGTTGTATGAACAGCTCGATGATGGCAAGGATTCCAGCAATCCTCTCGCACATATTCAACATGAGATTTAAATCCACGATCCCATGGTGGGTTGTTGGTGTAGTGATGATAGGAGTTTTCCTAATATTCAGAAAGATGCACAGTCACCACCAATCCTGAAAGACCTAATATTTGTAAACATTTCACTACCAGATTGAAAGAATACAGCATGTATCCTTGTATAAGCAATATGCTGCCAAAAAGGCAGAAGTAACAGGGAATCTCCAAGGATCAGGAGTTCAAGTTGAGAGAGAATTATTCCACGGAACGACTGATGAGGATAAAATAATTCAAAATGGATTTGACAGAAGCTATGCTGGAAAAAATGGTAGGTAGATGCATGATGTCGAAATTTTATTAGATAAATTTCAAATTTCATTCTTTGTCTGATATTTCTGTCGCAAGAGTAGATTTATGTGAATAACCCTATATCGTGCTCTCATTTCGATGACGTCCTTAGTGCTTTAGCTAACATTCAATATAGTTGTTATGGTGCCATCCTGTTCAGTGCCAGTTGATTATTTTTATCCGGCTTTGAAAAATGCAAAACAAATTTTAAAACTTACATTGGAAATTGAAGCAGATTTATATATTTATTTTTAAAATTATATTCATAAATGAAAAGGTTGAAAAAATAAAACACATTTATAACTGGTATACTTTATTTTAATTTTGTTTATTAGGACTAATTTATTTGGCCCTCAAAAAGCTCTCAAAATCATCAAATGGGCTGATGCATAAACGACAGTGCGAATTTTTGTGATTAGATTTTCGATTTGCACAATAAAATCTATACTATCGAAATATGAATGTTCTTAGAAATTAATTTGTAGACTGATGATAAAACTTCAATATCATCATGTAGAACAGTATTTTTATAAAGATATTCAGTTATGTGAGACAACTACTATCTTTCCTAATCACACTGACATGAACAGGGGTGATTATTAGCAAGAGGATTGCTGGATTCCTCGCCGCTATAGGGTGGTTCACGTATCCGCTGTACGGTTACGGCTTACTCCACCATCAAGTCCATGCTTCCAATAACAAATAACTGGCTGCCTAATCATACCTGACATGGACTGGTGACCGGACGTGAGGCCATGGTTTACCATATGATTAAGCCATCTTATTAGATTTCCTCTCCACCAGGATAAATATGTAGAATCATGTCCTAGCTCTTGGGACTTTAGAGACAGTAACTTCATTCTGTGATCAATCTGTTTTATTTCAGGATGTACGTATGGCCTTGCTTTGAGCAACTTTCTTCATAAAAATAAATTGTAATGGGATGAATTTATTAACAGCTACTGCTTATGGAAAGGGTGTTTATTTTGCTCTGAATGCAACTTATTCTCAACGTTATGCTCATCCAAATAGTAGAGGAGAAAAAAGAATGTTCCTAGCCAATGTCGTTACAGGATATTACTGTAAGGGAGATTCAAGTATGGTCGCACCACCTCCGAGAACAAACAGTAACATTGATCTGCATGACAGTGTAGTAGATCGCATCTCTGCTCCTACGATATGGGTGATATTTAAAGATGCAAGTGCTTATCCTAAATATCTAATCACATTTCAATAGTTTTTTTAAATAGTTAAATAGCTTGGACATGTATCTAATCATTTTTCATGCATTAAAGACTATGATATCTGACTTACCTGTGGAGACGTCTGAAATATATTCATTGTCCCACACTTGTATGCTTCATATGCTTGCTCTGCCATTTGCCTAAAGTTTTATTTTATATCTATCCTAACCCAGAAGTGTGGGCTTATCTATGTAGCTAAAGCAGAATTTGTCACTTATGAGTCGTGGATTTGCTATTTTTATTCTTTCCATTATATTCCAATAATTATGTAGATATGTAGAATGCTAAACTTTGTGTCTAATAATGGACAATCTCATCAGACTGTTTTATATTAATAATGGCTAATTAGTGTATCAACATCTGGTAATTCACAGTACTTAGTGATAATTTTCGGTTTCAAAATTTTAAAAAATATCACGAATTTTGCAAGCTGTGTGTATATATATATATTTTTTTATTAATTGCTCATTTCAGCCTGATTTGTGCATAAAAAAGCTGTTTTAATTTATGCGATGGGACCAAGGCTATTATGCATTTAATGGTTCAGGAGGAGCCTGGAATCAGCACTTTCATTACCCCATTTGCATGGAAGTGATTTTAGAGAAAACTAAAAATGGTAATTACATGAAATACTCCGTGATGGTTCATCAATATTCTGTGTATATTTAAACAGTTGAAACTTGTTTCTAAAAATTTTCCTTTCCCCATACCTAGCATGGCCTGATAACTGGACAAGAGGCCGTGGTTCGCCATGTGACTAAGTCGTCTTGTTTCCTTTCCTCTTCCAAAAGAGAAAAATATAAGCTTCTTATCCTAATCAGAATGAACGAATTGAGAAGACCCTGTTTTTTTCTATAAAACATGAAAGGTCTTTACGAGTCAATGTATGTCCGCGAAAGTTTTTTTTTTAGTAATGAGTATATACAAGCATTCCATATGAAATTAACATATACCAGTTTGTATATCACATTCGACTTGTCTATTGAAATTTTGCAAAGATTACTGAATAATATTATTCACATATTCTTCCATCCAGAAGTTCAGTTTTATCAGATTATTTTTTATAGGTTGCTGTTGTAAAACATTTTTGTGTAAATTTTCGATTGGCAGGTTGCAATCTCATTTTGTCTGTGAATGAATACTTACGTGCTGTGTGGACCAAAGACAAATAATTTGCTCTTTCTAATAGATGATAGAAAAATATTTTCGAAAAATGGATAAAAAATAAGTAATATAAATTGGGTCATGTTTATCGAAACACAGATTTATTTTGAAATGCAAGAAAGTCGAGATAAACAATGATTTGGTAGGTTTTCTATTTTCATGTTTTTAAAATCCAAATTAGGGCTTTTTTTAATTTTTTTAATTTAATTTTTTTTCATTTTTAATTAAGCTATTCTAAGTTACTTCTAAATACAAACACAGATATCGAATATAATTAATTTCGTACTGACTCGGACGTTTGACTTCGTTTCGGAAAGGAGCTTACCCATTGTTAAGTATAAATTGGTATATGCAAATATAACCAGGAAAATTAATGATGTATTTCCCAAACTATGCATTCATTAGTTGAAACACTAGGCGTTTTTCAGTCGTATATAGTCGTTGATGTAATATGTGCTAACTTGTTCTTGGAATGCTTTGATAATCAGCAAAACCGTTATTAATTTTCTTTTGTACCCTAAACGACTACTGCAAATGGGTCACATGCACCACATCTAATCGTTACATTTGGCCTTCAAAAGCTATGTATTAGATTTTTGCAAAGCTTGCAGTGTTACAGCAATGACATTAAACAACATGATAGGCAACTCTGACGTCACTCCATAACACTACAGGCAAATCATTGTATTTCATGATACGCTCCAATGCACATATTTCTCGTCGCCTTTCGCGTCCGTTTTCCGCTCGCTTTTGCTACTCGGCGTCTTTTTTACGTGTAGTACCTGCCTTTTTGCGCCTGTAACGAAACAAAATAATCTCTATATCTAAGAAGTTTTGCTTACTTGGAAAGCTGGAATAACAGGCAAGCTGTAAAGAGCAATTCTGGACATCATAGACGTTTTTTTTATCAGAGAAGATTACAAACGCGATAGCGGAAAGATTTGTGTGGAACATTTTGCAGATAATGACAAAGTTCAAAGTTAGTAATTTTAATGTTTGCGCTTAATCATTGAAATTTCATTTAAAGAGGGTGTCATACAAAACTGTGCTGCGATACAATTCCATAACACAAAGTTTGCACCTATCGAACTTGCTTTTGTAGGTGAATTTATTAGACATATTACATATTCAGTTAATCGTAGGTAACATTGCTGGTACATAATGCATCGTAGATAGGTTTGTTTAAATTTAGGAATTTAGCTCATAGCCTACTAATTAATATTATCTTCTATGCAGGAGGTTGCAGGGCTGAATTCAACTTGCAGCCTTACCGATCACCTGACGATGCTCATTTAGTTTGGCTCGAGCAAGTCTTCTTGAAATGCTTGTGTGGATGGAAACTACCTATATTTTTTGCCTTCCTCCGATTTTAGACAAATTTATTCTGAGGGATTTCGCATATAATTCTCACTGATTGTTGGCTGTTTATAATTCCTATTGATTGTGAATTCTGATTATAACAATGAGTTGAAAATTTTTTTACCTAATTTACTGGCACCTTTTTCTTGCCAATACTCCGAGCTGAAGTAATAAACATGACAATACATTTATGTCATCTGGAAGCAAAATATGCACACTAATTAATAGTTTGGCACATTGAGATAATACATCATGACAGAAAATACAAGTTAAAGATATGTATGACCATCACATGGTAATTGAAAATTAAAAAAAATTAATAGGGGCTGTGGAGTATGGAAAGTTCAAGACAAAGAAAAGAACAAATGTTCATAGCTCATGAACTCTCAATTTTGCCTCCATTGCTTTGTGAAGGCCAATATATTTCAAGTGGCTGAATTGGTTTACCTTTATGATAGCAACGATTTTGTATTTAATATAGCGAGATTATTTCAATTTAATTGAAGTGATATAATTTCCCAAAGCAATGCTTGAATCGTCTAGAATAGATCAGTGGTGTCAAACTCATGGGTTTTCGAGAGCCGCATTGCATTTTGAAAATTGTAAAAAGAGCCGCAAACAGTTTTTGATAATGTATACTTAAAAGATATTTTTAAGATAGTTTTAGTTTGTGACATATATTGTGATGCAACTAAACAGTTGGATTAAGTTTTATTATTTTCTTCAATTTCAAATGCAATTACATATTAATATTTGCATTCCACTATTATTGCAACATTTGCAAGTTACAGTATTTATTATAAAAAATCGTAAAATTCTATGTACAACCATCAAAATCATTTTTGAACAAGCTTTGAATAAGGAAAGAATAATACATACACTAAAAATAACTTAATCTAAATATATGAACCTAAAATTAACAAAAATACTACAGTATAAACTCAATATTTTAATAATTACATTTGTCCTGGCGTTTGGCATCTTTTTTGTGTCACCAGCATACTAAGGCCAGTCTGAAATGATTTTATAGTACCAACTCTAACTAACGAGGCTACATGATCATGGGTTTATCTGGATCTTTACGAATGTTTAATTAATTCCAGTAATGCAAAAAAGTTACTTTTATCATTTCATGTATAGATCAGTAAAAAAACAAATGACAGATTTTTTCGACAAGACATTTCGCACTACATTGCGTGGCATAGGATTGCTTGAATTATTATTGATATTGATTTTTAGTAACTAAGTCGTTGTATAATTATATTAATATACAAACACATGGAAATTTTCTGTTCGAAGTTGGTCTTCGAATTTGTCATATTGACTGCTGAGCTTATTGTGTTTTTTGATTGTATTGACGGAAATATGACAAATTAAACAATGTGCTTCAGAATTTTGTGAAGAGCAGAAATGTTACAACTCCCATTTTCTTCGAAAATGCCACCTTCTTCATGTACTTTGCGTTCAATTTAATTACTCAAGTGTTTTATTCATGTATTCTTTTGCTAGCTTGATGTGTATTCTTAATTGGGTCAAAATGTGGACAAAAAAATTAATATTCCAAAACTACTTTCAGTAAATTGTTTTCTGTGTGAATAATCAATTTCACTTTAGAAGGTTTGAAAAATCTATTACATTTAGATAAAAAAAAAAAAACTTCAAAAATACTATTACAATTATTGTTAAGCGTTCGAGGGCCGCACTGGAAGTTCTCTGGGGCCGCGAGTTTGAGATCCCTGGTCTAGATTGAAGTTGTTCAAAAAATATATGATAGTATTTTATCATGAATGATGATTATACCCCTTCCGGAATTTCTTCTATAGTACTACCAAAAGTTGATGAACCAAACATAACACAGGTGCAGTGAGGTACCCGTAATCCTCATTTCCAAAGCTGTTTTAAGTATGTCTGGCGTGTTTTGTGCCTTTTTACAAATAAGACCGCTTATGCAATCTTACGCTTTGGAATTTTTAGTTATTTTCCTCAAGCCCTGCAGGATGTGGGGGCCATACACAACTCTACCGGAGGGTCAAATGTCTTTGCATGCCTCCATAGGTTGTTTTTCTATTGCAATTTTCAATTGCATTATATTTCTTGGAATCACACTGTCACTGATATGTCGCCAGACTTCTGATATCTCCCCGTCTGCTATAGTTGTCCTGTGAATAAATAATAGGAAATTGAGATTAGACGAATAGTTGAAAGTTTTGCTTTATGTCGGCTTAATTTCTTGATTGATATACTTACTATTTCTGCTATTGCCTCTTGTGCTGCAAGAGTCTCACAATGCTTAGACAGGTTTGTCCACAACTTTCACATCTGAAGAAAGAGAGGAGATTTATTAATTTTCGTTAAGAATAAATAAAGCAGTCTATATGATTCAGAATGGAAAAGCTAATAAATCCAATATCTCATGTTTTATTTAAAAAATATTTTACTGAATTTGGTATATAAACCAACTAATGAAAGGGTTTAGTCAGAAAATTACAAGCATTCGGGGCTCCAAATACTTGAGAAATCAGACTATACAATATAGACCGGTATGAGTGAAATGTTAGGTGAACTTGTTAACACTTTGATTCAATACGCAAATAAAAGTGAATGCGTAATAGTATGTTACAATGAGCAGCAATCAACAATGAGTATATATCCTCACTGATTAAAAAAATCTAACTGGAGGTGCATGAACTATTTGAAACCATAAGGGGTAAGTAAATATGTAATTTCGGCAAATGGGCAACTACGTACCGTACTGAATTAATAACTTCGTAGTATTTGACAAAGGCTGGCTTTCCCACATGTACTTAACAGTGCGATGCCCGGGTGTGATATACAACAATAGTATTCACCTTACCTTTTACCGATTTCTTTTTACCCCAACTTTCAAAAATATCATTAAAATCGACAACAACTGTCAAAGCAGGCACGAACACCATTCGTGCTACGCCTTGAAAGTAGCACACATCCGCTCGTTTTCGTCTCGTCAAGTATGTGCATTGGAGCGTGCTATCGAATACGATCTTCGGACAAAAATGCCGGAGTTGCGCATCATGTTGTTTAATGTCATTGGTTACAGCAATATCTTATTGTGACATGTGAGTAACTTGATTTTAAAATAGTAGTTTTCTTCAATCACATGCATACTTTAATATACTGATTTGATTCATTTTTTGGTCAATTGATGGTTGAAGGGTTGGGCTTCATAGGAATAGCCAATCCGCTGAGGGGCGTATTATGTCAGTATACGAAAAAATGCAGTAATCAACTAAAAAACTGCCTTACTACACTCAGACAGATTACTGAGCGTTCACACACAATCAGAAACACGTTTTATCAACAACGCACTACTAAAAATAATCATATATATGCCAGACTTATCTTTGTTATGCTGGAACTTATATTATGGTTTAAAACTCCGGTTTAAAAATGCTTGGGAAAGATTTGTGGGGGCATGAAACTTTGGGCTATTATTTAGGACGGGGTTTTGCAACAGGTGACTCGCGGGCCACATCCCGGACCACCAAGACATTTAATGTAGTCATCACTCAGATTTTTTCCATCAAACATAAAACTCCAATCAGACAGTTTATGTTCAAAAAGGTGCTCAAATGGGTGAAATTACGTAATGTTTTTTTGCTCTTGTCGATGCGTTAAATCTTTCGTTGTTTAGCCCAGTACCTGTTTGTGTAAGGCTAAGCTATGGCCACATTCTCTCCGTTTGCCTTTCCCGCGCCACTCTGGTTATCGCAGGTGTATTTCGTCAGTTGAGGGTTGCTACAATTTTTGCTAAAGCTGATGTTAACAAACAATGCAAGCACTTAAATTTTGAGTGTCCCGCTAAAATGTTAAACAAATAAAATTTCGCATTTTGAGAATTTTTAATTCGTTGTTTACTTGGAAAAACTAAATCTTTTGTGTGGCTCAGCTAGATTTCCGAAGTTGCTTATATGGCCCGGCTGCAAAAAATGGTTTCACACCCCTGATTTAAGATAAGCACACAGTTTATAAATTATGTTGTCGCCGATGGGTGGTTGGGTTGGCTGAGGGTTAAATTGTAATTAAATTTATATGTCATTTTATCTATTCTTTAGCTAACTGATCTAATTCCACAACTAACTAGCACTCATTGAGACTTCAAACCACAAACAACCTTTTATATATTGAAAGTTCAATCATGATAAACATACACATTACGATTTTAAAGACCGAAAACAAAAATTATTTGAAACGGCATCTTTGCCAGATTGTTTGAATAGCACCAAGTGTTAACATACAAGTAAAAAGCGATCGTACACAATTTACAGGATGATAATACACAGTTTTACTATAGAGGGGAAGCGGCGGGAACCAAAGCTGGTTATCGAGCAGCGATACCTAAGTTTCCAAGAGATTAAGGAAACTTTTCAATTCAGGACTATCTGCGGATAAGTAAGTTACACAACCAAGAAATAAAAATATCGTTAAATAAATATAAAATTCATATCCGAATTGTTTTCTGGTGAAATGTCTCAAGTTAATATTCTGTTTCTCTCCGACAAATATTTCAATCTGTTTTTGGATTCGAAATATGTGGATTGTTTTGCTAAATCATTGTTGTTGTTGGTATAATTATTGTTGCTTTCGCCCGCAACTAATGGACCACCTAGTACTTAAAGATGGAAGAAATCGCTCGTAGGCAATTATTCTCTGAGTGCTATGAAACCCGATATATCTACAAAAATATTTTCATTATGATTAATTAAAAAAACAATTCATTGCCGGTTTTTATTTGGGTAACTTGGATATTGTGTATTGAACTGCAGGTCCTTTCTCCTTGTTTACTTTCTACTTTGGATCCGTATGTGGTACTCACCACAAGGATGCTAGATGATGATAGATTATATGGATTAAATTACCATAGCATCTAAATCAGTTATAGAAAACTTAATTTTAAAATAAATTAAATTCTTGTGATCTTTATATTTACAGTCATATCTTATATTGTTTGAAGAAGTTAGACCATGATCTAACGAAAGCTCACAAATATACTTACTATTTCGTTGAAAGAGATCATGTTATTTTTACTTGTTTTTATTTGATTGAGCAAAGCTCTCTTGCATTCGATTCTGTTTGTCGTCGGCTGGATTAGGACGTGCCCTTACTTCCTAAAATTGGCAGCGGGGCAATTTTTTCCGAGTGCTATGGAATCCTCAAAAATGTAGTTTTATCATAATTAAATAGAAAAACTTGTCACATCTGGTCTCCAATTCTTTGAGCATAGCTGTCTTGTCGTTGATTTTATTTATCTTCGGCTATATTAGGACATGCCCTAACTTTCCGAATTGGCGGAGTGGCATGATAGAATGATTCCATAATCTTTTGTTCTTTCAGTCAAAATTCAAACTGAGACGGATCATGCTGCTGTAACTTTTGTGCTTATTCTTTGACTAACTTCTCTCTCTGATTGATTCCTTTTGCGAAATGCACTTATACAACACGGCAACATCAGTCTTTCCCAATCTGGGAACGACACAACATACATGATAAGATTTACCAACACGCTAATGTACATCGCTAAAGGAAGCGTTATCCCGTCTTTAAAAACTGCTGATGCGGCCATGATTACCGACACAGTGTCGGTAATGGAGGATATGAGTCCTGTAATAAACGCTCTCTTCGTGATAGCTCTGATTTTCGCTTGGCTGCTACTGGAACTCCCTCCGTGTGGCGCGTTAGCGCTGTGTTTGTACAAAGGTAGTACAAAGAGCCATAATAACAAGCATTGCATTAATAGCGAATTCAAACCAACGGCAAACCACATCGCTTGTGGGTTGACAGTAGAAGCAACAATTGAACATCCAGTATCTACGACAGAAAATGTGTAGGCAGAAACGAAAATTACATAACTGCTTATCGGAGTCACGGCCACAAGAAAAAGCACAACAAAACTCAAAGTTCGAGTTACTTTCGTAGTGAGATGCTTCATCGCAGGGTCGTTATAAATTGATCTTTGACGAAGCCACAGATTAAGATAATTAAATAGAACACTAGAACTTCCACCGAAACCGCGAATTCCTCTCGAAATCGGACAAATTTGTGGAAAATAAATATCAACAAGAATTTTTTCAGTAGCAGGAGTGTTCATCAATGCAGCAGATGCATTTATGAGCAAACATATTTCCATAACCGCTCTGTATCTCTTTGATCCATTTTCCTTGAGGCTCTTCTTTAAATTTTTCAATTTTGATAAATAGATTATCATAGCGATAATAACGTAAACGTTGATAACAAATCCACAACCTGACACAATCACAATCGTCAACCAATTTCGATAATGTTTTTCACTTTTCCACATTGCATTGCTGGCAAGCGGGGTCGTAATTGTGTTGGTCTCCGTACAATGGAAATAAGAAGTATTCTCCATTTTATCTAAGTGCGCAACAGTCAATCACTTCTCTGAAAAATATACCCGACTGACAATTCTCACATAAGAAAATGCTTTTATATCCCGTGAAATGAGTTATGGGCATTATGACTAATCAATCCGTATTTTTGAACTAAATTGTGCCCCTAGTACTAAAGTAGCAAGCAGATTACTTATTGGCATACTTATAATTATTCGCTTTCGCCTAGCATCATTTATGTATAATGGACATCTTCTTTAGATTAATTCAAAACTATTTATTATAAAGAGCCTCTTATGTACATAATTATTTAATAGGCCCGAATCGAGAACGGGATTGAACGAAGAAACTCGGAATGTTTAATTAATTATCACAAATGCTTAGCGAAGGGATTCCTAGCCTGGCCAGGAACCCAGAAGGTCCGGATGGTTCAATAAGCTTTGTAGGAATAATATGAAATCAAAACAGAGAAAACGATCTTTGTCGCACATGGGTAACTATACCAGAGGTCTTTCAATCTTTTTGGTGGAGCAAAACCACAATTTTCTGAAGACTTTGTATATTCTTGCAATGTGACAATGTCTATACTAGCAGTTTTCAACCTATTTAGAGTAGTGGAATCCCAATGAAACATTCCAGAGGCTTAATGAACCCCTGTGCAATAGTTGCAAGACTAATTGTATAAACCATTGGTTTGCAAACTTCTTTGTGTTGTGACGCCCTTCAAAAAATATGTTCAAGTTGCGACTCCCCAAGAAAAACATTTTTATACCTTTTATCAAAAGACCTTTTTTCCAAAAAAGTTTTTTCAAACGTTCTTACAAAACATAACGAAAGTCAGTGAAATGGCATTTAATAAGATGGGTGCACTTATTTTTTACAAATGTCACTGAATTGTGTGAGTGAATTGTGAAAGAGCCGCAAGCATAAACTTTTCAACATTTGCTCGAGATCGATATTTCGTCTAGGTTACAACCATGGTAGAGAAGCCTGCTTCGCATAAATACGAAGTCGCAAAGGGTGTGAGAGTGCGCAATGATTTTCTTTATCTAAAGAAATCCAAAAACTACTTGCGAATTTTCTTTTTAGAATTTATTGTACAGGATAATTTTTTACGCAGCGCAAAACAGGTACAATTCCGCAAAAGGAGAAAGGGTTTTGCGACGTCCTAGCAAAATTGAAACGACGCACTTGTGCGTCGCGACGCCCATTTTGAGAACCACGGGTATAGACCATAAATAACAAGCACATGTAATACTAGCAAAACAGAATGGTCTCTTCTTTTTATTTTCGTATGACGAAAATATTCGTACTCCGCCATCCTTGGTCATAATATGGCAATAATAGTTATTTTCGTGCTATTTTACGTTTATGTTTATGTTTTGTGAAGTATTCCGGCACTAACTAAAACCATTTTAGGCATCCAACTATGATCCATGCTTGATCCGTCAACATTTTTTTTTTTGTAAATTTTTTATTTTACTACTAAGTGAATTTTATTTGCGTAGGTATTTCAAAGCTTAGAGATAAACGAAAGAATTTGTCATTACTTCAAAGATAAGTCATTTGAACGAGCGGGAAACAATCCCGCGCACATAATAAACAAACAAAGATTCCAGACAACTATCGTAAGCATGCTCTCACATAACATTGAATATTTCGCGTTTCGCTTCGCTTGCGAAGCTCACAGTCTGGTTTTGTGCATAGGTTACGTATCGCTCGTTCAAAAGAGCTCTCGAAATCTCGTTTTGTGTAGCACATGTTAACCGCAGCGATAAGTGAGAGAAACTCATTCTCAAAATATTTTGAAATTTCTCTCTTCTTACCGGCGTATGGTCGGACGGTTTGCCCTACGTCATTCGGGTAGGGAGACGCGAAAATAAGCTTTTTAAAGAGATATTGGGGGCGTTTCTTGCACGTTTGGTTAACTAGTCATTACATATTATAAAATGGTAGAAAAAGCGTAACCAGCGGAAAAAAAGGGTTTTGAGTGTAACAAGTCCAATAATAGTGGCTAGTCTAATAGGCATTCGATTATATTTAAACAATATATATAATAATATAGACTCACAGAATTGAATGAAAAACCTGCGTAAGTGTTAAAAATTCTTCAAAAAACCTTGCAAAGTATTCATGTATTCTAAACCGCGAAAAAAATATTCTCAAACCATAAATTTTACATGACTGATGAAATTTCAGTATTCACGGTAATTTACAATTTCTTCTAAGTCAGATTTGTCGCTCGCTTTGAACCAGAAAAAAAAAACAGACATTCTAATGCCACTGCTTCCGTTGCATATACAATCTACCACAGAGAGTGAGAGTGAGTGAGACAATAACTTTCGCATGCCGCAGAAGGTATTCTTTTGGTATAGGATCTTTTCTCGGTCAAAACATATGATATTCAGCATGTTCATTTCTAAATCTTGGCAATGGTGAAACTTTTATTTATTACGTTCTAATATGCTCTGTCAGGCTATGTTATTACATTGACTTAAACATCAGGCGCGATCGACTATTTGAGACGTGGCGATCGACCGCTCGACGTGTTGGCCACCCTTGTTATATAGTAAATTAGTATGCACGAAAATGTCCTAACAAGTGTGGAACTGAGATGATTTATATTAAAACTGATTCGTCATTGTGATATGGGTTGGAGTTATTTAATTCATTTATGTGAAAAAAACAAGTTATGGCTGTTTATAATTCTAAGAAAGTCTACATTAACTAGTTCTACTCCGATTAATATAATTGATTTGAAAAACAACAGTCAAATCTCACCAAAATAACAACATTCTTCCTATATATATTTTCAGGAATGGCAGTAGTATGTTCCCAATTTTGGGCGGCACGCGGAGGAATTTTGTCATTAAATTTTGACGATTTTGGCACGCAATCCGAAAAAAAGGTTGCCCACCCCTGACCCAGTACAAGGAAAAAAATTAAAAACTGGTGTTCTTGGTGATATATTTCTCTATACCAGTGTTTCCCAACCCGAGTCCGTTTGAATGAGTCCGCAACGAGCCAGCAATTCACTGCGGGTCGCAAACGTTCTTGCGAAACCTAACTATCAGCCAAGTTACGATTTACGTTAGAATTTACATAAAACACGAAAAGCAAGTTTATTCACATAGCATTAATCGAGTCAATATTTACTGGTTACTAAGTAGGGCTAGGCATATATTAGAATATTCAGTTATTAGAATAGCAATTTACTATTCGAAAATTTGGTAACAGGTGAGGCGACAGGTCACGTGCGCGTCGCTTAATCAAACGATTGTATTTCACAACTCACTTGCGGATTTCCAATGAAAACACGAGTCTGCACACGCGTCGATAGATATCTAAGTGGTTTTCGAACAACGAGGAATATATTTTTTTCTGGTTGGTGTCAATGGTGGCAATCCAAATTTTCTAAACGGCAATACAAAATACTTGAAAAAAAAAAAAACGGAGAACATCACAAGTTTTATTTTATGATTGTCCGCGACCGATTAAAAACGCTTTTTCAGACATTGCAAATCGCAACATTTCGGGTGCTACTTTAGTATAAGTACCAGAGCATTTTCCCTTAAGAATTCTTTGCTTTACTGCCTCCACATTGGTACGTACAGTAATGTAGCGCCGTAAGCGTTGTACGAACAGCCCATATTTGTCGAATTTACAAAAATACTAATCAAAACTAAATATAATCGGCACTTTACCACGCGTTTTTGTGTCCACGGATTGTCATAGTATTGCTTTTATTTCGTCAACACAACCGCAGTTAAAATGATCACAATTAAATTAAAAATAATAAAGCAAGGCGATGGATATGCCTTTTTGATTTACTAATATACTTTAAATATATTTTTAATATGTTCTAAATCAAGTTGAAATTTATAGCAAACAGTAGGATTTTTCGAACGGCGATAACGAATTCGCAAGATCGCTAAAAATACGTATCAAAACTAAATATATTCTCACATTATTATGTTAGCAGATTGCCGTGGCATTTTAAAGAAGTAATGCTCCCATATTGTCGTAAGTCGACGCAACGCGATTTACCATGAACACAATTAAATTAAAATAGAAAGACATTTTAAGCCCTCGTCGTTGTCATGGATTGAATATTGTGCGACAGAAAAGGCTATTATACACTAAAAAGTCGGCTCTTTTAAAGGACGCGTAATCGCGGCGAATTTCCGATTTTGAAATTCGTTAAAATTCTGTTGTGTTTGGTTTTATTACTTCTTCACACAGAGTACGGTTGCAATAAACGCACCTTGAGTCCGCAAAGGTTTTCGCCGATGAGAAAATGGCCCGCGACCAAAAAAGGTTGGAAAACACTGCTCTATACCCTAATCACCGATTCTGTACTACAACGACCAACCTGTTGTCCAATAAAAATCCCTGTCGACGGGAAAAGGTAATTCCCCCGCAATGCAAAGTTGGGTTCGTTACTTTTTGCAAAATCTTTCCACTTTTCAGATGTTCCTCAGGCTGTTCGTTTCGGGCCGATTTGTATTGTACTCGGTGTTTACTTAGCTTAGGTTAATATTTCAATATATCAGTTTAAAGGTGAATATTAAATTCACTTCATGTGTATGAAGAACGATTCATATCTGTGGGTTGTGTTGTCCAAAGTATATGGCAGCTAGGACTGGACAGATTTCCCATTGGATATGAATAGGATAGGATAAATACTGTATAGTACGCACAGTGGCTTAGCTACTTAAATAGCCCTTAGATACGCTACTTTTATATGACCTTTATAAATAAAGCTGATAGAATTCCAAGTGGACAAAATGTCAAAACATCATTTAATTGAAAAGAGAGCAATGGTCAAATATATGGACACAAATCTAAGTTATCGATAAGGTGAAGTTTCAGTACAGCACCAAGTTTGCTGGAAAGATTGGCAGACAAGTAATATGAGGCGGAAAATGTAATAAAATAAATTGTTCACATATTTTATAAAAAAAGTGTTCCCGACCATTGGGTGAAATTTTAAGCCCCAATAACACTCTGAATAAATATGAAAATTATAAAAGTAGCCTGCTTGCAACTTCAACTATTTTCAATAGTCGATTAAAGCAGGGGTGTGCTACGTGTGACCTGCGGGCCAAATGCAGCCCACAAGGAAAAATTTTGCGGATTGATGATACGTGCCAATTTTGAATTGTGTGCGGCCCACAGAAGAAATTCTAATTTACCGGTAGTTTAATCTGGTATGTGTGAGTAATCTCAATCCACTTGCGTTGCAAAGCCTATACCTGAGTCCAATTTTTATGTCATTACAATGCCCTAGCAGCTGGCTAGTGTGAAGCCAAAATTTTTGTTTGTGCAAGTACGGTACTTGGAAGCAAATGTTAAAAAAGATGCGGCCCACGGTTTCTTCCAGTTATTTGAATGTGGCCCTTCTGTATTAAAGGTTGCGCACTCATGAACTTGAAAGAATTTAAGTGATTGAAATTTCTGTTTTTTTTTTCTATAATTTTATCCGTATTCGAATAATTTATTATTTTAGCACTCTTCTTGGATTTCAAATAGTCTACTCAACTAGTTAAAAAAAAAAAAATTTTTAATTAGACGAATTTTGACAAGTTTTACTATACTTTATACTTATACTACTGGATACCTATTTTTTATGCAACAAATTCATACATCTTTTTCTTTGAACAAGTTTTGCACAAGCACCTTATTTCTTGTTTCAGCAATGCCTACCTAGTTTACTACATACAGCCTTGGCGAGGGGGAGGCCGTGGGATTTGAATCCAAGATTTTAACTTGTGATCCCAATATGGTAAAGTGTAACACCTATTACCATATTTCCTGGCTAATAAGCTGACTCGTTAAACAAGTTGAGGCTAATTTTTAGCACTAATAATAAAAATCAGAGATATTCCGAATTTGCAGTATAAAAACGCCAGCCTATTCATGAAAACTGAAGGGTAAGGCATGTTATCATCCTCTTTTTTCATTTTTTGGTCCATAACTGATAATAAATCGACTCCAGAAAAAATAGGATAAGCCAAGCCATCTAATAAGCCAAACCCTGAAAATTGGCCTATTAGCTGCCGGAAATATGATACATGGAATACTTACATAATCCATTTTATAATTTCATTTCCTGTTACCCATTTTACAGATGTAATAAGAGTTATGGAAAACAGAACAGTACATGTTACTGGTTTTCCTTCTTCGGTTAATAAAGTGAAATTAAAATTGTTTGTTGAAAACAACATAGGACCTAATATAATAGAAGATGTAGAGAAAAGAGCAGATGCTGCGGTGTTCATATTTAAACATCCTCGTGGTAATTGTTGTTTTTGAGTAATTTTTTATTATTAAGTAATAAATTTGAGTAATTATTTTAAAATTTGTTTAGAAGTTCTCTAATCTTGTTTTGTGAGTTCCCGATGTTTTTTATGATTCGTTCGTCATATTTTCACTTCATGAAAGGCTCTGGTTTAGCAGCCACTAATACATTGGAACATCATTTTCTATATTGACATTCTCTTCCAAAATTATTACACCATTACCGTAGTGGCGGACAAGAAATATGTTTGACATATTTACTAATCTGTGACACCAGAATAATGAGGCTTTTATTCACATTTCTGCATATTGATTTTTGATAGAAAAAATGTAATTTTAATTTCTAAAAATGTTTAATAAAACTCAAAACTGTGATGCCATGCAGGATAATCAGCATTACCATTGCAAGCATGCTTAGAACTTTCAGTACTGGTGAAAACAATCAAATCTTCCATTTTATCTTGCCTTATTTTCGACTGCTCATCTTAGTCTATGAATTATTTTGACGTTGGTTAGTGGGTATGCAGGTTAAAATCTCGAGGGAAATAATTATGATCAAAAAGATTGCTTGACTTCTCGCGGGCACAGTTTATCGCCTCCTCTACCATCAAAACTATGCTTCTAAAACAAATAGCTGGTTATCTATTCTTATACACGGCATGGACTGGTAACTGGAAGGGAGGCCATAGTTATTCATATGATTAAGGCATCTTATCTATTTATTATTTGCACCATATGTAACAATTTATTTGTTTCTAACATTTTTGATATTTATTTAGGTTTGCAAAAATTTCTTAATGCTGGTCTAAATGAATATACCTTTGGAAATGATAGTTACAAGCTTACAGTAATACAGCAACTTACAGAACAATATCCAAGATATGACACAGGTAGGCAGATCAAAAATATATTTATATTTCAGAAGTTAAAAAAACACACAGCATTAGCATGATTATACCAAATTTTGGGATTGAAATGCTGTAATAAGATAAAGTAAATAAATAATATTAAAACGACAACATACAGTAATACAGTATGGAAAGTTCTATATTTCATATGGGAATGGAAACACAGGACTCAAAAGTGCTCCATAGGAGTGCTAGATCTTCCCTTATAACTTGAATATAAATGAAAAAATATATGTACCCTGGGGCTCGTCAAAGATCGTGATAATTCACGAATGCGGTAAAATTGGGTGAAATTCTGGAATACCAATATTGCCAAGCGGGAAATATATATAAACTGTTAAAGTGTCAATCATTATTGTATTTTTTATACGGGGCTTATTTTTTTTGTTTTTTCGAACAAGGCCCGCCTTATACAAGGTGCCACGGATAAATAAAGACATAAAAGAAACTGCTGGTATTGGAATGAGCCAGGGCCTTTCTGGTTCGGCATTGATAATTTATTATATCCTTGGTCCATTGGCGGCATGACATTTGGTATCCAGGCTGGATAGCGACTGTCATAATGGCGACTTCATAATAGCGACGTGATCAAGTGAGCGACTCTCCAAACAGCGACTGTCATAATGGCGACTGCATTAAAACAGCGACTGTTATGATAGCAACTTAACTTTCGGTGCAGAAATGACAAAACAAAGTTAGGGTTAGAGTGTGGGGGATGGCAGGTGTATTGGGGGGGGGGGGCTGTTTTAATGCGGTCGCCATTATGACAGTCGCTCACTTGATTACGTCGCTATTATGAAGTCTCCATTCTGACAGTCGCTATTTGGAACCCGAGCCATGAGATTTGAATATAGGAGGAACGTCTCTTGGGTCTAATGGCTCAACTGCTAGTCCATCGCTCTCGCAAATTTATAACAGGAATGAAAGAATTTCAGGGATCAAAATTGTGCATTTAAAAGATTTAAGAATTCAATCAAGAGTGAATTGTGTTCTAGCATCAGTGTAATAAATTTATTCCAAACACAAATTTATATTATAATGATCACAGGACCCAGACATCAACAAAGGAATCAAAGATACGGTCCAAGAAATGAGGGTTTTAGAAATGAAAGACCTAACCAACCATATCGACAGAATCCAGGCTTTGAAAGAGGTAATGCAAGATATGGAGCAAGAGACGATGGTTATGTATACGCAAGAACTAATCAACCGTATCGACAGAATCCAGGATTCCAAAGAGGTGATCCAAGATATGGAGCAAGGGACAATAATTATGGAAACGAAAGAACTAATCAACCATATCGACAGAATCCAGGATTTGGAGGCAGGGACAATAATTATGGAAACGAGAGAACCGATAAACCATATCGACAGAATCCCGGATTTGGAGGCAGGGACAATAATTATGGAAACGATAGAACCGATCAACCATATCGACAGAATCCAGGATTTGGAGGCAGGGACAATAAATATGGAAACGAAAGAACCGATCAACCGCATAGACAGAATCCAAGATTTGACAGAGGCGATGCAGATCAATGGAGGAGAATTTTATATGTCACTCAGATACCACAGCATTTGTGCAATCATCTAGCTTTCAGTTCACATTTCGAAAGGTAGGACGCTTCTCAGTTTATGAACTTGAACTTTTTTGCACACATTATTTATCTTTGATAAATAAATAAGATTTTTATATTTGTCATGGCGGAGATGAAAGTTAATGAGAAAGCCTGATTATAAAGGTGACTATGGTCACTCATTTGGGTACCAATTTATATTGGGTATTGGAATAGTTAACCAGAAATTCATTTTAGAACCATAAAATATGAGGATAAATGCAAGATTACACTGAAAACCTTTGATCCTTATTTGTACACAAGATTTCATTTATTATTTTTTCTCAAGACAAGGTCACGAGAACTCACTCAGAAATCAAAGGTCATTTTTTCTAAGCAAAGCTACAGGCAAAGCTACCAAAAGCTTCTGACACTACATATTACCTCCCAGTACCACTCCTAGTCAGAAGATAAATTCATAAATCAAGTTTGAAAAATTTGTTCGTGTGTAACAATGGTTTTTTTTGTTTTGTTATTTCTGGTTTTTAAACCTCCACCTGTGTTCCACGCCAACCATACTGTGTCATCATTTTTTTAGGTTTGGACCTCTCGAACATTGCTTGTTCAAACCAAACAGGAGGAATCCTGGATTTCATGGATATGTAACATTTAGAAATCATGTGAGTAATATCTCTGTCTAAGGTGTTTCACATCTTTGCCAAAAACAAGGTTCCAAGCAAGCCATAAATAAGGATCTAGGCAAGGTGTGAATGTTATTCTCAGAGCTTCTGGGCTTTTGAGAGAAAAGGGCCAGCTTCATAGGAAATGAATATCACAGGGCCGCGGGCTGCACTTTTATTTATCATAGCCTTTCTAGTAGTTGCAGGCATGAAAAATCATTGTAACGTCATGAGCATAGATAATAAAATGGACGCTGGGTAAAGGGAATGGAATTACTCGCATGTACCAGAAACTAAATTTAAAACTTGATTCGTGGGCTATGCATCATTCAAAATAGTCTCTTCTCCGTGGGCCGCACAATTATTTCTTGGTGTACGCATTTGGACCGCAGGTTGCACACCCCTGGTTTTAGAATACTGGTATCTAATTGATGAATTTTGTTCAGAATGATGCTTGCCGAGCAAGGCATGAAGGAGTAAATGCTGGACCAATGAGTAATCTGAGTATACAATGGGCTGATAGTGAAGGTGATTAGATTGATAATTGTTTTCTAAATTAAGATTATTTTTATATTGCCACTGTAGAACCAAATAAGCTTGTGTCAAAATTTAGGTTTTGAGAAATTTGTATTTTTGTTATAATTCGGTTCCAAAATAAAAATGGACATAGGGCGTCACCTGCAATCAAACGTAAAACAGGTACAGCTTTGAAACTTATACCAAAAGATTGCCGCTTTTCCATTATGACAGAAATTCAAAAAAGCCACATTTTGGTTTTGAAAAAGTCACATGTTTATAATTTTGGTTTCAGCATCCAACTATAAAAATTAGCAATTACCTAAAATCAAAAGTGAAACAGGTACAGCTTTGCGTAGTATGCATATCAAGATGGCGGACACCAGAACGTAGTATGTGTACCAGGTTAGGGTTAGGCCATAATTTTATTCCAATTTACTATATTTCAGTTCTATTACGAGTTCAGGGACTAGCCAAGTGACTCCTGTAGTATTTATTCCTAAAATTATGGCCTAACCCTAACCTGGTACACATACTACATTCCGGTGTCAACCATCTTGGTACACATACTTCAGGAGTACCCAGTTTTGAATACTAGACCAAAATATTGGTGTTTATCCCTAATGACAGTAGATTAAAAAAGTCCATTTCTGAAAAATGTGACATAAGCTAATTTGGTTTTACTCTGGCGATTCCAAGTTTTATTATTATTGTTCTCTAAAAAAAGAGTCAGTTGTAGGACTTGTCAATGTTTAAGTTAAAATACTTTAAATTACATGTAAATTGAAATTAGTGAGAGTAGGCCAAAATCATTGCACAAATCATCTCATGATGCAGTGCTTTTGTTCCAAACAATGTAAACTGGTGGCCTTGGATTTTGAACCCAAGATTTGAAATCTATGATGCCAACTTATTTAAGCCCTATTAATTATTACTATAATTGATCACTATTCTTTCTCTTTTCTTATGCAGGTCCCAAACCTACCCCAAACTTTAATGAACCTGGTCCTGGGCCTCGACGCTCATCAGCCACTTCTGATGATAGCGGTTACTCAACACCAGGCAATCGTGGTCGAAGAAAAAGAAGGCCGAATGCTAACTCTGCTGGAATATCAAGAATGGGCAAAGCACCATCTATGCCAGACTTACGCCCTCCAACACCAAGTAGACCTTTGAATGAAGGCCCTCAACACGCTGTACTTGATCCGATTCAAGAAGAACTTTTCACTGAAACTCATTACTGGAATACATTAAAGAAGATGCCTGAAACTGAAGGATCTATGTGAGTCTTTATTAGAGATGTTATAATATGAAATTTGATTAAGGCAAAATTCAAATTTGATGCAAAAAAGATTTATACTGAAGGATTTAGAATATGAAAGTATTTGTTTTTCATTGAAAGTTTCAATTTTTGATGTGAAGGTAAAACATTGATTGGCAGATGACAAATTTTGATTTTAAAATAAGAAGTCAAATCCGAACCAGTCACAATGACCCGGATTCAGGCTTATTGTATTGCATAGTGATATATAACTGTACTCAAAATTCCAGTGTATGACATAATATTATTTTAAATTGAGTCTTCTTTTATTTTTGTTATACATAATTTAGGTTTCACTTTCATGGCATATCCTAATACGAAATCAAATATGGGTAGCATATGGCAGCATATTTACTTATACTGGTTGTTCATAAAGTCACATTATATATCTTAGTCATATTTGTTTCATTCTAAAATATTTTACTTCATTTAATACACCTTTAGGGGCCAATAAACTATACATAGTATCTATAAATGAACAGTATAAATGAATCTAAAATATTTTATAAAATTATGGAATTCGAATAAGCATTTGTAAAATTTCCCGATAATGATACTATAGTTTCACAAGAGTCTTTATTTGCCAAACTATCTTATGACTCATGTATAAATACAGTTTATTCAAACATAAATCAGCTGGTTTTGTTTACTGTGTGATAACAGCAAGCATAGCCAGCGTTGTGTGTTTGTTCATTACACTGAGTCTTTGTTTAACACCCACGCTTCAGAAATAATTAATAGAACTCAATACTTTATGTCTAGCAAATGAAGGATTAATATTTTTATATCTCGCTTATTCAGGTCTTTTGCTCTGAATAAAGAATTAATTAAACAGCCACTGACTGTTATCTAACAATCTTCTATTTTTTGAAACAAATCATCTTTTCATTTTCGGCATTTTTCACCCAATTTATCACACCGTGGGTGAGGCTGGAACATGGAATTTGAAAATTTAAATTGGGATGTGTAATCTGCTATGCAAAAACATTTGAGTCTATAACCGCTGGGGTATCACACCCTATTTTATGTTTTGTCATGTGTCCCTGAAATCTCTATACCTTTGTTTGTGGTTATTTGTGTATATATAATGTTGCCTTTTGTGTTGGCCAGTGAGTCAAAATTATCAGTAACCATGCCAAATCTATTTGAATCTGTATAACTGAGCCATAACAATGGAATGAATATTTGAAAAAACCACATTACATGAAAATTCAATTTGAATGAGGAAACGTCCAAAGTGATCTTTTATTTATTACTGAGTAGTACTAGGCAGAATATATAAAACTAAATTTTCCATTTTGAACAAATTATTTGATGGTTTATGCTTGATATGGGTAAATTACTATTTGATAAAATGTAATTGTTTATTTATTACATTATTCAATTTAATTTCAATAAATATTCAAAAGGCCCTGCTGTAAAATTTACAAATTTATGTTATAAACTTTTTTTTTTTGAGTTTTGTCTCATCGAATTTGTCTCGAATTTCCCTCTTGTTTTAGTCGTGACACTAGTGACATCTTGATATGTAATCGAAATTAACTTACATTCTAATATATGGTAAATAAAAACATTAGGACGTAACATATTAAGATACGAAAGAATAAGAAATCCCAGATGTGCAGAATTCTGGGAGATAAATATATTTTTATATACGATGTATTTATATGCTCTGTATAACCAGCCACTGCTTGGTATGAGAGCAAGGGAGAAAAAGCAAGACAAAGGATAAAGTTTTTTTTTACAGTATTTGAATGACTTTTGTTCTGAAGAAGTCTTTGAACAAGCAGCCACTGATAGTTAACGAACTATTGTAGTTTGGAAGAACCAGAATCATTCCAGTTTGGCATTGCCTACCCAATTTATCGTACAGTGAATGGGTTGGTCGCGGTGGGATTTAAACTCTCGATTTTTTTAATCTACGATGCCAACATAGTTAATGCAAATGCTTCAACCACAGAGCCATATTGTTCATAGATATAATTTTTTATCTCTTATCTCCTCTATTATCTATTTCACAGATGTGTTCTTGCTCAAAACATTGATCCATCAAAGCACATTGATACAGTGAAAATGCATTTTGAAAATAAGAAACGTTCGAACGGCGGGCCTGTGAAAAGTGTTATCAGAATGATTGATGGATTGCTCATTGTATTTGAGAGTAAAGAAGGTATGTTGATAATTGTGAAATAGAAATATTTATATTTGAAAATATCTTTGCAGCACTTATTATTTTATGATAGACAATAAAATAGTTACTGTATATTCTCACATATACGCCGATCGAGCATATAAGCCGGCTCTCTGAAACCGGTCTTAAAACGACGATTTTATAAAAATTCGCATATAAGCAGACCCTACGAATCTTACCACGTCGTACACACCTATCACAGTCAGGATATCAAATTGTAAAAAAAATAGTTAACTTCTGACAGAATAAAATAGCGAATACTAATTTTAAGAATGTTTATCTAAATTTTTCTGTAATTTTAGTTTTTTACGAATTTACAACAGTCAGACAAGCCCAATAAGACAGTCTAATCATGTGGTGAACCACGGCCTCTTATCCAGTTACCAATCCTTGTCAGGTGTAGGAATAATTTCACTGTTTTTTTTTTCAGATACATAAAGTTAAAGTCTGTTATATTCTTTCAATTTTTTTTTTATCTTGTTTCAGATTGTGAGTCATGTTCAGGAAAACAAGATCAAAAGTTTGATGGAAAAGACATCTCTATATTTCCTAAATCAATTCCTTCATATTTTGAGCAAACCTTTATCATTGAGGTAACACTATTTTGAATCATCAGATTTACGGTATATGTATTTCTGTTTTGAGATTTTTACACTTATCCCAGGGGGAGGGGAGAGAGGAAAAGATTGCTTAATCATATGGCTTACCACAGCTTCTCGTCCAGTCAGCAGTTGAGTGTCGAATTTGGTTAGCCAGTCATTTCAGATGCATGGACAGGATATTGGAAAAAGCCAACGCAAAAAGCCAGCGGTTACTCGAACCACCCTACAACAACAAGGAGTAGTCCTGTTGCACATAATTATCCCCTGTGGGATGCAAACTCGCACAGGGTCATCAGAAGTGTTATAGAAATCTTATTCCTATACCCCTAAGTATCACATTGCACCCCATTCAATGTTCTAAATACTAGAACACAATTTCTACAAAGTACTATTTAGTGGAATGTTTTTATGACTTTTTTCTTATCGCAACTATGCTTATTTCAATTATCCTGCTATACCAAATTCAATACTTCTTTTGAACATGGCCCAACCAACACTGATCTTTGACCCCAGATGAACTATTCTTCTACTTTACCATTTCACAAAATTTTTTGATTCTCATTTTGAAAGTGTTATAGTGAGTTGGGGCTTACAAACTGCTTTATATGCTTCATAACTAATATTTTGATTCAAATTATTTCATTTCAAAGTTCCAATTCTAGCCTAATCTTTCGCAGGTTTTCTGAGACTAATTCTTGATTACCCCTACTACACTTAAAATCCTTAGCCGACAAATTGACCAATGAGTTATGTAATTCATATCAAAATTTCAAAACAGATACAGTAATACAAAATAATATTAAATTATACACGACTCTCATTAAAGTTTTCCATTCATACTATTTACAGGGAGTTGGAGAAGCAACAACACAAGATACTTTGACAATGTACCTTGAAACTAGCTCTACTAATGAAGCGTCGCCTGTATCTTTGAAAAAACAAGATATACAGGGCGTTTATCTCGTAGAATATGGAGATGATTTTGGTGGGTTCAGATTCTCATTTTCAATAAAAATTCACCACATTTTTCGGCAAAAACAAAATAAAATGTTGGCCTAACCCTAACCTGGTACACATACTAGGGGAGTACCTATTTTTCTTGCTATACCTGGTTATGAATATATAGAATAGAATTTTACTATATAGTCCATATCGTTAAATATTATGTAGGCTATTATTTGGGGATAGGATTTTCATATTTATACTTAATTATACAACCTTCTCATTAGCTTACAATTTAGGTCGGGTTCGAGAATAGTTAACCAATTCTTCCAGTTATTCAAGGAGTTTACCATTTCAGAAATACATTTTTGGGTACTTCTGTAGTATGTGTACCATGTTAGGATTAGGCCGTAATTTTATTCTGATTTTCCTTATTGTAGTTCTATTACGAGTTTGGGGACTGTCTGTGTTAGCTAATTGAATATACCCCCTTCCTATAGGCTTCTGTTCATTTACAAATCTTGATGAAAAGTAGGCGAAAAAAATTACTTACCACCATATTGGTACATATATTTCTGGAGCGCCCATTTTTGAGTGACACCTTGTGAGTCTGGAAAATTTGCGCACTCAGAATATTTTTTAAAACAGCTAAAATCCAGAAAAAGTACAATATTTTTTGCATTCCTGAGAAATACCCAAATTCCTTTACACCTAATACTTATTATAACTTTCATACAGATATCAGTGAAAGAGATTCATTTTTGGAAAAAATTAGGAAGAAAACTTTGGAAGACCGGACTTTGAAAGTAAGCTGAAGTTCTTGTATCAATTATTGTTTTATTGATACTGGTATCAAACGATTTTGTTCAGTATGACTACAGTTGATATGGTAACCAGTAAGCAAGTGTTCCATTTGCAATGATTGTGAAAGTCGTACAAACCACTTTCCAGCAATCCTTCTCACGAAATCATCAAGCATAGGATCCAAAGCAGCGAGCCAGCATGTGAAAATAATGTACCACATACTCAAATGGTATATACTAGTGACTCAAACTAATCTCAAATCATAGTCAATTTACTTTAAATCAATGTAGTCATTACAAATGGTTCCTAGTCATTGCTAGTAGCGCCCAGATAATTACTCTTTGTCGCCACAGTGGGGCCAAGGTCCCAGTTTAAGAAACTTTGGTCTGTGCAGTGGCTGAAATATTCCTAAATTTGAACTTTCTTTTATTCCGTGCTTCTTTGCCATTACATTTTTCAGGCTTCAAGGCTTTTAAGAACTGATTGCCTAAAAGCATCAGGAATTCCAGATTCAGTAACAAATGATACAATCAGACTTACGTTTGAGAGTAAGAAAAGAACTGATGGTGGGCCTGTGACAAGAATTGATAGAATTGAAAATCAAATTACTTTGGTCTACTTTGCATCCTATATTGGTAAGTATTGAAATTTAGTGCATCATACTTTTTTCCAATTACCAGATTCGGTATAGGAATAGTTTTTTTCCCATTTTTTTTTCGAGAAGAATTTGCTAAAACCGCAGTCAGATGTGCTCATTCAAAACTAGAAGAGACTGATCTCAGAGTAAAGTTATGGATGGCCACTAAAATGATACATGCAAGACTTTTATCCAGTTGGTAAGGTTTTTTCTCCAAGAGAATTTGCTAAAACCACAGTCCGGTGTACCCATTCAGAACTAGGGGAGACTGATCTCTGAGCAAAGTCACAGGCAGCCATTAAAATGACCATAGCTACTGAAACTGTTACTAATAACAAATATCTACCACACCCTAAAATTGACCCCCCCCCCCCCCAGTAACTTGAAAAGCTGGGGAACATCATACTGTCGCCAACTATGGGGTTTTACAAATACTAATTTTTTTATTCACTATAACATTAGCCGCCACTTGAAAGCGGAACATGAATGAAAGCACCAATAAATATGACTCAATTGAAAGCATATCAAGTATGACTCAGCAGGTAGAACGGTACTAAGTATGTGTACCAGGTTAGGGTTAGGTCATAATTTAATTCCGATTTTCCTTATTTTAGTTCTATCGCGAGTTCGGGGACTGTCTGTGTTAGCCAAGTGAATATATCCCCTGCCTATAGGTTTCAGTCCCTTTACACAACTTGATGTAAAGTAAGCGAACAAAATTAGTTACCTCCATATTGGTACACATACCGGTACTTCTAGAGCGCCGGTAAAACACTGTTGTCACTGTCATTACACAGACACAACAAAGTTGAAAATAAACTGAATTATGCCAATATAAATGACCAGTGACCACAATTACTACATTCATTCTACAGTCGCCAATTTTGACAAAAAAATTAAAATTTCTGTTAAACTCTTTAGATACTGCTCGAGTGTGTAGAAGATTCAAAAAACCTAGTTCTGAATCAATTATTATTGGTCAACATCCTGTTGAAGTTGAATTATATTTTCATTCACTCTCAAATCTACATAAAAGTGTTGAAAAAAGTGAAAACGGGAAAAATCTACGAAAAGGTGGCAAAAAAGGTAAAAAATAAGATTGGATTTTTTATGTTTATTTATTTTGTTTGAGAGGCGAAAGACAGTGAAGTGGCTTAATCATATGGCAGACTGAGAGGAAAGAGGGGTAAGCTGGCTCTCATCCAGTTACCAATCTATGTCGGGTATGGTAATAGGTAATCAGTTATTCATTTATCTGTGTGGGCTTCATGGTGGAGGAAGTCATAATTGACCAGCAGTTACATGAACCATCTCACGAAGGTGAGAAGTCTAGCAATCCTATTGTCCATAATTGTTTCTCATGGTACTTTGCCTTCACATCCCCTTTAAACATTTAGAATAATGCACCAAACATCAAGTTTCATTATATATTTTCTTCAATGTCCATAGACTACAGATGATCCCCATCGGTACTTTCTTTTTTATAACTTTTGTTAGAAACAAGACCCTTTCTGCCCAATGCATTATACCTTCGGTTAGTTGGTGATCATGGGAGTAACCTGCGATGCCAACACATCTTAGTTTGTCGCTTCAACTTCTATGCCCATAATATTTTCCCGAAGCATGACTTTTTAATATTCACCCATTCATTCCTTTTCATTTCAATTCAGATCCACCCAAGCCCATCCCAAGACCTCGAAAAAATGGAACACTGAACTCTTACATTTACAAACCTGAATGTCATGAAAAAGTTTTCTTTTTCATCCGACAAACTCAGGTTGACAAGATGAGAAACATTTTCAAAGATTTGGCAAATGTTGAATTGTATTATTCTGTAAAAAAGGGAAAATCTGTTAAGTTTGTTCCAGAAAAGGTATTTATTGTTTTATTTTTGATTTTTAAGACATTAAAAGTTCTGTACAAGTAGCTACTGGTGTGTAAAGGGCTACTACTATTTTGGAAAAGAGCAGAATGTTTCCAATTCCCTCCCAACCCGATTTATTACATAATCTTGTGTGAGATTGTTGGCTTGAATTTCAAATAAGAGACCTTAATTTGCAATGCTATTAAAGTTATTAAGTCCAGACCACTACTCGGTCATCTGCTGCCTATTATTCAAACTAGATATGAGAAAATACACATATACTTTTGCGAGAATTTGACTCAGACTTGAATCTTAAACTTATACCAACAACTTTTCAGATGACCAGAAAAAGTTTCCAAGCCTGTTTATATCTAAGTTTAATTCGATCAGAATGTCCTGAATTTGTATTTGAATTTTGTTTTATACCTCTAGATCGGTGATATTAACATCAAATATAGACAATCAGCCACTGCTTTTCATTATTTATTCAAGCATCAATCCTCTTTTAGTGCCACTCTTTATTTGTTTGAGTCATTAATTTCAGTCATCAGTTTGACTCATAATATGACGTCATTGAATCATCCATTTTTGGTCAGTCTGTTTTGATTGGTCATTTAAGGTAAATATGGTCATTTTTCTTTTTACAGGATCCGGGCATGAACACCCAAGATGGATTCGATGCCAAATGCAAAACAAGATTTGGTGATTTCATTACCAAGTTTTCAACTTTGACTCAAACATTTGACAAAGAGAAATTAAGCAAAGCTAGATCACTCAATGTTTGTCCGTATTTGAGTAAATCAGAAACTAAGAATGATATCAACATCAGGTTAGTGGTCATTTGACTTTTCTGTTTAAGACATTAATTGGAATATTTTTATTTAAAAAAACCTAAAATTACAATGACGTAGTGATACGGTAAACCAGGTTTTCATTGGATTAATGTTTATTCTTTGTATCGAAATTCGAATTCACCCTGTAGACAAGGGGCCACTAAACAATTTTGATCATACAAAAATCATTTTGGTGTGACCTTTGCCTCCCAATTTATTGCAAACCGGATGGCTTCAAAGCTTCAACTTTAAGATAACTCCAATACTTCAATTACTAGCCAGGGTTGTTCAAACTAGACTCTCAGCCCCCTAGTGAGGCATAGAGCAGTGGGCCCACAAGCAATTCATGGTGACAACCTTAATTCAAAGTAAATTGAAGCCAATTTGTTCAACTTTTAAACTGTGATGCATTCATTTTTTTTTACTTTTGTTGATATCTTTTTATCATTAAACATACAACAAAAGCAAAATTTGGGGCCAAGAATGTTGATTATTTGGAAGGAGATCACAAGACATGGATGTTTAAGAACTGTACTAGACCATCTCGCACACATGTGATAATTTTATATACAAACAGGGTGATAATCAATATTGTGAGCAAGTTCATAGTAGATGACATAATGAATTATCGTTTTTAAATACCTATTTTATTTGTGACTAAATTCTTGTTTTCATGTCTTCAATTTAATAGATGGCTACTCTATCAACCAACAGTAACTGTAACAGGATTAAAAGATTCTGTTGATAAAATAATGAATGAAATTGAAACTTCCATCAATTCAACTGTTGCTGAAATGTCAGTTAATGAAGAACAATTCAGGTGAATATTTGTTTTAGTTGAATGTTCATTTGCGGCGTACATTTTTATGGATGTTTGCTCCATGCTGACATGTGTTTGGATTATGCCACTGAGTAAAATCAAACACATACAATTTGTGTGAAAGTTTGTTAAAAGTGAGATAAAAGTGATGAATTTTGGATGTCTTACTTAATAGACTCCAATTCCATACTTTGATTATCAAAACTACGACTATGGTAACTTGTTTTATTTTCAAACCTTGACTGCCTTAGATTAGGGAGTTCAATCCATTTGACACATTATGCTGCTTTATTGACAGAATTCCTACAAACTGTGGAATCTTCTCTGAGCTTCAAGTAAAGCTCAACAAAATGCAATTAAAACAAGATGATAAAAACCACAGTGTGACATTGCAAGGAACTGAAGCTGATGTTTCGAAGATTCAGATTGATGCTTTGACTGTATTAAATGTTGGTCATGAATTTTTTTATTATTTGTTAGGGTAGCATAACATAATTTCCACAAATCGGTGCGGCGAAAGCATGCAAGATTACTAAAGTTAATACACCATAATCTGAGTAGGTTTAAATTTGGTTGAAGTAGACATAGCTACCATTGAAATTATTCACTAGGAGGGAATCTATATCAAACCAGTACTGTGGGCAAAGCACTTCTCCCTGGTGCCTTGACATGATGCTCTGTGGACCTCCAGCTATCTTACCTGTTCTATCCTGGACAACATTAAATGTAAAAAGTTGCTAATTATATACAAGTGTTTGATTGTGAAAATAAGATGTTCATCATATTTGTATCGTCTATTCTGGCAGGTTTGAATCTTGTGTAAGATCAATATTAGCAAGATCATTGCTGAAAATAGCATTTCTGTAAGATCAAGAATATTTGAGTTTATACCTATGAAACAAATCGCTTAGCTTTTCCCATACACAACATGTACTGGTATCCAGGCAAAAGACAAAGATTAGGATGGTATATTGGTAACTGTCTTCCCATCCCCTGGGTAATTTATTAAAAAAACGTATATTATTGTTATATTGTATATAAACTGGTATCAAGAAAATAGTGATTGGATTCTCATACAAATTCTTTTCAGGTTTCAGGATGAATATCCATTCCAATTCTTTTCCCAACATTCAATTCATTGATGAATTCCTTATTTCATAACAGACTGTCGAAAAAAGAAAATTATCAGATGTAGATGATAGCATAGTTAGATATTTATTGGAATCATCATCTCAGTCTAACATCATCATATCAAAAATACAAGACAAATTGAAGATCGATAACATTAAAGGCAAGACTAACTACTTATCCTTCAAATAATATTAGTACATGTCGAATAAAGTTGTATACTCCTGTTATATAAGATTATTCTCCGTAAATTAATTCAGATAAAGCAAAATAAAATTGAACAAATTTGGTTTAAATATCGTGTCGCAAACGTTAGCGAACACTTGCCACCGCCCCTCTGATTAGCCTATGTTAGTTCAAATCCCATGTGGGATAATTAGGAGCTAGCAGGTGTTGTCTTATCGACTTTGCCCTCTTCTGAAATAAATATTAAAATCACAATATGATTTCAAGCAACTAAATTACTTACAGCTTCTCTTGAAATTGATGATGACGAGCCTTGTTTGGGAGTTCGGTCAAATGACGATTCCCAAAAAGCCATTCGTATTATTAAAGAAATGATCGCCACAGAAACAATTAAAACAGACCAATCAGGATCAAGTCTGGTGAAAACTCCTACATGGAAAGGATTTCAACAAAATTCTAAAAAAACCGAAATATACAGACTTAATAAAAAAGTAGGAGAAAAATACACTGTTTGAAAATGTGTATTAAATAGATAGGATTTAAATATCTATTTCTGGGGGAAAAATTGTGAATAAGATGGCTTAATTATATGGCCTCAACGCTGTGTAAGGTGGTTCGGCTGGTCGGTTACGACTTCCTCCATCATTAAGTCTATGCACCTAAAAGTAAATAAATGGCTAACTAATTCCAGACCAGACATGGACTGGTGACCGGACAAGAGATCGTGGTTCATCATATGATTAAGTAAGTTGTCTCACCAGCTTCCCTGGGATAAATATGTAAATTCTATCCCGTTTTTAAGGCCACATCAGAAGCCATCACTAGGTGTCATTCTTAATCACTACATAAATTAACGGTGATTATTATACCATAATGCATTTATTCTTCCACTGTCATTTATTGGTCTATTTTTGTTAACGTATTTGAAAAAATAACCGATTGGAGCCAGTAGAAAACAAAATTACCGGTAGGTATTTTAATTGCAATTGTAATCTTTGGGAACAGGCCACAAATGCTGAAAGCTTGAGAACAAGTGACCCAAAATTACAACTAAAATGATTTTTATGTTCTTTTTTCAGCCAAATCAAAGTCACATATTAGTATCAGAACTCTCAGAATTAAGACTTTCGAAAAAGAAAATGAACTCATTCCTGGATGAAAATTCTATCAAGTGTATTTACATTTCAATGAAGTACGGAGAAGCAAAATTTATTGTGGAAAGATCTGGAGAATTTTCTTTTAAGAAATGTAAACAGAAATCAATAAAATGTAGTTTGACTCCTGAAAATGGAGGTGGATTATGCATTGAAGGAAAAAGCGAACCTCTTGAAGATGGTGAGGTTTATTGCGGGGGGGAAATAGAGGATTTTAAATGATGGTGATGGCCAGGTGGTGTAATAAATTGGATGGGCAATGCGGAACTGCTAATATTCTGATTCTTCTAAGTAATAGCAGCCTAATAAAATAATGGAATTTAAAGTGATAATTCGACTTAATCATATGGCAAACCACGCCCTCACTTCTGGTTACCAGTCCATGTCTGGTATGGGATTAGTTAGCCAGTTATTTGTTTTCAGATACATGGACTTGATGTGGAGGAAGCTGTAACCAACCAGCAGTTACATGAACCACCCTTCGGCGGTGAGGTGTCTAGCAATCCTCAGGCACATAATTATTCTCTCGTGGGATTTGAACTTGCAAATCCACGCAGGGTAATCAGAGGTGCAGTGGTGAGCGTATTTCTACGCTTAGCATGATGTGCACACCACAAAGTCCTTGTTCACATATCGTCAGATTCAGATATTAGTGACTGCATGTAACGCCCTTGTTCGTGGCAAAAGGTGTGAATAAGAGTCATAGAAAAAAACTACGCATACTCATGGGGTTCCCCCCTTATTTGTTCAGACGCATGGACTCGATGATGGAGAACCCGTTACTGACCAGTGGTTCGTGATAAGAAGTCTGGCAATTCTTTCGCAAATAATTATACCTTTTAGGTTTCAAGAGTTGTGATGACAAGCATATTCCTGATGCTTGGCGTGATGCAGCATGTGTCAAGGCATATTATTAGGCTTCTTCTCAACTTTCTATTCCACTAGAATAAATATAAAAAAATCTCATTGCGCTATTTTAACTTGATGTCTGATATGTTTACAGCACATGCGGCACTAAGTCTTCTTCAAAATCGAGTAATTGAACAGACAACCAATCTAAATATCGCTGGGATCAAGGAATATTATCAAACTGGAGGCGGGAAAAAGTTTTTATCAACAACTGGAAAAATTCACAATTGTATCATTTTAATGTCTCCATTCTGTGAGGAATGGGTTAAATTCAACCCAGAGGCCAGGCAGCAAGCTCCTGTTCCAATACCGAGAAGATGGAGGCCTTCTTCTTCAGTGAGTGTAAACATTTGTTTTGTCTATCTATAGTTAATCAGCGATGGCAATTTATCCAGATACTAGTACTTCTATCTGTAAACAATCTGTAAATTATCATCCATAACCTTGGGAAGACCAGCAAACAACCTCATTTACCAAAAGATATTTTTCTTCTGGCTGTAAGCGGTGACATGCACCTCACTACAACTTCTGTAAGATTCAAATCTGCAGGCTCAGAATGGGTACTCGATAATGAGAACACATACCTGGTACAATGCCTATTACAAAGTTTCAAAAATTGATTATTTAACTCTACTTAGCTTACACTTTTATTATCTTTTCATGTAGGATACAAGGGCACAACAATTGACTTCTGTGACCTTGGCAAATTCATCAGTAACCTTGACTGTTTGAAAAGTTCCACTAAAAACCAAGATTCTATATTAAAAAATGTGTATTGTTTATATATAACCAAACACTTATTAAGTTTGCTGCTATTTTTAACTTGTTACACTTTAAAGATCATTTGTTTTTTTACTATTATTAGGTTTGCTTTTACATATATATATATATATTAAACAATTCAGACAAGAAAAGACAATTTCACTATTGTACTAGAGGTTCCTTGAGCTTTTATATGTTTCATTGGAGTTCCACTCCACCAAAAAGATTGAAAACCACTGCTAAAACGAACTATAGTGTGAAATTACATGTTAGTAAAACTGGACTCAATTCAATATAAACTGTTTTTTTTACAGGCATTTACAACCGAATTCAACAAGCAATCACCTTCTGCTGCTTCTTCATTGTATTCCAATCCACCCACTACCTCAAGCACTTCTCTTCATCAGAAAATAAATTCATCTTCAGCCAAATTTGGCTCTGTTGTTGTGTCAGTTTATCAAGGAGACATAACAACTCAGAATTGTGATGTTATCGTCAACAGCGTACATTCAGGCTTTGACCTTACTAAAGGTGGGGGTTGAAGATTTTTTATACAGATTATCTGAATAATGATTGCTCTGCTACTGTAGATTGGAAGGACCAGAATCTTTTCAGTTCAGCATTGTCCACTCGAAGTTTTACACTCTTTGCACCTAATATCTTGGATTAGCGATTGTCCAACATTGTTAAGTCTAACTATGTGCCTATTGTGTCATTGTTTGTGTGTAGTTATGGTATTACCAAGCTCCTTGTGTTTCCTACTTAATATAAATTCTTTGGGTGGTGTGCATAGGATTTTAACCCAAAACCTTTGACTAATAACAACATTGTTATCTAGTCTAACGGCTCAGGTTCCAAATGGCGACTTCATAATAGCGACGTAATCAAGTGAGTCACTGTCAAAACAGCGACTGACATGATGGCGACCGCATTAAAAGAGCGACTGTTATGATAGCGTTAGGGTTGGGGTTGGTCCAAATAAAATGCTGTTTTAAAGTCCCTTTGGGTTTCAATCTTTCACTACGCAGTGTTTGCCTGTTTGTGAGTGCATACGTGGGTAGAGAGGTCCCTAACCCAAAAACGAGTTAAATCGCTATTATAACAGTCGCTGTTTTAATGCGGTCGCCATTATGACAGTCGCTGCGGTTTCAACACAGAAGAACGAATGTTGAAATTTTAAACCATTTTCGCAAAGAAATAAATGCTCCTAAGCTGGTTTTCTAATTGAAGTATGAAGCTATATTATTCAAAGTATTTCAATAAAAAACTACGAGAGTTTATAAATGAAAAATACATGTTGTTTTTGACTACACAAATCAGCCTTTCAAATATCACTCTTTTTGGTTAATAGGTAGAATAGGATTTTCATATTTACCCTGAGGAAAGAAAACTAATTTAATGGCTCAATCATATGGCATACAATGGCCTCTCATCTGGTTTCTCGTCAATACCAGCTATGGGATTAGTTAGCCAATAATTCGTTTCAGATGCATGGACTTGATGGCGGAAGACACCGAAACCGACCAGCAGTTGGTGAGGAGTCCAGCAATGCTCTCGCATATAATTATTCCTCATGAAACTCGAACTTGTGTAACGTAATCAGAGTATTACAAAACCTAATGAGTTTTATTGCAGACAAGAATTTATCCTTTCTAGGAATGATTTCATCTAAAATCTTACAAATGGGCGGCCAACAAATTCAAACAGAAGCTTCTACTGGAAAAGGGTATTACGTGATAACTTCGGGTGGAAACTTACCTTGCGGACGTATCATACACTTGGTGGTACCAACTGATGTCAAAGATCTTGTGAAGAAACTCGTTGAGATTTTTGATGCTGTGGAGAAATGCCAACTTTCTTCTGTTTGCATTCCTGCTTTAGGAACAGGTAAGTTAATAAGTGTATAATGAATGCATGGGTTGAGTACTCTTTCAGCGCTATATTTAGATATTCTGAATGGAATTGTAGTAATACTTTGAACTCATAGGATTTACATTTTACATATTTATCCCAGGGATAAGATGGCTCAATCATATGGCAAACCTCGCCTCTCGTCTGGTTACCATTCCATGTCGGGTATGGGATTAGTTAGTTATTTGTTTGAGGAAGCATGGACTTGATAGTGAAGAAAGCCGTAACCGACCAGCAGTTATGTGAGCACAGAGTAATCAGAGGTGTGGTGGCGAGCGTATTCCTGGTATTAAAATAACATTCCTGTTTAAAATAATTTACCAACGGTCATTTCGTTTTTATTTAGGAAAGCTCAAAATGGATAGCGCAACAGTTAGTTCAGTGATGCGAGCATCCATTGAAAAATTTGTTCAATCAAATCCGAGATATCTCCAACAAATAAACATTGTGATTTATGATCAAATTATGCTGCAAAATTTTATCGATGCAATTGTAAATGACAGCACGAAGAAAAAGGGCTCTTTGACAAGAATGGGCTTATATGGAAGTAAGTGATGACTTTTTTTTTTTTATTACTTCAATGTTGTATCCATTTGATGCGTTAGGACATTAAAGAGTTCCATCATACCAATCTAGGGTTCTGCGATTTACATTTAAGTATGACAGTTGATACCAATATATTTATAATACCTTTGGTTTGCCAATATTATTAGACTTTAAAGTTTGTTTTGTTTCACCCTTATCAGGTTATTTTATATATATTTATGGTTTATATCATGGGTGCAACATTTTTGTCAGTGGGCCATATAACTAACAGATATCTAGCTGGGTCACACAAAAAATTCAGCAGGAAAGAGGATACGGCTACCGATTAGCCTTACAGTAAAAAATGCACTGGGCTAAATGGTAAAAGATTTGAAGCAGAAACAAGAGCAAAAAACATTATGTATTTTTACCCATGTGAGTGCTGGTTTAAACTTAAACCATCAGATTTTATGATTTTATGCCTAATGAGGAAAATTATATTAGTTTAATTGGTGTTCAGCTTCTCCAAAAATGTTAAAATCATTGTTCTAACCAATAAAAAGTCACATCTTACTATTTGTGGATTTCTGACTCTGAATAAACCCATCTAGGTTTCTTTTCAGCATTTTCAGGTTATTATACATCTTCATCATCAGCACCATCAGAAGCCAAAGGTTGGTTTCCTCCTAAGCAGCAACAACATAAAGATGATTTCTTAAATTTATACTTTTATTCAACCAGTGAAACAAAGATACAGCAGGTTGGTTCATTGTTCTATGATTTCCTTCATTGGTAGTAAGTACCTTTGGACAATTTATAAATTTGCTGTGTACTCCCAAATCCGCTGATATGTCTTGAGTGCAGTGATTGGACAAAATGAATCATGTGATCTATGATTATAGACGTGGTAGTTACTGCAGTTGTAATTGAAGACTGAAGCTTCTACCAGGCTGAAGATTTGACCTCGTAGAGAATTCTCAAACTCAGGTCTTCGAATTATTAAAATCAGTTGATCAAAAATATTTCGAGGCAAGTTGGAAGTTATAGAAAAAATATCCTTATACTTAATCGAATGTACCCCTTGGAAAATCGAACTGTACCTCTGGGGGTACATGTTTGTGAACCCCTTTGCTATGCATTAAAAAATGTTGATTGTTCTGTTTGAGGAACACATGGTTGCATCTTGGAGGAGGGGGGGGGGTGTAATTAACCATGAGAGGATTATTCTCCTCATCTACACAGCCTGGTTCATGTTAATACACGAGTGTCTAATACGGTTTTTAAATCTGCTTTCTTCGGAAGCAACAAGGCAGTTCTTTGCAGGCCACTGGCAAAATTCTTGTGGATTCTTAGGATGCCACTATGCCATCACGTTTATTTTTATGTAGAAGTAAATAAACTACATTATTTATGACTTATTTCAGGCTATTAAGAGTGTCACTGAGGAAACAAACAAGGGATTAATGACAATGCAATTGGTAGACTATCGTCATGGGAACTATTTGAAATAAATGAGGTTGCCAAGAGAAACAAGGTCACTATTTCAGATGAGTCAAACATGTGAGTGTACTGATATTAGATAGGATTTGTGTATTCATCCCAGGAATTAATAAAGTTGAAAGGATAGCGTAATCATATGCCTAACCATGCCCGTTCGTTCAGTTCCCAGTTGATTTCGCGTTTGGGAACAGTTTATCAGTTATTTGTTTTAGACTTGATGGAAGGTTGAGGGAATCTTTGTAGGGAATAACCATGTTTTTTCATACGAGCAAGATCTTAGATAAATAGATGTTTATTTTGATAACACCGTAATACACAAAATATTGTGTGCCCACTTCCTAGCACACTTGAAGAATTAAGCAAAATAAACAAACATATATACAAGGTTTTGATCGAAAATAAACATACAAAAATAATGGAAATGTTTCGGGCTGTTGTAATTTACACTTGTGTCGCCTAGATGTCTGGTTTACATAGTGATCAATTTTTTGTTTCATCTAGAGTTCTAGACTGAGGGTAGGCCAGTGGTTCTCAAACGATGAGGCACGCCCTACGAGAAGGGTGTAGAAAATTTTTTGAGAGGGGGTGAATCCAATATTTCTTGAATTTGATTTTGCCCAAATTTCACTTGTTTTTAAAATATTTTATTTATTCCATTATTTACGTTCCATCCACATATTTTCAAAGTGTTTTTTGAATAAAATATACTTTCGCCTTACTATCTAATATTTGTAGCTTATTATTACCTATTTATTTTTGATTTGTTTTATCAATTGACAAATACTGAAAAGGTGACGCAGATTAAAAAGTTTGGGAACCACTGGTTTAGACCACAATGGCCAGTAATTTTCCTTTAATGCATACAAAGATTGTGAATCAGTCTGTGCACACACAAAATAGTCTATGTACCTCTAGTACCTCCTAATATATTCTGGTAGTTCATGCCAACTAACTCACACCAGGAATAATTTTTATTTTCAAATTTCGATTTTAATATCAAAATTTAGATATGTAAAAAGATTGTCAGTTGAAGGCTTGACAGTGACGGTTTTCAAATCTTGTGATGAAATTAAAACTGTTCTAAAAGACTTCGTAGCTGCTGAAGCTTTATCACAGTACGTTACATGGCAGAGACAAACTTCTTCAAACATGTGGGATAACTTTCAACCTCGGTCTGCTCACGTCTTAGAAGTTGCTTTCAAGGTATATAAGAAAATATGTGTATATGAATGAAAACTTGATTAAACTGTTATCTTAAAATTGCCAAATCTCCCCTGTACTAACTGTATAAATCCCACGTCTTATGCCGACCCTCCTAATCATTTTCTTTTTGTAGATACAAGTTTGTGAATAAAAAACTGATAATGAACACTGAAATCTTGATTTGTGGTGTCCCAATAGTCCAGACTGAATTCCATGGCAGGTACACGCCCGAGGGCGCTAGCGCTCTGCCAAAATGCAAGCGAGCGAATTCAATTTGGCACGTCGAAAATTTGCAATTGCTCACCAATGAAAATCGGTATAAATGGTTTTTAAACTAATAATTCAGTAATTTAATGATGCCAAAAAATTGTAGCTCCACAATTGTTGACTACGGCCTGATCGAAAAATGCGAAGCAAAAATGACCACATTTAATAATTGCTTGGCGGTATGGTGCATTGTGTTGAATGATGGGAATCCCGTGAGAATAGTTATGGGAAAAAAGATCGCTTGACTCCTTGCCGACGCTTTTCATTCACGGCTCTGATTCAGCGTATTGTTTATCCAATAATTTTACGCAAAAACACTCCCAAAATTAATGTCAAAGTATAGAAATAATGTTTGGGAGTCAACGGTCAAATGTCATTTTTGCTTGGTTCAACGTATTTTTTCATCCATTAATTTTACGCGGATGTACTGTACAGTAACGGTATCTAAAGTCTCACAGACATTCTCAAAATTAATGACAATGTATATGAAATAATGTTGGGGGTCAAAGGTCAAACGTCCATTTTGCTATGATTCAACGTATTTTCCCTCCAATAATTCTACGTAGAAAACACTCTCAAAATTAATAACAATGTATAGAAATATTGTTCGGAGTCGAAGGTCAAACGTCCATTGTTGTTCTGATTCGACGTATTTTTATCTAATAATTTTACGCGGATGTATTGAACAGTCTGACAGTATCTAAACTCAAAGTCAGTTGCACGCAGGCGCAGTCTTTTTGCATGCTGTGAGTTATAATTGAAGGCCAGGAATTCTGATTTGCACACAGGAATTTTTGATTGCACGTCCGATTTCTCGTTCAAAAAGGCCATGAAATCCAGACTGGCCAATGATGTGAACTCTACTCGTTTCATATTTTTTCTAAATCATGACACACATGAACGTGAAGTATTGTGAGTGGGACATGAATTTTTGGCTGGTTCACGTATCCGTTGTTCAGTTATAGCTTCCTCCACTAATAAGTCCATGCATCTAAAGCAAATAAATGGCGAAATAATACCATACGTAACATGGACTAATACCCAAACAAAAGGCTTTGGTGCACACATGCCTGTCTTATCAGGTTTAAATATGAAAATCCTATTCTAACCTTCATGACAAAAACAAAAATATTGTTTAATTTTTTTAAACCAGGCTCGCGATGGCAACAAAACATATCCGATATTGAACAGAATAAACGTTCCTTACTTCAAAAACAATGCACTGCACAGGACTATCGTCGACCTTTCTACCTTAGAGAATGGCATGCATGGCGGCAATCCACCAAAAGTTCGAAGAAAAATAAATGAAAAAAGTGCTGACGGTTGGTAGAAATTTAATCAATTTCATATATAGGCCTTATCCCAAGAGTGAGCAAAGTTTTTTTAATTGCCGAATCAAAGAATTTTCTTTTGCAATAGACGCATTGATAAAAGAGCTCAATTTTTTCCAAATTTCTTCTAGGTATTTATGTGGTGACGAATTTATTAGAGGCTGACATTGTTGAACTGGAGATGACAAAAAACAATAATATTATGTTATTAAATAAAGTTCAAAAACGAATCTAAATTTTTATGCAAAAATTTTCTCCAAGAGTTCTTCAAGGTTTGCGCAAACTAACTTGGTTTGCCGCATGTGGCTCATGGTTTGTCTATTTCTGCTTTAGCCTGATATCCATTTAAATAATTTATGTGATTTAAAATTCTCCCAGCACACATTTACAAATTTTATTCTGCTAGAATTATCAATATTCTTTCAGAAAGTCCATGCATCTGAAACAAGTAACTTGCTAACTAACCCCATTTCTGATATGGACTGGTAACCGGACGAAAGGCTATGGTGTGTTGTATGATTAAGCTGTCTCATCGGCTTTCCTGTTTCATGGGATAAATATGTAAATCCTATCTTATCTTTTGTAAGATGTTTTACCAGACTATTGGTCTGACATGAAAGGACAACAACTGATAAAAGTTAAGTTAAGTTCAACATCTAAAGAATATCAAACAGTTTTCACAAAATTCATAGCATCGGGACAATTTCATCAAAATATTATTCATGTAAGTTCAAATTATATTTTGGATTTGTAAGTATTTCACTTTACTAAAGCTAGGTTCATACTACTAGGGTACAATGGGCCTGATGCGGTTTCTCCACGCTAACCCTCACCCAACCTAGAGAGGCAACAGAGCGGTTATTCGGAGGTCATGAGCAAAGACCGAACTAGTTATATGACTGTAATTCGTTTAATTTTTTGACTGTAAAGCACATGCGGGACATAAAATAACTTATAGAAACCCCTTAGAGACAAAACTAGGTATTTATAGAAAAGGGCGAGGGGCCTCAAGTGTTGAAAGTCTTCGGAAGTGGGCCACAGAGCATGCAAGTTTGAGAAACAATGAATTTTTAGGTTTTCCAAGGAATGTTGATAAGATGGCTTGAACTTATGGCAACCTTGCTTGTTATCTGACTACTTGTACAGAGAATAGTCCACTAATCATATGTTTTAAAGCAGCGACTTGATGCTGGAAGATGCCATAACCAATCACATACATGAACCACCCCATGTCGGCAAGGATTCCAGCAATCCTCTCGCACATAATCACATTAGATTCAAATCCGCAATCCCATGGTGGGTTCTTGGTGTAGTGATGATAGGAGTGTTGCTAGTATTCAGCAAGATGCACAGTCAAGACCAAACCAGAAGGACTTAATATTTGCAGACATTTAACTTTCAGATTGAAAGAATACAGCATGTATATTTGTATAAGCAATATGTCGCCAAAAAGGCTGAGGTAACAAAGAAACTCCAAGGATCGGGAGTTCAAGTAGAGAGAGAATTATTCCACGGAACGACTGATGATGATAAAATAATTCAAAATGGATTCGATAGAAGCTATGCTGGAAAAAATGGTAGGCATGACGCATGATGTCGAAATTTGATTCTTTGTCTGATATTTCTGTCGCAAGAGTAGGTTTGTGTGAATGGACCTATTTTGTGCACTTGTTTTGATGACGTCCTTTGGGCTTTAGCTAACATTCAACATAGCTGTTATAGTGCCATCCTATTCAGTGCCAGTTGAGTATTTATATCCGGCTTTGAAAAATGCAAAACCAATTTTAAAACTTACATTAGAGATTTAAAACAAGCAGATTTATACATTTCTTTTGAAAAACATTATTCTTAAGATTCATAAATGCAGAAGAGGAAAAATAAAATACATTTATAACTGATATACTTTATTGTAATTTTATCTATTGAGACCAATTTATTTGGCCCTCAAACGACAGTGCCAAACACACCCTACTCAAACTCTTGTGATTGGGATTTTGACTTGCACATTTAAATCTATATTATTGAAATACGAATTTTTTTAAAATTAATTTATAGATCGGTGACAAAATTTCCACACCATTGTTGTCCTTATTGAAAAAGAAACACATCTTGTAAAACAGTATTGTTATAAAGATCTTCAGTAATGTGATACCACTACCTTCCCTAATCAAACTGACATGAACTGCTTTGGCATTATAGTCTCAGTAGCTCAGTTGGGTTCGGCGGTGTGGAGCATTGTGCTAAACGTTATGAATACGCTTGCCACCGCATCCCCGTGGGTTCGCTGGTTCGAATCTCATGCGAGGTGATTATATGCGATAGGATTGTTGGAATCCTTGCCGCCACCTCTGGATGGTTACGGCTTCCTCCACCATCAAGTCCATGCTTCCGAAATACCTAGCTAACTAATCCCATACCCGTTATTGACTATTACCAGAAGTGAGACGTGATTCACCATATGATTAGGCCGTCTTATTGGCTTTCCTCTCCACCGGGATAAACTTCATTCCGAGATCAATCTGCTTTATTTCAGGATGTACGTATGAACTTGCTTTGAGCGAATTTCCTTAAAAAAATAAATTATAATGGAATGAATTTATTAACAGCTACTTCTTATGGAAAGGGTGTTTATTTTGCTCTGAAAGCAACCTATTCTCAACGTTATGCTCATCCAAATAGTAGAGGAGAAAAAAGAATGTTCCTAGCCAATGTCGTTACGGGATATTACTGCCAAGGATATCGAAGCATGGTCGCACCACCTCCAAGAACCAACAGTAACATTAAGAATGATCTGCATGACAGTGTAGTAGATCGCATCTCTGCTCCTACGATATGGGTGATATTTAAAGATGCAAGTGCTTATCCCACATATCTAATCACATTTAAATAGTTTTTTGGGACCTCCCGGAGTATGCGCACCAAGTTGGCGCACAACCTGAACTCAGGATATGTACCAGGTTAGGCTTCAGGTTATGTATGACGTGTATCTAATCATTTTTCATTCATCAAAGTTAATTATATTTTACATAATGGTACTGGGAGACTAACTCACCTGTGGAGACGTCTCAAAAGTACTTTGTCCCACACTTGTACTGCACTTACCCCACTTGCCACACTTTTCCTGATTATAGGAATCCTGCTGCATATATATACTTCATCCATTTTCACATGCTTTTTATCAATCCCAACCTAGAACATACCACGAATCTCACTCTATACACTTACTCTAATTCATTGCAAAAGTTTTAAAGCTAACTAAATTTGCCACAAGTTTCATATTCTAGCCCATTACATTGGTACAAATGGGGACAAGGGGTACAACAAATAGAAATGGGTCAAAAGTGGACTTATCTATGCAGTTAGAGCAGAATCTGTCACTTATGAGTCATGAATTTGCTATCACTGCTTAATTCTTTGCTTTCTTTTAATTATATTCCAGTAATTATGTAGAATGCTTAGCTTTGTATCTAATAATGAACAATCCAGCAAACTGTTTTTATCAAAAATAAACAGTGTATAAACATATTTACAGTAGTAAGTGATAATTTTTGGTTTTGCAATTTAAAAAATATTATGAATTTTGCAATCTTTGTTTATATTTATTTTTTAATTAATTCTTATTTAAGCCTGATTGGTATTTACTGTTTCAGCCGAGACTGGAATCTGCACTTTCATTACCTCTTTTGCATAAACGAAAAATGATAATAACATGAAATAAATCGTGGTGGTCCATGATATATGTAATAAGCGTTCAAAATTAGAAAAATGATTCATTTATTCTTCTATCCAGAAGTTGAGTGTTATCAGATCAATTTTTATAGATAGGTTGCCGTAGTTCGCTTTTCAAAAATTTTTTTTTTCACACCAGTAGATCAGTAGTACAGAACATTGTTAGGAACGGAGACGTAATACAAAAAATAAATTTGCAGTATGCAACTAAACTGTCCTGCCAATGTCAGTGATCTCGAAATTTAAGAAAGTCACTAAAATAACTAAATCCAACATTCCCAACCGGGGAGGATCCCCATAAAGTAATTTTGTCGTTCTTGAAGAATAATTTTGCTTTCTATTTGCAAGCGTTATGCTAATAATCTTTGTGCTCAATACTTTCTTTGCATAGTTAGGGAGGGATAAAGGGTTCTAAAATATGCGGAGGCAGAAATTTAACGAAAAAAGGTTGAGTACCACTGAACTAAATCTGGAGGATTTATCTCCGAGTATCTATGATAAACGATTACAAAGTCTATATATAATTATATGGTATATAATTTTCAGGCTATCATTTAAAAGAGGGTTGTGCAACAGGCAACGCGGGCCACCCTTCTCTTTCCCAGTGCCGATATTACCGTAAGGCTAAGTGATAGCCACATTCTCTTATCTTGCCTACCCGCTGCGTTTTTGTGTGGCCCAGCTAGATGTTTGAAGTTGGGTATATCAGTGGTTCTCAACCTTTTACAGTTCGTGGACCGGTAAATTTTAAAACAAATTTTGCGGACCAATCAGATGAATGCAACTACGACAATAGTAGGCGGTGCAAAAGAAGACAATCCAATTTACTGAGAAATTTGCTGCTGTCTTTTTGATATAATACGTGTTAAAAGTAGGGATGGGACGAGTCCGGCATTACAGAGATTCGACGAATCCGAGTAATAGGTCAAGGACTCGGAATCGAATCTGCCGAGTCCGTGACGTCATAATAGAAAAGCAGAAAAACACGTTTTTGACCATGCTACAGCATCGTGCGCTCACAAATATACGTCGTAGCTCATATTTTTTGCCTGATGGTTCCGCAGATAGCTGTTGAATCATTTTAATAATATCTTTTTCTTATTTTGGCGGCCATGATACAAACGTAAACGTGGGCCAATATGCGCCTTGGCTGTGAACTGGATTTCCAGCCCACCACCTTGCGTCAATTCTGGTCGGCTATTCAGATATTCTTACATGTTAATATGAAAAATAAAAAATCTTTTGACTACAATGCTTTCCCATAATTCCAGATATTTCTAGCCGTGAATTTACTATGTCACGTGCGCATATGGTAGAGAAATGCCACTCGTCGTCAATACATTGTGGTACATCCGCTTGCAATTTAATAGTTCATCTAAACGTTCTAAAACTCTCCATGCTTTCCATTGCCTTTTTAGCGAAAGGATTGCACGTAGTAAACCCGATTTAAAAGAGGTATTGATGAGATTCCCCATTGGGTTGATTCAGGGCATGTTTCATTTTTACGCGAATCTAAAACTCAAAAATATTGCACTAACACATATTTTATTGTGTACCACATGTATACCGAAAAGAATAGATAGTTTGAAGGCGACTGGCGCAACATCATTGTTATAAGCGATCAATAGTTTTCAACTTGCGTTATATTATCTGGATATCTGTTGTCGTTTTATTAGTTTTATTGAGTGTTTATAATGCACACGAGGGATATTGTTACAGAGCTAACTTTGAATTTTACTAGTTAAGGTATGTAGTGGGATTTAAAGAGGTAAAAGTACAAACATAAGCGTAAATTAGTAAAAACAGAATTGATTATGGACTCGGTAAAAACGACGTGGACTCGAAATCGAATCCGAGTCCAAAAAATGCCTGGATTCGACTCGAATCCGAGTCCGGATCCGAATCCCGGCCCATCCCTAGTTAAAAGGGGTTTTAATGACGTTTCTGCAAGACGAAGTAGAGTGTTGACTTCCAGACGATTTCTCCATTTGGCTTTGATGAGAGTTAACGTTGAAAAGCTTTTCTCAAATAGTGAGTTGTACAAAAAAAAAAACAGCAGTAATGTAATGGCTCTGTCACTGAGCTCGGGATATCCGTTTTCGAGAGATATCCAAAACTGGTAACTCTTCATGCTTGTTGGACATCAACGTAGTATCACAGAAATACTCAAACGTGGCGTGAGCCGCCGTTATGATATCATAGACTTAACGAACATCCAGCACGGGATCTCGTACCAAGTTTGGTTGTTAGACGCATACCGTTACTACGAATCAATAAGAGTTGAAAGATCACAAAATTGATGAACGTGCCGTCAATACTTTGTATTTTGCTTATAATATATTAATATTGGAATATACTTGGCGGACCGGCAGCGAAGTTGCCGGATCGGACGGTTAAGAACCCCTGGGGTATACGACCAACTGTCACAAAATGGCGCACACCCTGGATTTGAGGAATAAAATGCACACAATGTTTGACTGCAGAAGGCAGGCGGTAGGAATCCAGTTGTACCCAGTACATTTAGCAACATTTAAATTTACTATTTTGTCTTTATATTTCAGCAACAGTTCATGGAAAAGGTGTTTATTTTGCATTAGAGGCATCATATTCAAATAATGCTTGCTATCCTGGCCCAAATAGTAGAGGGGAAAAAAGAATGTTTCTAGCCAATGTCGTTACAGGATATTACTGCCAAGGAGATCAAAGTATGGTCGCACCACCTCCGAGAACAAACAGTAACATTAAGAATGATCTACATGACAGTGTAGTAAATCGCATCCCACCAACTGTGTGGGTAATTTTTAAAGATGCAAGTGCTTATCCTTCCTATCTTATCACTTATACCTAATTTTTTATCCAGTTAATGCTGTTTTAGAGCTAAATCTAGCTCTATAATGACCTATCTCTAGAAGGCGATGTCGGTTGGATAATTCATCTAAGCCAGTGGTTCCTAAACTTTATATGCCCCTCATGCTTCATTGAAGCTACTGCAAACTTCCACGATTTTTAAACCAAAAATACAATATAGAAGAAAATAGCACAGAGCTATTCGGGCAACATTTAAATGATCTTCCACTCCCCACAACAAAAATGGCTTACAGATTTATTGCAACTAAAAGACGCACATCATTCTTAGAGTAAAGTGTGTGCTTGGAGCTCAGCACATAGTTGTTACTTATCGATTTTAATCGGTAAGTATATTGATAGGTATTTGTATGTCTGTTTGTCTGTTAGATGCACGCGATATCTCACGAAAGCGAGATTAAATCTGCTCCAGATTTTGCATGTGCATTCATCTTATCTCGGACCAGAAGCCTATTGATTTTGGGCGAATTATGTCGCATAATTAGCGAGTTATCAATCAATTATTGATATAGTGATCTAGATTTTTGTAAAGCGAGAGAATTTTGAGAACCGCCGAGTGTGTGTGTGCCATGCGCAGTGCGCAAGTTACAAGAGCGGATGAATCAAAACTGCAGTTTCTGTTTTGGGGGATCCCCTAACTATCGATCGATAAGTCTTCGGTTTCCAACCGATATTCTCGTTTTCTTTTTCGGTGCTAAATTGCGAATCTCATGTGATCTTGTATATCTAGTTTGTTTCTTGCTTTCGTCTTGAATCATTATTTTTCCAAAACAATCACAACCTAGTATGAGTTGTAACGTAGTATAGTGACTTAATGTTTATGTATAACCATAACCGCTATAACTATAGGCACTATAATCAATGTTAATATTTTATTTCATGAACTTTACTAATTTATGTCCAACATTGAATTTCAAATCACTGTTATTAAATATGTTCATTCCAATTGCTGGCATTCATATTATTTTTTGTTAAATTCAAACATGGTACAGTATGAATTGTGACATTTCACCCTAGTCATCTCTCACATATCCTATTCTGCATAAAAATTTTAGACAACGCAAAACCAGTCCAATTACTATATATACTAATGCCCCATGGTAAAGTAGGTGGGTGCCGATGGTTAAGTCCCGGGCCAAACTACCATGGCAACACATGTTAGAATGTAGGATTCCAATCCTGCATCAAGCTGGATTCAATAAATTAGGTAAAAAAAATAAAGAATCAATGATCGTGAATATTGGTGCAAATTGTCTCAAGAAAGGAGAGTTTATATGTCTATAAAAAAAAGAGTCAACAAGCGTTTCCTTCCTTGTCCGCCTATCTTTCTCAGTCAGTCTGACCTAACCATAATATTAAAAAAAAGGAAATCGATAAGTCAATGTTGCATGTTATTGGTACGGCAATAATAGAATAATATCGTTTGCCTAAATCCACACCTATACCTCTAGCATTAGTCTACAGCAGGGGTCGGCAACCTTTCGAACGAAGCGTGCCAGTTTATGAATAATGAGCCACTTCGCGTGCCAAACATTTTTATGTATCTGTTTTGTATAGTCAGCTTGTAGCGAATGTGGATTGTATTTATGGACTATAATGTTATTTAACCCCTTTATATTAATATTATGCTGAATTCTACGAAATAAGTCACTTTATTATCGCGCCAGCGATAGGCCTATAGCAGGGATGGCGAACCTTTTTCGATAAATGGGTCAAAAATTATATTTTTATCGCGGATCAGAAGAGAGTGGATCACTGATATTTAATCAATGTTTGTATCTTAAAAAAACTTCTGAAACAAATCTTATCTAAGCTTCTGTTGGTGTTGGTGTTGGTGTAGGTTTAGGATTATGCATCACTTCTATTAGGGACTTTTAATGGCACTCGATTTTATAAAATTAGAGTACGAAAACACGCATATTAATAAAATGCAAAGTAGCATCAGGTTCTCGTATAACCCCTAAAACAGTCCGCAGATGCTCTTCCGAAAGAGACAAGACGTTGCGAGAAATGAACATATCAATTGCATTGTTATGTCATAAACGATGTCAGAGCCAATAGTTGAATTACGGTAAACAGCGGTGCAGACATGCGTCAAGATTAGAGGTTTTAAAAAATTACCATACCGGCTCGGAAATAAAAATTTGAATATGAGCGATCGCAGCATTGACTGCCCAACTGACGGTACTTTATAATAGTCTAGTCTAGTTATTGCTAGATTAATTTGAAGCCGGTTTTATCAATTTTTATTACTGATATGTTAGCATTTTTTTCTATTTCATTCGTGCCTTGGTGGGTCACGAATAAAACGAGGTGTGTCACTTTGTGACCCGCGGGTTAGTGGTTCGCCATCCCCGGCCTATAGCCTTCTTTTGTAGCGACCGTATAACTGCATTAAGGGATTGAGTGTATTTCAAATGTATCTTTATCTTGAATCTTTACAATATACGAACATTTGGCATTTGATTCATTGTTTGCTTTTAGACCTCTAAAGGAGTCCAGATCGAGGTTATACTCCATAACGTGTGCCAATCCATTAGCACGGGAGTCGAATGCCCAGATAGGGCCACTCTTTCCCTGAAGGCTACCTGGTATGAATGGTAAGCGGGTGGAGGACAAGTTTATTTTATAATTTTATTGGATAACATCTAACACAGTCACAAGACTTGCGTGTAATGAGATCCTTGTTCTTGCTTTTCCTTGCTCAACTCTGTAATATCGGGATTATATTTGGACACTTTCAGTCGAGCACAAGCTTCCGAATGATTTTTGACAAACATTCAAAATTAGAGATGTACCGATACCACTTTTGTCGCCGATACCGATACCAGCTAAAAAATCCGATACCGATACCGATACGCCGATACTACAAAAAGGCCGATATTACCGATATTCCGATACCGATACTATGTAAATATTACTTAATTAGGTGTGCTGTGTAGGGCAGACGGGTTAAAACAATGGTCTTTGAGCGTTGTTCATAGTACACATTATTTCAGATCGAAAAATGATATATCACACAATATGAAATTAATGTTTGGTGTTTGCTTCAACTGATTAAAATACACTGTACAGTAACGCTAGTAATCTCGGTGTTCAATTAGAAAACTCATAAGCCGGGATGTCAATTTGAATTTAATGTTAATATCGCGACCTTCGAATATCGTTATTCGTGTTTAAGAGAATATCGAATATCACCCACACATTCTAGAGCCGCCGTCCTACGTTCAAATTAAAAGCATTTTTCAAATATTTTATTTCGTGGCTAATCGTAATCGTCGACGCAATAAGTCAAAGCCAACATGAAAGAATATCAATCAGCACCGACCAAAAGAAGGCCTACCTATAACCGTCGAGGATGTTTTTTTACTTTACTATTTTATATTATTATACAATTGCTATCATATATTTGAGACAGTCTAGGACTCTAGGCCCTCTAGGGCTAGGCGGTCATGTCAATATATCTATAAAGAAATTGTGTTGTTAAACAAAAATTAATATCTGCGTAGAGGGATAATTGTGTCGGAATTTAGTTTATCGATGTCGTCGGACTAAATGACACTCGTACTTGACGACAAACAGTCAGAATTTATACCCGTGCCAAAAGTCCATGTGCCGTCAATAAGGACCCCAATTCCACTGTATGATTTAAAACTGGGCGCCTAATTGCTTTTTGTTATGTGCCGTGTTGATATATTTCTTCATAATTACTATGTAATATTAAAAAAATTTAATATAAAAATTTGACAGCGAAAATAGCTAAAAATACGTGAATCATATTCTCTCGCGGGGGTAGGGACATGTATGGCTCATAGCTCACGATCTCTCCAGACAAAAAATAAATTAAAAAGTAGTATTCCAACTTATCTTTTAAAACATTCTGGACCATATCAAAAAGGTAAATATATCGGAAATATCGGCCTTAATCTAACCGATACCGATACATGGCCGATACCGAAAAAATGGCCGATATTGCCGATACCGATACCCGATACCGATACATCGGTACATCTCTATTCACAATTAGATTTGTAGCCAGAAACAATGTGAACACGACAATACTAAAAAGAGAAAATTTATTACATCATATTTCTGTTGGAAATCCAATTTGCTATAAGTAGCTCATTCTGGCAACACAGCGCCGCACACACTTATTCTCTGATTCCGCGTACGCTTCAATTTTTTTAAATTGATTTTATAAAAATAAAATCCAAGGCTAGCATATCAATCAACTGAGATTCAAAATGTATAACATAATTTTAATCTTATAACAATGACATGTTATTCAACTTTTCATTACGTAATAAAGCTAATTAGCTCCGGTTAATTTCATGCATTTTTTCGCTTTCACTTTGGATGAAGTTAACAAAAATGCAATATATTGGATAAAAACGTGTGTGTACGCTACAAATCACTTGGCGTGCCAAGGAAAATTCTCTCGTGCCAGGGGTTGCCGACCCCTGGTCTACAGTTAACAGTTGTGCGAATTCAACCGGACAGTGTGTGAGGGAAACAGTCTTGCCATTAACCCCGCATAAAATTTCGAGTACTGCAAATTCAAACTTCATTGGCTGATGAAGCCGTTAAAAATCAGTAAGTAATAAACGTCATCTATCGTTTACAGTATACAGCAGTATTTTTCTCAAGAGTGTGGAGCGCTGCTGTTTCCCCAATAACTTCCTCGTCAATTTCATGAACCCCCAAAAAGACTCCGTGTGCTTAACTCGAAAGTTTGGTGACATATGTAAAGAATTTATTATCCCGCAGAAATGCAGGATTAAAATAGTTAAAATTAAGTGGATCGAAAACCGGCCAACCTTGACAGCAGTCAGGCATAGAAAAGACGGTGCAATCGGTACACGGGGTCAGATGGGCAAAGATGATTGGAGTCAAAATAATCAAATTTGACTCTTTGGAAATATCAGTTGAAACCATGTTTCTGACTCCACAAGCAGTCCTAACATATTATATAAAAAAATCAAATTCCAGTATCGTCACAAATGTAACCATGGCAACAAAAGAACGGAGAAATAAAAAAAGCACGCCGTTTCTTGATTTCTGTGCACGATAGGTGACACCACTTTTATATGAATACGAGACGAGCGTGTGTATGTATGTTTATTTGCATCAAAATATGTAATAGTATCTTTATAACAAATCAACATTATAACATGTGTGAGACTTTACTCGGCTAGGACAAAATTGTGCGACAAGTAGGTTTTAACGATTTACAAATTTGATAGAAGTTTAGGGCTGCTATACTATAATAGAAAAATAGATGTATATGGAATATCTGAAAAAGGCAAGTAAAACTCATGTCCACAAGTCCATTCGACTTATAAATGCTCTGCTGTAGTATATATGTGAGTTGTGAAATGGATTTATAAAAAGGCCCACCATAACCATATATTAATTTTCAGTTCACAGGGATAGGAATTTATTAAAATAGGATAAGAGGCGGGTCTGCCGCAAGAAATTCTCAGAGGTGTCGCGGAGCTTTTTGGAATTTTAGAAATTAAGCTCATTGTACTACACATAGGCATGCCTGTATGTGAGACTTGAGTATCCAGTATTAGACTCGTAATTGAGCCATCAAAATGTTCTAGCAATTTGCATCTGCATGGCTCTGTGAAATCGGGCTTTCGACCATGACTGAAATTAAAAGCTAAAAAGGGAGCGATGGAACCTGGTTGCAATTGTTTCTTAGAGAGGCACACACATCGCACTAACATTTGCAGAATAATTGCAGTGGTTTCTAAACCTTTAAAAAAATTCCATGCCTGACCCCTTGCAGTTTTAAAAATTATTACCGGCCTCGTGCACTAAAACAAAACATCAAAAATAAAATCAATACGCTTAGCATATGACGAAGTTTGATGAGTGCACTTGTTTTGTTGTAAAACAGTATTTACACGCGGGCAGGCATAACTTCATAAGGCCTACTGTAACTCCATCCTATACCAAAAACGTGCAAAAAGTCAGCTTCAGATAATTAATGTTACATTTTAGTGGAATGGCCCAACCAGGATAATATCTCTTGTCTTAATCCACACCCTTTATCTATAGTGTTAGTCTGGTTCGAACAATGTGTGGCGGTAAAGCTTTCCCTTTTAATTATTTATCGGTACGCGACCCGAGTTTGCTGAGTATGCACAAGTTTGGACAAATGCATTCATTCTTTGGTAAGCGAAGAATTCGTAATAGTATAGTATCGGTTTTGAAACTGGTACGAGTACTGTATGTATGTATGATAATTAGCCTAAAAATTGAATACTATTTATACAATAGAACAAGAGAGCTATGCTCAAATATATGGACACGTAGAGTCACATGATTTTGATGACGTCATAGCGAAAAAAAAAATAATAGCCTTCTGGAGAAAATTTTTATCTTTAACCACTGAAAATTTTAAAGCAATTGGTTCAGTATTCGAAGAGAAAAGCGATTTCTTCAAAACGTGTTGACGGAGACAAATAATAACAATAACAACAAAATTTTGAAACGATCGTTATGTCCACTACGTGTCCAATAATAGATCATAATTATAACAGAAGACTTTGATGGCGTAAAACACAATTGTGAGACAAGTACCTATTCACAAATATGATAGAAGTTCATGACTCCTATGTTTCAAGAAGATATACGTATATATATATAAAATGTCTAAAAAAATCCAAGTAAAACTCTAGTACTGTCCATAAGTGCATTCGACATATAATTGTTTTGCTGCCAAACTTTATCTGAGAACTTTTAATTGATTTGAAGCAGAGTGGACGTGGATGGACGGGGACTTTTTGTGGTCTCTGCCTGGTGAAACAGGTTCAGTTTAAATTATTGAAATACTAGAGGACTGTATATGAATCACCTGTCAGTAAAAATGTGCTAGTGCGCTATTTTTCTCTTTAATTTATCGGATGACTTAAGCTCAAATAGTGGTATTGGTGGACTAAACCCGTGATTTTTTTTAACACGACTTGATATACATTTTATACCGTGTATGTTTTCAGACTCGGACCAGTTATTGTGCAAAACTGCTAAATTTGAATATGCGGCTACTTTTCTGATCATTCATAATGGAAGATTTGATAATCGTATTATGAGTAAATTTTCGATAAATGGTAATTTTTTGATAGATAAAGTCGACACTGTTAGCGCAAACCATCTCGGCGTTCTTACATTGTATTTTACAGATATCGGTTATGTTTTTGAAAATAACAATTGATCTTTTTAACACTATTTGGCTCTATCAGTGAACAATTCAATGATAATCCGACGTTTTTGGCGTATATATCACTCCAATTCAGAATATTAAAATTAATCATATAATATCCCGGTAGTAGTTATGAGGAAAAAAGATTAGCCTACATACTTGATAATGAAATGTATGAATAAAGAGCTGTTTCAAGTCCTAGATTACCTTCTCTTCTTTATAGCAGTATCAAACTCATCAAACATCTCATAATTTTAGACATAGCACATGAAGGTCAGCACTGAATAAGGAACAAAACGGAAAAAATTTAAAAAATGGATATAGTTTATGGTCGAGCAACAACAACATTCAATTTATAGTAGTTATATATAATTTAATTTACAAATTGCATTATATATTTCATTCTCAACTATTGCTCGTAAAAATTGGAAAAGCAAATAGCATAAATGTACAGTGAACATGAATAAAAAAAATTTGATTAGTTCAAACTCTTGGAACCTTTGATATGAAACTTAAAATTTCCAAGTTAATATTTCAAAATAAGCATGAAATTTAGCTGCAATTGGAACCTAATAAAAATCCTTTTTCATTTGACGTGGAAATTATATCACAAATCACAAAATGAAAATCACAAATCACAAATAAACAAATATCCAATAACATACAATAAAACCTGAATGGACTACCTTGTATTTACATATCTGGGTATACCAGTATATTTGAAAAAAATTATAAGAGACATATTCAAAACACATTTATGAATCTGACAACAGATGTAAGATCAGAGGTCAAAGGTTGATTAGAAACAAATTTACACGACAGTATTGTTGTCAAAAATCAGTTCAAAACATGAATCTTTTAAGGTTTTAATTGATTGGAAAGTTTGGATGATAGCTGTAGCGTAAATGTTATAAGGTATTAGGAATTTTGCATATTAAAATGAATGAAACAAAGAATTGAAAAACTAAAAACAAATAAAAGAGTCAGTATTAAAATAAAAGTAATAATATATGATAACTGTATTTTAGAATTCCAATACAGGCTTATAAATTCTAGAAATCTATGTGAACTCTGTTAAATGCACAATTCAACAGTAGCATAAACTAAAAAGAAAACAATCAGCATTATTGATAACATAGATTAAAAATCGGAGTCCTCTAAAGTTGACAATAACATGAAAAAAAAAAATTTCTTCAGTTTTCATTGTAAAATAACACTACAGCAACAGTTAAATGAAAAATGTTATACTCGAGTACAGATTTTGCCGTTATCAAGTACTCGTTATAGGAAGAATAAAATAGAAAAATGCATGTCCACCATTTTGTCATTTTGTATCTAGTGAACATAATGATAGGTTGAACCACTAGAGCAAAAGTTAATAAAGTAAAATGCTCGGATATGCACAGATTTATTCAATAAATTTTCTTGAGCGTTTTTGATTATCAATCAAAATTTCAGTATAATTTATATCATACTTTCTGTAACAAACAGGCACCAAATTTGGTTAGAAATAAATGCTATTGAACATATATTTATTTATATATATATGAATTTTTCGAATCCTAAAGAAACTCATACACATATGTTTCTCAGCAAGACAGTAACGTATAAAAAAGCATCCCATAAGTCTGCAACATTTCCATATACATTTGCAGTCGATGAAAGCAAACAAAGCATTCTTCATTCGGACATTTGATCAGTCCTGTATTTAGAAAAAAAATTTACTTCATTTCTGTTGCTGCAATGATGAGAAAATTTTTATGCTCTTATGTTTAGCGCGTTTTTCTTTTCCAACTGAATTCAAAATAACGAGCTACAGCTGACTCAGAGTATGCTTTATCACCAGATGTAAAGTGCTCTTCAAATCTCTTATAAACATATATAAACAAAGGAGGAAAACGCAAAGCAAAAAAATTATATAAGTGTTTATAATCCGTTTTGAATGGTTCATAAGTTTCCTTGTCGTGATCATGAGTATATCGGTTTCTGATAAATTTTACGAGGTGTGATACCAACTCAGTGTTATAGGAATTGCGAACCAATTTGGTGAGAGAGTCAGAAGTAACATTGTTCGTCTCCAAATCATCAGACGATTTGAACTCCTCGATTTCTTCCTCATTTAATTCTAGTTTATTTTTCCAAGGCAGAAGTTCCTTAAGATCGGAGTTGACGTTCTCATTCAAGTTCACGACATCGTCTGGATATGTGCAACCTTGTTTGTCAGTTTTTGTCAATTCCATGTATTTAACAACATTAGAAAAGAACTCCAGCTTTTGCCGTTCGTTCCAGAAAACTGGATGCTTGATAACATAATCCATTGTGGGACGTTCTCTTTTCTCTGTTTGAAGCATCTTTTCAATAATATCGTGAAAAATTCTACAATCAATTACTCGGTCATCATCAAGGAAGCCAAGTTTTGGGGCATCTCCATTTCTGATATTGTAACTCCAGTCACCTTGATTATTGGAAAAATTTCCTCTTTTGTCATACCCATAAGGATGACAGCCATCGGTCAATAGAAAACAAAACACAAGAGCAAACGAAAAAACGTCTGATTTATCAGAGAATGTTTGCTTTTCTGATTTTTCTTCATCGCCTTGTAGTTCAGGAGACATCCATCCAAAGGTACCAATGTTAGACCTACTTGCGGTATTCGATTTATCAGGTTGTATTTTTTTACACAAACCCAAGTCAGACACAACAATTGTTTCATTTCTAAATAATATGTTACTAGGCTTTATGTCTCGATGAACAATATGCTGATCATGAATGTGTCGTAGTCCACAAGCGATTCCTCTTAATATATTTACTTTCTTCGCTAATCCATCTTTTTCCATGGATACTAAATTTATATTTTTCTCCGACTTTTTCTTGTCTATGATATCGGATAATGTTTGCCTTTTGCACTTTTCTAACACTATGTATACTGCGGTTTTGTTTCCATCTTCGAAATATCCCGAGTCGATGTATGATACTACATTTTCATGATGAGCAATATCCTTTAAGCCTTCGACTTCCCTTTCAGTTTCTTCCTCGTAGTCTTCTATTATTTTCACCACCACTTCATTCCCTTTTGCCGCGTCTAATTTATATCCATAATAAACTTTGTAGCCTTTTTTTAGCGGATGTTTAGGGAAGTAAAATAGATCTTCTTTAATTGATATTCCTTCTGTAAATAGTATGAAAAACAAATATTAAACTAGGCAAATAAGCACACTAAATATCTAAATGTGGATTTGCTTGTGGTGAATTAAACTAGAATGTTGCATTGAACGGGTAATTTTAACTAAGCAACTACAACGCTATGCTATATATTTATTATACAGGAGTCAAAAAAACGGAACCCACAAATTTGTTGAAAACTTTTTCAAAAATAAAATAAATTACTAGATTTTGTTGATGATTCAACTTGCGTTGGTGATGATAGTGCTCAAGAGCTTAAATAACCTATCTTGGACGAAAGTTAGGTTCTAACCGGTATATGTTTCAAATCGCCTGCTAGGCGAGCAGGCGAGCAGACTGGTGTGCGTTGTGGGATTTTTCTGATTTTTGTTGCAGTTCCAGTTTTGAGTTCAACAATTGTTTAGGGAATTTTTTGATACACATTGTCTTTTGAATACCCCAACAGATTAAAATCTGAGGCGTTCAAATTTAATGAATGAGGTGCCCATTCGAAGTCACAGCTTTTGTTGATGAACCTTTTTTTAAAATCGCTCTATCAGTTTAGTCAAATGCGTAATTTAGTACGTGGGGGATGCATTGTCTTGGTAAAACCACTAATTCACTCAATCAAGCTCTCTACGTTGTTCAAACTCGATCCCGTTCTCAGTACTGTCACATTATGTTCCATATACACCGCTTGCCAATCGTCTTCAGAACCATCTGGACCCGTTTTGCAATGTTTGGAAATAGCTTCATGCCTCGCACTATACTGAGTGTAACGTAGTCTGTAAGACTCGTTTTGGGGGTGTTGTACCCAGGTTATCAATATTTTTGCCGTCGACACACCCAGGTAGCAGAAAAAGCACTTAAGAAGAAAACGAAGTGGATGATTAACAATTTTGCGCGGAATATACAAGTCTGTCCCCTGTATCTAGGAGGTGATTTGAAACATATTCTAGAGAGAACATAACTTTTGTGGGAAACGTCCTGGATTCCTAATACTTTTGGGTGCAATCATGCACAAACAGAAATTAACGTGTAGAGACACTCAAAAAAAATTTACTTCATTTCACGGAAGTTATTAGAAATTTGTGCATAGCTTTTAGCTATTCGTGTTACGAAAACGCGTAACATGTGATTAATTTTCCATTTCCTTACCTCAGGGCTACTCAACTGGCGGACCGCGGTCCGCATCCGGACCTTTCGAGTATTCAATTCGGACCGCACCTAATTTGAATCATTAGCCCCACTTTTTAAATTTCCTTTTATAAAATGACTTTTATAGTTTTGAACATATATGAAAATAACTATAACACCATAATAAACAATCTTGATTAGCTAATAATCATTAGTCGGCCTTGGAAGTGCGTGTTTAAGGATTCCGAAACATAATTTATCGAAAGACCGGACCCAAATAATTTTGAAGTTTCGTATGTGGTGTGGATCTTTGGTAAAAAGAGTTGAGTAGCCCTGCCCTACCTTATAGAAGAACTATTGTGTGAGTTATTTGCCAAGCGTGTGTTAGACTCTCAACTGACCAGCCTACTATCATCACAAACATAAATCATTACCTGATATTTTTATATTTTCTTTTAAGTGTTTTGATTCTTTGATATGATCCCATATGAGTTTATTAATGTCTTTTTGTACTGCTTTCAAGCTATTGTTGATGTAATATTTCGATTTTTCCCCAAGGCCATTTTCACATTCCATGCAGAACACCATAACAACTGATTTCTTTCTGCTTGGCGATACCGGATGGTTATAAGATTGATGGTTTTTTATATGATCTGAAAAATATAACATATCATTAATTTTGTTACCATGTTTTTTGTCTACCAGCAACTAATTGGCTTAAGCAAACTGCAATTTCTAACTTCTATTTAAGATTGTATAATTCTGGAGTTAGGTTATTTTAAAAATTCCCTTTTTTTTATTATTATTCTGTACATCTACATGAACAAAACTAAAAACAATTTCCTTGGGCCGGTAATTTTGTTTCTGTCTATTTGAAGTGAAGTAATATTGACCTACAAGAAACTAGCATAATGTCTCAGATGCCTTTTCTTTTGTGGTAAAAGGATTATCAGATACTAAGATGAAATGTTGCAACTTCGACAGTTCATTTCTATTTTAAGTTTTTAGAACAATATAGAAACTCATAAAAACGTGTGAAACCCTCCTAAAACCTACAAAAAAAACTCATAAGAAGCGAGCAAAAACGTACTTAATTTACGCAATGATATCTACTGCATGTCACTCAATGTCGCAATCAATGGTAGCTCAGGTAGGATAGTAAGGTGAGAAATTTGAAACCACTAATAGTATCAGCAGCCATTGTACGTTTATTATGCCTCATGATTGTTTCATATTCGCAGGCACACTATCGAACGGCATTTAATTGTTATAAGGATATATAAAATACTAACCTGTCATTGACTGGTTTGATGCTGATTGTACATCGGCACAGGAATTGGTACTAACGACTTCATCTCGATCAACATGTTCGTTAGGATTTTGAGAAACTTTTCCAGGCACTGTTAAAAGAAAATTTACATGTTATTAAAATTAGTGCAGTGGATTGCATGTATTCTAGCTTAACATTTACAACTTGGAAAATTCTCATTTAATATTATCGTGGCTTTTATGTTATTTAATAAATTGAGCGATATTATGTATTTAAAGAGTTTGAGTTTGATATACAATATGTATATTCAATTTTCAGAGGTCATTTAGTAAATAAAGAATAAATATGTATTCCCTATTATTATGTGTATGGAGTGTGTATTTTTTCAATGATTGAAATTTCAAAATTTCAAGCACGAAGAGGTGAAACATGCGCATTTTGTACTGCTTTTTGTTTACGGATTGCGAGGTACCAATTCAAAAGGTCACAACAACTAGCGTACATTTTACCCATTTACTCTGTTTTCTTGTTACAAATAATGAGCGTTGATATCGGCAAGATGAGTATCACTTCTCATAGTTACTATGGAACTATCTTCAAATAAGGAAAAAGATTTTTTAAACGTAACTTAGGTTTTTCAAAATTGGGATTAACATATTTTTTGCATAGGGCACACGACCAAATGTATTAACTTCATATGCTTTACTTGGTGGGAGGTTACAAAGTTTTTATTATAAAGTAATGGGGTTTGATTTCAATGAACTTTTTTAAAGGAAGAACTCATCTATAAAATACAGACAGCATTAGCTCACTTACATATCGGAATGGGCAATCCATTCCAATTCTATGTTCGAGAATATTTAACTTACAAGTCAAAACTGGCTCAGAAAATGTTTCACTGCTATAATGTTTTAACCCTTCAGTTTCATCATATGATTTGACGCCAACAACATATTCGTGCAGGGGTTTGAGATTTCCTCCTATCACCGTACATTGAGTAGTTACTTCACCGACAACCATAAAGGTACTCTGAGTCTCTGGTAACTCATACACACATATTTCGTATTTACAGTGTGCAGTGTCAGTGGTATCGAGCACAACTGTAAGTTCGCATTTCTCACCAGTCCTCGGAGTAACTTTCACAGTTTTAGGGGGTGGAGGGCCTGAAAAAAAGAAAAAAAAAAGTTACCCGTTTCAAAAAATTATTAATCAATTAGGTATACGATTTCTCAAAAGGCCAAAGGAGTGAAATATAAAAAATAGGTAAAATGAAAATTATAGATAAGATTTAAGCCGTTAAAGAACTATTTTGGCAAATTTTCATTAACAAAGATGGTCATTTTTGTACGACAATTGTTATGTTGCATTTTTCGTAGCACCCAAAGATCTGATAAAATATATTAAAGCGACTTTTTGTCTTTAATCATTGTTGTTGCGTTGATTTTGCCAATGTATGGGCACAACCAAAGATGCCAGCTTCAAAGCTCATTACCAGCAAATAATACAGGGTGTCCACAAAGTCCCATCACAATTTCAATTTTGTTATTAAGTCAGCTCTCAATATATCTTAACCAGGTTTGTTGTTTTTTAATATGTAATTGTTTAAATAATTTAACTCCATTCAATATATCTATGAGAGAAAAAACAATATATGGTATCGATAAATTCCCTTTACAATTGAATTTTTTCAGGACTTTATGACACTCTATATATTAGGTATTCTCTACACTAGGCAATACTACACTAATACCAAACAAAGTGTCTTCTTTGGAGCCTATTTTATATTGAAGATATATCTAATATAAAGATCAATCTAATATAAAGTTTAGCAAATTATTCCCTCACTCATGGTAAATCTTTTGGTGATGCATTTGTTGTCGTATTTTTTATCAAATCCGCAAAACAGTTGTGCTGTGTAAGTATGTCCAGGTTTTCCGTGGTCAAAATAGTAGTAATTCTCAGTTAGTGATATTTCCTGTTTATCAATTTTCAATTTGAAGCAATTAACTCCGGCAGGATTCTCCCATACTAGTTTTACACTCTTTGAAGGCTGTTTGACATCTTTAGTAACTTCAATATCAGTTGGATGAATCCAGCCTGTGGGAAAAATGTCAATTTTGGTTTTGGGTTAGAAATAGTTTGGTATACCTTGCATAGTATGTGACCTTGCATGCGAGTTAAAAAATCCAAAACCCGTCTCCAACAAGAAAAGTCGAACGATCACAAATACATTATCCCAATATAATTTGTAAGTCTATTTATTGAAACATGAATATAAAGATAATAAGGTATTCACTTGTTTTTTGTTTGACTGAAGCCTCACTTGGTCCTTCGCCGGCGGAATTAAATGCCACAACTTTACAACAATAACTACTTCCCGGTAAAAGTTGCTTTTCGGAATTCCAAGAAGATGTTGAACCACTGTATGAATCCATTTCTTGATTTTTATCATCCAAAATTGTTGCTTTGTAATTTATATTTTTCAGCAATAGATCATCCCATTTAACTTTCATTTTGAATTTGAAAATTTCAACTTGTATATTTTGAACTCTTCCTGGGACTGTTAAAGAAAGTATTATATTTTTATACAAGAATATAGTAAAGGAAAATTTTTCACTTAAAACGTGGTAACAAAATACTAAAAGCTAAATTATAACACGCAACTGGAGAAAGTGTTGAGATAACAAAAGACGTAATTTCAACCATTTGTCAATTTGATTCATGTCTTTTCATAAACATACCTAGTAGAACTGCCTGTGGATCTGACCAATCTCCTTTAACGTTTTTATATATATTCCTCACACGAACAAAATATTCCATTCCAGCAGATAATTTATTGTCATAAACGTAAACTGTTTGGTCTGCGTTGAGCCTTATGAAGATTGATTGATCTTCTCTGTTGCTAACTTCAACTTCACGTTCATCACATACATCGCTATAATTTCTAAAATTCATCACTATTTTTGTACCATCGGGTATAAATTGTGGTGGTTGAGGAATAGCAGGTTCTGAATGAATCAAAAAACAATTTATTACATAATATTCAGAAAGAAAATAGTTGAGTTATTATATCTAGATTGAAAAAGAGATAGGATGTTTTCAGATTTTAAGTATATTTGCAACTTATAACTGGTACACTGATTGTGATATATCATCAAATCAGACATTGCAAAATTTAAAATTACCTAGCATTTGATTTGTTTAATAAATACCCAAATAATCCATGTGTACGAGTTAATATTGAATACATACTCGATATAACGTCTTGTAAAGTAACAGATTTTCCAGCAATGTTCTTTGACTGGGGTGAATATACTTCAGCATGAACGCTGACAATGTACTCCGCAGCGGGAAAGTGAGGAGAAAATGACACAAACGATTGATCGTGCACTTTGAAACTCAGTTTATTATCTGCACTCTGTGATTCCTCTTTTAGTTGTGCCGTTACTATAAATTGAGATACTTTACGAGTTGGCTCATTCCAAATTATCTTAATATATTCCCCATCTGTTTCACTTTTCACTCCAGTCAGTGGGAGGGGTGCTAAAATAAATATTTGTATTTATTATAACTAAACTGCCGCAAATACAAATTATGTTAAGAAATAGAAGGACACCTATTCAGGACAGAAGGAGGGCAATGAGGTGTAGACATATACGATTTGATCGGAATAATGATTCATAACGTGCGTCTGAAGCGTGAGGTTAGGTTCTGTTAAACGGAATCGAAAGAAAAACGTAAAATGAACATAAAAAAGCCAAATAATCATAATGTTGGCAGTAAACAAGAAAGAAATTCTTTGCCCAACGTTTCCTGTTATCGGTGCAATTACCACCAATACTCACAGCCTTGTAACGATAATCGTGACTAGCCAGTGCATTATAAAATGTAACACGTAACTTATTATATATGAATGTACTCGTCGAATAGTAAAATAGATTTCATTTCGTTCAAACAAGCCACATGCCACGGTCTTAGGAAATAAATTTGATATTGCTTACAATTCACAAATTCAGAATATGGAGAACTTTTTCGATAGATTGAAACAGGTAAATAAGAGAACGTGCGGTTTAATTTTTTCATCACCTTTGCAGTTGCACCAATGTGTTAATTGTACTCGTTCTTTCCTAATTAACGAAACATCAGATAAATAGTAAATCCTCACCTAGTTGCAGCATAGTTTTATCGGACCATTCACTAAATCGTTCGGACAGATTTTGACAACGAATTTGAAAAAAATATTTTCCTGCCTCATGTTTACAAGAACATTCGTAGATCTCTAGTTTGTCAATTGTAACTTGAGACTCCTCAACATCTTGGCTTGTTTTTACCAAAATTTGGTGACTCATGCAGTCTTCGTGATTACCAAAGTCAATATACACGTCCCTGCAACTGTATCCATTTTCATCTTTACACAACTCCACATTGGGTTTTGCCGGTTTAGAGGAAGCTATAATGTCAGAAAACAATAATAAAAATTGTGTGGATATTAAAAATAACATTTCTATTTTCAACCTTTGGTTTAACTATGTTAAGAGTGAATCGGACTTCACATGTCAATAATGTTAGCTCTGTTTGCAATATTACCTCTGCAACTAATAGTCACAATTAGATCAATATCAATTTTGTTATCTACTTTATTAATATCATAACCCAACCACAAGTATTGGGCATTTCAAAATTGATCAAATATATCCTGACATTGGACCTCAAGTGCTGACATTGCCTACAGAGTTGATTTACATGAAAATTAGAGTCCATTTCTCACTTGTCGTAAAAAAATAGTAAGATCACGTAAACATTAATTCGACAATGCGAGTGCAAGAAAGTGAAAAAAGAAAAAGTTTCCCTAACCTGTTAACACAGCTGATATGGTGCATACTTTTCCCCCCATATTTTCTCCATATTGTGCTTGTAATGCTGCTTTATATTGCGTGTTGGGTTGAAGACCACTAACAACAAAAATATGCCATCGGCCATCAGCAGTCTGCTTTTTAATGCTTGGTCTTTGTTCTTGAGACCAAAGCAAACGAGAAAAAAGATACAGTGAGGTGGTGATGTAAATACAAATTTGGGTCCTAATTTAATTTCATGACTGTACCAAAATACTTTCAGTTTCTATTTTGAATAAAATAAAATAGGGTTTTCCGAAAACAAAACAGAGACAATGAAATGCATTTATTTGGAAAATGTCAATATCATACAAATTGATTCAGTATTCAAAATCATTCAGTGTAAATTTGAATTCATAATGCTTTGTCCCGGTAATGACAGAGACTGATTCAATAAGCAAAGATAAACCAACATACTTTTTGTATCTTCCACATTGTTATTAAACAGCAAACCTTCCAATATAGGCATATCCCTATTACGTTGAACTTTCAATATTTGTATGTTGTAATCACTTGGTTCATCAGGAGCTTGAACAAATTTTATTTCAATGGCTGAAGCAGGTGGTTCTGAGAGTTTCATGATAATATCACTTGGTTTTCCATATTCTGAATAATAAAATATATTAAATAAAATAAAATGCAATTAAAATACTATATATATATATATTACCGTGTTTCCCCTAAAATAAGACCTACCCTGAAAATTAAACCTAGCCTGAATTTTATAAATGATTTTAGTATAAGCCCTACCCTGCAAAAATATTTTTGACATAGTCGATAGCAAGGAATCTGTCATACACGTTTTGAATGATTGATAATCTATGTTTTGTAGGTATTTCGAATAAAAACGTGTTATTTATTAGTGAATGAATATCGGTTTTCAAACTTTGTATATTTGAAAATCTCGTAATTCACTACTTCGTAATTTTGTTATTGATAAAGGAAAAAATAAGACATCACCCGAAAATAAGCTCTAGTGTTATTTTCCGGAAACAATTTGAAATAGGACCTAGTCTTATTTTCGGAACAACACGGTATATATATATTTATATATATTATATATAAATAATTATAAAATTATACTAATTACCCAGGTACAGTCTGGTATGATTCGATCTCGAAATATCAGTAATACAGGTGATGCATTTTCAATTATCTTAAATGTTTAACATACATTTTTGGGAGGTCCAGAAGTATGTGCACCAAGATGGCCCACAACCTGAACATAGTTATGTGTACCAGGTTAAGGTTCCGGTTGTGCGCCATCTTGATACACATACTTCGGGAGCGCCAATATTTGTTTAAAGTGCTTAAACCAAAACATTTGTACCCAATATCATACTAAAACGCATTTTTTATATTATACCTGTCATTGTCAAGCACTTCGTTGAATATTCACCTATTCCTTTCTCATTAATTGCTCTAACTTTAACAGAGTATTTTTTGCCTGAACACAATCCACTAATGTAATATTGTGGGTCAGTAGTTCTTCGTGTAATTTCCATGAACGGCATTTGAGTTGTTATTTTTAATTCATACTGAATTTGTCCAAGTGCTTCAATCATCTTCATCTCATTCCAGATCACACAAAATCCTTGTTCTGTTCTGTCGCTTATTTTGACTCCTTTTACCATGTTTGGATCTGTTTAATGCAGAGAAAATAGGCTAATAGAATGAACCTTACTCATTTAATATTTGTAACACTCAGGTTTCTAAACCTGTATTGCTTTTGGTTGTACAAGAATGAGATCAAGCATTACTACTTCACCCTTGCTTTGCCAAGTATGTGTATGTTAGTATATAGACAAAAGCTCACCCTGATGTCAATTATTTTATGAAAGCATTTTTTGTTATTGATACACACAGGTGAAACTTATCATTTGCTTGTAAAGATCACAACCGTATTCTTACTTGGCTTTGTCTCTATTGTACCACTGGATGAACCAAGACTTCTTTTGCTGTTTTCATCTACTGAAAAAACTTTGAATTCATATTTGGTTCCAGCCATAAGCCCATCAAATAAGTAATTTGTTCCATTAATCGGCTCACTCTCAATTTCCTCACCAAGTTCAGGTACAGCTACAATAATGTATGTTTGGGGTTTTATTGTCGGTTCCTCCCAGTAAATTTCAGCTTGCTTATAAGACTCGCTGTCTTTAGCAAGTTTTGCGGTTACTTGTTTTGGAACTTTGTCTCCACCTGACAATAAAAAAGACATGTTGTATCAGAGGTCGCAACATTTTTCACCTTGTTTGCATTATGTATGTAAATAAGGCTTTAAATAGGAAGTCGCTCTCGAAAAGGACCAAATATATGTAAACGTCTGAAAGTTTCATTTTGGACTTACTCAGTTTCAAATTTGAAACGTTATTTTATCAATACAAGACAGCAATGATATTTCATTTAAGTAGCCATTTATTCATAATTCATTTTATTTGTTAAATCATGAAACAAGGCTATTTTATAAAAGTAAAGATTTAACAACATAACTGAAATAAATATTTGTAATATCTGATTCACCACTATTATACACCAACCTAATATAGTGAGTTCTGAATCATATTTAGATTCCATCATGTTTTTTCCAATAGCATAAATAATGGCTTTGTAGGCATTTCCAAAAAAGGAATTATTGAACTTCCATAAATAATCAGTGTCTGTTAAGTAGGGTGAATCATTAAGAAGTTCATTGTCTTCGTCGCATATAACGACTCGATATTTCTGAGCTCCTCTGGCAATGTTCCATTTTAATATCAATGTATTATCCTCCCACAAATTTTGCTGCAATTCGACTCTTTCAGGATCTGCGAATAAAAGCAATACTTGATTTTTAGTATGCACAAGGACTGAAGTTATGCAAGTTTCTGAAAGAAATATTTTGGTTCAAATATCTATGAAGAAAGATTCATTCTTTTAAAATATAATAGGTTTCCAAAATAAAGGGGAATGTGTTGCGAAGCCTTATTGAGAGCGAACGTTGTCACCTAAAAAAAATTTGAATAATATTACGTGTGTAGATGTGAAGCGATACTGGTGGTGAAATGTAATCCTCATCTCTGTCAATATCTTCAAATACTGTTGAAATGTATGCATCATATTCCCACCCTTTTTCTAGAGTAAATCTAATGTCGTAAGTCATTTCTTTCTCTGAAAATGTTTTTTTCACATTCACAACATAACCATCCTGGCGCTCCAATCGAATATTGAAGTGATAAATTTTGAAATCGTTTCTTCTCTGATTAAATGAAGGTGGTTGCCAAGAAATCTCGCACTCTTCACAATTTTTTTGAGTACTTGTAATCTCGTATTTTATATCTAGTGGTGTGCCTGAAATAAAAAGGATGCATAAAAAACTGACTTTGATACAATTTGGATAGCATGATATACAATATTCACTCACCAAAGGGACCATCAGGATGATTATGAGTGATATTTACTTCTCCTATAAAATGAAATATGCACATGGGTTATAAAACATATAAAAGAAAACTCCTATAGTAAAATGGCAATTTTCTTACCTGGAGCATGTACAGTGCCAATTTTAAAGTTGCCACCTTGCATTTGATTGAATTTCATTGTTGAAAATTCATAATGCGGTTCTAAAACAAAACGATTTATTATTGAAAGTTGATATGTGGATGGCTTAGTAGTTAGTAAGTCAAATAAATAATGCATCTGTCCATGAGTCTTGAAAATGTTGTGAATTTTTATAAAACGTAATTAGTTCGCTCTACAAAATTTTTTAAAGACTTGTAAAAAAAGTATACGTTTCGATATGGGTTTTTATGCAAGATAAAATGATTTAGAATATAATTTTTCTCACCTCCAGAAATACTAACAATATTCGAAAGGCTTCCTTCACTTTCTTCTCCTTCATATACAGCATACACAACGAAAGTATATTCTGTACCTCTACGCAAATGAGTAAAAATGATCTGATCTTCAGAACTGAATACCATTGCCTTTATTCTCCCAGTATTTGGTATCGCCTCAACTCGATATTTTGAAGGGCTTTTGTCATAAATCGGACGGTCAAACTTGATATTCATGCATCGACGAGATATTTGTCGATTCTTTGTTGCTTTAACATTTCTAGGGGCTTTGGGATCACCTTTAAGTAAAAAATAATTATGGTTTCATATAAATATGCTTTAGTATTTTGATATTATTATAGTCAAATATTATTAGAATTAGTCTAATCAGCAATTCGCCTAATTTTATATATATTAGACTTGTAGGATCATTTTGTCAAATTGATGTTGGTAAGAAAAAAATGTGAGGTGAAAACTCGTTAATTATCTAAAAATGACTGGTTTTATCTCTGAATATCTACCGTACACTGGTGATGGAATGTCGGTTTAATTTACCATAATTGATCACCAGTTTTTTTTTCTAAAGTATATTCTTCCCAGCAAAATAAATTACCGATTCGCTGTGGCGTCCAGTCGGTACTCACTGATTGACCAATTTCATCATAAACTGTCACTTTCATCATGCATGATTTCCCCATTCTTAATTCTCCCATCATTTCAGCTCTGTAAACTGATTCGTGGTCAACTTTTTGGTTTGAAATAATGGTTTCTTCCAAATGTTCGTCCATAAGGCAAATAGTGTAATAATTTGCACCCTTGACGGAATTCCAAGAAAATGTCACAATACCTTGTTCCCAAGTACATGAGTGAATCTTCGGTAGTTCTAAATATATTTTAATACATTAAAAAGTATCTACATTTTTAACAGGCTAAACTAAAGTTTGATAATGTCAGAATATCATTTTACAAAGCAATGTTAGTCAAAGACAGCAATTAATCCTTAAATTTGACAGATAATCAACAAGCAGCATTTCTGAATATTATTTTCGTACAGTGAATAATGAATTTCAATTATACTATTTGCTTTGTTAAAATTAATTCTGTGAAAATTTTGCCACCATAAAAATTATAGTAGGTAAAAATGCTATAGGAAAGCATTCAAGGTTTTATGTAAATACTCACCTCTGGTTGTGAAGCAGTTGTTGGACCACACCCTTACTGTATCTTCAAAATTGGCATAATATGCAGATATATTATAAGTATACACTGATCCTGGTTTGAGGCCAGTAAAAGTAAAGGTTGTTTCTTCTGTTTCTATTTTATCGACAATTTGATTATCTTCGATTAGCTGAATGTAATATTTCAATGGAATCTCCACAGGAGCAGTCCATGATGCAGACAATTGTCGATTTGTATCATCGGGAGATGGTTTCAGTTCCACATTTGTTGGAACATAATTTCCACCTGGGATCACATAAATTTGAAATAACGTAACATAGGTACATCGTAAAGAAACTGTTTTTGCTTACTAAATTCCATCTATGATCCTACTTTAATTTGTTTCGTTTGTGAAGTCTTCCCTTAGGTAGTTATTTTCAATTTAGAACCACAATCACCAAGTTGCCGCAGATTTATAACTCATTTTACAAAAAGTGATATCATAGAGTTTTTCATCAATTCAGTGCATTTAAGACTGTATGTATCATTATATATGAGGTCTTGTAATTAGATTCTTAGTCTAGGTTCAAATTGACCAATTTTTACAGGCTTTTACATGGTTTTTAGTTAATATAGGTAACTGGGTTATTTCTAATATTCCCACCTAATACAAACAAACATTGGGTTTAAATGTGTATGTTACAGTGGTTATGGTCTTAACGAAGATACACCGAGATAAACATAGTTTATGAATAATATGTAATGGTTGCCCTCGCGTGTCACGATATGCTGGAATTGAGTTATGTGTAGGGGTAACTATTGGATCCATGAAATATTATTATTTTTATAATCAGTTTTTAAATCACATCAGATTTTCTTAACCCTCCCTTTATCCTCCATCCCTATCTTGTGTAATGACATACCAATTGTGACTTGTTTCTCGGAAGGTACTGATGCTGTATCTAGACATTTCCCAATGAGTTGAAAATTTCGATTTTGCCCGTATCGACAATTTGCAGTCATATTGAAAGTCCACGTATTGGTTGTGGGTGCAAACGACAGATATTTCTTCCTGATTCCGCAGTCAAAAATGTTCAATTCATATGATTTTGCTCCTAGAGCTTCATCCCATTTTGCTATTATTTGGTTGTTTTTCCATTCGATTTTGAGATTTTTTGCTGTGTCAACTCCTGAATGTGTATAATAGAGTCATAATGAGTGGACTTGAAGTTAGTGGATGAGATAGCTTAATGGGTGCATGTTGAGATAAACAATTTGGCATCACTGAATATCATCTTCAACAACATTACAAAGATCATAGCTTATGGAAAACTGAGACATTATTAAATTTTCATATCCTGAAGAATACAGAAATCAAAAATGTAAATGAAAATTTAGAAAAAATACCTGTTGAAAAAAGCTTGAAATTCTCGGCAATTTTTTCTCCTTTTGAATCCAAGTCCATATATCTTGTTGAAATTTGTACTCTGTACTCCTTTCCGTATAAAAGATTTTTATATGAACATTCTGTGATGCTGTATTCCACTTCCAGAAAATCTTGCATTTCCCAGTTATCGTCTGCCGTTCCTACTTTATCTAAGTCTCGCTTAAAAAGTTTGATTGTAGATTTCATTTTTTTGAAATTGACAGCTTCTTGGCCAATGTCACCATTTTCCCATTTGACCAGGAGCAAAAGTGTGTTGTCTTTTGCTGATGCTTTGCAGCTGATATTTATAGGTTTACCTATAATGTAAATATAAAGTTTGAGATTCACTCGTTCATTTAACAAAGAACAGCAAGTGAATTTGATATCTTTCGTTACACCATAGTTCAAACCATATACGAAACAACATGGAACTTAATTAAAAAACGAATAATGGTATATGCTTATAGCATTATTGGCAGTTTAATGAAGTTATATCTTGTTTTTTCTGAAGAAGTTAGACTACGATCCAACATATGCTAACAAATACACTTGCTTATTTGTGGAACGAGATTATGCTATTTATCACTTGAAGCTGCCTCTAAAGCTTTCAGACAATCTGATTTTAGTTTCTAGAGATATAAAAATTTTCTTGTCCGTTTATTATGTATGGTATCTAAATACTCACATAATTGAGTAAAGTTTAAAGTAAAATGTATATTGTTGATGCAAAATTTGACCAATACAATTGTGATATGAAAATGTCCATTTTTAGCATAACTTAATGGTAACAGCAATAATTTGACGCTATGTGATAAAACTTCTGTTTTCTGTTGTCTAGTAATGTTAACTCTAAAAGTTGATTAACATTGAACTACCTTTTTGTCCAATGTTGAAACTTTTGTTTCTTTGCGCTGAAACATTAAAAACACGAGATTATTTCTATTTGTAAAATTCAACAAAACTACCCCTATCAATTAGTTTATTAATTAGATTGTACAATTTTTTCTAAAAAAATGATTTTTGTGTTTTATGCAGGCCATTTTTATAGCAGTTCACCTTTGTGCCAAATATTTTAAACGAAATTATTTTAAAGTCAGCGCGCCTTAAAATACGGTGCACCATATGGTCTGTAAAATATAGTAATTAATTGAAATCATCTGTGTAATTGCCAAAGTCAAATTAAATAATTTTTTCTACTTTTGACAGCTTCAGGAATAGAAGAGTCACTGTAATGAATTCACATTTTATGACTTGATTCTTCCCAATTCCTCTACCTCGTCAAAGTAGATTTATGGGTTTTTCCAACGCGAATGTGTTCAATTCATTCTACTTACTATTAATTCTAACATGATCCAATGTTGTATGTGCTTTGTGAGCATTCTTATACACGGCAGTAATTATACATCTGTAATTGTATCCATTGCGAAGTTCGGAAAATGATACAGAATCTATTATGACTGTTTTTGTAGTGAACGGTTTCTCCTCTTCTAGTAATTGGCATATGTACTCCATAAGTTGACAATGGTTATCTGGCAGATCCCAAGTGATAGTAACTTCCCGATTACTTGGTACCCATCTCAAGCTTATAGGAGCAAGCATTTTATCTGTAAAAATATTACAATATTTGAGCAAAATTACGTTGAATAAATGCTACGGTACAAATGTCACGATTGCAATTCATAGGTGCAAATGTAAGTTGGGGGCAGAGATAATATAACCAATGAGTGCTAATTTTAGTTATGCGACGAAGCCTCATTAAAAAAAATCGTCAATATGTCATTGAAAGGGTACTCCAATAAATATATTATAAATTATCATTTGTTGCACTCTATTTCTAAAGATAATAATTGAAAAAGTTCCTCTTACCATCGCCAGTAGTGACTATATCTGACTTTCTGATCATAATGAAGTCATTTTTGAACCCTTCAAACATCCCAACAACAGTGCAAAAATATTCTGTGTTTTGTTTCAAGCCCCCAAAGACTGCTTCGTTTTTTTTTGTCGTCAGAGAATTGATTTTTGTTTCGCCACAAAATATACGAACAATATATTCAGGTGGTTTTACAATTGGAGGATCCCAACGCAGTCGAACTTGGAAAGGATTTTTATTGCTAGCAATAGCCTCAAAATTAGTCGGTGCAGTATCCATTTCTGTAAGGTGTTAAAAGTAATAACAGAATAAATCGAATAGTTTTTGAAGTATCCCAAGATCGAAACAATACATATTATATTCACGTGTCGAAAACCCACATATTTTTTTTTATTATAAATTATTAAAAATTCATCGTTGCGCAAACATATTTATAGATCTATTACAATATTTAAAGATACTGGGACATGACCCTCTGACGCACTTATCACAGGCACACACTTCACTTTTCTAATATAAAAACGTTTTGGATGAGCACTACTGTTAAATAATGACGTACTATTTTGGAAGAATTGGTCTCTTTTAGGTTTACCATTACCTCCTATCTACGGTTAGGCAATGTAATGGGACCTTTATACTGTAACACAATGACATAACTATCATCACACCAATTTTTAGATTCGATTCATTGCCACCCTGGCACTAATATTTCCCTACAGAAATAAAGCCAACACACTTTACAAATACTTACTATTTGCAGTACTCATTACACTTGATTTAATTTCAGTTCCATGCTTTTGCTTCCTATAAATGCCAATAACAGAACACGAATAGGCTGTGTTTTCTTCCAAGTTTGAGAATAAAGCGTCACATTTTTGCCTTTCTTTTATTGACCTCACTATCACATCGTCCTTGTACAGGTTGATAGTATATGACATAGGAGGACATTTCGGAGGATCCCATTTCAGAGCAATGTGAAATGGATTCCGTTCATCTCTACCGGCCTGCAAATTCCTTACCGAAGTGAAGTCATCTAAAAAATTTAATCTTATGTTCAGCATAAAATAATAGAATTTTGTTGATTTAAATATTCGAAGGCAGATTTACAGTAATGGATAAATCATTGCACTACATTATTATTACATTTATCTTCATGTTGGCATTTCCTTGTTAAATATCTCCGATTTAATATTTACAAATGTCTCTTAAAGTTTCTTCAGAAACATATTAACGTTCTTGGTATTGGATAAACTATGTGTTGCAAAGAATCAAAAAAATATATCATGCTCCAAATTTATGTAAATTAATTTTGTTTATAATACAGTTGGCGTTATTGAACTTGAAAAAAACTCACATTTGGCAGTGTCAATTTCTGTAGAAATAGCAGATATTCCTCTGCAATAGTTCTCAAAAATACCGGTTACCATAAACTGGTACGTTGATCCAATCATTTGTACGCCACAATAAATTTTAAGTTCTCTCTTCCTAAAAATTGACTCTTCATCGTTTAATAATTTTCCATTTTTTATTGTTTGTATCAGATACTTTTTAGGAGCCAGATCTGATTCATGCCACTGCAATCTAATTACAAAGGGATCGTCTGCACTCATCGTCGGATTTTGCAAGTTTGGAATTGTTTTTTTGCCTGTATATATTTCGAAAATAAAGTAGTAGGAAAATAGTACTGCATTTCTTGTTGTTGTTTTTTGCTGGAAAGCAGCAACTTTTAGATAAAGAGATTAAAAGTGTTATTTTACACAATTCAATATACGATTGGATTGTAAGAATGAATTGATTAAGATTTAATCTTGCAATGCCAACGAAATTATGCCGACATTTATTATTAATTTCCTAACTTATATAAAAAAATATTAAATGCCAAGTCACATGTTTTTAAAAACCAAGCAAAAGTTGGTTAATAATGAAAGGTGAGGAATTTCCAAAGAGAATAAATATATTTGAAAGCAATAGATAAGTGAAGATTACAATTTTGATTACCGTGATCTCAAAATTGAAGAATAACTTACATATATCATTAGATAATGGAGTAATTGTACTTGACTTAGCTGAAACTCCATATATTCCTCTTGGGTACAAACATTCCACCTTAATATAGCACAATAGATTGAGATCTATCAATTGAAAGGTTGTGCTAATTTTTTTTACTGTTATAGGGACGTAGATCAATCTGTCATCTTCATAATTGTAAACACTAACTCGATATCTCAAACATTTAATCATAGGCTTCTTCCATTCCACACCAATTTCAAATGGGTCGTCGGATGCAAAATTTGTCTCAATGTCATGAACACATGTGTCTCGACCTGCAAAAATACCAATACCCATTTCATATAAGCTTTGTAAAACATAATACCAATAAGTAATGGAAGTAATTGTTTATCAATTAAAACATTTTGCTGTATTAACTCATACACTTCGCATTCATATTGAACAATTTTAACTCGATAGTGGAATTTTAAATCTGAATTAATATCATGAGAAATAAATATTATTTATGTAGCATGGTAGACTCACTTGTAGGTGTTTTGGAAAATACTTTTTGACTTGGCAGTCCTTCGTGTTTGTCGTACTTCGCAGTTACTATAAAGCCATACTCTTTATCAATCTCCAAATTATCAGCTGAAAAGTTTGTGCGTTTGGAATGATATTGTTTTTGTTCATTTCCAAATATATCAACAAGATATTCTTTTGGTGTTACTTCAGGAGAATTCCAAGTAAGATTAATGCAAAATGGATCCTTAGGATCACCACAAGCTTTCACTCCAGAAACTTCAGTTTTATTACCTAAACATTCAAATAATTCATGTTAAATAAGATCAATGAAAACTTCATACAATTCACACCACATTTATTTTTTTACTGTGCGCAATCTATGTGCAAAAGGTAATTTGCGATTTCATCAGAGCAGCAAACTTATTAATTAAATTCTCATATAAAAATGTGACATCATCATGATTAAAATAATTATTTACTACATATTAATAATAGTATTGTTCACTGAACAAGATGGATTTCTTAATTAAGCAATCAAATTTAATGAACAAAAATATAACGTATTCAGTTTACTTGAAAAATCGGATGCATACCTAATGTTGAATTAGTACAAAATGATTATCTCAGGAGTCAAAGATAATAAAGTATACAGTTTTCAATGTTCTGCAATTTTTAAAGATTTTTTGATATGCCACTTATAGGAACACTTTTTTATACGGCTTGTTTATTCACTATATTCACTACAATATTAACCTATTGTTTAGCATTGCCATTTTAAAACCCTAGAGAAAGTGGGTAAGATAAATTAACTTGGAATTTTAAACCAACGATGGTAATACTAATGTCCAATGCTTCCACCAACGGGCAATCCCTCCACAAATTTACAGTCAAGATATTTTAATACAGAATATTTATCATTTATTTGAATTAATTATTTAAATTAAGCTGACCTGTCAAAACATCGACGTGTTCGGAATTATATGTTCTTCCCACACTTTTGCCATCAGCTGTTGGGGTCACAGTACAATAGTATGTACCACTACCATCAATAGGCTTGAAAATGGCAGAGGATTTTTGTTCAACAGCCCTTATGCGAGGTTGCCATCCTTTTGCTTTATTGTATAACTTGACATCAAATTCTTTGAACTTGGAATCAAGTTCCCATCTCACATGAAGTGTTTCATCGTGATGTTTTATGCTGATCTCGGGGTCGGCAGCTGAAACATCAACATAGAAATAACATAGATAGAACAGATACAAAAAATATATACTGTCAATACTACTACAACTGCCAATACTACAAAAAACAGACTAAAATTTTATCTATAAGTTGTTGAGCATTATGGTATTAAAATCCCGGGGCTCCCGAAGTATGCGAACCAAGATGGCGGACATCGGAATGTAATATGTGTACTAGGTTAGGGTTAGGCCATAATTTTAGGTATAAATACAACGGGAGGCTCTTGGCTAGTCTTCGAACTGATAATAGGACTAAAATAAGGAAAATTGCTACAAAAAACAGACTAAAATTTTATCTATAAGTTGTTGAGCATTATCGTATTAAAATCTCAGCACTAGTTTATTATATTGTTCTGTTTATCTCAGGGTAGGTTAGCATGTATCTATGAATGCATTTTTCACCTTCTAACATGAGGTAATAAAGATTCTGAAATCAGATTAATAGATTTAATATTGAAATAGAAAGTGCAAGGCAACTCATTTTAAAATCATTATGTGAATCAGGGGTGTGCAAACTGTGGCCCGCGGGCCAAATGCGGCCCGCATAGAAAAATTGTCATCTAAAACAGTGCCATTTCGTTGACCTTTGACTGATTCATTATTTATTCAATTTTACTGGATATCGCTCGTTAATATGTGGATGGCGTAAGTAAATGAAAAAACGCTGTTGTTCTACAGCGCTGTTCTCCTTCGTTTCGTTGTTGTTAGTCACTGTTACGAAATAAATAATAGCTTATTTGCTATTAAATACACAATATTTGATAAAAGTGAATTTTATATTCGATACTCTGTTCAAATTGTGCACAAAATAAATGAACGGGTTGCTTACTTAGCGCAGTTGATATGTTGTTGGAAGCTTTTCTGCGACCGATTTCCTTGTTTTCACTGTCTAATGGGATCACTGTGCAATAATAAGTTGAGCCATCGCTTGCTTCCGGAGGAAAAACATGCGATAATTTACTTGTGACCTTTTCCGAAATCTGTTGTTTTTTATCGGCATTAACAATTGCAACGACGTAACTCACGGCGCTCGGTTTTGCCGCCCAATCAACTTTTATTTGTCCGTTCTCAAAAACAGCCTTCATCGAATCAGCATCTGGAAAACAAATAGGAAGAGAATCTTTATATTTACTTTGGCAAACTTGCCTGTCATACCAATAAATAAGGGTAATCATGGTCGAACTGGGAATATTCTGATTCTAACAAAATTTAGTAGTTCTTTACCTAAAAGTCGATGATTGTAGAAAGTATTGTCCGAGATTAGAATGGAATGGAAAACGTAATAAATAACGCACAATAAGGGTGCGTGAGAGGTCTGAGAATTTGATACCAGATATATAATTCGTGATTCCAGTTCTGGCTTAATAATGACAAAAATTATTATGAGTTACTCTAGGAATTAACTCTCTTTTCAAAATTTGTTTTAATTTCAGCAAAATTTTACTAAAAGTTAACATCACATACCAGGTTTATATGGAGAAATATTTGACTCTTGGTAGCTAATTTCCTTTAGGTACTCGTCAAAAGCTACAACTTTGCAGTAGTACATATCGATTGATTCAAGTTGTAATGAAAATTCAAAAGAAGTATATTTGGTGTCCTTTCTGTATTCTACATGGCCGTCATGCTTTCTGACCAAAGACACATCGTATCTCGAAGCAGTTGAGACAAACGGCCATTCCACTCGAACTTTCCGATCTTTGGTAACGAAAACTCGCATGATTTGCACTGAATTTGAAGAAAGATATTGAAAATTTAGCCAATAAAGTTCAATGCATGCTGCATTGTTGCAAAAGTTTTTTATGCCCATGAGGGCGGCCAGGCAAAAGAAGAGTGGCCGGTACCAAAAACTGATTAAAAGATAATAGTTTCTACAGCTAAAGAAAATTGAAGAACATCGTATAAACAACACAGGAAATTTCTATAAATTCTTGGTAATGTTTTCAACCGGGGTTGAATTTATTTTCTAGGTCACCCAAAGCTTGAGTGTAAAACATTATTCAAATGTTAGCGTGACTTGTTTACTGTAAGATTCACGTGACTAAACAAACACATGAATGCCAGCAATTTTTAGATAGTTTATTTTACCCTGGGAGTGCGCAGCTCAAAGAACCATGTCTTTAATATTCAAATTCCAAAGTGAAGATCGGTCCACATAACTTCCAATGTTTTTTAACAATAGCATAATTTTGGATTCTTCCGAACACTGCGATAGCAAACAGTGATACTCTCCAAATTATTCAACTTTACATGTTTTTTTTTTGTTAACAACGATTATCTTTCCTGGGTTACACACAAACATACACACTCGCACTACTACTGAGTTGATTATTCCATGAAAATTATTTTAATCGAAGCAAACATTATGGTAATATGAAAATCTATCAGTCGCATTTGTACTGTGTGAAAATTTCCCTCGCCCTATGCTAATACAAGTTGAAATAAAATTACGTCATGTTTCAGGCTGAATTTTAATGCCGAGGCCCATACCGAAGATTAATTTTAAATAGGGATCACTAAACTTTTTTGACTCCGGGCCAGGTATGACTCAAACTGCGTAGAAACGGGCCGGACATATATTTTTGTCAGTGCAATTCAATAAATTCACCAAAGTTTCGGAAATCCATTCAATATATCCAACAATATAAATTCTACATTTCTGAAGACAACCATCCTGAGGTTAGCTGTTAGCAAAACATTGCTGTATGTAAAGAATATCCAAATTTAAGCAGCACAAAAGTTAATTTGACCTGTGAAATTAAGTATTATGCGAGAGATTACAGTACTATTTGCGCAAAATGCACGTTCAAAGTTTATTTCAGCACAATGAAAGTACACAGAAATAGTTTCGCCGAAAGCACGCGCCACGCTCACAGGCCCACGAGTGTAGTGCATCTTTCGCAGAAAACGATGCGTACCAGTAGAGAATTTTAGCCTATTTTATCACAGCTATTTCCAGACTAATTTCACTATTATTAAACTATAACTTCTTGGAAGGCAAAATGATGATTGACTCATTTGATTCATACCTAACTTTCCGAAACACAACCAAAAACTAACGAATTTCATTCGAAATTGTAAAAACCAGGTATTGTTTACAACCATGATTGAAAATCTGCCTCAATTAGTGTCTGAGCGGAGCTCTGCAAAAAGGCATATTGTTACGTCACTTTTTCGCATCTTGATGATTAGCCAATGTTACAAAATAAACAAGAAAGAAACATTTTGCCATTTTCTCGCGTTATTGCGGGCCGGATAAAAGGACGCCACGGGCCGGATCCGGCTCGCGGATCGTATTTCGGTGACTCCTGATTTAAAAGTTAACGATAGATAGAGCGATAATAACGCAACGCTGTAAAAACCTCACAAAATACGTTTGTGATAAATCTTTTTGGGTACAGTTCTTGGAGGGGGCAAATTTGCCAGAGTGCAAACTTCACTGGTTGCGATTGCCCACGGTTACAAATTCCAATTGATGCAAATTTCGAAGATTAAAAATTTTTGTGAGTAGGCCTACAATTGAGTATGGAAGCAAAATTTTGTGAGTGATTGTTTACGGGTCAAAAGTTATGGCAAATGTCTAAGACAAGCAATTCACGTGAATAACAATGTCCGTGGGTGAAAATTTTTTTATGAATGCGAATGTTCGTGCGTGCAACTATCGATGAGTGCAAATCTGGTCGGTAGAATCCTCTTTGGGTGCAAAGGTCTATGGGTAAAAAATTCATATAAATATGGGTGCAAATTTTCGTAAGTGCAACCTTCTGCGGTTCATATTTTTATGGGTGCAACTTTCGGTGAGTGCAAATGTTTGTGTGTGCTAATTTTGGTGGGTGTAAATTTTTATGGGTGCAAATGTACTGGATACAAAGTTTAATTGGTGCAGATGTTGCTCGAATCAAATGTTAGTGTATGCAAATTTTGCCAGATGAAAATTTTATGGTTGCAAATGTTCGTGGTTGCTAGAGACACACCAGTTATATTATTTCTTGTTTCTGAATAGATAACTTTAAATAATGGTAGAAAGAAATATTAATGGTAATCACCACTAAATAACTTTATACATAGGTATACAAAGAACAATATTCTAACATGTAATTTTTCTGGGGAGAGAGGGCGGACGAAATTTTGGCACTTTAGAATCAAGTATTTCGCATCAGATTTTCAGGCACGCCGGTGGAATTGAAATACCGTGAGATGATGGATTTCAGACGAATGGACTAATTTTTTTTTATAACTACGTTCCAATTACCGTGGTGCTCGAAACTCTACTAACAGATATACAGATATAAAAGTTGAGTATTAATTTAGCACAAACGGCCTTTATTCATTGCACGAAATATTTTCTATATTTTATTGTATAGATCGGGATTTTGACTGCTTCATAGGGGGGAAAGTAAATACGTCGCAGTTGAGTGATAAAAACGCAAATAACAGTCTTATTTACACAGCACGATAAACCAAATCCAGCGGAATTACCCTAAATTTTGTGGGTTCTCAATCTTGAAGTAAACCAAATAAAACGATATATATTTTTTACAAACGCAAAAGAAAGTCATTGGATGTCTGAATTAGAAAACAATATATAAATCATACCATATTCTGTTTCGTTCAAACTCTTTATTTTGCAAAATACACGGGATATATAAAACTAAAAATCTTTGAAATGTTTTTGTCAGAATCATAATTTTACACTAAAATATGTTTCAGGCATTTTGAGTGTTTTATGAATTCGCGGAGCGAATAGATCCCAATCGAAACCATTTCTACTGCTGCTGGTATCGATACTCATGCAGAGCTAATAGAGCGTACTGAAAGCTAGGAGGTAGAAATTGCAATAAAATAGATTCCAATTTGGTCAACACTCGGCTTTGTTCTGATTACTTATCGATCTTAAGATCGGTAAGTATATTGATAGGTAATTGTCTGTATGTCTGTCTGTTAGATGAACGCGATATCTCGCGAATGCGAGGTTGAATCTGCTCCAAATTTTGCATGTGCATTCATCTTATCTCGGACCAGAAACCTATTGAATTTGGGCGAATTATGTCGTATAATTAGCGAGTTATCAATCAATTATTGATATAGTGATCTAGATTTTTGTAAAGCGAGAGAATTTTGAGACCCGCCGAGTGTGTGTGTGCGATGCGCAGTGCGCAAGTTACAAGAGCGGATGAATCGAAACTGCAGTTTCTGTTTTGGGGGATCCCTTAACTATCGATCGATAAGTCTTCGGTTTCCAACCGATATTCTCGTTTTTTTGTTGCTCAGTATTCTGAATTACATAACTCTCGTAATAATGTATGAGAGAAAAGGAGCTTTGTTTACTCAGAAAGGGACTTGACTTGGTACATATCGACTGAACGTTCGATACCATATTTGTTTGCCCCCCACAGATATGAAGTAAAAGTACTTAAACAATAACTCATTAAAATAACAAATATACAGACGTCATAACAAAATTGAAATTGTAAAACAACTTTTTGGACACACTGTATGATTTGTATAAATAAGACAATTTTTACAGTCTTATTTGGGTAATACAGGTTGCAAATTGCACTCTATAGAAACTAAGGATATTTTCTGCCACCCAAGGAAATTTTCTGGAATGAGACTCGGCACCCACTGTCAGTTACACACATGATCATTGGCAATCCTGGATATTTGCACCATCGGATATTTTTACTTGTGGAAATTTTGGTCCACGGATATTTAGATAATTTACCATTGGCATCCAAGAATAATTTCTCAAATTTACATTTGCATTCGCGATTAATTGCATCCATTGACATTGCAACCACGGATATTTCCACACGTGGACACTGGAACACAAGGATATTTGCATTCATGGGCATTGAGAGTTGAGACCATGCATATTTGTACATTGACACCTATTTATATGAGGCACGCACAAGCTATTGAACCATGGGCCTTGCCCCGGTGAACTATTGCAAAATTTACATGGGCCACCTTATGCAATAGCACTCGTCGTCTTTGCCACACACGGAGTATTACATCGTACGAACATGAGCACACTTGCGCACAACACCCACGGGTGATCCCATTCATAGGTATGGGCATCCACATGGATTGATTGATAATGCGTCGATGTTTTCACCCACGGGCCTTGCTACTCATGAATATATTTGTCTATAAGCATGGCACACATGGCTTTGACCCACTAGCAACGCCTGGGCATCATGACGTAGGACATTTGTACGTACATTTTTACCCACTAACATTTGCACAAATGGACATTAGCAACCAAAAATCTTTTTACCCGGGGATATCGGCATACGCAGAAAATTGAATTCATGTACATTAGATATCACGGATACGTGCACCCAGGACATTTGCATTCTATGGACATTAGAAATATCAAATATTTGCACCCAGGACATTTGCAGTACATGACATTGGAAAGCTCGGATATTTGCACCCATGATATTTGCATTCTATGAACATAGTCCGGCAGATAAGGGGCCTTTTTGGGCTCAACCTCGTTTTCAGACATAAAGTTTTTTTTATTTGTGATTATCCATCTTGGGGTTATTGCCCATCATTTCTACATGGGTGTGGAGTTTGCAGCCTTGAGCATTTTTACGGCTCGATATTTGTATTAGTGTTTTCCATTAAATCTGTGCACCATAATGACGCACAACCTGAACCCTAACCTGTTACAATACTATGTTCAGGTTGTGCGCCATCTTGGTGCACAAACAACGGAAGCACCAAATTTACTATGAAATAAAAATCAATAACTTTTAGGTATTTTTTGAACCCAGCTTTGGGTCGCGACCCATATATATATATGGAAATACTGTTGTGACATACGCGTAAAATAAAGAGTACTATTTAAAAATACCCGCTCTTGTTGCAATTAACAATACAAGCCTGCTAATGCAGCAGGCAGTGGTTCAAGTGGATATATACCCGGTGGAGAACAGTCAATTATTTGTTAGCGAGAATTGTTATGCAGCGGGATGATCACGACGATGCAATGAAAGATAATACTATCACGAGAACAAGAATGAGATAATTGCTACATTTTATAGTATATCCCTGGGAAAGAATGTAGTTCATTTTTATTTTCCATGCCAATGCTTTTCAAACTACCAAAGATTTTCAACACTTTTGCTTCTTCTCTTCTATAAAAATACATTGTTATTATATATTCGCATTTCCATCTGTTTGTTCGTGCTCCCAGATAACCGATCAGTGGCCTCAAAGAGGGTCGGGGTCCCCTTTTAGGAATCCCTGTCATAAACTATAAGAGGCTACCGTGCTTCTCTTGCCTGTTGTCATGCTGTCCCTCGAATTCAGCTACAACAAAAAATTCACGAAAACGGGTTTTAGATTTTATGATTTCCTTATTATTCTCGACAATGAATGATATATATGCGGGTGGTAAAATGCCGAGTTATTCCAACAACATGATCATGTTTTGCAACTTACAACCAATATTTTATAAGTAACTTTGCTTGACAGAGCCCCAAGGCCAAGAGATCTGAATACAAATATCAAAAATGGGAGGCCAAAAAAGTTACACTACAACCTAGCCAAATGTGCTGTATTTACGATAGATAACAGGTTTACCAAAAAGCATTACATGAAAAATGGTAAAATGAAGATCAATTTAGCAATATCTACTTAGGATTTGGTGATATGCATCTGTTGATGATTTTATCTGTTTGTTTCGGAAGTTCAATGACAGAATTAATTGTGGTTGTTGGGGATGTTTCAAAAAAAAAGGTTGCATGGAAAAAAGGTTTGGCAAAATGTCAAGGTTTGAGAGTAGTGAAGAAGTAGAAAAAATACTCCCATGTGTTCTTCATTTGATAACCACGCCACAGAACTTCTCCGATAAATATACGCAGCAATTGCGAGAGGCAGAAATGCCAAGATGGGATTTCATCGCATTGCAAACCAATATTAGCGATTCTCAGATATATTCGCGCATTCCCATCTGAACAGCGTGGAAAAGATTATACCTTTCTACACACTTGAAAAACTATGTCAGATGAGCGTCATATTATTGAATATCAGTAAAGGAATAGTGAGTGCAATGGGAAAAGACATAAAAAGCGTAACTTTCAGTAATATGCATCAAATAATCTTATTGTGGAATATATATTTAAAAACAATTCGTCACGCCAACCGCAATCCGAAACTTTTTGTCTCTGGCTGAGCTTAGGTACCAATTGGCACTCATGTAAACTGGTGAGCGGCACGCGATGGAGCAGATAATATGAGTATCTACCCCCCAGCTGTCATTTGAGTAGGTACTGCTGTTTTTATTGCAGATGATACTGATCTTTTTGTATTAAAGATTTACTGGCATCACCGATTTAAGGATGTCAAGTAATGGATATAAATAAACCATTTGAAAACCAACACGCGGTATTACAAAACTTACTTCCAACACGCGGTTTGAATGAATAAAAAAGCTGAAACTAGTATTCTTTAAAACAGCATACAAATTCTATGAAATGAAATCATACACAAAAGCTCGTCCAAAACCTATAGCTCAATAAACAAGTGGAATTTGATGCATGTTCGCAAAAATGTGCGCGTTATCATGTACCACCGAAGCACGCAGGAAAATGTGTGTGATGTACTAGTGATCAAAATGTTTGACTTATCTATGTTGGCATAACAGGTGCACATCTCGGTTTCGCATACGCATACCTTCTATCTCCACAAGGATATATTAATTTGGCCAAAGTCAATGCTGCACCTGAAAGGTTCCGGTTCTTCCAAACGAAAAGACGTTACACATCGTTAGATACCAGTGGATGGTTTTGCATGGCCTTGTTCGGAGTGAGAGACGAGGTCGAATATTCCAATCCATTTCAACTAATAAAATATTTCCTAAGTCTCGAAGCTTTAATCAGGAAAACGAAATGCCCGCAGCAACACAAATGTAGTTTGACGAGCGTAAAAGAAAGTGGCTAGATGCTGTCGATAGATCTTGGCTTATATTGGTGAAATAAACTACCATTAATCTACTAAAAATGAATTTCTGACATTGTAAGGAGATGCAATGTTACTATGTATTCAAAACTAACCCGTGTAGTTATGAAATAATTGTTTTTAACAAAAAGGTGCTCCCGAAGTATTCGTCCAAGATGGCGCACAACCTGAACATTGCATGTGTATCAGGTTAGGATTCAGGTTGTGCGTCATCTTGGTGGGAATACTTAAAATCCATTTAAAAAAAATTGCTCAGCGTTATATACTCCACACCCACCTGGGTATCATTATATATGTCATCGACATTATATCTAAACAATAAAAAAAACTTTATGTCCCAAAACAATGTTAATGCCCGATTCTGCCGGACTAACATTAGGAATCACGGATATTTGCGCCCATGACATTTGCATTTCATGACATTGGAAAACTCGGATATTTGCAAGCAGGACATTTGAATTCCATGACGTTGAAAACATTTGATATTTGCACTCAGGATATTTGCAATTCATTGTAATTGTAATAATTCGTCAATTCCAAATTTGTTGAATTCAAATCGGCTTTAGTATTAAATCAGATATATTCATACTTGAAAATATGTATGAAATTCTAAACAAATTCAACTCACAAATGAGGTCACGCCCTCAGTCTCTTCTGGATAGATTGAATCGAACACACTCTGATGGCAGAATCAGCCCTTTGTGAAATCAAACGACTGAAATTAAAATTAAATTGACTTTAGGTTCTATCGTTTTACAGAGAGATCACCGAATAAAAAGATAAGCCCCTTAGATGGATTGCTTTGTAAATTGCTAGTTTAAAATATGGAAATTTGAATTTCAGGTACATTTTTTATGATCGAATTAAATTTAAAATTTGTGAAAATGTGCATGCAAATTTCAGTGGGTTTGAATGTCTAGGGATGCAAAATTCCTTGCGTGCGAATGTATATAAGTGAAAATTTTGTAAGAGAAAATTTTTGTGGGTGAAAATGCCCATGAATAAAAGTTTAGGTTGGGTAAAATTGGATAGGTAAAAATTTTCGTGGGTGCAAATTTTTGTGAGTGCAAATATTCGTAGGTGTAGAACAGGGGTCACCAACCCGTTGCCCGCTGCCACCAAGTCGACCGTGAAGACCACATGAGCCGCCCGCAGGTCTATTCCAAAATAAGCTCAATAACTGCGCTTATGAGTAATCTACATCATTATATTAATTATTGTAATGATCAATTGGATTTGTATTTGACCTCTGTAATGTAATGGGGCACATTTAATACTGTTCTGATTATGACATCACCCAGATGTCACTTCTACGAACACGCGTTTTTTCTCGCCCGTTGGTCTGTGGAACAACAATAGTATGATTCTAAAGAAAAACAAAAGAACCTACCATTTTCACGATGATTGGGAGGTGGATTTATTTTTACCATCGTTAAAACAGCCTGCGTATGTCTCATTTGCGAGGCGATTGTAGCGACGGCAAAGCGGGGAGATATTTCACATCTTCTCACACAATCTACCACGCTAACTATCCACTGACCAGCGCAGTACGGGCAGAAAAGCTCGAGCCCTAATTAAATCAAACAGCATCCTATTTAATTATTATCCTTTTTCCTAATTTACGAGACCAGTGTTTGGTTCAATCTATCTTTTTGAATCAACATTTTTCGACATGAACTTCACTAAGAACAAACACGGGACACGCCTTACTGATAAAAATCTGCAAGACTCGCTCAGAGTTACAGTGTCAAGGTACACGCCTGAATACAACGCACTGGTGGATAGCCTTAAAGATTTGTTTGATTTTGGTTTGCTCCTAGTTGAAAAATAGATATTCATGATTTGTTAAATTAGTTTATAAATGTAACATTTGACAGTACAACTGTTAAGTTCATTCCATCTTAGGCATATGCAGGGCGTTTGTAAAAAAGCAGCTACATTGTGGTTTCCAAGGATATTATAGTGGTCACTTTAAAATCAATTCAAGAAACACTCAGTTTGAAAATGTAAGTGTCATTGATAGGAATTTATTTGCTACGTTGTGATAATCGTTTAATTTCGTCAAAAATCCTAAAGTATATCAGTGTCTCTACTTGACTAAATACCAGTAATTATCAATAATTAAAGCTTAATCGACCTTTTTAGAGGTGTGCATTAAACTGGTAGCCCTCAGCTTAATCTGTACCCAGAAAGTAGCCCTTGGCTTCGAAAAGGTTGAAAACCACTATAAGGCATTATGAGGTCGTGGTACCACTATAAGGCATTATGCAGGGGTGTGCAGCTTTATTGTAGGTGGGACATATAACCACCTTCAGAAATTTAGCAGGGTCACACTAAATATTCTATTTATGCATGCGGGAAAGGCAAGAAAAGAAAATGCCGCTATTGATTCGCCAGGTTGTGGCCCGCAGGTCGCATGTTGCATACCCACGGAATAGAACAATACTTTACATGTTTGTGCTTGTAAACAGATGATTTTTGAAAGATTAGTTATCCTGGAAGAACAATTTTTACCAAGTTAGTTTTTCGTGGATCGTCCAAGTGTAGAAACTTGTTATGAACGTTTATAGAATTTTAAGCACTTTGGTTATGAAAATAATTTAAATAATGGATATATCACCATTGAAATACTGTAATATGCTTGACTTTAGGCAAACTAGATATCTTATCTAATTTACGATTTAATTAGTGTTTTTCAAAACTTTATTAGATATTAAAATTGCAAATTAATCGATTGCAAAAGAGCTTTAACTATCCCAGGCATTATTTCATATATTGTTGTTCATAGATCAGTACGATGGATGGTTTATACTAGGGAACAAATTAATTATTAACGAGTCTCGTGATGCAAACGCAAATAAAAGTGTCGTCACTTTTAGAGCACATTTGAACCCAGTAAAAGTAACCTAAATTTCAACCTTGAAATAAAACAAATAAAGCGATGTATTTTTTTCAACAAAACGCGCAAAGAGGAGGCATTGAACTGAATGAATCTGAATTGGAAATTGATAAACAATAGCCAATTGAAAGGTATCATGGTAAACGTCACATTTTACATAATAGCACAAAATGTCCCATGGATTCCATTCGAAAACATAATCAGTAGCTTTTATTTACAATTGACTGCTTTTATCAATAAAATAATAATTAAATCGAACATGTATAAAAATGTAGGACGTGGAAATTGAATTAAAATGGATTTCCGATGGGCCATTCCTGGTCATTTGTAATAATCTTGTTACTAATTGCTTGCTTTAATCGTTTTATTTCGAATATACAGAAGCACTCTATATTCCTTATTGCTCCGTACGTATTGTGTGACTAAATGTAATATTTGTAAAACACCGCCAGAAGACTGAGAAGATTAAGTTGATCTAAAATTTTGTCGTTGCACATGAAGATTACAGAATAATAATGTTAGGTCACTAGATGCATTGCCTCATGAGTTGCTCGTTCAAAATTTGAAAAATTTAAAATTTACAGTGCATTTTTTCATGCTTAGATTGAACTTTATATTATACAAGTGATTGTAGCTTTAATTGAGTGTAAATCACCGAATCCAAGAGGGAAATATTACAGAAAAACATTTTTTTGTACCAAAATCACGCTATTGTAAAGCAGGATAACTGACGGAGTATAATTGATGAACAATTCATATATGAACATATTACCGAATAACGAGACAAATAAAAGGACATTTAACCATTCCATGACCTAACCTATATGTATATATCGATATCAAAAATTGTAGCCTATTCCTGCTAGACACAGGCCGTTGGAATCCTCTGCGCAGAATGAAGCAAATAAATTTACCAATTGTTTCGTCGGTTCTATTTCCACAAATGCATATTTTTATATAAATTATCTAGTAAATCTGAAGCAAATCGCAGAGGAGTGGCTCGGCTTTATAAAATGTTACAAATCGATACGCAGATTCCTACAAAGTACCAAACGTATATTTACTTAAATAACCCCGATACACCCATAATAATGGTATGTAAACCGACTTCAAGTTTGGTCTAGTCTCACAAAATTCGAATTGCTCTTTGTCGCGCTGGTAGATATATTTAGAAACACGGCACACCGAATAAATCTTATTCCTACAAAGTACGAAGGTATATTTATTTACTTCGCCCCCGACTCGACAATATTGAATGGAGGTATGCCGACTTGACGGTTCGTCTCGCCTCAAATAATTTGACTACGTTTTCATCGAGTGCGAATGGATTTAATTGACTTACTAAGAGAAGGCGAATATTAAAAATTGAAATAACGACCAAACGCGTTACTCCATCACAATTCCGTGCGCTATGTTTACCATTGAAAAAATAAGCTTGTCATTCAACTACTCATGTAATACTTATTCGCAAATTTAAATATCGCAGGAAGAGAAAATTGTGTGGGAAGATTGGTGATCGATTACAGAGTTCTTCATGAAAGTTCTGTGAAGCTATTTTCTCAATATTTAATATGTATAGAAATTAAGCGACTTGTGCATGGAATAAACATTCTTTAAAAGGATAGAAAAGACATCCCAAAACCAGAAGGTAATGTATTTCAGAATTTGTTGAATTCAAATACCTTGGTATTACTTTAGATATATTAACACATATGTATTCAGATTTCCCTCAAAATTGTACTTACGATTGGGGCCACACACACAACCTGCTCTGGAGGGATTGAACACACCCTGTTGACAAAATCAGCCTCGACTCTTTGTGAAATTCAACAACGACTGAAAGTAAAATAAAGCAATTTAAAAATAGTGAATACACCAGATATATATATAGAATGCATTTAAGAGATTAGACTAGAACAAAAAGAAAAAAATATTTAGATGCACATAATACATAAAATTTTTTAACCAAACTTCCATTTAATTAATAGACCCGCTGAATTGTTGTTGTTTTAATTGACAAAATACCTCGCTTTTTCCGAAAGCAAATGGACATAAGGATTGTGAATTTTCAGTACAAAAATAAATAGCAAGAAGAGTTTAATTAACACTTTTTATTCCGTATTGCTCCGTAAGTATTGTGTGACTAAATGCAATATTTGTAAAACACCGGCAGAAGACTGAGAAGATTAAGTTGACCTAATGTTAGGTCATTAGATGCATTGCCTCATGAATTGCTCGTTTAAATTTGGAAAATTTAAAATTTACAGTGCATTTTTCCATACTTAGATTGAACTTTATATTATACAAGTGATTGTAGCGATAATTGAGTGTAAATCACCGAATCCAAGAGGGAAATATTACAGGAAAACATTTTTTTGTACCAACATCACGCTATTGTAAAGCAGGATAACTGACGGAGTATAATTGATGAACAATTCATAGGTGAACATATTACCGAATAACTAGACAAATAAAAGGACATTTAACTATTCCATGACCTAACCTATGTATATATCGATGTCTTTATAGTTTCACTGGACCCCACCTATAGAGTATAAATAACCCTGGGATCCGTGGCTAACGGTTTGTTGTAATGAACTGCAAACTAGCTTATTCTTTACTGGCATATTGTGATTTATAAAGTATCCGCTTCTAAATTTGGCCTTTTTGATAAAAATGTCGCTAAAATTTAGAAAAGAGACGCACGCTGATGACATAATATTTTATATGCTGTGGTACTTTTCGCCCAACCGTCAGTAAACCAAGGACCAAGCGAGCGAGCAATGGTTTTGCTTACGATAATGTGTATCTGCAGACTATGAAATAATATAAAAAGGGCTTGTACGTAAAGAATATTTATTTCGTTGCGAAATGCATTACAATCGAATTAATTACCTGTTTGGTTAAATGTACACAATAGAAAATTATCGGCTGGGTTCCACTCAACGTCTCTTCCAGAAGCTTGCCTGTGACAAAAATAATAATAGTTCAGAAAAAATTATGCATATGAAGAAATATGAAATCAAGTGTAAGTTAAGAATAAATAAATATGCAAAACATGCTGGAATTCATGGGCAACTACATCCAGGTACATTTGCACCCCGGACATTTGCACTCATTACGATTACATTCATGGACATAGACAGCCACGAAAATTTGCAAGCGTTGACTTCGCAACCGAAGCATTTTCACCCACGTGTCTTGGCAGTCATGAATATTTGTTATCATGGGCATTGGCACTCACAGACATTGACACACACGCGTAATTGCATCCATGGGGATTGGCAATCGCTAACATCTGCATATATGGGCTTTGGCACCCACGAACAACACCAATGGACACCCGGGTGTAGGATATTTGTACGTACATTCGCCGTTTGAACATTTGCATCAATAGGCATTATCAACCACGAATCTTCGTATCCATGGAAATCGTCACACACTGATATTTTTACTCATGAAATTTGCATTCCATGGGTGAAAATGGGGAAACTGAGCCAATTATATCATTATATTGCCAAATTTGCTAAAAGAATGTTATCAAATTTTGTTTCCTTTTTAATTCATTGGCCAATTTCAAGGGGAGGGGACATTTGCACTCGTGACTTTTAGTAATCATGGACCTTTTCACCAACGGGCAATAGCACCCAGAGATATTTGCACGAATGAGACGTCACGCCCTAGGAACTTTAACCCATAACAGACAATTAAACGCATGGTCGTTGGCGTCTGTGGATATACGCACACATGACCATTGGCACCTCAAGAGATTTGCGTTCATTATATTTGCATTCATTTACATTTGTATTCACGGATATTTGCTCACAAAATCATTTGCACACAAGGAAATTGAAACCATGGATATTTGTGCATAGCATCATATAGATCGAACAAAGGCAAACTATGACCCGCGGGGCACAACCGGCATGTTGGGTTATTCAATCTGGCTCGCCTGGCGCTGGCACAACCAAAATAAAACTAAATTTTACGATTGACTGCGATTAAATTTAGTTTTTGCGCAGGGCTTATTGCTTTCCACTTTTGCTTTTGTAACACTGTAAATATTGCTCATAAAATATAACTTTTACGTCACGCTTACATGGTCCGCCAGTCTAGATAGGCAACATTTTTGGCCCCAGGTCCAAAAACCGTGCCCATCCTTGCTATAGATATTGACACAAACACACACGCACACTTACTATTGCATCCATGGACAATCGCACCTATGGGCCTTGCAACGATGGATATTTGCATATATGTGCATTAGCACTCATGTATTTTGGCATACGCGGATAGTTGCATCCATGGGCATCGGTGCCAACAAACATTTCCACACATTAACATTGACACCTAGGACCTTTACACATCCAGACTTTTGCATTCGAAAACATTGTGGTCATGGTCATTAGCGCCTACCGATAGTTGCGCACATGGGCCTTACAACCCATGAACATTTGCTACCAGAGAATTTCTACCCATGGCATTTTGCACACATAAATAATTGCTATCATGGGCATTGGCAATCACGGACATTGGGACACACAATCAATTGATCCATGGGCATTGTCACTCGCGAACATCTGCACAAAAAGCCTTCGGAACACACGAACAACACCCATGTGGATTGAAATGTAGGACAGTTGTACATAGATTTGCCTTCCGGACATTTGAATCCACTGACATTTGCACCTATACACCTCAGCATCCACTTTGTTTTCAAACTATAAATATCGCCACACATGGACATTTGCATCACTTGGTATTTGCACACTTGCGCCAGGACACCCACGAACGATTACATTCATGGGCATAGACAGCCACAGACATTTGCAAGCGTTGACTTTGCATTTTCACCCATGTGTCTTGGCATTCATGAATATTTGTTATCACGGGCATTGGCACTCACGGACATTGCAAATGACCCCCTCATCCCGCATTGTTTACCATTAAAATTACGAAACTCATGCATAAAATGGACTTATCCAAAATTAAACGTTGCAACCAATCGTTAGAAATTCCTACATTCATAATTCAAGTCGGATTGGTATTAGCTTACATATATTGAGACTTAAAAATACAAATGAAATTCGAAAAATGAAACTCACAAATGAGGTCTATAGACTTTAGTCTCTTCCGGAGAGATTGAATTGAACACAGCCTGGTAACAAAATTAGCCTCAACTTTTTGCCAAATTCACCAAGAACTGAATTGAAATAAAGCAAAATAAAAGTTGTAAACATATTAAATAAACCCATATTTATGAAACAGGGAAACTGGGGAAACAAAGTTCGCTTTTGTGTTGTGCATATTAAATGTTTGATTGAAAAACACAACAGCTCTAAGATTCAGATACGCCTTCCATATTGTTACTTTGACAAAAATTAACGCAAACCTTTTTTATGCACATATTATGAAAGCATTCACAGTATTATAAAATATTACATTAATGCAATTGCACTTGAAATTAGCCGCTAATATATTCCAGGTAAACATTGAAAATAATATATTGTCAAATTCGCTAATAAAATTTCAAAAATTTAATTCTCTATTTTACCTCTGAGCCAATTTCAAAAAGAAAAACTATCCCTCTACCGATTTTTTATTTCACGAGAATACTTTGCAATTTCAACATTGTTTTCTTTGGATAAAACTCATGTATAATACCTATTGGTTACTTGATTAGTTTTGACCAAATTAAAAATTTTACCTGCTAGATACAGTCCGTTGGCATCCTCTGCACAGAGTGAAGCCACAAATTGACCAAATGTGTTGTTGTACCAGTTCCACAAATGTATATTTTTATCTAAATTAACTTGTAACTTTAAAGCAAAACACATACGAGTGACTTGGCTCTGTAAAATGTAAGAAACTTATAAGCCTACAAAGTGTATCTTTATTTAACTAGCCCCCGACACACCCTACGAATGGAGGTTTGTCAACGTCACATTTTATCTCGCCTCACAAACTCTGATTGCTCTTTGTTGCACGCGTACAAGATAATTTTAGAAACTAGCAGTTCCCCCATCCTTTAGTTGAAATATGATTATACTTTTAAAAACGAATGAGTACTTTATGGCATGATTTTTCGCTTGACTAATATTGTCCTTCGTCAAACTTAAATAATGTCGACCTCTAACCTATTTTGCAGTTTTCAATTGGCGCCAGTCTGAACATGTCGCTTAAATAAATAGAGGTGTGCCGTCGGCTGGTAAACGAAATATGTACGCTAACTTTATATAACTAGTTTCGTCATACGTTATAAATATTTAAACCGGATCAGATGCTTTTTTGAAGTCATCTGCTACTGAACCCAGCAAAAATAGTGTCACTGACACGATGACTGTGATAGCCTTTCGCGACTCCTCGTCCATTGCAGTTTAAATATTGTTGTTTTTTCCTAATGAATTTTTATAATGAAGTTTTTATTTTTTGCTCAAATGTACAATGTTTTTTGCACGACAAAATTAATATCTGAATCGGAACTTGGCTTGAGCATTATTGGGTATAAACGGAAACAAACTAAACGCAAATTTGAATATTGTAGAAAGGTGCCTTTGGTTGGGAAATAATGTGAAGCTAATGTATGATGTATGATAATGGCACGTCGCTATCTGGGAACTTTCAGAGAAAATTTGTTCAAGCTTAGCGGCGTAGCCCACGTACCCAATTGTTTGCAATGTCTGGAGATAACACTTTCAAAATGAAGGGGGGGGGGGAGTATGTCTTATGAAGTTTTCGTCTCAATTTTGAATATTTACAAACTAAACTATTAAAATCTTAGAGATTTTTTTCTACGGCCTGGTCTATTTTGTTATCAAATAGTTCAAATAGGCAAAATTCCGAATTCTAAAACGAGTGTCGATTCTGCCTATTTACACTCCATAGACCAATTACAGTTGAAAAGAAGTTAAATTTAAGTGAATCATTCAATCAAGGCTAGGGAGCCGCAAATTTGATTTTCTGATTGCAAGGAATTCAAAAATTTTCTTACAGTCCTGTCCACTCTTCCGGATCAACAAACGTCTCCGATTTCCGCCAGAAACGTTCGGTTCATATAATTTTGACATGAGGGGGGTAGAATAAAGTTGCAAAACGCGTTGGTAAACCTCAAACATATGATTTCCTACTTCTCACAATTGGAAGTCTGAATCTCATCCTGGACTCGATTCTAATACAAGGAAAAGCGAACTCTTCGAGATATATAGCATGGATGTTTGATAACTATCCCTCGAAAAAAAAATGAAAAAAGTCCACAGTCCACAGTCATAATTTCTATTTAAATTGCGCAGACTTGTCTCGATAGCGTTTCGCACGCAAGGTGCTTTTACAGGAACATAATTTACGTAATGTTTGCGCATACCTCACAGGAATATGTATATTCAAGAATATTTGTTTTGTCCTCCTCGTTCATAACTTTATAAAGTTTATTGCTCATTCGAGCTCATAAACATTTACTATACCTTTGTCCTTTATATATCCATAAAGTTCAAAGAGTTATATTGCCAGCTCAGTACAGATTCATTTGACAGACAATTTTATGTGGATTGAATCAGATTTTGAAACCCTCAATTTTGGGCTTCAGTATTGAGTTTAAAATCATCCTAATAGTTGAAATAATACACACAAACTTCTAGAAAAATTTTAAAAGAAAAATCGAAAAGCCGGAATTAGGCATGCATTGATTATTCACGAATGTGATAAAAACCACCGGGACCTCCTGAAGTATGCGCACCAAGATGGCGCACAACCTGAACTCAAGTTGTGTACCAGGTTAGGGTTCAGGTTGTGCGACATCTTGGTGCGCATACTTCAGGAGTACCAACCACCGTGATCACACACTATTCCCAGCTGTAGTGGTATATTGTTGAGATAGGATGGCACGAGTCACAAATTACCAAATACTCGAAATGATCCAGATGAAAAGATCCGAATTCGGTTAGCCACAGATGAGAGTCGGCTCGCTTACTAATTCGATTTCGGACTGGGGTGACACGTGACTCGCCGATGTGTGAGGACTTCATCTGCTCTTTATCGCCCCTACTTTAAACTTTTCTCTATACATCGTCCGTGAAAAACGTTTGATTGATTAGTTTTTTCGTGGCATTCGAGTTTGGGCTGGTGTAGTATCAAAATCGTCATAGATTGCCAACAATTTAAGCTTGTATCAGTAAATCTCGCCGTTTTTTTACGATACATGATAATTATCAGTAACGACTCGCCTGCTCTTTCACATTTGATTTTATGCAAAGTTAACCGTGGACTAACAGTACACTTCCAGGAATCCTTAAATAAAAATTCGCAATTCAGGCGCAGATATTGCGTACCTTTCTGTCTATATCGGTATTTGTACGTGTCAGAATCCATGAAATATTACGACGCAGTATATTCGAAGAAAATAAAATGGTAATCGGAGTCATCAACGAAAATTATTTCTTGTATGGTTTAGGTCTGCGATGACTGCCATTTTTACGGTACTATCTTGCTACAGTCCTAGCCCTGCTTTTTGATATTATGTGTCTATTTGCCCCAACATTCTATGTTAGCCTAATATAAGCAAGATATATATATAAATCAATCGAAAAATGAATGTTATATTTTTGTGGTGGGGCAATAATAGCATCGTTTAGTTTTCTCTTGATATTCAGAACATATTAATACTGTTTTATTGATGTTCCTAATCCACACCCTTAGCAGTGTACCGTTGTGCGAATTCTTTCGAATTGCGTACAGAGGTTCAGTTTCAAGGATGAGTATTCTTGCCAATGCTGTAAAGCTCCCAAAAGATTCCGTGCCCCACAAATCAATTGTCTAATGACACAAGTGAAGATTGTGGTTCCCGTACATTTAAACCCACGACAATTGCATCTGCATATATTGCACTTATGGAAAAAAAAATTGTTTTGCGGATACTTGAACCCGTACTAACCCTTACCCATGGGTTTTAGCACCCGCATATAGATGGAACTCGCGGATATACACATGGGTTCAAATGTACGTGGGCTCAAATGTACGGTCACCAAAAATCTTTATTATCCAGCAAAAATGCAGGATAAAACAAAGAGCATCGAAAGTATGGCCAACCTTAACAGCAGTCAGACAGAGAAGTGACCGTGCGATCGTAAAATGAGGTCACGTGAACAGAGGTGCTCAGAGTCAAACAAAAAGAGTAAAATCTCACCCAGGAGAAACTATGCCAGCCGAAACCACCGCTCTGACCTGGTACAAAATTTCAAGATAACATATACAAATTAAGCAATACAAAATTGAACTTTTTCACAGGTGTTCGAAGCATTTTTTTGGCAATATCACACTACAAATAGAAGGTAAGTGTATTCCATACATTTTGTAGAATAGCCTAAGAAATTCAAGGCAAGGGTTCATAAATAAATAATCAATAATCCAGTTTCAAAATGATTTATATCGATCGATTGATATCCGTATTAAACAAATTTTCTAGGTCACTTACTCCCGAAATACTTCAGTCAAGTAGTCAAGATCCGAAATAGGACATTTTTAGTATTTGATTTGGACCGCACTTTCTGAATCATTGGACCCCCGTTGGATACGTGAAGGTTTATTAAAGGATTTTTATAGTTTCAAAAATTATTTTATATATTGCATAAATTTGCATTTGACTTTTGGGTACTCCCGAAGTATGTAAACCAAAATGGCGGACACCGGAACGTAGCATGTGTACCAGGTTAGGCCCTATAAGCATCGTCTTCCTTGTTTATTTCGTAACATTGGCGAATCAGCAAGATGAAAAAAAGTGACGTAATGATGGGCCTTTTCGCATCCGCTCAGATACTTTCGTCACCCTGACAGATTTTCAGTCGTGGTTGTAAACAATACTTCGTTTTTGCGATTTTGAATGCTATTCGTTAGTTTCAGGTTGTGTTTGGGAAATTTAAGTAGGAATCAAATAAGTCAATCATCATTTGCCTCCTTAGGAGTTGTAGTTTTAATAATAGTAATGAAAAGTTAGTCTAGTAATAGCTGTGACAAAATAGGCTAAAATTCTCTACCGGGAGGCAACGTTTTCTGCAAAAGATGCACTCGTGGCGCGTACATTCGATGAAACTGTTTACGTCTTTGTGCTAAAATGAACGTCGAATGTGCATTTTGCGCTAACAGTACTGTAATCCCTCGCTTACCGCTCCAATTTCACAAGTCACACTAATTTTTGTACTGCTTAAATGCGGATATTCATGTAGGTAAGTTACAAAAAAAATAGAGTTCATCCGATTTGAATAAAAACTGCGCCAGTGGATAGATCTGAGTGAAAATAAGAAAACAATACCCAGTTTATAAAAAACGGTCAAGAAATAACGGAGATATCGGAATTTTAGTACCGCACGACAGGCCATTTTTTCCATAAGGATTGTATAACTTTTCTGATAAGAACTGTAATAAATATGAAAAAAAACACATATCAATCACTAATCTTTCGATTTGCGTCACATATATGGACTATTAAGTTCATTTTAGGATTTTATTTTAGCAACAGTCTTGACACTGCCGGAAGATCGTCGCAAATAAACGCTGGAGTTGTGCATGTTAGTTTGACAGTGGTCCATTATGGGTAATAATAAACGATGTTCTGATTGTACAAACTTCATAAAAATTGGTAAGTATCAACTTAGGAAAGAAATACACACGTCCACATAAATTTTATTGGTGTCCATAGACAATATCATCAATTTGTACCACGTATAACTTGAGCGTAATTTTAAAAGCTCCGAATGTTGAGAAATTTATGCGGTAATGAATAAAAATCAAATACCAGATAATATTTGTTTATTTTATCTAAATTATGTCGAAATTTCATGGAATTCCATGCTACAGCAGGCGGTGTGTAGTCGTTTGTATGAGCCGTATTTCGACAAGGCGTAAAGGTACTTAAGCAGACGTGATGCGTACATATTTTGGCGCGAAAAAGCGGATTTCTCAACATTTCTAATTCATGACTGCAACTCAGGATTGTCGTCTAAATATAGAAATCTTGTATATTGTTTTCCTATGATGTTCTCGATCTATAGTCTGCGATATTTATAGAATTTAATATTCAAGTCTTCAGAAATGTAGAATATATATTGTTGAATAAATTGAATGGATTTCCAAATTTTTGTGAATTTATTTATTGTATTGCATTGACAAACATATTTATCCGGCCCGTTTCAACACAGTTTGAGTCATATCCGGCCCACGGTCAAAAAACTTTGGTGACCCCTGGTTTAGCCCAATATATTTACCACATTCCACCAATGATACGCCCGTTAAATAGTCAGTGCCGTGAGCTTCGAATGCACTAGTCTTATTAACATAAGGTCTAATGTGGCCACGAGAGCGTGCTTTTTCATTTCCTTGTTTTGGCCAGATTACGTCTTTGTTTAGATAATTCTTTCCAATTTCGATAATATTATTTTAAATCGAATTGTTGTGGATCGATTTAAGAATTTTATTTTTCCGCGTAGGGACTCAATCCGAAATTTTGGGATTCTGCCAATTTTTAGGATTCAATTATTAACTGAATTAGGTTGTCTCAGTGTATGGTTATGGCAGCCGTGCCGTTGCGTTCGGGTGTCCGCATTGGAGTGCCACGGAATAACGAGATTAAGAACAGACCACTTCCGACGTGGGAATAGCTGGCTAGATAGAGATGGGTGAACAGAGACAACATATTATAATAACCGCAGTTTCAATCCAAACTAGGTACTACCCGTATTTGACCCTAAAATAGGCTGATATGGTTGCCGTAGTCCGTAGGATACGGTATGGGTTCGGTGTTACTCAATTTATTGTTCTTAGTTCAATTATCCGCCTAGCTATTTCCACGTCAGCAGTGAACTGGTGAACCATCTTTTTTTTATAACACAACAAAACAGTAGCGCTTCAGTACCGACAACCCAACGATACGCCATGGCCACCATAGACTGAGACAACTCTTATTAATTCAGCTAATGCTAAAATGTACTTCCTAAATATTGGCAGAATGTCAAAATTTTAGAATGAGTTTCCACGCGGGAATGTTCAAAGTTTTTAAAGATCGCTTCACAAAATCTTATAATAACTCCTTATTACCTCATCGAAAGTAAGACAATGTAGCGAGTTAGCAAGTAAATGGAAAAAACGCAGGTCAAGCCAAACTACAACAAAATACAAATTTATGCTCTGGCGACCACATTCTTCGTGAGATTCGATGGTAAATATTGTTTGTGACACTTTTTATATTCCCGCGTAGCATGGATTTTAAATGACTGCGTTTTTTTCACTTTTCATGATACACTTAAATAAAAATATTATATTTCAGAGACTTGTTGATCTGAAACATTGTATATATCGATTGCACTCTCCAAGCTCAATTCGCGTGCTTCAATATTTATTACAAATAGGCCGGGACTCCATTACTGACATAACGTTCTTTTTGTTACAGGGAATCTTCGGGTAACGACGGTCTCGACTTACGCTGTTTCGAGGTTACGAATAACGTAGACATTCGCGAACTATTACGATTATGAAAAATAATCACTAAGCTTCAGTCACATGGTACACAGTTTCAGTGATACTGTACGCCATTTTGGTTGTTTAAGCCGGTTTTTTCTTAACTTGTTTGATCGTTTTTTAAACTTTTTGCCTTTTGTTATGGGCTCCTAGCGTAGAACAGATGTTTCTGATACAGTACGATATGTATAGAGTAATTTGTGTACTGTACGGTATAATGTTTCAACTTATATTAAAATTGGGGTTACACCGCTTCTCAAGAACGGAACAACATCGTAAATCGAGGACTCCCTGTATTATCTAATGCCCCATCGTTTAAATATATGAGATCCTGGGTTAGCCGCCATTGGCTATATATAGGTTTTTAAATTGTAAAAGTGTAAATCATTGTCCAATGACGAAGAATAGTCAAGATCAAATGCGCCTTTGAGTTATTATGTCGTGCAACGGTTTTCAAAACAAAACTGGCATGGGCTCTTTATCACCAAATAATGATCCAATTTCGCAACTAACTTGTTATTATTATGACTTCAGACAATAAGCAACCTTTTATTTGATTTGACAATTCACTCGTGATAAATATACACATTGGAATTTTAAAAAAGAAAACAAAAGCTTGTCTAAATAGCATTCTTGCAAAATTGTGCAAGTGGGATGAAATTTGAAGAGACATGTATATTTTTGAGCCAGTAAAAATCAATCGCACACAAATTAAAAGAAAGAAAAAGACAGTTTAACTGGTCAAAGGAAGACGCGGTGAATCAGACTGGTTATTAAGCATCGAAACTCGTGTTTGTAATAGATGAAAAAAGGGGCTCCCGAAGTATGCGAACCAAGATGGCGTACATCGGAATGTAATATGTTTACTAGGTTAGGGTTTAGGTATAAATACTACGGGAGGCTCTTAGCTAGTCTTCGAATTGATAATAAGACTAAAATAAGGAAAATTGGAAAGAAATTATCGCCTAACCTGTTACCCATGTTACGTTCCGATGTCCGCCATCTTGGTTCGCATACTTCGGGAGCACCGAAAAAAAAAACTATGTAGGGGTAAGTTGATTACACAGCCAAAAAATATGCCATCGGATTTTCTATCTCAACGAATAAATATAAAAACCCTTTTCTTATATGAAATAGCCCAACTGGTGAATGTCTCGAGGTACTGTTTTTCTCCACCTAATTTGTGTTTGGGCACGAAGTGGGCATATTGTGGTTTCAGTTTAGTCGCAATAATCAAAAATTAATCTCGCAAACACTGCGATCGACTAGGCTAAAATCGTTCGTTTAGTCGAAATTCAATCTGAGACTCATCAGGCTTCTGTTACTTTGGTGCTTCTTCCTTGACTAACTTCTCTCTCTGATTGATTCCTGTTCCGAAACGCACTTATACAACACGGCAGCATCAACCTTTCCCAATCGGGAAACGACACAACATACATGAAAAGGTTTACCAACAGGCTGATGTACATCGCTAAAGGAAGCGTTATCCCGTCTTTCAAAACTGCAGACGCGGCCATGATTACTGACACGGTGTCGGTGATGGAACAAACGAGCCTCGTAATGAACGCTCTCTTTGTGATAGCTTTGATTTTTGCTTGGCTGCTACTGGAACTCCCCACTTGTGGCGCGTTAGCGCTGTGTTTATACAGAGGGAGTACGAAGAGCCATAATAACAAGCATTGCATTAATAGCGAAGTTGATCCGATGACGATCCACATCGCTTGTGGGTTGACAGTAGAAGCAACGATTGAGCAACCAGTGTCAACAACAGCAAATGTGTAAGCAGAAACGTAAATTATGTGCGTACTCAACGGAGATATGATCAAAAGAAAAAGCACAACAAAACTCAAAGTTCTGGTAATCTTCGTAGTGAGATGCTTCATCGCAGGGTCGTTGTAAATAGATCTTTGTCGAAGCCACAAATTCAAGTATATAAATAAAAAATTGTAACTGCCTCCGGTGCCGCGAAATCTTCTCGAAATTGAACAAATTTGTGGAAAATAAATATCAACAAGAATTTTTTCAGTAGCAGGAGTGTTCATCAATGTAAGACATGCAGTTATGAGCAAACATATCTCCATAACCGCTCTGTATCTCTTTGATCCATTTTCCTTGAGGCTCTTCTTTAAATTTTTCAATTTTGATAAATAGATTATCATAGCGATAATAACGTAAACGTTGATAACAAATCCACAACCTGACACAATGACAATCGTCATCCAATTTCGATAATGTTTTTCACTTTTCCACATTGCATTGTTGGCAAGCGGGGTCGCATTTGTGTTAGCCTCCGTAGCGTTGAAATACGAAGTATTCTCCATGATTTTTGAAAAGTGCGCAACAGACAATGATTTCTAAGAAATGTACACTCAACTGACAATTTCCATATAGCATAATGCTTTTGTACTCGGTGAAATGAAAAAATTATTAGCATTATGATTTAATCAATCACTTTTTGGAAACAATTGAACTTTAATCTTGAAGTAACAAGCAGATTACTTCTTGGCATAATTATATTTATTCGTCTTAGTCTTGCATTAAATTTGTGTAATGGGCGTCTTCTCTCGATTACCTTTAATTATTTATTATAAAGAGGTTTGAAGGTGCATGATTATAGAATAGGCTACGTATCGAGAACGAGATGGATATATACAAGAAACACGTGATGTTCGATTTATTATTCCAAAACTAGTTCAACTTACTGCTATACGACGGAAAGAAATCTTAGGTCGACAACACCTTTAATAAACCTTTTTTTTAATATAAACAATGCAGTAAGGGTATCACGTCTTTTATCACATGGTCAAGATGAACTTCCAAACCTTGGTTCAACCTCAAACGTAAATATCCTCTTTTTTTAATATGTAATTGATGACCTACTTTAGACAACTCCAATTGCAATTTCAAGCTCATTTCAAAAATTCTTAGGGCTACGTTAGGAAACACTGGTTAAGAGCACGTAGTTGGGGGGCAAGTTGTTTTCGGAAATCTACCTGACGCTGCCTCAACATGCATGCTAACCATGTATTAAATGTGTAACAACTTGCTGAAGGGATAATTTCAAGATTGCGAAATTGCCAAATCGACAAATACACACCCAGTATGCTCTCCGAGGGGGCCGAATTCAAGGGGTGGTAGATGTTTAGATAGTAGCTATAAAACTACTTATATCTTATAAAGATGTGTTATGTATTTGAATGGCCATCTGTACAGGTATTTACGCTATTTTCTTGGGATTCAAATATATAGTATTTATATATTTAGGTTAGAAAATAAAGTGTGGTGCTATACCTGAAAATCGAGAGAGTTCGTGGGGTTTAAACCTTTTAGTAGGGTAGGAAATAACTGTATTACACCACTCGTCTCACACGCACACATATCTGAAAAAATGAAGATCCAGTTACGATTTACTGAAATATATTTCGAATATCTAATGATACTTGTACAAAAGCATATTCAGTAAAAAAAGACAGACCGAGTTTTTTTTATTCAATTATTTATCAATGAGATAAAGTGATTTATAAGTTTTTTTTTATGAATTATTTCGATTTTGCAAACACGATGCTCAGCAACATTTCAGTGTAAGTTGTGAAGGCTTCCGATAATGCGAGTAGTATTGAACAGCGATTTCTGTGGTTTATGTTTTATTACAAATTGGTCGAATCTTCCTGGCTGTCAGTAACGCCGCGCGTTGTCGCCATTGATCCATCTCCATACAAACTATTTTATGGAATGGGAATGGGTAGTCGTGCAGGTAAATAATATTATCTGGTTGGTGTGATGAATTGGATCTTTGAGATCCGATTATGATAATTAGTATTTAACATGTCAAGGTATTTACAACACACCAAACTAGAGCTACCTGGCGCCTTATGCGGTATTCAGTTATTACTGAATAAATCTACATGCCTTGCTCAGAAAAATAGCCCCTTGTGTTTTTTTTTTGTCGTTGAAAACAGGAATTCCTTGGTTTGAAATATATTTAGCCAGATTGAGTTTTTAGCCAAGCACATGCTGCTTCTGATTAGCAAGGGCCAAGTACTTCGTATTTACATAATATATATAGAGCGAACTATAGTGTGCCCATAAAGTCTTGAAAATTTGAAATTGCAACAGGAATTTATTAATACCAAATATTGTTTTTGCCAACACAGATGTATTAAATGAAGTAAAAATACTGATCAAAACACCAAACCTGGTTAAGATATATTGAGAACTAACTACACAATATAGAAATTTAAAGAAACTTTATGGAAACCCTGTACCTTATCACCAAGGGTTAGGTATTTGACCAGGGTTTGAACCCGAGACATTTGACTTAAAAATAACATAGATAGATCTGCGCTAACAAACAGGGCAGATTATCTCGACCATCTTGTTACAGCGCTCCATGTCTTGACCACAAATCTGGGCAAACCGCTATATGTCCGTATACACCGCAATTGATCAATCGATGTTCCAATGACAATCGTATAAGAAGACCTCATCAAGCTTAGCCTTATCAAAGCCCTAATTTATTATTCCATGCACGCCCACTCTGATTACGTCATAAAGAAAACAAAAGCACAGAAAAAAGATAAAATGACAAAATTTAGTTTCGTGGATTACGAATTTAAATACATTACTCAGCGAATTAGCTCAGGAAGTAACGTGAAAGGCATGGTGTATGGATACGGCCATTGAAGCTATATATTATTAATACAAACTAATGAAATATAGCAATAATTATTGGAAGTTACTACTTGTAATAAACAGGTGAAACTACTATAACCTTTGACCTCATATTTTTTACCTAATGTTGGTTATCCGTCACAGTCATGCCTTGAATACAGGTTTGCCAAAAATAGATTTATAGTTATTTACAATAATACTTTTAACCTACCGTTAGACCATCATGTATGTCACATGCATGTGAATATATCGATATATCAATGTTTATTTATTTATTATATGTTGATACAAAAAACAAGCAAAGAATACTCAACTAAATGGCCACGCACATTGTCATCGATAAAAGATAAAGTCTAAGATGAGCACAGAGTTTACTGAGAAAAACAAACGCACAATCGTAATTTAGCAAAGCTATACAATTATACATGATCATAATAGCAATGCCCGGTGCGTTTCTTGTCACTCGTGTAGCATCCATTCATTTTGGATCCCAGTCGTTTACCTTAAAATATATTGCCTGCACAATGTGATCCGATGTACATCAAGACGTAGCTATTTACTGGAACATTGAAGAAGAGGATTTTTAAAATCAGCGCAAACGCTTTCATTTCAAATAAATTTCATCACAGACTCATTGCCGAGAACATCTAACCTAACCCACATAACTGGTTGCCGTTTTATTTTAATAGGTTTAACAGTTAAGCAGGTACACAAAATGAATATCCTAAAAATTATAAATCCGAACGAGTGAATGTTAGTCATCAAAGATAACCGTATATATATTATGAGTGGGATGCTAGCTAAAAGTATTTTGCGTCCTATGACCGCTGATCATAAACCTTTTTCACAGGTACAAAATTAAGAGTTATTCTGTGGACGGTTGTGCGAGGAGAGGTAATTCTGCATAAGTCTTGCTTACGTTCTATAGGATGAAATTAGGAATACAATATACTGTCGTTGTGTTGATCCTCTTACCTCTGCTGCAAATTGTGTCAGGTAAGTTTTGCACTCGCACTGTTCTAAATAAGAAACTGTTCGTGGTCGGGGTGAAGACGCAAAACAGGTCAGAATAAACTTTTCGCGTCTTCTTCCAAAACACTCAACTATGATTCAACGGTTGAAATAGACTCGTTTCGGCTGATATGATCTACCAACATGTAAGCTTGATTACGCACGACGGAATAGCTCTATTATTCACACATCATGTCAAAAAGTTACATGCTTGCAAGGTCCATGGCAATGAAAAGTTTGAAAACCACTGGTTTTAAACCAGGCTGTGATATTGAGTCGAGGGAAATTTAGAATACTACTTCTACTCCGGATTTAGAATCCGACTCCCCTCCGGTTTGTAAAATCTTCGACTCCGGTCCCTTCCAGAAAAAGAAAACCTCACTCAATTGGCTATTTTGAACGGTGAGATTGACAAAAGTACGAAAAATTATCTAATCACATTTTCAATCTAGGATTATAAGATTGGCTCGGCGGTGTGGCGCATTGTTAAGCGTTAAGAATATACTCACCACCGCATCTCTGATTACCATGCGTGGGTTCTTGTCTTGAAGCCAGCTATTATTGTTTTATAGGCAGAGGAACATGGAACGCCAGCGGTTCATATGAATACTACGTTTCCAAAAACGGAGTTTCTCTATCTTACATCGATTCGATGAATTTTTGCAATGATAATGGTGGACAACTTGCTCTTGTTAAAACTAAAGAGATCCAAGAATTTATACAAACATTAGTGGACGGGAGAGGCGGTGAGACAAATTATTTTAATTTTTTCTAATTTACTAAACAAACAAAAAGTGTTTTTGCAGTTTAATATGAATCGATTTTTCTTATTTTTATCTTTTTTTGTGGAGGAAGGCGGTGCACATGGGTAAATAGCTGAAGTCAACAGCGTTTGGGGTTTGAACCAGGGCTGAGGTGGATAAAGTCATTGAATCAACCTTAGTTAGACTCAAGTCATAATTTATCGAAGACTTGAAGTGACTCGATTCATCTAAAATCCGAATAAAGTGATTCTGACTCGTACGCATCTAACCGCCAGTGTGACGAAACTCTGTGCTTGACTCGATTCGAGATTTAAATGACTTGTTACTCAATTTGACTCGTGGTTAAGGCACTGTTGCCTTACATTTATTTGGATTGATAGAAATCATACCGTTGATGTTTACTGGTGATATGGCAGCAGCGATCACCCGGGCATCTTTTATATAACTTCATAGGACATTAATTCAAAATATTATGTTTTAATGTGCTCGATTGCCTAGCACTTAGAGCAGTAACAAAGACACCGGGCAAAACAGCAAACGATTTAACGCAGCGACAAGAGCTTGGCGGGAAAGGCAATGCGAGAAATTTTATAAATCCAATTCTTGAAAAACGAAAAATATGTGTAGAGAGCGGATATACTTAGGAGCTAGTTAAAGTCGTATAGCATAGTTTTATGTTAGCTTACGTAATAAATTTGAGAGCAACAAGATTCTGTACAACCATTCATTTGTCATATTGGAAAGACCGGAAGCTTGAGACGTCTTTTAGATTGTTAAAGATCTTGGAAACCCATGTTTTCCGCAATTGAAACTCGCTCCCCCCTTTTTGAAAATGGTTTCGGCTTCGCTTCTGGATGCTACAATAAACTTGGGACCAACGCGCCTTTGTGCCCTGCTATTTCTTCATAATGAGTGGACTTGCCTAAGTGGACATGTCATGTATACAAGAAATCGCCCATGTCCGGATATAAATGTGCATGTGTAAACTCACAATACCAACTACACAATAACAACGAAAAATCATAAAATTCGCAAAATAAAATACAACAGCAAGTTTCTCATTAAATATCTATGACCCGCATTCTTTTTTCCACAATAACAAGTTTTTGAGCCAATCGTAAATAAGATCCGGTACTCTTTTATCACGTCGTGCTTAAAATTGCATTTTATACATTCAGAACCGCCCTACGCTTTCTTCATTGGACTCACAGATCCTCATAAAAACCACACATATCTTTGGAGCGATGGGGAAAATGTCACGTATACGAATTGGAGAGACGGCCAACCGAATTCTCGCTCTGAAACTTGTGTTATGATAGGATGGGTTGACTGGTACGACAAAGACCTTCGTTGGCGTGATACAGATTGTGTTCCAACTGATGTTTTACCAAAAGGATATTTATGCCAACGACGAATAGGTAATTTATTGGGTACATTTTGATAAACTTTTTCAAATTTCTCTCTAAACTCTAGACTCTAGACAAGCATTTGGGACGCCACAATGTTTAGGAAAAATAATATTTTACCCCAGCATATCGCCGACCCAATTCGTTTCGTCTTGTGTATAGTGAAGGGTTGATTTCTCACAAAAAGGCTGCAAGTCCAAAATGACTTATTAAGACCCCAAAATAATCCGTGTAGTATCTGCCGAGGCACGCACATAATTAAGTTCTGGGACAGTTCAAGTCAATGCGGTTGGGTAAATAGTATTTCCTTATAGCGAAAGCATTTTCACAAAGCAATACGTGTTTGAAAACATATTTTTTCGAAAAAATATCCGTTGACAAGAAAGATAACTTTACTATGGATAAGGACCAATTCTTTTGACTTGAGTAAACTTCATCATCTTATTTTTCATTTTCATTCAATTTTGCTCTGATTGACTGAACTAGACGATTGTTCAGTTCACTCTTTCTGCTTTTCAAATATAATTGTCAGCTTTTTACCGTTGCACAAACGAGTTGATCCCTGGCTTCTAATACCACGTTGCTTTACTAGGTAATTACTTTAGTCAGTGGAGCTCATGGAGCGAATGTTCTAGAACTCGGAATCGAACATGTATCAAGACAGGTCGAGTTGGACCGAAAAATTGCACTGATTCAGAAATTAAGGTGAGAAATCTTATGAATTATTCCAACATATCTTCGAGCAAAAATCGTGATAGAGTAATAATAAATACGCTTAATAATAAATACGTGAAGGCGGTGCAACAAACATACACCCTTGATTGCCACACAGTTGGTCAAACAGGGGCCCTGCACCCGGAGTTTCGAGTCAATTCCAGTCATGGGCAAACCAAGTCTTGAGCCGACACCAAGCTCTGACGTCGAGCCAGTCATGAAGTTAAGACCCAACGCTTCACGATACTGTGGTTAAGCGCCATATCGAAAAAATTGTTGACGGAGAATCAAGATATTTTCAAAAATCAGATCAGCGGACCTCCCATAGTCAAAAAAGGAATAACTATTACAGGAATACCCTTATTGTAGGCACTCCTATCATGGGTCGCTTTAGATTTGAAATGATTACACAAGCAACAACAACATGAACAACATTAACAAATGTGCAATATCATTCCTACAACCCCGCTTCGTTTATAATAATCATGAATAATCCTACAAATGCAATTTCGATTCAGCATGATTTATGTTCCCTGACGAAAGAGTGTCCTATTACAACAGCAACCGAAACTATCAAATCCCACGCCCGCACGACCACAACGATGATTAGTTCCGTTCCATCAGCTTCAGGTAAGTGAGATTCATGAACCGCATTTCATTATTATTATATATAGACCTTAGCGTACTATTACTTAAATATTTTTGACCAAGACAAATACAGGATCATTGTACAACTTTATCTCATTAAAAATTAAAAGTTTAATACGTTGACCAATAGGTGTATAAAGGAACATATTGATAGATTCAACGATTTCCTGTTTATAGTCTTGTGTCGAGTTAAGTCATGAAACAGTTCAACTAATAATTACAGTTAATTTAAATTCATTTGTGAATTTACAATATCATTATCAATCCAACAAGAGCGAAGGCCAATAAAAAATGCACAAAAGAGCAATGCTAAAATATACAGGGTGTGTCAATAGTAAGTATATACTTTTAATTTTGATTTTCTTTACAAGTACTCATCTTAGAGCGTTAATTTCTTCAGGAAACATAGCATGGATGTGTACTAAAATTCAGGTATTGTTTGCATTATTCAACAACCCACAGAATAACAAGGAGATTACCCCGAGAAATAAGGTAAAAAATTTCGGTTTGGCAAGAAGCATATAAAACAGTAAGGCATTCGGCACTTTTACGACGAAGAATTACAAAATTCGTCAAAAATTTACGAAAACTGGATTTGTAGTTGATGCACAAAGATTAGGAAGACCAAGGAGCGAACGCTCTGAGAAAAACATTCGAAGTTAAAATAATTTCAAATTTTCTGGTAATGAAGAGCTGGGTTTGCCTTACTGATTTACATGCTTCTTGCCAAACAGCAATTTTGCTCCTCATTTCTTGGGTTAATCTCTTGTCGTTCTTTGAGTTGTTGAAAAATGCAAACAATACCTAAATTTTACTAGTTATCCATACCATTTTTTATGAAGAAATGAACGCTCTATGATGAGTATCTGAAGAACAAATCAAAATTAAAAGTGTATATTTACTTGTGATATACCCTGTATATACGGTCCCTGACATCAAGTGACTTACTACTACGGTTCTCTCCGAAAAAAAATGGATAAATATCTAAACCATAGAATAAATTGAAATAAATGATGAAAACCTTATGGCTAGATTTAAAATCAATTGGTCAATATTTGCGGATTTTTTAACAACAACAACATTAACAACAACCACCCAACGACTATAAAAAAAAAATCATCAACAGATATTTAGCAACGCAATTCACAGATCCACTTTTTGTCCAATAATTAGTAATATGTTAAAATTATTGCTTATTTTCTTCAAGATATATCAGAGGCCAATTCAACCGCTTGTTCATGCGGAAGTCAAACCCAAGCTACAAGTAACGAGTTCTTTCTTTTTGACCCAGTAAGTTTTGTCCTAGGATTCATTGCTCCTATGATCCTACTTGTTGTCGCTGTTTGGAAAATGTTGATGGACAGAAACAAGCTATTGCCAGAGTAAGACATTTTTATATACTATATCGTTAACAAAGACAGTTATGTTACAATTATGAACCAGCGTGCAGAAACAATGTCTCAGCTTGAGTGAAAAAAACTTGCATTTGATTCCCAATTCTTGACAATATTCGAAGTTCAAAAGTTTTTTAATACTAGAGTTGATAATAGAATCCGTTGTTGAATCTGGTATTAATGATCATTCCCCAATTTTTAGGCTCTTCCTTGTTGAACCAGCAAAATGCTCAGAACTGGGTAAAATTTAAGAAATTTAAAAAAATTTAAATCAATACTGTCACATACATATCTAACGCAAAAGCGGACTTTGAAAACCACTCTAAATTCAAGAGTCTACTTTCAAACTTTTATATTTTGTAACATTTCGTTATAAAATACTTTCTATTTGCAGGGAACAGTCCAAGATGCCAGTTTCAATACGGATGCATAGATATGAATATATTACCGAAGGACAAAACGGTGAGTCGTCATATTTATACTTGATATGATATTTTTTCAGAATTAGACTCTGGATTATAGTAAAGTTTTTGTTGTTGTCTACTTTGTCTGCATTAAGCCACAACTTACAAGTAAAACTATTTCGTCTTTTTCAATTTATAGGTCATAGAGTGTCCATAAAATCTCAAAAGTTTAAAATTGCAGAGAGAATTTATCGATACCATATGCATTGTTTTGGCTCTCAAAGATGTATAAAATGGATCAAAAATACTCAATCAATTACTGATTGGAAAAACAACAAACCTGCTTAAGTTATATTGAGAACTGACTTAATAACAAAATTAAAACTGTAAAGGAACTTTATGGACATTTTCGGCTCGGCTCAGAGAAGTTGGTTGAGGGGAGGCCACAATGACAGGCGCAACACGCTTTGTTGATGTTGATTGTTCATACATAATAGAATTTGGAATCATAATAACACTCTAGATACCACTGGAAAGATAAACATGAGGGTCACGAGTGCTAAAAGCCTTCGGGAAGGGACCACAAGCCACAAGCCTATCTAAAAAAATAATGAACCTGGAATAAATGAGTGTATTATTATTTCATTGGCAGGAGCAAACAAAACCAATCCTGATAAATTTGAAATCAAAATAGAAGACGTGTGCTACGACGAAACTCTTCAAAACGGCGTTTTAAAAGAAAGTTCTGGCTACGACAGACCAGATGTAATAACAGAACGATCTAAAGCTGAAGAGGCTTATGTCGGCACTACAAGCCCTCTATCTGACGTTCTGAAAGAAAGTGATGGATATGATAAACCTATTGTACCAATCCATAACGGCACTGAGTATCTACGTTCTGATATTCTTGAAGCGAAATACGGATACGAAACTTTATCCGAATATGCGGATAACGCTCAATTAAAGTTGTCAGATGAAGACTACGACGATCCTGAATATGCTGTTATGGAGAATCCGTATCTGAAGCCCATAGTCACAACTTATGATGACAGGGGGTGCCTTGTTCTGAAAAATGATGGATCACAAAATTCAACATCAGACAGATCTAACAAAGATGAAGCGTATGACGACACTGGTTGTTTCCCGTCGAATATCTTGACGGAAGATGTCGCTAAAGCGCAACTTAAGATTGAGTCAGATTATGATGACACTTGGAATCCGTGCCAAATTGTTTCAAATGATAATGACGAATGCGAAAAAAACGACAGGTCTAAGATAGATAAAATGTATGATGATACGGGTTGTCTCAGAACCAAAATTTTGGAGACAAAAACAAAATTTGAAAATTTAACGGAAGATGTCGCTAAAGCGCAAATCAAAACAGAGGCAGAATATGACGACACTGGCAATCCTGGTCATATGGTTTCAAATGATGAAGGATATGGGAACTCGCCGGGGATGATCAGCGCAGATACAAAACCTATCCGCTCTTGTGTTTTAGAATAAAAGGTTATGAATGAAGCGTTGACAAATGCTGATGACGAAGTCGAGATTGAAACGGAAGGTGAATACGACGATAAAGGAATTCCTCGTCCAGATAGCTTGGCACAGAGGGATGGACACGTTGTGGACGTAATGGAACTTTGTGATGATGACACCGGCGTTCTCAACACTAACATATTGCAGAAAAAGTTCGATAAAGTCCATGAAGAAATAGCTCCAATGGTGCCGGCAGAGGGCGAATAAAATAAATCCGACGACGTTGTTTTAAATTTATGTCTTGACTGGCCTACAAATCTATAATGCGTAGTCCAAGAGTTAAGATTTGAAATGCTATTATCAACTAATCATACTGTATTTCTAAAATTAGCCACTCGTTCCAGATTCGTGGATCTGAATAGTGTGTAAATTAAATTAACAATTTAACACGACAATTCACGATTTACGAACCTAGTAAGCTTTACAAGGAGCACTTAATAAATTAATATTCAAGATCGTTCCAGTATGACCACGAACATGGTATAGTTTGTAATTGAACACATTTCCTGATCTCCTTATGTCCATGACTATTTATACTTGTAATTCTTCTTAGACTTAAGTTTATCAAAGAAATATATATGTTGTTTTTCTTGTATAGCAAATATGCCATTGGCAGCATAGAAATGTAAATTTCATTAAAAATAAATTGATTTGATTGACCTGGTTAAGTTTCGAACAACTGAGCCACAGAAAATGTCTCTCACTTATACATTTTACATTTACTTTATTTTTTATCAAAATAATTGAGTATTTAAATGCTTGTATAGGGTTGATCCTGACCAAATGTTTAAATGCATATTCCAATTTATTTGAGAGGTTACTTGTGTCAAGTTACTAACAAATGTGGGTACCAATACTTGAAATTTATTAATAAAGTAATCAATAATCAAAAGTTATATACACCTATTCTGATAAATATAAAGAAGAAATTGGAATTTCAGGGTGAAGGGGAGCGTGAAAAAGCGATACTAATTATTGAAAAAAAAAACATTTTTGAATAGAGCCTAGTTATCAGAAAATGTGCGAATATATACACACTTTTCGAATAGTTTCACGTACAGATTCTACTACTGAGCCAAAGCATAAGAAAACCCATACTTCTAATAGTACTCAGTAAATGCATGTACCTATATAATATTTTGCACTAAGCCTAGTTCTGATAGGACGTGTAATTATATACATACTTTTAAAGTAGTTTCGTGTTCATGACCTACTTATAAGCTATAGTGAAATTAAACCCATACCTCCAATGTCCTCAGTATATGTTCCTACGAATATGAACGGGCCTAGTTCTGAGATAATATGTAAGTAAATAACACTATAGCCTTAACAGAGTCCACATCTGCGCTCGAACAGAAATGAAACTTCTCATAGTACTCAGTATTGCTTCCACTGAGAGTTATTCTGAGCGAATGTGTGGTACAAAATCTTAAATTATTTGAGGGTATTCTTGTACAAAGTCTAGTTTCGAGCCAGAGTTCAAATGAATACCCGTACTTATAATTATACCCTGTATCTGTTCGGAGAAATTTCATGGCTGAATACCCCATATTCTTCGGTAATTTTTTCAGAGCCTTATTCTGAGCGAAAGTGAGGCTTATATTTCATATTTTCAAGTAATTGATTGTAAAAAAAACCAAGTTGAAAATACGCTGATGGAACGTAAATAATAAAATAAATGAAATGTAAATATCCAGAATAAAGCTGGGAAGAACCATAACAGTATCATCGCCTGGGCAATGCCTCGGGGTTAACCAGCACTCAAGATCTGGTTGATTTATTGAAGCGTAATTTCTGAAGCGGTAAATTTCAATAAAGTCACACGAAATTTCATTACATGTCATACTTTTTATTTTCTGCTATCTAACGTTTAAAATAAATGTAACAAAACCTGAACATCTTAATGTTATTGGAACACAGCAGTATTTTACTGACTAGTTTCTCAGGTAGGGTACCTCTCCTGTGAAATATCAAACGTTTTATTTTGAGATCTGTGTTTTAGAATCAACTTATTCCCACGTTTAACATTACTCAGGTAACGCGATAACTTTTGAGGAAATGGTAGTTTCCCAATTTGAGTATTAACGTAACGTCGCGATGGTGCACTCAATCATTTACATTTGTGTACGTTGAAGATCGATTACTATGATCCACATTGAATTAGAGCCGAGTGCCGAGTATAAGATTTACATGTATGGACAGAAGAATGTAGGCTTGAGCATACGTCGGTCCCGATATACTTTCTAATTCACGAATTCTAATTTGCTGATTGCATCTTTATCTGTATTTGATCAAAAAACGAGAATTTTGAATTCATGGTATCATCAGAAAAACTAAATATTGTACCTGTCAATTTGAAAGCATACTTTACTATGTAATTCAAGTCTTGCTGCCAAGTTTGTCTGAGAATGACTGACTTTCGTCAGAAAAAGCATTGTAGAAATATATTTGTGCGTGGAAAGACTGTTAAAATAGTTAGAATAGTTATCCCTGCTACAGCATCCTTGCATTATACTAACACTTTTTAATATAATCTTTAGCAATTATATTTATCTCTAGTAAGCGATGTTAATTGGATAATTTGTACAGTACTCATCGTCATATCAGTAGTTTCACTCTCTCAAAAAAAAAAAAATATATTTTCATTTTAGACATTAGAACCTTGGGTGTCTCTGCTCGATAACCAGCTTCAGTTCCCCATGACTTCTCTTCCCGAGTAAAACTGTGTGATTATCATTTTCTCGTAATTTGTGTTCGATTGATTTATTTACTCGTTAGAAAAAAATAAACTTGACTATAATAGCGAAAAGTCATGGCGCAAGAATGGGGAGTTAATCTCGCCCAGCTTCAAAACGAAAATTTTTTTTATCTTTGATTCAAAACTCTTAGCGTAGAGTGAGTGGGTCACAGACGGCTTTTCCTTTATCCAAATTTAGATAGATCCGACAATAATATGGTTGAGTGTGGATAGATAAGTGAGGGTTAACGAACGGTACCTTCGATATGCAAGTGTATTTATACCAAGTCGGGATATTAACTGAAATTTAAAATATTACTAACACAAGAGTCGCAAGAAGTCACATACGATTTCAAGGCAGTGAGGTTAGCAATTGAATGGTGACATAAGCAAGGTGCCAGCTATTTCATTGGGTTACTTTTATACGAATCAAATACAAAAAAAATAAAATAAGTTCTAATTAACAAATAGCTAATTCAGTCGGGCGAAACTTCGGGTTGAGTGAGATGATGTAAATAAAATAAAAAAAGGAATCAATTTACTCAAGTAGAACAAGTAATAGTTCCATGAAAACAAGTACCATTGGTTGGTCATACATACATTGAATATCGAGTAGCTTAAACTATAGAGAGAGAGGAAAAGAAATATTACACTTCTACAAAAAATAGGTTATTGTTACATTTTTTCTAACAGGACTGATGCGATGCTCACTGGCGTTATCTATATTACGCATAGGTATGCGGTTCTTTTCACGGGTGGACGGTGTTCGCTGGCGAGTTTGGGGGTAGGGCTCCGTGACGTGAGTGATGTGGTGCGAACAAACTATTATAAGAATGAGTCAACGGCCAGACAAAGTTTCAATCTGTTGTAAGGAATGGGCCAAAATGTAAAACCTTGTGCTATATTTGAAGAGACCGTTACACCATGTCAAATCTAACTTTTTTACGTTTCAGTTTCATTTCACAGTGGTACGTGCTTTGGGTTGACTATGCCCGACGCATTACCGCACCTTTTGTGCTTTCTTGGATGTATATAAATTAATAATTGTGTAGAGCAGGGTGTGCGACCTTTAATACAGGAGGGCCAGATATAAATAACTGGGTGAAACCGCGAAACTCACCTTTATTTAACATAGGCTTTCTAGTAAATGCAGGAACAAGAATTTTGGCTATTGATCTTGTGACATGCGTTGTTTGCACAAGCTAGCTGTTAAAGCATTGTAGAGTCAAAGGTATAGATAACAAATTGAAGGTATAGGCTTCGCAAGGCAAATGAATTGGAAATACTAGCACGCACCAAATTAAATTTAAACTAGGTTCGCATGTCGCGCACATCATTCAAAATTGGCACTACTCCGTGGGCCGCAGAATTTTTCATTGAGAGCCGCATTTGGCCCCCCCCCGGACACAGTTTGCATACCCTGGTGTGAAGCATGGCAATGTAATCCTAATATATATATAATATAATCTAAGTCTATTCAACTGCAAAAATTAACTGATTAATTAATATCATAACTATGCCTGATCAGCGGACGAGAATCAATGTTTTGGCGTGTCACTGTTCTGTTTCAAGAATAAATATGAACATCTTGTCCTAATACACCTAGAACCTAATTATTCAAAGCGGACAAAAACCTCTTTGAGACTTTCGAATATGATTATCAATTATTAAAAAGTTTTTCTAATTTCTAGGTTAAACTTTGACATGTACATCTTAGTAGTAGATTTTCAAATATAAAAAAATTGTACTATGTTAATGTGACCATGGATGTACACGACAGACAACATCTTACAAAGCTATATATTTCTAATATTCCCAGACAGTTGTACAGCTATTCAAAATTACGGCAACATTTTGAAAGGTGGGTGCTTTCTCAGTAAAAAGCTGTTTTAGTTGTATGATGGATTTGCAGTTAGCACACTGTACCTAACTCACTTGTGGTTATGTTGTGATAAATTTTGAAGATTGGAGAATACTTGCATTTCTTCAAAAAACTTTAGTCTTCTCTTAGCTGCTTGTCTTGAACCTTGCTTAAATGTGCGAAAATATTATAAAAAGTTCAGTAAAAGTAAAACCAAGAATAGATACATAAAAACTTTCTGAATATAGGTCTTTACAAAGTAATGTAATTATTGTTGAATCAAGTGCTAGAAGCATATATTAGAAATGAGTTTATAAATAGGCTTATTAGTTAAGTTTCTATTCTAAGTTGTTTAAATCATCAAGATTTAAATACTTCTTTTTACCACGATTTTGTTGAAGGTTTGGAAAGGTGAAAACACTCTTTTTAAATGACAATAAAAAGTTTGGACATGTGACATTCTATAATCATGTGAGTTATTTTTTTGTAAGAACAAAAAAACAAAAATGATGAACATTTAATTTTGTCATAAATCATAAAATCCCAAAAAAGTCAAACAGTATGGGTACAGATTTTGATTCCTATTATGCTATTATTGTTGTACAACAAATTTATTGTTTGTATTTTAGTAGTTGCTTGGGAATCTTTCATGAAGGTTTATCCATTTTTTTAAATGGTGTGATTTTGATTTTTATATCACATAATAAAACAATGTTGAAAATATAATCTTTAAATTGTTTTCAAGTTACAATCATTGAACCCAATTAGTAGTGCAATCACAAGCTTGTTTCTAATCCTGTCCTGATGAACGAATCATCATACAGGTGTAAATTAGACTACAGTAAATTATATGCGAATTGTTGATTTTATCTACTGATTCGATTTTTCCAGGAAAATGCCAAAAAAGCATTGGATAGAGCTTCTTACTTTGATGACAATTGGAAACTGGTGATACAATGGTGGGAAAATTACTCTCAAAGAAGACCTAGGAATTCAAGAGAAAATGGTGACAAAAAAATGACAGGAAATGATGAACATTCAAGTTCCATTTCTACTCGAAAATTTTCATCATTGCCTCTTACATCTTCATATAAAGGTGAACAAACACCAGGGAAGGGTATAATATACTGGGACCTTTTTAAACACATTAATGTTAGTGTGTGATTTTTACCAATATTTCTAGACTTTTATATATGATTTAAATGGTATTTCGGATTCTATCTCTTTAGAATAGTGTTTCTCAAACAGTGGGTTGCTTCCCACAAGGGTGGCTTAGACAATTTATGGATGGGGCATGAAGCTAATTAAAAATAAAAATATTTTCTTGATTTGATTTTACCGACCTTATTCGGAATATTTACATTTCTTTATTTTGGATTTTCATGTTCCATCCTTGTATTTTCAACATTTTTTTGAATAGAACATACTTCCGCCTTAATGTCTGTTATTTGTATCTTATTGCTGGCTAGTTATTTTTAAGCTGGGACGCTAGATTTGACAACCTTTTTATTAATCTAAAATCTTGTTTTTTAGTATAATGCACATATCCAAGAGAAATGATTATATAATTGAAGTCCCGAATTTGGATTTAATAAAACTTAATTTTGAATAGTTTATTTAGGCCTTATTCTGATATTTTAAATAAGTTAAAGTGTTTCCCCCATTTTAATAAACTGTGTAAATGTAGGGCATACTATTTGCTTTATATTTTTCACTCAAAAGAGCAGTATGTTTCACTGTTTGCATATGAGCTATCTTAAGCATTCAGTATGTACGGTACTTTATTATTTGTTTTGAATCATAGTATTCTCAAATATTTGATCAGCAATTCGATACAACAGTTTCACAAATCTGTAATGTATGCTTAGGTAATGCAACACCCTTACATGATGGGTTAGAGAAGGCAAATAATGAAGCTGCCTCAAGCATGGCTGGACTAAATATAATATCACCATTGTATTGGAAAAATATTGATATTCTTCCTGCACCTGTTGGAACAAGGTGAAATAATTTTTTTTTATCCATTTATTTTATCATGGACAGTAGTGTATTTTGGGTAATAAATTTCTCAAAACAATATCATTGAACTATACATAATGACACACTGACTATTTTAATCTGCTCCAAGAGCCATAACCTAAATCAATACTCAGTAAATATGAAAAAGATTATTGAAGTATACAAAAAAAATGTATCCGATAAATTAAAACTAATGAAATACCTCCTAATTAATTTCTAAAACAATGCTTTATATCTATTTGAATCCATCATGAGCAGCAGTGAACATATTAAATATTACTTCGCAGAGCTCAAAATGATTGAGCCAATTGATAAATATTTGCTGAATAAAGGTACAATGACAAAGAAAGTTGCATGGCTGGAATATGTCCAATAAAAGAAAAATATTGAATGGAATTTTCCAAATTCAAAAAGTGGAAAAAAACTGATAACATCATTGTATTTGACTTGTCGTTGTAGTAAGGGTAATTGTCACGCTATAATTGTATTATTGTGTTATAACGTATATTCAAATCAAAACGTCCATGTTGTCCATTCACCATGTTGTCTTGCGCGCCTATTTGGGCTAACAGGAAAGCAAGTCTGTACGAGTTTTGACTGTGCTAAATTCATCGAAGTAATCTGGCCATTTGCATCTCCATGGCTCTGTGGAAACGTTTTTTTTTGCTCTGACTGAAACTAAAAGCATAAAAGGGAGCGCAGGGACCTCGTTTCAATTGTTTCCCAAAACAGGCACACACATCGAATCAACATTTGCAGAATAATACTGTTTAAAACTAACTTTATTTTTTACAAGTGTGCCGCAAATTTTTTTTTATTTGCTCAGTGCGCGGCGAGCAAAAAAAGTTTGAGAACCACTGATTTAGGGGATTGATTAATTTTCATTATTTTTATTATGATAGTTCAATAAGAGAACTTCTATTCTATCTTAGTATTTATACTAGATTGATATCAGCTGGGTATTTTTTGACAAAACTTCAAATTGATATCTGCAATTTCAGTTCATCGGTATAACATCCCTCATTATTGCAATTAGTACTCAGCACAAGAGACTGATCTCTGAGTAAATTTATAACAATTTTTAAAATTACCAGAGCTGCTGAGACTATGAAGAATTATAGAATTGTACCTAAAAGTACCTAAAAGTATCTTATTACAACTTTTGTTGATTGTAAGATTCTTCTTCAGTGTGTTTTCACATTTTTGCCACCCCTGATGTGAAGGTCTTTATGCAAGACTTTGTAGGTCATCAAGGCTCCTGACCATTTCGTTCACACTGTGATTAAACTTTAATAGTGGATTGTGAAAAAATAAAAAATAAAATAAAAATAAAAAAAGGAAAATGAATCTGAGTTGTTATCTCCAATGTTATCCAATCCACATGTTCTACAATACATCCACATGTTATCCAATTTATGCATAACGATGAGGACTAAAGCTTAGCGATAAGTTTGACTTATCCAAGTTTACATTTTTTAAATCTGCTATTTCATGTAGATGTCTTCTTGTTAATAACACTGATGAATTTCTGCCTCCTCAAAATATAAAGATGCATTTTGAAAACAAAAGAAGATCTGGCGGTGGACCAGTACAAAGCATTGCAAGATTGGTTGATGGAATATTGGTGGTTTTTAAAAATGAATCAGGTACTGCCTTTTTAATTTTCTTTTGTAAAATTTATGATTTAAATATGTGCTGTGAGTACCTCAGTAGTGGAAGGACTCAAATTGTGGGTCTAAGTCAATCTTTTTCTAAACTCAAAGACAACAAATTGAGACAAAACAACAACCTATCGTGTTGATTAATGTTTCATTGACAAAATTGAAAATTTGTTAGCTTATTGGAAAGTCAGTTGAAATAGGTGTGAATGAAAAAGAAACTATGGTCAAAATTGCGGTTAGGTTAAGTTGACTCATATTTGGCTCATGTTTTGCTGTAGTTCATGAAATCTATTATATTATGATTTGGAACTGACTTGTATTTCAAAACATCAATGATTTGAATCGATTTGTGACTCAGAAGTGCAGTGACTCAACTTGACTATGGATTCAAAAATTATTTGAAATCGGACTTTACCTAGGACTCAGATGCCACTTGACACAATTTGATTCACAGATTGGGCTCAAATGATTTCACTCAACTTTGGTGCACCTCACAATGATATGGATAGTTAGTTAAAAATATTTGAACCATAAAGACAATCAACGGAAAAGGTCAAACTCATTCAAACATTATGAACATTATTTTTAAATCAATATTTATTATTCAAAACTTAGCTGACCAGAAAGATTAAAACTGAAAACATACAGATCTTTAATTCAAATCTGCTATTTTCTTTAGACTGTAAATCAGCTTTATCAAGAAGAGATCATACAATTGATGGAACCCCAATCAAAATTTATCAGAAGTTAATTCCTGGATACTATGAAGATCGTTTTATTGTCTCAGTAAGTAGTAATTTAATGCAACAATATAGAAAATTTGTATATGTGTATATCTCTGTAATAACGAGTGTGTTTTTGATACCAATTTTTATATATCTTATTATATGCTATAAATATTCTACCTATTGAACCTAAAAATAGACCACAAATTCTTGGTATAGTTTCTACCGTATACAAATTTTTTTTATTTCAGATCACTTTTGTTCCTGTAATACTTTTTTTTTTATTTATTTAATTTCCTTGTTCGAACTCTCTTAAAATGTTCACAAATATTTTTATTTTATTCTTGTGTTATTTTTTCAGAATATCCGAGACAACACAATAACTGATACTTTAGAGCTGTATTTGGAAAGTTGTTCAAAAAATGAAACATGTCCTTCAGTTTGTGACAAAACAGATTATGCGGGTGTATTTCAGATTCAATATGGAAAAGAGTTTGGTAAGATGCTCTTCGGTATGGATGAATTTTTATCATTGCAAGAGAGAGGATGGCTGACTAGACAGCTTCATCCTGAATCAAGATGCAAATTCTCATCCAATTATTAGCTAAATTTGAATGAGGCAATGATGGTGTTGTCTGAGAATATTTTAATTTGTAAATCAAACAAAGTAATTTTGGCGATGTGGCTTTAGGAATATGCCCGCTGCCACACCTCAGAATACACTGCGTGGATTTTCAGGCTCAAATACTTTGTGACATAAATTGTGTGCAAGAGGATTGCTGAACTCCTCATCCCCGTAGGCAGTGGTGGGATTCAAACCGGTTTGCTGATCCAAAATTCGGTAAGAACCGGTGCGAACCGGCTCAATCCCACCACTGCCCGTAGGGTGGTTTATGTAACCGCTCGCTGGTCAGTTACGACTTCCTCCATCATCAAGTCCAGGGCTTCCCAAACTTTTGAGCTCGCGACCCTTTTTAATTTATTAAAATTTTCCGCGGCCCTTGTTCGCGTTAATATTGCATTTTTGATGTTTTATTGACACAGCTAATTCTCAAATTTTAATAGGCCTACTCAATTACAAAAACAAGCACATATTTATTCAGAGTAACATTACTCAATTATTCAGCGTAAAGGGTGCGAATACTTTTTGCTGCATAACAAGTTCAGCCTTGGCTCAATGTTTGTTTATGTAAGCCTAAATGATGAATTAGGATGTCTGGCCACCGACGGCATGGTCCTTATCTGGAATTGTTCACTCTTATTGATCAAACTTAGCATAAGACAGCGGTTTGTGTGGCGCCAAATTATCATGGGATAAACTCATGGCGCACCTACACAAAAAAGATGCTGCCTGATAATAAAACACAATTTTGTCATTCGTAATATGTACTTAAATATCTCTGCCTGGTTTTTTTTTTAAATGCTGAAAAAATCACTCATGTTCAGCAAATGAATAAACTGCAGCCTACGAAATTGCAGCATGTATGGTTTACCTCTTTTGTTACGTAACAATATACCCGTCGTAACAGAGCGTACACAACATAGAACAGTAAAATGAATTTGATTCGTATACTCATCATTTGCAACAATGAGAAACAATAAAACATTTAGAAAAAATAAAATATGTAATATCTTTTGAGGCGTACTTAGCAAATCGCCTTCGGGAACTGCTAGCTTAACGACTATTAAAGCCGGCATGGTTATGCAAGCACACGCAAATCGGGTATTACGGTCAGAATATGCATTGTTATGCAAGCGCGATGATTCTACTGTGTTTCCCCGAAAATAAAACCAAGCCTGTATTTCAGAAGTGATTTTAATAAGCGCTCCTCTTTGAAAAAGACTTAGTCGATGGCGCACATTTTTTTTACCTAATCCCGTGGAAGTGCGTCGTTTCAATTTTGCTAGTACGTCTCAAAATTTCGTGATTCGTGAACCTTTCAAACAACCCATATCTTCTACTTTTACAGAAAAAAGGGTAGAATATATCGATCTTACCTGTGATGGTGTTACAATAAAAAAGTTAGATTCTGAAAATTCAGTTTTCTGTAGATAAAGATTTTTTTGTTGTTTGTTCAAAAAGCGTTGCGGACTCCTATCCCCTTTGCGATTTCGTTTTCATGTAAAGCAGACTTTTCTACCAAGGCCCATTAAATATGATTTCACTGACTGTCGTTATGTTTTGTTTGTTCCTTTATATGAAACTCTTTGCAAAAAAGTCTTTTATTGAAAGGTATCAATACGTATTTTCACGGGTAGTCGTAACTTGACCATATTTCTGGAGGGTGTCACAATACAATGAATTTCGAGAACCTAGTCGATAGCAAGAAATTTCTACTCTTTCTACTTTTGGAATGGTTAATAATCCATTTCTAGCAGTTATTTTAAATGAAGACGTGCTATTTATAGGTAATGGAAATCGGTATTCATATTTGGCATAATAAAAAATCTCGTTATTCTCTACATCCTCCCAAAATAAGCCCTAGTGTTATTTTCGAAATAAAATTGAAGACAATGTCTTATTTACACAGTATTATGATGTGTTCATTAGGAATCGTGAAATTTTTGTTTTACATTATTTTCAATAATTGTATTTCGAATCAAGAGTCTGGGAAAGTACAATAGATATAGTACTTTGTGTAAAATCGGTGCTCTCTTTGCGGCCCCAAAGTTCGTTTTGCGGCCCCCTTCAAGGCAGTGGCCCCTAGTTTGAGAAGCCCTGATCAAGTTCATGCATCTCTAAATAACCAACTGGCTAATTAATCCGACCGGGATTGGTAAGCGAATGAAAGACCGTGGTTTGCCATATGATTAAGCCATTTTATCACCTTTCCTCTCCCCTGACATAGATGTGTAAATCCTATCCAATAGTTCAGAAATCAGAACTTTGAGTACTGATCCAAGAAATCATAATTATATGGCATTTCCCTATTTATCTAAAACAGAAATGGTAACAAAACTGTTATTAGTTCGATTGTGCAACAATTATGTAGCGATCTAGTGCTATACAGGGTGTCCAAAAAGTTTCGCCTGATTATAAAGTCCCTATAATCAAATGTTATTTTTTTTAAATATAAAAAAGATTAAGAGTCAGCCGGTATCTAATTGGATGTTATAGATGTTGATGTTATAGTCCCCATTTATTATACGACAAAATTTATTCAATAAAAAGGTCCTTGCATAAATTTTTTTTAATTAATTAAATAAATAAATCTTAGATGTTAGTTTATTTTCAAAGCTCTTGTCAACATACATAATTAAAGCAAAACCATATCGTTGAATATCTAAATTTTCAGGCACATCAGAGACAGCAGATTTATTGAAGAACATTAATTCAAAGCCACTTGAAGGACAAAATTTGAAGGTAAAAAGTCTTAAAGATATTTATGAACAAGCTTAAGACTTTAAAATATAATTTTTATAAACAAAATGGATTTAATAACTATTCTCTTGATTAGGAACTATTATTATTTGCCTTTCTAATGCATAATTTGCTCTATAAAGTCACACCTGTTAATTATTTGCCGTATGCGCTCAGCCATGGATAAACTGAGCGAAGAACAATAGGCCTAATGTATATATATGATGACTGCAAATACAATTATTCTGAGTAATGCAATAGGTAAATAATGTTCAGTGTCTTATTCAGATAATAACCATGCTATCCCAGGGTGAATTTTTTGCTTAAACGGGATTTAACAATTGGGCTTCACAATGTTGGCATCACAGATTGAAATTCTTCTTTTCAGCCCTTTCAGCTCATTAACTCACACAGGGTGCAGCAAATTGGGTAGGCACTAGGCCAGGGTGGTCCAAACCCAGGCCTGTGGGCCACAAGTGGCCCGCCGACTCATTATCTGTGGCCCCCGTCGCAATATTCGGGGAAACAAAAAATCAAATTTTGTGTTGTTTCGTCATAGAAATAAACAAGAAAAATATTCTGCCATATTGTTACTTGGGGGAAATTGTAGACTGGCTTCCTTTTCTTGTCGGGAATATATGCTAACAAAATAGGCTTACTAAATATCGAATGAGGAACCCCTTAGCCTAGGTTGGTTATGTCTGATAACTAAATATTAATGTAATGACCGATCAATATATTTACTGCCGGGTGTTTTTTTGCAACCAGCCTAAACAGTATTACAAAAAATGCTGCCTATATGTCAAAAAATTCAGTAATTACCTCTTCGTACCTCACATTTGGTAATCAATCAATCTGCAGTTATTTGTAAGTTATTTTGTAAACATGAGTTTGAAAAGAAAGCTGACTAATTCAAACTGATTTTTGACTGGATATGGGTGGGGAAATACCATAATGCTTGTTTAATGTGTCTGCAAGTTGTGTTGGTGGCAATCTTAAAGGACAGTTTCGCTTTATGATACTTTTTCCCTTTTGAATAGTTTGAAGTCTTAAGCTAGATATAGTATAGTAAGATTATTGCATGTTTTAGTGAATTTTCTTGGTGTGTTTTGCGTTTCTTAGCTTGATAAATATTGATCAATGTGTTTAAACAATAAAAGTGTTCGTTTTCTATTGCACTGTTTACCTATTCTTGTAATTATTGTGGCCCGCGAATAATATAAAAATAATAATGTGTCCCACGAGGCCGACAACCTGGGACCACCCTGCACTAGGCAGTTCCAAACAGAAATGAATTTTGTCATTTTACAAATAATTTCTCATTTTCATCAAGTGTCAGTGGATATAAAAAAAATCGAATCTTATCTTAAAAATAGTGATGCCTCAGTGTCTGCTTGTGGAAATAATAAAAATCTTTTGTTTTAGGCATCCAGATTACTTCGAACTGATTGTTTGAAAGTATCAAATCTTCATCCAGATATATCTAATCATGTGATTCAACTATTTTTTGAAAATAAAAAACGTTCAAGTGGCGGAACTGTTACAAAAGTTGATCGATTGCAGAATCATCTTGCATTAGTTTATTTCGCATCTTTTGAAGGTGGGTTCTCAATATTAATATGCCTATCCAGTTATGGATAGAACACAAAGACAGTACAGATTAAACTTGGTTTAGTTGGGTGAGAAAAAAGAAACTAGTCATTTGTTCTAAATGCAACTTTGACGGTAATGGAAGCCATAATTGTTCAGAAGTTCCATAAACCACATTGGCAAAATAAGTTCTTATTCATCTCAATACACACGGTAATTTTATACTTCTCATTTGGTTGCCAGTCCAGGTTGAGTAATACAAAGATTACCAGTTAGTTGTTTCATTTAACTTATAGGCTAAAGTGAAAAAGTATTACTGTCTAGCTCGGGCATGGGGAAACTACAGCCCGCGGTCCAAATCCTGCCCGTTGGGTAATTCAATCTTGCCTGCCTGATGCTGCCACAACTGAACTAAAACCAAATTTTGATGTTTTAGCTAAAAAATATCTCAATGAATTTGTTGAGATTGCGATTAAATTACACAGTTGGTTGTATAATCAGCTGTATAGTGGGTAGAAATCTCAAATGATTTCACTATCTTTTTTGTCGTATATATACTATATACCATAAGTTAAATGTCTTTTATTTATTTGTTTTGTACCCATGAAGGTATCATGTAATATTTTATGAATTCCCATTCTTTTACTTTTCAGATGCAGAGAATGTAGCTGAAAGATTTAAAGGGTCGAGTTCTGAGCCAGCCTTGATTCAAAAACAAAAAGTAAATGTGAAACTCTACTTTCACTGTTTTGAAAATATTCATGAAAGAAGAAATTCAGCAGTGAGATGTGAGAATACTTCACAAACTCCAAACAGAAATAAGAGTGAACAGACAAAAGAAAGTAAGTGAGATACCTGAGATAAGGTATAAAGATAAGATAGGATCTTTATGTCAGGGATAAAGGGAAGTTAATAAGACGGCCTAATTATTTGGAACATCACGGTCTCTCATTTGGTTACCAGTCTATGTTGGTTATGGATTATAACCAGTTACCAGTCTATGTTGGTTATGAATTAGTTAGCCAGTTATTTGTTTCACATGCTTGATGGTGAAGGAAGCTGACCAGCGGTTATGTAAACCACCGTCTATCAATATTCTTGCACATAAATATTCCCTACAAGATTCAAATTTGCAAATTCATTCAGGGTAATCACCCACCGGTCCATACTTTTTCATTACATATTTTGTTACTTTGAAAATATTTATCTTACATAAAAATTCCTCTCTCTGGAAAATTTCTGCTCTAACTAACTTATTATGTCCATTGTTTGTTTATTCATTAATGTATTTATAAAACAACTATCTTTTTTTCAGAAACAGAGCACCGCCGACCTTTATTGTCACCCTTCTATCGGAACATTGGCACAGATGATCTGAATATACAATTTATATGCAGCACTCCAGTGCATAGAAAAAAATTTGAGGAGAGATGCAAAGAGTTTGCATCCGTTCAAATTTCATGGAAAGGAAATCTTGTGAAGAAAATAACATTCAAGCCAAAGGTCATTATAATTTTTCAAAAAGTTACATGATAATACAATGAAATGCAAAATCTTTTTATAAAAAAGATGAGAAGGAAGATAATTGCCATGGTTCATGATTTAAATTTTGTAGAGAGTCATATACAAGATAATTCGTGATGCCCATTGTTTAATCCATTTGGAATAACTAACTGATTGAATATCTATACCCAAATTAAAACTTTAAATTTTTATTTTGCCATATAGAGTTATCTATTTTATGAATCACTATCATACCCATAAAATAAGCAATACCACATGAAAGTACAACTTAATTAATGAGAAACATGGATCTAAAAATGATCAAAAAACAAACCATCAGAAATGTTCACATGGTGATTCTATTCTCCTCTCTTTTATGAAAAATTGAATTAAAGAATAGAAATAAATATTTTTTACTTCAGAATCAAACTGGAACGCATAAAGATTTTAATTTAAAGTGCCAAAATGAAATTTCAAACTTCGTCCTCAACTATACAAGTTTTATCAAAGAATTTGATGAAGACATTCTTGAAAGGGGTAGGAATATGAAAGTTTGTCCAGAAGTCTCAAAGTCATTTACAGCACATAAGGAAGAATCTGATGTGAAAATAAGGTATTGCATATATAAAGCAGCATTTAATCCTTTAAAATCCAATATCCAGACCTATTTACTTCTCACAGAAAGATTTTTCTTATCGATGATAATAGTCGCCTGTGGCAAAGACATTCCAATGCTATCATAAAACAGGGCTTTTACTTTTTAAAACAGCAAATATGAAATATCAGTTGTTGTCTAGGTGGATTAAAAACAGACTGGAAGTTACTGGGCTAAAACAAGCATCATCACAGATGTTGAAACACATTACAAAAAGTTTGTCTTTTTCTTCTGTGAAGATGCAAATTAAAGCAGACCAATATGAGTAAGTCCATGCATCTATATCAATTACTGTTAAACAAAGTCCCATGTCTGTACTTGTCATTTTTCTTCCCCACAGAATAAGTTTTAAAACTCTAATTTTCTTTATAGGCTGATAATTTTATCAAATAACAGTATCAAAAACAATAATTGAATTAGTAATTTGAGTCCGTAGTTATTTACTAGAATTTTTTGTAGAATTCGAATCTACAGAGTATTTTTTTTCGAACATTTTTAGTATGGCAGTTGCTCTTAAAAATGTTCCATATAAAATGAAATAGATTTTGACGGCAATAATATAGAGTTGGGTATGTTCAGGACTTCATTTTTGTTCGGCAATTAAATTTTGTCAGATGGTCTTTGCCACTTTTCATTTATTATGGATCAAAATTTTGATCTTAGCTCTTGGCAAAGCTGTAATCACTTGAAACTACTATTAATACTCTTTATACTTTATGCCAAAGTCCTGGGACTTGGCTTTATATACAATAATGTATAAAAATAGATGCAAACTATCTCCATTGCTAGCTTTGCTATTCCCAAGCCCAATCAACAGATAATTAAGCTGTTTTGTATTCTGTCTATATAGATATAGTATTAGTAAATTATACTAAATATAATATAAAATAAATATTCTGAATAAATATGAAGTATTCACCCATTCATGAATAATTTCTATAGTAAATATCGAATTCAACAGCATGCCTAATCTGAATTCTTATTTTCTCATGAATTGTATTTTCTTCCTAATTTTTGACTACTTGTTTTTAGGATTTTGAATGACTGCAAAATATTGGATGAAGTCAGTCTCACACACAAGACTGTTCATATGAGTAATGAACCTGAAACAAAAACAATATCAATATCTGGACCTGAACTAGATGTAGCAAATTTCCAGACTAAGACTTTTATTACACTAAATGTATGTTTAAAGTATTTATTCAAAACATTATCCAATTGTAAATTGTTTTGATCGTATATACTCAGAACAAGCTTCAAACATAGAGATACTTATTGATAGCACAAGCTGGTTGGTATATTGTGCTAATCGTTACAAATACATTTGCCAACACACTTGTGATCACCCAGCCCGAGTTCGCAGGTTTGAATTGTGTGGGGTATAGTTATGTGTGATAGGATTGCTTGAAACCTGGCTGCTGGAGGGGCAATGGCTGGAATTCCAGGAATAGTTTTACACATAATTATCCCGCACAAGATTTGAACCTGCAAAGCCTCACAGGGTGCAATGGCAAGCCTGTTTTTAACACCTATTGCATGCATTGTAAGTTTCTTTTGCACAATGATTTTCAATACATAATATAGTAATGTTTTAATATGTTTAGATGATGGAGAAAGTACGACTGGAACTTTTAAACATCCAGTTGAGATCTTTTTTGATACAATCTATACAAGACCGTTCAAATGTTATTTCTGTTATTCAAGAAAACTTCAAGCAGGCTGATATAAAAGGCAGTATTTATATCCTACAAATTTTTTTTCACAAACTTATTTGTAATAAAATAGAACACTATTTAAATATGTAGTTTGGGAAGTGAATGGAAAAAAGTGATTACCAACTATCGGTCATGTTAATTACCAAAAAACGAAGAATAGTTCAGTGCCTAGTGGTGTTATAGATAAAAAAACATCATAAATCCCTCAACAATTACTGGTACTTCATGCTCGGTTGTAATAAATTGGGTGGTCAGTGCATGATTTCAATAGCTCAACTTGTAGGAAAATGGCTAATTCCTTTTAAGTAACTTCTTGTCTTGTGTTCATACTGATTGTGGCTTCTTCTAACATTTAATTTATAACCTTTCTCTCTTCAGATTCAGACATTTACCTAGTTTTGTTTGGCATGAAACTAGGAAACAAAATGTAGCAATTGTTGTGTTCAGCAGCAGCTGATGTTATGTACTGAATCAGAATAAATATGCGAATACTAATACTTATCTTATCATTTCCAATTTTCACAGCGACTTTACAGACATATGAAGGTGAAGTTTTTGTCATAGCAAAGACACTTGTAGATTGTCAAAATGCAGAAAACATCGTGAGACGTCTTTTGATATTATCAATAGTTACAGTAGAAGATTGGTCAATTGTCACATCAAGTGCTTGGCTAGACTTCAAGAAGTCTCTGAAATTAAAGAATTTGGAACTAATAGAAGAGGTAATCTATTTTTTGATGTTTGCAGAGTTACCGTATGTGTCACAGATGTGAGATTCATTACTTGTTTAGCATTGTGATGTTTTTCAATTGCTTATTGGCATTTACAAATGTATCCTTATTCTAGGAAATGCCTAGGTATTTCCAGTACCTGATTAGCCATCTTTTTGGAGTGGGCTTACTGAATATTAAAAGGCTAATATAAATTATATTGCATAATGCCATGTCTTTTGCCTGCGAGTAAGAAACTACTATGACCTATGCATAATTTAAGATGGAAAAAGTGTCAGTAGGTGGGTAGATGTAGAAGAAATGCTTTATCCCAAGTCCAGCTTGTTGTGTGTAATTGTGTCACCATGTGGAAATCCATATGTCTATATTTTCAGGAAACTTAGGGGTCAGCTAAAACCTCACTATATTTCTTTCATAACTACATATTTAAAGTTTAAACATTGATTTCGTTTAACAAAAATAATGCTGAGTGAATTGTTTCAAAATAAATACTCAACTTAAGTTTGAGGAGTGTAAGATTTTATAATTCATTTACCAGAAGATATGTTTGTTTCAGCAAACCCTAAAAAGAATATCATTGTGCGGCTTTAGCAATCAAGTTGCAGAGATAGAGCAGAAAATTGAAAAATATATTGAAAAAAACAGGACAATGTCTAGATTATATCCCATGAAATATGGAAAGGCAAAATTCATTCTTGAGAAAACTGCATATTTAACAAATATTATGGGCATTTCTTGCTGTGTAAGCAATTATAATGGCGGAGGTATATTAATAAAAGGATTGAGCAAATCTGTTGAGAATGGTAAGTTATTTTTGAAGTTTGACCCAATGCAGAAGTTTTTTTATGTCATCAAAAGTATTGTTTTGATGCATGCTTTAAAGTGTGTTAATTTAACAATAATATATGAAATAAGATATTATTTTCATATTAATCATGTTGGAGAGGAAAGTCCATAAGATGACTTAATCATATGGTGTACTACGGCCTATCGTCTGCTTACCACTCAATGTCAAGTACGGAGATAGGTATCCAGTTATTTGTTTGTTTTTGACTTGATGGTGGAGGAAGTCATAACCAACCAACATTGGCAGGAACCACCCTACGTCAACGGGTAGTCTAGCAATCCTCTCGGACTTAGCACATGAGACTTAAACCAACGAACATTGCAGAGTAATAGCATATTCCAAACGCTTAGCAAGATGTGCCGGCGCCGCCGTGTTCATTTTACAACAAGATGACAAGTAGTTTTGACTTTCATTTGTTGATATTTCAATACAAATCGAATCCTTTGATATTGTATTATATATTATTGCTTTGATTTTACAGCAATAGAGAACATCAGACAAGCACTAAAAACTGTCATTGAAACAAAGGAGACTTTTTCTGAATACAAAGTTTGGGAATATTTCAATGAAACAGAAGGAAAATCTTTTATTTCAGAAACAGAAAACTTTTGCCAATGCGTCATTTTGACCTCATTTAACAAGGAAGACAAGAGAACTAATGTGAGTAAAAGATAATTATTACAAATTTATTTTTCTTCAGTATATGTATGAAACTTCTTTTTACTTGTCTTGATTTTTGAATGTGGATACCTGAAAATGACACAAATGTACCGGTAATTACTGTTTCTCCCTATCCTATATATAATCTTGATACAATTTAGTATTATATTTGTTACGAATTGCGGAAAATACATGTTTGGATTTTAGAGATTAGATATTTGAAAAAAATTTCAAATATTACTATGAACTATCTCTCAATCATCCAGTGCAGGGATGGGCAACTTCTCTAGTCGGCGGGCCCGATGTTGGAAAATGAAGTCCTCGGCGGGCCGGATTATTACAAAAAATACTTCGGTATCCAATCTTTGTTAAATGATCGACACTCTCTGTCAACTTTACGTTTCTTGGGATATTTCATGGTTAATAAAACTTAATATAAAATCTAATTTTTAAACTATTTAGAATCTTAATATAAATATAACTGATAACAGTAGATGGGAATGATTACAACGCTCTCTGCTTTGACCTTATACTGTTTGTTTATTAAGTGTGATAACGCAATTGTTTGTTCAAGAAGGCTTTGTTCTCGCAATTGTTTATTTCACCAGCTCGCACTGACAGTGCGGTGAGAGTAGAGCGATCGGCAACTTTTAGGAATGATGCGTCGGACCACATTACAGAGTGTGGTTGGATACAGTCAGCAGGCCGGACAAAATCCCATCGTGGGCCGTATGTTGCCCACCCCTGATCCAGTGCCAATAGGTCATAATGACATGGTATCTTGGAACTTCCCATCCCCGATAAAACAATGTATTTTTCATTATATCATAATCTGTGTATGATTGATTTTTTTAATAGTTGGAAAACTTTTATAATAAACTTTTCGATGATGAAGACCACTCAATGCGGCAGTTGTTTCAGTTTTAGGATTTATTTTTAGAGAAAAGAAATACAAGTTAAAATTTACTTAAATGTATTGTATTATGCCTATATCTTCAGAGTACAGACTTATGCAGAACAACATCACCAAGATTTCTGCAGTGCAAAGTTACTCTGGTGGAAGGCGACATAACAGATCAAAGGGTTAGTTTAAATGAATAATAAAATAATAGGTACCCATTGAGAGGAAAATAAATCATAATCACATGCCATATTGTTGATATTTATTCTAGAATTTGTGTTTCATTTCATTGTTTTCTAGATTATACCACAATGAGTGTCGTAATAGATATCATATCAGATATTTTCAATATCCAAAATGCATAGAAATGATTACCAGCTCAGAACTAATTTAAAAGTATCACAAGTATTGATTATTGATACATTAGCTGTTGACTACACTCCTGTCCTTTACACCAGTGGTTTCCAAACTGTGGGTGGCGACCCCGGGCAGGGTCACTTGAAGATTTTACGGGGTCGCCTGACTTTCACTGAACATACAATACGTTGGTAGCAAATATATGACTCAAGTGTTTTTGGATTCACTTGGCTTATTTCACTGTATCGAATTGAAATACTGTTGTTGCTCTGTCCATTGTGTGTCGCCACACTAAGATTCCAAAGGTAAATGTACTCATTGAGATCCAGTAAAAAGTGTAATGATCCAGTATCTTAACGTAATCATATTGGCGTCAACACTTGAAATGAGAATCGGAATATATCGTTTACTGGAAATGCGTAGTTATATCTAGTTGAACCTAGTGGGTATTATGCTGGGCTTGACATGTTGGCTGCATTGCAAAATAGAGATTTTGTGTTTGAAGTTTGTTCAAAATATGGAAACTTGAAATATGTTAGGTTTGCCGCAAAATATCACCTGGATTATAAAGGAAGTCATTCTTTCTAAGCACAAATATTAAATTTGTTCAATATTTTCTTTGATATAAAACAAAATTTAGGAACTGTAATGGAAAATTTTGAGAAAAAAATCATATTTTTAGGCCAGCGAAATTTGGGTGTATGCCACAGCTCCGGAATATCTTATTAAAATGAATGGATCCGCTATATCAAAGGCACTATCAAGGGCAATGCGTCTGGATGAGTCGATGTTTGCTGAAGTAATACTATGAATGTTTTTGTAGTTTTCTTCTAGTACATATTTATTTGTGTGAACAATAATATGTATGTGCATTTTCTCATGAGATATATTGAGTTTCAGAAATATCTGTTTAAAAAAGTAGAGAGAATAAATTATTTTTAAGCAAGTTAGTTGCTCAAGGGGAATTGCTTCATGCATACAGGCATGCTCATTGTAATATTCAATATTTGATAGGATTGGTGGACATGTATCTGATACAATGAACAAAGCTTAGGTATTTCTATATTCAATCTTGGTATGCTATTTTGTTTTACTTGTCTAAATTTTTTTTTGTTATGGCAAATTCAAAAAATCATCAATATCTGACAAAATTTAAAGTCGAATGTAAATTTTATTAAATATCAGTTGTTTTGTTCCAGCCCTATTTTGCTGGAGATGTCCTGGAGACAACGGGAGGATGTTGGGATGCAGAAATTTATCATGCTTTGATAACATATTATGATGAAAAAACTGCCAAAGATCTTATTCAAAAGATTGTTATGGAATGCTTGCAAAACGCAAATTATTCTGAATACAGGTGTGCGATATATTTGCCTACTACTTTTCCAATTTAAATTTGTATAAAAACAATAATTATTTTCAAAGCATGAAATGTCCATTTCGTTAACGGCAGTTTTTTTTGTAAATTCAGCCTCATTATCGCCTGTGTTTGTGTTTAAAATTTCAAATCATGATTATAAAACTATTTTTCCTCCTCCTCACCTTGACCAAATAAAATTTCATTTAGTGGAAATTTGATAATCTTACAATTTATTTTACAGTTCTATATGCTTCACTGCAATCGGAACGGGAGGTTATGGATACCCTGCTTCATCAGTTGCAAACTGGATGAAGGAGACATTCATGAAATTTTATGGACAATATCTGAGAAATATTTTTATTGTCCTTTTTCCCAAAAATACTGAAGTTATAAAGGTAACTGGTACTATATTGGTACAGTGTTGGGGACTCAAAGCAAAATTTAAGTCTATGAAATAGCAAAAAGATTCAGTGAAATATGGTTGACTGCATATATTAATGTTGTATTAGCTAGAAACAAGAAATTTACTATCTTGTTTCAGCACTGGAATGAAAATGCTGAAAGTCCTGGTGTCGATGTGAATTATTATCTATTTTACTGTTGTTTATGAAATCTACTATGACCCAGAATCAAACCGCATCTCAAAACAGAGATCACCTTGATTTGTGGCTTGGTAAAGCAGTGACTCGAATGGATTTGTTAACCAAGTACAGGACTTGCTAAAACTGAGACTTGACTCGAGACTTGGATAATGTTTTACTGGCTTTTTTTAAATTTATTTATTTGATGTTAGGTTCTGAGCCCACGAATAAAAGTGGAATCAGTACTGATAAAATGGTACTCTTGTAGTGTGTGTACCAAGTTAGACCTTAGTTTTTTTCCAATTTTTTTTATTTTAGTTCTATTACAATGTCGAGGACTGTCTGTGTTGGCCAAGTGAATATGCACCATATTAATACACACACTTCTAAAGTGCCAATAAAATAGTAGCAGTTGAACTTGTTTGTTGTAATAACTAACCACTATCTGGCTAATTATAATTTAAAACATATTATATGCCAGGTGTAATATAGATGTCGACAATGTATCTTGACATCGATAAATATGGATTCACCCGGGCATTCATTGTAGTTATTTGCTGAAGGTTTTATAATGTTATCTTGGACATGTTCTGAATGCAAACTATTGAAATTTTTAATAATTCGTAAATGGTATACATGAACTGTAAATAATTGAAAATCTGATATTGTTTCAGGCATTCAAAGATGTGTTCAGCACACCGTTTGAAATTCTGACAGAATACAAAGAAAATCTGAATAGTAAGCAATGCTCTGCTACAAAAATAGGATCAATCATGGTGTCAGTCTACTGTGGTGAAGCTGCAAATGAACGTAGTGACATTGTAGCATCAGGTTTGACAAAATATGTTCTACACAAATTTTTAATGGGGTGTTCCTATTCTAAAATACTTTAGATTAGTCTTACATTAATATGATTAGGTCCACCTCTTCCATCGATAGGCTTCACTAAACAGACCAACATGACTAACCCATTGTCAATTTTTTTTTTCTATCAATTTAGTGCACAAGCTAGAGTCATTTAAGCTACCCTGCAAAAAGTGGATTGAAATACATCAACAAAAGACTTCTGAAGAAGTTCGAAACAAAATGTTGTCTTTGTTGAAGTTGACATCAGATCAAAACTTTTCATCTATTTCTGTGTGTGGACTTTGTAGCGAATATTATAGTGAGATTATATTCATATAAAGGACAATTTTGACAGCTTAACAATATGTTGAAGCATGGCCTCTCGTCCGATTATCAGTCCATGTCGGGTATGGGATTAGTTAGCTAGGAGTTCATCGAAATAAATTTTACCTGAACTTACCGTAGTTTAGATTATGAAATTTCTTGATGTACTTTGCTGAAATTACAGATAATGATGAGGATGATGCATCAGCAATTAGAGTTGCCATTGAAACATTTGCTAAACTTTACACTCAAACATCAGTTACCTACATCAACCTCGTTACAGCTCATAAACAGGGGTTAAAAACTTTAAAAGATGGGATTTTCATGAAAACGAGTGAAGTAATCTCTGATATACCAGGTGATAAACATATTTTTTTGACATTGTACAATAAGGAGTTAGTCTTAGTAGTAGAGACATAATAATTGTAATTATTTGTGGTAGTGTTTAGAAATCTTCTGACAGCCTGGAGGGCCTAAATGATAAGTTTCTTTTTAATGGTATGTTAACAGTTGTATATTGCTGAAAAAATGTCATATTAGTGGGGAACTTTTGTCTTTTAATGTGACATGTTAAGTACTTTCTAATGCTTCAAGCTCACAAAATTTTCAATTTGAGAATGATTCAATTTTCATCAAGGAAAAGGAATTGCATAATATTGTTTGGAGTTTTTTGTTTCAGATCTCGGCATTCCAAATTGGTTGTTGCCTGTTCCATTAAAATATACCTTTGATGTCTATATTTATTCTAATTCAAGTGAAAACAATGTGAAGGTAAATAACAATAATCTAGTTCGATCATAACATAGGCTACTGTACAAAAAAATATATGGTCACTGAGTGCTGCATATGACGGCTGATCAGATATAGCTTCCATCACCATCCATTCCATGCTTCTGTATCATTTAACGGGTGTGTAGATTAAAAAAATAAAAGCTTGATAAAGATCATTTTGTTTTTAATTAAGTGTACTACTATACATAACAGGCTTATGCTATGCTCAGAAGCAAAGTATCCAAGGAAATAATTAAAGATGACACCATTTGTCGCCTGACATCATGGGAAAGAAAAAGGATTCAAGAAATTGAGAAAGATTTAAAAATAACAATTTCTTACTCAAATTCATCACAATATTTATATGGCAAGTAAGTTGAACTTTTTCCAAATTTGCCGGTGATTCTCAAACTTTTTTAGTTTGTGTTAACTAAAAAGTAGGACTGTATGACAGCTAATTCAAAAGCTGTTTGTGCTGGTCTGGCCACAAAGCTATGTATCCATTCTTAATGTAATATTCTTTATATTTGCTCTTATACTTCTGTTAATCTGGTGCGTTCAATTTGGGTTGAGGTAATTCAAAAATAAAGAATATTACATATTACTTATTAAACAATTAAAGCGACTCGAGTCAACCAAATGGAACAAATTAGACTATTCGGACTTTGACTTGTAACTCAAACTTGACTCAGTGATTGACTCCACTTCAGACTCATTTCAAGACTCCAATAACCCACGCTCAACTTAATATGTGAGTCAGGGATCAGGGACTTCTACCCAACACTGGTTTACGCAGTCTTTGGTTAACCATTATCTATCAAAGACAGCTAAAACTGGTGGTAGAGTAGTCACACAAACAAGATGGCAGCGTTGTAGAGGGAAGCTCTATTTGACTCTGACTAATGAGGCATCAATAAGGCATCCTGTGAATTCAAGTTGACAAAAATATAAACCTAAAAAACTTTAGTGTTTGCTGGTTTTTCTGTCCAAAGTACAAAATTCCATCTCTTATGAGCAACAATTTTGAGATTCCAGCTTTGATAGACAGATAGTTCATTTAAAAACCCCAAAATAAAAATAACAACAAAATGAAAACGTAGAATTAATTGGAATGAATAAAACCTCTGAAACGTTTGAAACATGAAAAATATCATGCGCCCTCTCACCAAGCAATGTGACCGACCACCTGGGTATTCTTTGCAGGAGCGGTATATTTGAGTGATAGTTTTATGCATGAACAGATAGTGGTTGTAAGTAATGTATTCCAGGGCATGTCAGGTTTAAAATAGGTAATGATTAGAAATGTACTTATAAAATTGTATTTATGACAAAATCAGTGCATCGCAAATAAGCTTTTCTTTCATAACACACTAAACCTTTCTTGACAATCATTCCAAACATGTCGCTTATCGCACAGAAAAGATCAAATCACAGTTGAAGGACTGAAAACTGATGTAAGCAGAGCTCATGATTCAATAAAGAGTATTTTGCAAGATTTTGTCGCCGCAGAAACATGCGCAACTTTTGTTAAGTGGCAAAAACTATCTTCTCACTCAAGCAAGACTCAATGGACTGATCTACCACTGCATGCAAATTATGCGGTAGAAAAAGCTTATAAGGTGAGTAAATGAATTAAATATAAGATGAATAGATTTTGAGTGAACTGTTAAAATTCAAATTCTTAATTTGAACAATAATAAGGTCTTAGTCTCAAAGCATCAGTTTGATGATTCCTATACAGCAGAACTATTACATTCTTGTATAACGAGTTATATGTTACATATTAATATACACCGTTTTTAGTAATCGAATTAAGAATTCAACTAACATGAATAATTCCTGGGCTGCAAATAAAAGTGCCAAGTTCACGGCATCTTGAGAATATGGTGTAATAAATGGTGATTATTATGTTCAGTGCTTTTCTAGTTGACTTTCCGGACTGAGGGCTTGTTTTTCGTGCTTCTGTCGCACCCCCGAAAAAAATCAATTTTATCGCTGATACATGGACATATTTTAAGGGATCTCCAACTGATTTAACTATTGCCCAAACCAAACATATATTGTCATATATTATTCTTTTTCTCTTTAAGGAATGGGTCACTAGAAGCAAATCCAATTATGCAAATAGCATCACTACCTCTTCAATATTTGTTCATACAATACAAGATCTATATCAAATTGATTTTGAAAAAGTTGAAGCCGACCCAAGTGGTCTGAAATCTACTGGAATAAGAAGAAAAATTATTGAACAAGCAAAATCACACATGGGTAAGAATGAAAAGTGACACCTGTATCAGATTTACATAGATTCCAAAACTTCTTTTTTTTCTCAATTTTGTGAAACTAGAATCATGCTTTGGAAAGATAAACTCAAGTGTAATTTAATGTAATGGCCAAATTATCAGGCCTACCATATGAAAGGAATTGTATACTAAGTTCTTCAACAGCAAAAGAAAATTATTAACAGTGAGAGCTTTGAATCTCTACTAAATTTGAAATTTTGAATGTTCTTAATGAGTATATTGTGCCCCCCTCATTATTCTCAATAAGAAAGCTCTATTGACTTTGACGGGTGTGTTCAAGATGAGACATAACTTTGTAATAGAATTAAAAACACACTTAGGGTTAGTTGACCACTTGTTTCAAAGGCATAGATTTGTTCAAAAGCAAAAGTCGAAGAACCCAATAATATTTTGATAAACATTTAAACGAAGAGTAAAAAATTACTTTTTCTACCATGAAATCCAATTTTAGGTATGATTTGGCAATCATCTCACTTTGATAGTGAATGATAGGTGTTTAATAAAGTAATAGCTGGGGAAAAGCTTGGGCTAAAAAACTTTATTGAAAAGTTATTGTCACAACTACAATCAGGTACGCTATCTTTTAATTCTATTCCATCTTATTGTAGACTTTCCTGCCCACTGGGACATAGTTGCCGGCTCCACCACATTCGAGAAAATTCGTCTGAGCTCTGCTACATCCGAATATAAAATTGTTTTGGGGAAGTTTAAATCAAGTGGAATCAAATTTACAAAAACAAGGGTAGAGATATTAATTTTGTTTTTGTGCTGTGCTGTAATCTTTACTATGGAAAAAATCCGGAGCATAAAACAATGCATTTATTTTAAAACATTGTTCGTTTTCTCGATTCACTTTACTTAGAAGTTTTTTGCTATGACACATACACATTCAACAGTTAGTCTCGAGTCTAGTTCATTCCCAGTAGATTTCAGACTTTAAATCCCTTTAAGTCAAATCGAGTCAAAAGTCGATTCAGAATAATTATAGATTAAATAAACAACGAAAAATGAGTCCTATTGATACAGAAACTGCGGCACTGTAGTAAATCATTATTAACAGAATTATTTTACTATTCCAATAGTTCGCCGAAAAAAATTTATCTAAGTTAGTCGAGTTCCAATGAAGACTTTTTAATTTAGATGACTTGAGTTACTTTATGTTTATAAAAAACGTGACTTGTGTGCGATTCAAGTGGGGTCTCACTGAGCTGAATCTCCTCAACACATTTATCTAATTTCTAATTTTAGTGGTTTTTGCAACCTTTTTTTTATTCATGTTGAAACAACTTTAAATGCATGTATTCAAAATTGTAAAAAATGTATTTGATATTTTAAAACAACCTCAATATTTAGCAACTGGTAACACAGCCCAATCACATAAATTCTGTGCTTAGCTTTAATGAGGTTTACATACTCAGCAGAGCCTGAAAAATGAAACGTACGTTTCAATTTAGATTTATAGAATACAAAATTCTTCATTATACAAGCAATACATTGCTAAACGGCAAGAAGTAAATCATAAACTCAAACGTTCGAGTTATCCGATTGAAAGGGAGTTATTCCATGGAACTACTGAATGGGAAAACATCATTCACCAAGGGTTTGATAAAGGATTTTGCGGTAAAAATGGTGAGTTTTGTATATTTTCTCTCAGCGTTGATCTAAAACTGACATGGGCAAAGTACGGCCCGAGGGCCAAAACCAGCCCGTTGGGTGATTCGATCAGGCCCGCCTGATGCTGTCACAACCAAACTAAATCCAAACTTTGATGTATTAGCTTAAAATAGCTCAAAGAATTTGTTGCGATTGCGACTAGTTTTAGTTTTGACACAAGCCTTATTGTTTTCCACTTTTGCTTTTGTAACACTGTAAATATTGTTCATAAAATGTAACTTTACATAACACTCACATGGTCCGCCAGTCCTGGAACCTCGTCCAATAACCTTGCCCGCCCCTGATCTGATAAAACATTTTTTTTCAAAACAAGAGAGCATGCTCAGATATATTGAAATGAAGGTTGCGCGTTAGTGTATGGTAAGGTCTGAAAGCACTGACCTGAGTCAAACAGAGATTGCATCCCCCATTAATTGAAATTAAACAGAAACATATTAAATGAAATATTCGCTCCAGTTAGACTTGATTGGTTTGTTACGCACAAAAAAGCAATGTTTTCCCAACAAAATAAGAATACCAACAAACGCGGAATTAGCAAAATCCATAGGTCCACTTTGTTTCCATTAAAGGATTTAGAGCGAGATATACAAAATATGTTAACGTACTGATGCGACGTTTTTTTGTAAAATTGTCAAACATTTCCTTTTCAGCAATCTCGTTTGGAAAAGGAGCCTATTTTGCTACAGAATCAGCATATGCGCATTTGTTTACAAAAGAAAATAGTAAACGATTTCGTTTCATGATTCTAGCTGATGTTATAACTGGAGAATATTGCCAAGGAAAACCAGAATATAAAGCCCCACCTCCGAATCCCAGACTTGGAAGTAAAACCGAACTGTACGATAGCGTCGTGAATAACAACCATTCTCCCTCCATATTTGTTATCTTCAAAGATGCAAGCGCTTATCCAGCTTATTTGATTGCATATACATAATGATGTTGTTTTATTTCATGTTTTTGTACACAGCACTATTCTTTGTTATAATTAAAACTACATAACTACCGCATGCGAAAATAATTGGTGGTTCTATCAATTAATTTCTGAATGAGGAAAGCTTTCAAGATTCCATTTCGAGATTGCTGCCGAGAATAGATCATCACAATCATCAAGTTCTATTTAATTGCCACATGCTGCAAAACAGTTCGAAGGTTTTTTTTTGTGCACAATGTACGTATACTTCTGCTTTGTACATGGAACTGTATATATATATTGTATATAACATAGACTTTTAAACCAATTACAAAGCGAATGACTTGGCTACCATTAATTAGCATAGTATGGCGTCCAGTCTAGTTTTCAGGCAATTCTCATGAAATGTGTTTATTTGCTGGAACGTTCTCGGCGTTGATGGAATTTATCAACTAAAGCTTCCTAAAATCTTTCATTTCTTGCAATATTACTTATCATGTATATTATTTAATAAAAGCCGTAATTAACAAATTCTTAATTTCCTTCATTACTCACTTTGCTCTCTTGATTTCATAATCAGTTTTCATTTATTTGATTTTTACCGATCGGTTTGTCGCCTTTCATGCTGATTACGGAGTCGAAATAAACTTATCTTATCTATGATACCGAGTGACCTTGAAAATCCCAATGACGTCATTTGATATTCTGGCGGATTTCGCAGTGATCGAGCAAAGGGAAATAAAATGGCTCATCGCACTTCTAATCACCCTGGGTGGGTTCGCAGGTTCGAATACAGTGAAGAATAATTTTGTGCGAGAAGATTGCTAAACTCCCCGCCATGGTAGGGTAATTTACGTCACCGCATCGGCTTCTGATTCCTCTATTACCATGTATACGAAGTAAATAATTCGTTAGCTGTTTCAAGACTCGACACGGACTAGTAACAACTTGAAGGTGGTCCGTTATGAGATTAAGCCTTCTGGCCGCCTTAGCTCTCCCTATTATAAATATGGAATTCCTATCCAAGATTGAATGGCGGGGCAATTTTGGAACGAAGATAATACGACTTAATTATACAACCCACGACTTACCAAGCCCGAGTGGGCATATTTGGACATGAACCGGTATTATGCGGGGTTTTGCTAATTGTTGAGGATGTTAGAAAATCGCTCTTCCCGCAAATAGTGATGTCAAATTTACAATACACTAGATGTCACCAAGAGTCCATTACTTTTATTTCATTCTTAGAATTCCTCTCAGTTTAGTTAGACAATATCAAAGAAGAGACATTTTTCATGCGTATTGCTCGGTGGTTTTGTATGGCTTATATGCCGATCTGCAAACTCTGTGCTTTCAAGTCGCACAGGACCGATTTACCACATCCGTGTCGAAATACTTGAGCATTGCTCTTTGTTAACTTGTTATTCATCCAAAATGCATGGTCGTAAATATGAAAAGAAGCCTCTTCTGACCGGCGACTGCCCCTCGACTTTAAAGAGCTATCACAATCAGCCCCCTCGAAGGGTAGGATAGGGTTTACCCCCCATATTCATATTTACCCCAGGGGAGAGAGAAATCGAGAAGACGGTCTATTCATATCCGGTTACCTGTACATGCCGGGTATGAGATTAGATATTTGTAGTATTCACTCGATATGGTAAGAGCCTTGCGGGGGAATGGATACACACATAATTTCCAGCCCACGAGATTCGAACCTGCGAACCCGCAAAGGATAATCAGAAGTACATGCGTATTCCGAACCCTATGCCCGATGCCCCATAACGCCGAGCTGGGTATTGTTAGGTAGTGGTACTAAGTAGGCCTACCACTTTAGTACGATTCGCCAACTGTGCAGATGAGCATACGGGCAGTGTTCAGTACAAGAACCTAAAGGCCAAGTCACGTTTTTTTTTTCGGTTCTTGAGTAGTCTGAAGACTGAATTCCAGAAGTTTAAATCTCCCGGCAGTACAATGAAGTTCATGCGTCCGGAAACAAATAAATGGCTAACTAACATCCCATACTCGACATGGACTGGTAACCAGACGAGGGTCCTGCATATAATTAAGCCGTCTTATTGACTTTCCTCGCCCTGGGATAAATATGTAAATCCAACCCAAACTAGTCCGCAATCAACTAATTACACCATAGATGAGAATGTTGATAAATATTCAACATTGAAAATATATCTTGCGACGCAAGTATAATTGCAGCTTGTTAAGAGTGAAGGCGTAAAAAGCTTCACAAAGGCAGTCCAACGCAAGAATCTTATTTTTCATTCTGTAAATTCAATCCAATTCGAAATTTTTGTTTCGCGACGCAAACATAAATGCGGATTGTACACGGCCTTGCTCGGAATGAATGTCTGAAACTTGTTACAAAATAATCTAAGGCGTAAATCTTATTTCAAATTCTCTACAATCAATTTATTCAAACAATACAACACAGGAAAGCGTAATTACACGCTTGTGATGAACAATAGGAAGTTTAGTCATCAATGCGACTTATGAAAACATGCATCATTTCGGAACCTCGTAAGATACCGCTTTAGCATTGCTTGGAATACAGATAACTAATGTCTTGTCTGCATATTTCCTATACTCGGCACGGTGTTGATTGTGTGATATTGTTTTAGAAATATAGAAGTCCTATAAAGGCTCCAGTTTCGCGATAGAGCTAGTGATGTTACTTGTCCTGAAGACTGTAATGCAAAGTATTTTCAACAAGTAATATTTATTTTTTCCAACCGGTGAAAAAATAAATCGTACATAAATTACAAGAAAATGATAATTGGGCAGTTTTTATGGGGAAGGGAATCCATGAGAAACCAAAACTGGGTATCTAGTAGCAAGAGCCAAGGTGCTGATATATATAAAAGTAGAAAGAACACACATGGAAAAGTTGTAAACAACCAGTGAAAAATTCAGAGTATACATAGGTTTGTGTTTGTAACGGGAAGCATTTTAATAAGATAGTTTTTGAGAGGCGGACGAAGTGTAAGCACTTTAGGAGTAAGTAATTTTTATCAGACTTTCGAACACGTCGGGATAGAACCTAATAATATGGTTTATCGTCATTAAAATACGTGGGATGATATATTTCAGACGAATTTACAACTTTTTCTAACTACTTTTATATTTAATGTATTCCTCGAAACTCTAAATTGAAAATTTGAGTGTTAATTTATTACCGCGACCTTTATTTATCTCACGCAATATTTCATATATTTTAATTGCCTCGATCAGGACTTTGACTGCTTCATAAGGGGCAAAGTAAATACATTGCGATCGCGTGATAAAAACGCAATAAACGTTTCATTTATAGAGCGAGGTAAACCCAACCAGGAGAACCAACCTAAATTTCGTGGGTTCTCCACCTCGATGTAAACCAAGTGAAGCGATATATTATTTTCTACCGAACGAAAGGGAAAGTCATTGATCGCCAAATTAGAAAATGATATATATATAAATCGTAACCTAGTTTATTTTGTATAAATTTTTGATTTTACAAAATACACGCAATGTATGAAATTAAAATGCTTCATATTTTGACACAGAGAGATGGTTTATTTATGCGATTGTGAGTGTTTTATGGCGGAGTGGGTCGATTCCAAACATAACTAAACCTATAAGTGTTTATTCTTCGTTGACTGCTGTTATCCATATTTGCGCAAAGCTAAAAATTAAAGTACAACATCAAGAAAGTGCATATTGAAAATTAGAGCGTAGAAAATTTAATGAAATAGATTCCAATTTGTTTAACACCAAGCTTTGTTCTGATTTTTTGTTGCTCAGTATTCTGAATTACATAACGCTCGTATTAGTTATATATAGCGAGAGCTATGGAGCCTCGTTTTATCGGAAAGTGACTTTGACCTGGTTGATATCAAGTGAACGTTCTAAAATATTTGAACAGTTACTGTGGTTTCTAAAAATTTATCGTGACGATTTATAGCCATTCGTGATACAGTACTACTAAGTTGATTATTCTACAGAAAATACCTTAAAATATGAATTGACAGATTTTAAGATCATCACCACGCGAGGATAAGTAACGACGATTAAACGTCGCAATCAACTTCATAACGCTGCTAAATCGTCAGTTTTTAGTATGTTTTCTTGAGCATGTTATATAGGAGTGACTCATTAAAGCTATTTTTCAGTTATTTAGTTAGATATAAAATATGTCTGAATCTGAAATTGGGAAAGTGGTCGACCTAGAAAATGGGGAAGACGGTAGCAACGGTAAGTTATCCTTTTTTTTTTATTCATTGAGGAGGCCTTAATGTTTCATTAGGAATTTGGCCAATAATAAGTTAAATAATTGTTTTAACGAGGCTGAATTATATTGAACTGATGTTATTATCAGTTATTTCATGCGCCACGTTTAATATTACAAAAGCCAACAAACAAACGCAAAAGAATAATAAATACATTACCGTGGATAAATTGAACAAATATCAGCCAATTTACTTCAAATTAATGTAGTAAGGAAGAATGGTATTTAGCGCAAACCTTTGTTAGCGGAAAAAAGGTCGGTGATCCCCTAGGGGCCTAGGACTAGGGGCGTTTTCTATAAATTTGATCGGTTGTCCGGAAAACAACAAAGTGGAGGGGAATTCCCTAATAAAACCTATTTAATTAACGTAGTTAGGTAAGATAACGGATAAAGTTCGCCACAATTTCTACACTGCAAAGTAATAATTTAACATTTTTTAATTAAACAGACCAAGAAAGTGAAACGGTTTTGGCGTTGGCAGGGTTTATAAGTTGAGGTTTAATGCTTACATTTGGTTAGTATGTTAGGCTTTGTGGCAAATAAACAATCTACTTCTCAAATTGCATGCATGTGACTGCTTGCTTAGAGTCTTGTTCAGAGCAGAACTGTGGAACACTCTAAACATAGCACAAATTATTACTTACATTCAAATTTAGAAAAGAAATTTTCTGCTCAAAAGAAAGTTTTTGAAAAAAAGAATATTTTACATTACTGAAAAAAAAAAATTATCTCGGTGCATCATGATTTAATTAGCTGATTATGCTTTCCAGATCCTCTGCTAGCTGATATTAAACTGCAAGATTCATTATCTCAACTTAAATTAAGGAATCAAGAAGAAAATGTAGTTGCAAATACAACCCCAAGTGAAAATACAGGTGAAACTTTCAAAATTTTGAATGGGAATTATCAATTTTTATCGAAACTAATTGTTGATATATCAGAAGAGAAAAATTATCATTTTAAATATTCATTTTATGATCATTTTGACTTTATTTTCCCTTCACTTCACATCCTAACTTTTGTTTGTGAATGCATGTTTATGTTAAACCTTTTCAGTGACTGTTAAAGGAGGAAACTTCATTCAGCCACAGTTGGGACCACAGTATAATGAATTCAAAAAACAAGGTTTGTTGACCTGGAAATATTGAAGTTATTTAGTGATGCATATTTATTCAACTGAAGAGGAAACAAATAAAGCAGCTTAATCATATGGTGCACCATGGTCAATCATGGTTACCAGTCATGTCGGGTTTGCGATTAGTTCGACAGATAACGTCTCTGTAATTCTGTTAGAAAATGACTGGTACAATGAAAATATGGGTGTCACATTAGTATGCGACCTCAGGGGTCTTTATGGGATAAACACATATTAAAACTAAAATTGGTGTCACTTTGATCTGTAGAAGATTTATCCATAAAATCGCTCGCCTGAAAAGATTCTGGAGTATTCCACCCAGATAAAAAAAGTCAACTCTAAGCACCATTAAGTGAGTCTTTGTAACAGTGGCTGCTATGGCCTACTGGAAGGGAGCGTTGGACCACTCAGTGGCGGCTTGAGGAGAGCCTTGTTCAAAGCAGATTGCATATCGATATGTCAAATATTGAAAGTGTGATAATATGTACATAATGTGCTATCTTTATTTAGTCAATTTCAATATTGGATTTAAATGTCTAGATATCATCAGCATCTAAATGATTGTGGCAAATCTAAATCAAAAATTAATCGTAGTTTAGTATTTTGTCCAGCTGAACACGGATTTGATTATTTTTCTCCTTTTTTTCCTACAGATGGCGTAATAGACAGTAACTTCCAAGGAGCAAATTTTGGAACACAAAATATAAAGCATGTTCATAACATACATATATTTCAGAATTCCCAAGGTATGATAAATTTTAGCATCAACAAAATGGTTTTTGTTTCTTCTATAAATATAGGCTCCTAAATAGAAAATCTCATTTCATAAATAGGGATGAAATTGTCAATCAAGGACTTTGTGGCTAAGCACAGTGACAATTAATGCCTCCTTTGAGTCAGCACATCACAATTTCCAGAGCTTTGAGCAGAACCAGCCTTGAGCCCCTATATGTGCATTAGACCCCATACTTCCATAGGTCCTGCCATATTTCAATGTAAAAAAATGAAATTTAAAAATTATTATCATAATGGTTCATCATATTAATTTTAAACAGGAAGGACTTATAAAGTATATCGTAGTTTCTTTTTTCTTGGTTTTGTACTAATGTAAAAGGTAGATCCGAATCCATTTCCTATTACAAAATCATAATTTTTGGTTATTATCCTCATATCTACCCAGATTGGACCATGTACAATTCGTTTTGCACAGGGCATCATATAGTTAGAGCCGGTCCTAGTTTTAGTCAAGCCAAAATAACTAAATTGAGAATAGGACTATGAATGTATACAGAATTTTTCAAAGCAAGTACTCATTTCCTCAATAAAAAGTTGAAAAAAGAATGATAGAATAGTAGTGACCTTAATTGTGCCGATATATATCACCACCAGTAAGGATATCTCCATTTATCCCCGGGGAGGAGAGAGTCAATAAGACGGCTTATTCGCATGGTACATTACGACCGTTAGTCTGGTTACCAGTCCATCCATGGTATGGGATGAGTACCAGTTATTAGTTTCAGATGCATGAACTCGATGGTGATAACTGACCAGTGGTTATTGGAACCACCAAACTTGTTTCCTAGCTTAATCATGTCGTAGTAATCTATTTTGATGTAATTTCAGGCTCTTCTGATAAAAATGCAAAACCAACCCATTCTAATAATGCAAAGCAAGTAGCAGAAGGTAAGCTGTGGTTATTTTTTTAAAGTTATCATAACAATAAGTAATGTGGGCTGAAAATGTTTTTACAAGGAAATACTCTTTGTTGCAGCCAATCTAGTTATTTTATTTGTCGTGCTATGAGTCATAAATTTTAATGCAATATACTAATAATGAATGATTAGAGAAGGGTTAGGCTTGCATATTCAACCCGGGGGACAAAAAGCCAGCATGACGACCTAATAATATGGCTCATCCACTGCCTCTTATCTGGTTACCAGTCAGTGTTGGGAATGGGGATTAGTTAGCTAGTTATCTGTTTCAGATGCATGGACTTGATGGCGGACAGAGTCATAAACGACCAGTGGGTATTTGAACTACCTTATGGCGTTAGGTAGTCAAGCAATCTTTTCACACTTAATTGTCCCCTTCATGATTCGAACCTACAAACACAGCCTTACCAAAAATAGAATCTCTTTACATATCTTTAAATATCAATGGCTGTATGTAACTTGTAAAGAGCCTTGTTTGGAGCAAAAGCCCAAGTACGTGTTGTATAAAAAATCAGAGATCTATTTTGAATAATCAACATATGATAACATTTATTCTAGTAGTCATCACTGTTATCATAATGTTATGATAACAAACCTTACTTGCAGTTATATGAGTCAAGTTCCACGGCACTCCACGGTTTCAACAATATAATCCCCTGTTCTGCAAGTCTACAATAAAAAACGAGAGCATATATTAATATATGTATATTGCTATAATATATTTAAATACTCATTAGCTTTGCAACTTACTCAACTTGCCTCACTTTAAAGATCATTTTGTTTTACTTGTATTAGGTTTGCTTCTGTACATATATTTATGGTTTATTCAATTCAGACTATTAAACAATTAATTGCACATGGGTTTTTTGAGCCTTCAAAATTTTTTATCGGGTTCAGCTCTACAGAAAAGATTTATACTACCATGTTTTCCCCCAAAATAAGACCTAGCCTTCTTTGGAATATGATTTTAATATAAGCCCTTTCCTTGAAATAAGACCTAGTCGAGCGTGAAAAAAAAATGGTACTTAGGTGAATTGATATCGGTTTTCATATTATGTATATTTGAAAATCTTGTAATCCTCTACTTTGTAATTTTGTTTTTAATCAAAAAAAATAAAAGACATCCCCCCAAAATAAGGCTTATTGTTATTATCGAAAAGAAAATTGAAATAATACCCTGTTTAATTTTCGGGAAAACATGTAACTGGAAGTTCAGCAATCTTTTTTTACAGCATAAATTTTCCCTCAAAATAAATTTTTCCATTTTGTCTCCACCAAATTTTTTATTTTTATTTAGATTGGGTTCAACTATCGAATACTATTGGGATGTTTTCATCTAAAAAGATTTCAAAATATGGCAGTGTCTACGAAGGGGCAATAACTAGTGACATTTGTGAACCAAAGCCTGTAGCTATAAAGTACTCAGAGTATAATGAAACAAATGTCAAAGAAGCAAAACTTTTAGACAAACTCCCCCCACATGAAAACGTTGTTACTATGTATCACTGTGATATACACTGTCAAGGACCAATGAAATATATGTACATAGCAATGGAACTATGCCACAAGGAATCATTGGGAGAATATATCCATACGCAAAGAGACAATGGACTACCTTTTAATGCAAAATTGAGTATTTCATATTCCAAAATGGTTGTTGATGGACTAGACTTCATCCACCGGCATGAAATAATTCACAGGGATTTGAAGCCAGAAAATATTTTACTTTCAAGGGATTGTTCTGTCCTCAAAATTTGTGACTTTGGACTTAGTAAGCAATTGGATAAAGGACGTTCTTTTACAAAACAGACAATGCTACGCCTGGGAACCGATGGATACAGGGCGCCAGAAACTTACAACTCAGGTGATATATCGCAACATGCGGATATTTACTCTCTCGCCCTCGTAATATATTTCATATGGAGTTATGGTGAACATCCTTTTGGAGATGACCCCGATGACTGGAATAGCAACATAAAACGAAACAAAAATCGAAACTTTGACCGCCTACAGCTGTATGAAAAAGTTACAGCCACTAAACTGCTGGAAAGCATGCTTGAGTTTGAGCCCAAGTCTCGCCCAACAACAGAAATCATACTGAAGAATATGATATGGTATGACACTCAACCAACTTATGGTATGGCTCCTCAGTCACTCACTCAACAAATAGGTAAGTAGATAGTTAGTTCTTTGTATTTTTAGGAGTTTTTTTGCACTTTTTAAATAACGCTTTGGGTAAGCAAGCACTGGTATGTAGAGAACTATTTTAATTTTTGCAAGGAGTGAATTCTATCTTACATATTGTCAGGTAATCATGGATTATTCATTATCAATGGCTGCTTGTACAGCGCTAAAGGCGAGAATGAACCTTTTCAGTTTAGATATTCAAATAAAAGTTGAAAATAAATCTAAATTTTGTATGTAATTAAGAAATGTTCACAACTTTCTCCAAGAGCAGGGGTGCGCACCAAAAGGTATGGAAAGCTGAATTTGGCCCAAATGCCGCAGTTTTCCTAACTCTATCTTAAATCATACTATTATCCTTGTTTTTAACATGCATTGATTGTAATACATATTACGGTATATAATCAAAATAAACCTATTCTTTTCAAACTTTGTTTTTTAGTTCCAAGACAAGAAGAACCATCGGTCAAACATGAAACAAAAATGTCTGAAACCACAGAAGTACAACATATTATGTATGATAATAACATTGGAAAATATTACAAATGTTCAGAAGAGAAAAAATTTCTTGAGTTTGTTGAAGAAGCATACAACTGTAAAATATGGTCAGCGTTTTCAATAGATGCAGTGAGTGTTTAAAAGAATTACAAGAACAACCTTACAACGACAACATTATTGCAATGACAATGTACATCATTGTCTCCCACTGGATTTGAATGTATCATTTTGTGAATAGTAATTGTGATATGGAACGAGTCTTTTCAAAACTTTACTGACTCATTTTAACTTTGTTACTGTAAATTACATGTTGAATTTGAAGTTTTGTTTCAAACCAGTGGTATGCTGCATTTTTTGTCGGTTGGCCATATAACCAACTTCAGACATCTGGCTGGGCCACACAAAAAATTTAGTTTTCCCATATACACAACTAATAATAAAAAATTCTCACAAACTTTTATTTATTTAAAATTCTAGTGGGACACTTGAAATTATTAGTTCTTGCTTAGTTTGTTAACATTAGCTTTGGCAGAAATTTAGCAACCCTAACTGATCAGTTATGCCCCTGTTCTAAACGAATTTTTTCATTTTGCAGAAATGTCAGAAAATAAGTGCAAGCTTTGGTCCTGTTATTGTGTCAATATATGAAGGAGATATTTTGAATGAATCAAGCGATGTTATCGTTAGCAGTAAAGGTAAAATTTCTAAGAATCTTTTATTTATTATTTTGTCTTGAAGAGCAAAACAAGATTATGTTCACAATATAGGTAGTAATAGGGCTGACCTTTACTATGGCAAAAATGAAAAATTACTTTTTATTACTTTCCATTCCACTTTATTAAGATCCACTATGGAATGATAATAACCCTGTATAGGAATATATATGTATATATGGTCGCTTTTACAAACAATAAGGTCTGGTTGGGGATTTATTCATGCAGAAACCATGAATTGGATCTGAAGCAGATTTGCAGATGTAATCAAACATGCGACACATTATTGGTGATCTTTTAAAATTTGTGGTCTCAGTTGCTGCAAGCTCTCAGTTTGGCCAGAGAAAATGTTAGTCTCATGGACAATTGCACTCTGTTCTTTTTGCTTCATAGTTTTAATAGGACTGCGTTGCTCCAGAAGTATGCACACCAAAATGTTGTACAATGTGAATCCTAACCGGTACACACATATCATTTTCAGGTTGTGCGCCATCCTGGTGCGCATACTTCTGAAGGTCCAGGTCTGCTATTCTGAAACTAAATTCAAAGTTCATTTGATACTTCAGTGAGCCAGATCATGGCAAGTAATTTTGTTCCCTTAGTCACACACTCCTTGGTATACAATATTGATTATCCCCAGGGAGAGGAAAGTCAGTCAACAATCCGGATCGAGTATGGAAATAAAAACCTAGCTAAAGAAAGTCGATTGCCATCCAGTTATCGTTTCATATAGGGTATGGGACAATTTAGTTTATTCCCAATGCATGTAGGAAGCGACCCCGTAATTCAAAACAGTTACAGAGGGAGAGATTTATTTTTCGTCAACCAGAAATAGAGAGTAACAATACAAAAATATACAATAACATACTCAAAGTTTTTCGGTATAGACTGGGAGGATACGATAATCAGAGTCAGATCCCCCCATAAACAGGCGCTACCTCGGTACAGAAAAGGGTTGGTTGTAACACTGCTTCAAAATATATCAACTGTTCTTTATTTAATTCCAATTACTAAAACTGGTGAATCCTATTAAGGAGTGATTGAAGAATCGATTACACGTAAAGTTGGAAAACAATTAAAGGAAGTACTTTGTCTTGCACCGAAGCCAATAACAATAACAACCAGCGGGACTTTACCATGCAAAAAAATTGTTCATACAGGTTAGTTGGAAATGGTTTTTGTATATTTCCTATATAGGGTAAGATTTAATTTTTTTCAAACGTTGCTTTTAAGTTCCCTCTGTTTATTTGTGGGAAATGGTTTGATGTTCTGTAGTGTAGTGTTGGCCGCTTTTAAGTCTCCACCGTATGCATCAGCAGAAACGTGCCATGTCATTATGTTTTGGCCTGTAAAAAAAGTTGGCTATAATAATTTTTTCTGGATTTCATCAAATATACCTTATTGTGTGATTCAAGGGGATAGGATTTACATATTTATCCTGAGAAAGACGAGAGCTGATACGACCACCCAATTATATAGCGAACCACAGCCTCTCGTCCGGTTGCCAGTCCATGTTGGGTATGGAATTAGTCAGGTATATGCTTTCGAAAACATGGATTTGATGGTTGAAAAAGCTGTAACCGACGAATATTCTTATATATTTAAACTACCGTATATCCTCCTCATATAAGCGAAGTTTAAAACCTCAAAAAAGTTGCCAAACTGAAGCGTCGGCTTATACGCACATAACTTTGATTGCACTAAAAATTCGGCTTGTACGCGTATGACTCTGATTGCACTTGAAGAAAATGACATTTCATGAATTATTATCACAAACCTAAACTGGACGACATTATCCTTACCGACGCCAAGCTAACAATAAAATCCACAAAAATACCAAATAATATTTAAGAGGTATTTCATGCATTGTAAATTGAAAGAAATGCAAAAATTTCCCGTTATGTGGGGTCACTAAGGAGGATGAAAACATTTAATTACGACACAATTTGCTTTTAAATTTATTGCCATGGTCGCCCAGGATATCTGGACTATGTTAAAATAACAATGATAGTTGTAAAATATTTCCAATCAAAAAAATCCTCGACGTGTTGAAATAACGATAATAATTATAAAATATTCGAAAACATCCTTCAAGTCGGTGCTGATAAATCCTCTCATGTTGGCAGTAAATAATTGTCACACAGCAACCAGCTGTCTTCGATTACGATAAAACATGATATGTAATAATTGTAAAATGTTTTCATGTGGATGGCTAGGATGTGTGCGCGATATTCGACTTTCTTATTAATAATAAAAACGATATCACAAGGTAGAGAATAGCGATACCAATATTACATTTGATTTGGACATTGGGTTGAATTGAATTTTTAATCCTAGTGATTCCACTCTCGCTTGCTGACCTTCCTGGAAGAATATTTGATATTTTGGAAGAAGTGGAGAGACTGGGACATGAATCAGTAAGCTTGCCAGCTATTGGAACAGGTAAGTTGTCAAACATATTTATTTTGAATTTTATCAAGTTCATGTATATGCACTAATAGGAATCAAACTAGCATGTCCAACGTATAAGCCGGAGTCTCCATTGTTGTTTCATTCAATATGTATGTCACTTTCTGAAATACAAGCCCTGAATTGGATGTCATAAGTGGTTACTAACTACAAGAAGCAACTCTCTCTTCAGGTCCCTATTAGGATTTACATATTTCTCTCGGGAAAGAGGAAAGGCGATAAAACAGCTCAGTCATATGGCATGATAGTTAACCAGTTATTTGCTTCACATGCATGGAATTGATGGTGGAAAAAGTTTTACCAACTAGCGATTACATGAATCACCCAATGGCTGCAATGAGTCAAGCAATCCTCTTGCCCATAATCACCCACACAGTGTAATCAGAGGTGCGATAGCAAGAGTATATTTGGTGAAATGACACTGATTTCATTCATATGAAAACTATTTCAACTAAACGGTGAAACTTTCCTCGACTTTTACCTTCTGCAGGATATGCTGGACTAACGTTCTCTGAATATGCGGAGGCAGTGAGGAAAACGTTACTAAATGTTTCCCTAACAGGAACATACTGGCACCACCTGAGCACCATTAATATTGTTTTACTTCATGAAAATGATGTCAGACTTGTTCAAGATATCATATTCAGTAAAAATGAAGGTAATTATGTTAAGCAGGTATTGGTGATGTCCCCTTGAGGGCGCCCCAGAAGTGTATTTACCAATATGGAGGTACGGTAACTAATTTTGTACGTCTACTTTACACCATGTTGTGTAAAGGGATTGATTACTATGGACATGGGGTATATTCACTTGGCTAACACAGACAGTCCCTGAACTCCCCGAACCACCTTGAGAACTAAACACTTAGGATAGTTAATGTTAAAGTATCATACAATTGGGACTAGACAATTGAAATCCCTATGTATTACTTGTAAGAATATAATTATGCCAATCAATCAAGATACATTATGCATATATTTGTGGGTTCAGGCTCAGTGCCTACTTGTTCTATGACACACAATTGGTCTCTTTGCACAGTGCTCATACACGATGTCGCACCATTTAAGATTTGAATTTTCGTTGTCACCGAGTTAGCACCTTGCTTATTATGTCTTGTGTATTGTTGCTAAAAAATCCATCCTTCATTTTGAGAACTCAATCACGAATGTAGGAATAACATTCAGCACATACCTTAACAAACCACTTGAAAAATTCTGGAAATAGCCATGTGGAAATAAATTAGAAATATTTATACATTATCAATTTGTATTTTAGAAAAGTCTGGAAGTGAGAAGATAGACTCAACAAGCTTTCTCTTTAAGTCAACAGACATTTCAAGAATTCACAAGGTCAGGTGAATGCTCTAAAACAGGGGTGTGCAATCTTTTATACAGGCGGGTCGGATGCAAATAACTGGGCAAAACCGTGGGCCTCATCTCTATCTAACATGGGATTTCTAGTAGTTTGCAGGCATAAAAGTTTTCAAGCCAGCTGTTGGGGCATTGAAAAGGTGTACGTATCAGGTATAGACTTTGCAGCGCTAAACGCATACCAGATTAAACTAAATTAAAAACTTGTTTCGCTGGCTGCACACTATTCAAAATTGGCACCCTCTTCGAGGGCCGCACAATTTTTTTTCGTGGCCCGCGGCCCCCTACTCTAAAACAGTTTCCCTAGCTTGGGTTTGCGATGTCTGGCTTTCCCATGTTTGGCATACTATATTAGATGCAGGTATGCTAAATCGTTCTTCCAATATTCAGACATACCCGTAGATGTTCAAACATTCTTACATTATAATTTCTAGCAGGGTAAAATTATGTTTTAAGCATCGTGCATAATTACGATATGTGCGGCAGGATTACTTGCTGTCATATCTTGGCTTACATAACTGCTGGTCAAATACAAATTTACTCCACCATTCACAATTTCGCTGGCTAACTATTTTCATGACCGGATTAAAATGGTTTTTGAACTTGAGGTTCTTGTAGAATGTAACAATCACATCAGTTTTCCTTTCCCCTAAGATAAATATAAAAATTGTATCTTAATATATACCAACATTTGTGCAGGCTATAAGATTTCTTGTTGATGAAAGACACAAAAGATTAGCAAAATTTTGGATCTACAATGACTCATTGCTCCATCTTTCTCCTGATACTAAAGAGAAAATCAACAAAGCTGGAAAACAAAACAATGTCAAGATTGTAATTGCATACAGGTATTATTGTTTATTTGTTTAGAATAGAATTTACATATTTATCCTGGGGGGAAGAAAGCCAATAACATGGCATAGTCATATTGCGAACCACTGCCTCTCGTCCGGTCACCAGTCCATGTCAGGTATAGGATTAGTTAGTCAGTTACTCGATTTCGGATGCATGGACTTGATGGTGGAGGAAGCCGTAACCGACCAGCGGTTACGTGCACCACCCTACAGTGGCGAGGAGTCCAGCAATCCTCTCGCACATAATTATCTTCCACGGGATTCGAACCTGCGAACTCACGCAATGCATTTAGAGGTGTGGTGGCAAGCGTATTCCTAAAGCTTAGCAAGATGCGCTACACTGTATGTGAGAGGGGCCACTTATTGAGATATATAGCTCACCTGTGGGTTATGTGGCTGATCAAAATAGGACTGAGCAGCAGTAACGTGAACACTCTTCGGCCATGAAAAGTTCAGCAATTTTCTCACACAAAATTAACCCAACAAGATTCGAACCCCAAACATGCTTATCAGAGATGCGATGGCAAGCGATTCCTAACGCTTGACATGATGCGCCAATTTTTAGCTGATTATATGATAGATTTAAACGCTTCCACTCTGAACAAGACTCTGTTCAGGAAGGGAGTACTAGATAGGGATCTACAGTGGTAAATCATGACTGGGTAATGATCTGTCTAACCTGGATAATTCCTTATTGTATTTTACCTGTTTATGCTCAAAGCAAGTAGGAAGCATCTAGGAAAACTGATAGAAGCATTGTGCTTGAACAATAAATGACAGGCTAAGATGCTTCCGAAGAAGGAGCTTCATCATTTTTTTTTTGGTTGAAGTCAAATTTTCATTTGTGTGCAGTATTACTAATGTTGATTCCTTAATTAGAATGTAATACATATTTAATGCTCACATTACAAACCTTAAAAAGTTGCGCATATCAGTAGTTATAGAGTTTTTGTTCATAGTGAGAGGGAATACATTAAAATAGGACCACTGCGCTAGCTGTATAGGTTTATTTTGAAGACAGAGATATCAGTGGATATTGGTTGACATACGATTTAATATGAATAACCTTAACACTGTTATTTGCTTGCGGTTCAAGATTGAAGAATACCATGCTGCTTGAAGGCCAGGCAAAAAATGTCATGAAAGTTCATAAAGTCATCAAAGAGAAACTTGGAAAAACCATCAGTAGAGGTAACATATCTATGTCGTAAATTTGATGGGAGCCGAATATGGTTTTTCTACAAAGGCTTATTGGTATATTAGAGTTCCTCTTGCTTTATGTTGTGAATGTTTACTTGAATATATATTAATATGAAATCTGTAATGCATTAGTTTTATATCGCAAATAACGGAGAACTGAAAGTCCTTAACTCAACTTTACAATTTGAATGAATTGGTATGATTTCTTAAAGAGCATTTTAGTGTTCCCAGCTAAATGTAATATTATTTTTAGGTGGTTCTTTCCGAAGAAATGCCCTAACCTCGAAAACATCAAAAGAGTTGCAAGAGATGTAGCCAGAAAATCTGACTCAATTAGTGGAAATTTTTACCTTCAGACTGCTGCAATAACTATCTAATCACAGATAACTTCAAGCATGCATCAAGACATTAGTTGCCCATTTTGTACTGTTAATAAAAGCCTATTTATTATCTTGCACTGAGAAAACGCCAATCATGAAAATAAGACTGCTGGTTTAATTTTCTCTAGTATAATTACGCAAAAAAAATTTGCTTGGCTCCACATGCTGGCTGTACAAATTTTTTATGAAAAACCAAAATCTTGAGTAGAGTCCTATCAAAGCAGTCATGTTTACTCTTCCATTAGTTTTATAGAAGTGATGGACTAGGCTATGAAATCCCAAAAACCCTGAAAATTATATGCCAGAAGGTTATGAGACTCCTTGCTGTCATGAGGTTGCTCACATTCTTCCTCCACACTTCAGTCCATGCATATGTAATGAATGAACTGGTAAACTATCTCATAATCAATATGGACTGTAACTAGACAAGAGGGCGTGGTTCATTATGTGACTAAGCCATCTTGTTGGCTTTCTTCCCCTCTCCATAATTCTCTGAATATATTCTATGCAAGACTGTCACGACAGCTTTAAAATTCATATTTTATTTTCTTTCATTGAACATTCCTGCAAGTCGAAACCAATGCTTATTTAATTAATGTTTTGCGAGTATTCCAGTATTTTTAGAAAAAGCATTTGAAGTTGTCAAGCGCTTATTGACTGGCAGTAAAGTCTTCAGACAATTTAACCCACTCTAGTCTAGTTTGAAAGTTGAATTGGCTCAAAAATAATTCAATATTAGCAAATGAGGCTTAGCTACAGTTGAATTTTCCTATACAACTATGGTCCCAAATTCTAATGTGAGCTAGTAGTAGGACTGTGCATTTTCGAATACCCAATAATTTTAGAATCGAATCTCGAATACTTGGAACTAAGATATGCAGTTGTAACTTTTTATTGCAATGGGTCCTTCAGACACATAAATCATTGAAAACATAGAATCCATCACTCAGTTAGCTCAGTGATCGTGTTTCGTCGATCACCTATTTCGACTAAAAGAGTTGTATGTCAGAATTGCATTTTTAAAAATATAGATTCAAAAAAATTGTTAAGAATTATTGACCTTTTGAAGCACGAAACGAAAAAAAGATAGCAGCGATTTGAAATGACCAACCCTAGTTCCCCAAATATGGCTTCATACCACTCTTGCACCACTTACTGTTTTTTTATTTACTCTGACGCACTTCATTTAAATTATGTCTTTTCAGAAATTGCTGAGCATGTTAAAACTTTCACTTTCTAGTTTACAATTTCGCTTATCCATTAAAGTTCATGTTTTTAGGTTCCTTTATTTTTATATTTGAGTTGAAATAAATGGAAAACACCATTATACACATCAAAGTATTTAATTTGAAGCTTAATATGTTAGTGTGGGAGGATGTCTACGTGGAAAGCAATTTGGATTTCACTATGCTGTAAATAGAATATTGAAAAGTTGCACTACGCTGGAGACAGTATCTTCGCAATGAGGGCATAATAACATACATCCGATCCGATAACACCACCCGATGCAGGTCAAAACTCCTACCTCCAACCCCCCTGCGGGGTCAATTTTCCTACCACAAGGAAGCCCTGCATCACATCATTTGTATAGCTAATAGGTTACTTCGTCCATACTACCAAAAAAATCGGGGGCATTGTGGCAGACCACAATGGACTTTGCACACACTGGATCATTAGTCACTGTCAGATGAATCATTTGCTTTACTGACTTTCTGTCTTTTCTTTCGTCTCCTGCCCACAGTCTCTTCATCAGAACTGCTGTTTGAACCCGAATCGGATTCATTTTTATATGATGGCTGCGTTTGTCTGAGTCTTGCGGTGACACCACTGGTTCCAGATCGTGATGCGGTAGATTTTGTGCGCTTCCTTGCATGTCTTAAATCTTTAACTAAAGTTTCTTCTTCAGAGTCTTCAACAACGAGAGCAAAAAGTTCGCTAAATTTTAATTTGTCACTATCATCGCAGTGCGATTGAACATACGTTAATGACGCAATTAAAGAGTCTTGGGTGAAAAGTCCGCAACTTTTGGGTAAGTTGTTTTTCCTCAATTCCTCCAAATGACCTAAAAGATGCAGTGTCGTGGGTTGCGTCGTTTGAAGTAGTCCGGTTTGAGAAGAACGCACACTTTGACGTAGTCCTTTTCTAGGAGGCGTACTTCTTGGTTTACTCTTATTCAAAAGTGTACAAATATGTTCCGTTATTTCATTCTCATGGTGCAAAACCCAATGCCGTAAAAGGGATAAAGCAAAATTATCATTATCACGATAATTTCGAGCAGTGATGTGTCGGACCATATCAAGAGTTGGTTTCTTGTGGCGAAAAAGCAAAAGAAACATTGTTAAAGCTTCCGGGTGCTTTCTATGTGACAAGTTAGCCACTAATGGAAGGGCTACATCAGGGGCAATATCATGAACAGCTAATAAGTGCCAAGTGCTATACTGCTCAAACGTTTCCCATTCTAAACTTTTCATGAGAACATTCAAAACAGAATCTTTTTTCATCATAATTAATTGGCCAGTCATGGCCAGACACTGCAAACGTTGCAACTGCTCCGAATCCAAAACTGCTACAATCATATTCAACAATTCGGCGTTGTCTATACAATGTTCGGGAAAATGTTTATAAACATGCGGAACTAGGTATATCAACATATTGACGTCATCGTCTTGGCAATGCTTCATGTCCATCATAAGACAATTATACGTTTCTGCGAGTTGCGTTGACTGCGCAAAAGATTCGTAGACCATCCAATTACTTTCTTTTAATGTAGGGTTTGGAACTGCTAAATAAAACAACAAATGATAACCCAACCTTTGTTGTAAAGTATACATTTCAGCTAAAAGTGAAAGCAAAACACTGAAAGAATCATCTTCTTCTCGGCCTTGGCATAATTTACGGAAAATTACATACAGGGGTTGTTCAATACACCCCGCCAAATATTCATCTGATAGTTCATCAGGCAAATTTGAACGACTGAAATTTTCAGAAAAAAGTTCAACCAAACATGAAGCAAGTGGAGTGCAAACTTCAGCGTCAAATTCTTCAAGGGACAAAAGGTGGTCGATGATGTCCTCAACACGTTCGCATTTTTCTTCTGTGTCGCTTGTAGTTGAGTTCTGCATTTGTGTAACGAGGTCTTTGAGTGTTTCGTCAAGTTTTTCAATGTCCTCGGTAATATCTCGATGTTCTAGCTTCGGTGAATCTCCCAGCGGAAATAAATATGCATCTTGATGTTTGTTAGATTCATCCTCTTCATCACTGAATATTGCGAGACTATCTTGTCCGGAGGAGTCCGCTTCTTCTTCTGTATCACCAATGTTACTGTGACCTTTGACCTCATCAGGGTCATCTTCAATTATCATTGGTTCTTCTCCAATGATGTCGTCACTAGGTGGCGGTGGAGGCATCGGACCAGAGTCCGGTGGTAACGGTGGTTTTCCATCTGTACCAACAGCACAAAACTCAGGAAATGTGGAGCGAATTAAATTTAACAATTCGGGGTCAAATTTGGGGTTATCAAAAATTGGGGCAAGGGAAGCAAGAACACGCTTCTCGAGAATTGTTTTTAATGCAGTACTGACGCCAGCTCGTACTTGATCGAACATAGGGGGATGAAAATTTTTGACAATACGACACAAGAAATCTAGTAGGGTTGTTGTAATGGCTGGATGATTTCTTAAACTGTTAAACATCACTAATACTCCAGCTTCGATGTCCATGACACTGTTTTTATCTGGGGCATAGAAAAGCCAATCCCAAAACAAAGCTAAATAGCTATATGATGACGCCACTCGAGATGTACAATTTGACAGAAGCCATCCTATAACGGCCCAACGTGGAATTATATCAGAGCATAGTATATCATTAGAAGGATGTACACATCCACAAATATAACGAATCAAATCGCCACGTAGTAGTTGACTTTCTGGGGTGGATAAATATTGTCTCTGGAACCAGTCTTGATAACGTTTCTGTTGACCAAAGCGTACTTTCAATAATAAAAATGCAACCTTTGATTCCATGTCAGATGTGAGTCTTGACACTAAGAATTTTCTTGATGTACGTGTTTGGACTAAAGATGGTAGGCCGGTGAAATTTGGTGCCAAACTTTGCGGCTTGTGTATTAAATCAGACCATAATCGCTCAAACTCTGGAATCCTTGCAACTCCCATTAGGAGCCTCACCAAATCACGTCCGATTGCTCTGCATTCGTTAAAGTGTTCTCTGAGCGTCGTAACACAAACTGTCACTTCTTTTTGGCGAACAGCTGCGAATGAAGGATGAAAATGGTCCTGAATTACACGCAAATATGTAAAAACCGTTGTTTGAATCAAAACTGGTGATTTATCCATCCACGCTCGATTGATTGATAAAATGTCAACAATATTTTCAGCTAACCATACATTTTTTGGAGTAGTATCACCACCAATTATTTGTTTCATTAAAGATATGAAAAGTCCATCAGTGCCATGAATGTTAATTTTAATCAATTCGTTCATGAACCATAAGATTTGTGCTCGAGCCACGTCCTCAATTTTTATAAACTTTTCCAAAATTAACAAACTCAATCTTGAGAGTACAACATTCAAACTGTCTCGGTTCACCATCATGAGCTCTTGAGTAGCCTTCGGGCCGAGATGCCTATCGACTAATATTATAGCAAATAGTCCAAGGCATACGTCATCATGTTCTGCATTGCCTTTGGAGACTTGATTTGTTAGGATGTCATGCCGTTCTCTTTCCGAAGTAGCGTTTGACAATAGATTAGTGATATTCGAGTGGCATGTTTCCAGTTTTTCTTCTATTTCATCTTTAGCATCGATTGAAGTAGATGAGAAAACACGAAACGTACGAACAGGTGAGTGTGACATTGTTGAATACAAGTCGCTCCCAAAAAATCACATAATTTTTATAATGCTGTAAAATAATTTTAATTCATCAAAGGAAACTTTGAGAATTGTGGTCTAGTATAGTTTAGTACCACATGCACTTCTGATTGGCCTGGCTCAACAGTTTTTGCATATATGTCATTCCTAACCCCCACCTGACTATGTCACCAGAAAATTATGTCACTACGACGACCCAGTAGCGTATGAACCCCTCCAAAGTGTACGGATGAATGCCGAAAACGCACAGACAATTATCCGAAATCGAGCAAGCTATTTCTCTTGTTTTCTCGATGCAACAATCCCGATATGAGAGAAATCGCTGGCTTTTGTGATCGTAGCTATAATGTACTTTGGCGGCAAGATCTATGACGTGATTGTGACATCGTAGTGACGTAGTCTTTGGATGACATAGTCAGGTAGGTGTTAGGGAACACGTATGCAAAATTCGTTATACTACGCCCACCGGAAGTACTTGTGGTGCTAAACTATACTGGGGTCTAATGTGGTTCAGTACCACCAGTACTTAGTACTGGGTTTATCATGACCATTTTTGCATACGTTATTCCCAACCTCCATCTGACTACGTCATCCAAACGTACATCACTACGACATAACAATCACGTCATAGAGCTTGCCAAAGTATACCTACGATTGCCCGAAATGCCATTCCAGTACGGCACACTATACAGATCAAGCGACATTGTCTGGTTTCAGAGAAACCCATTTTACCGATGATCAGACACCCCTCCTTCAGGAGACATCTGAACATTGTTGTCCCCCAATATCGATAAATATAATAACGTCATCATTGAACTTCTCTGGAAAATGAATTATCCAATTCAACGAAGACAAAGATTTTTACTGTGGCATTCGAGAGTTTTTAGCAAAAAAGGGCAATTTTGGTCATATGACGGCCGTGATTAATTTAGATTACTAGTGAGACAAGCATGGGGCGATATGAAGCATCTGACGTGGTGCCAGACGTCCCTTGTTTGTGAGACACATGGAGTGTTTGTTTTATTGAGCAAAATTCTTGGAATTTGGATACCGGTAGTGTGTCATACTGCATTTGCACCGACGACAAATACCTCACTAACAGCAGCGATCTCTCTAATATCGAGATCGTTGTGACGAGAAAAATAGTTTGCTCCATTTTGGGTGATCGACTATGCCAGGGTTTCCCAAACTGGGGTCCGCGAACTCCTGGGCCCTGGGGGTCTGTGATGACTGCACAGGGGGTCTGTAACGATATGCAAAGTCTGATTGACCCTTGATGATTAATATCAATCAAAAAGGCATTGCGTTTTTTTGGTTGGGCGTTACAGACGAAAATCGATTGATGTCAGAAAAGGCAATTGAAATTTTGCCTATTGCAATGAACTACATGTATAAGGCAGCATTTTCAGCTCTCAGTGATATGATGACAAAAATACAGGTCAAGACTTGCTGTAGAGATAGGCTAAATGTAGCAGTGCGAAGCAACTCAATCCATCATATCAATGTCGTTTGCATTTTTGTGTTGCAAATAAAATATCAAGCTTCCTCGTATCGTAGGTTACGTACTTAAATTGATACTGCAGTACTGTGATACGACATAGAATGGGGGTCCGTCAAAACTAAGATTCTTGAATACGTGTCCGAGGCCCAAAAGTTCGGGAAAGCCTGGTCTATGCGTCTTGGATGACTGCTGGTATAGTTTGAAGGGCCATGCGACATCGCAGTGATGTAATTTTTGGATGACGCAGTCAGATGCGGCGCGGCGGTGTGGCTCAACGGGCTAAGCGTTAGGAATACGCTCGCCACCGCACCTCTAACTAATCTGCGTGGGTTCGCAGGTTCGAATCCCATGCAGGGATGGTTATGTGCGAGAGGATTGCTGGACTCCTCGCCGTCGTTGGGTGGTTCACGTAACCGCTGGTCGGTTACGGCTTCCTCCACCACCAAGTCCATGCTTCCGAAAACAAACAATACAGTAAAACTAATCCCATACCCGACTTGGAATGGTAACCGGACGAGAGGCAGTGGTTCGCCATATGGATAAGCCGTCTTATAGGCTTTCCTCTCCCCCGGGATAAATATGTAAATCCTATCCTAAAAGGTAGGAGTTATGATTGACATAGACTATGCTGATATGCAGATATGCAAAAATTGTTAGTGCCAGCTTGTCTTGTTAAACTTTACTTAGATTGAGAGCGGCGACACCCGTGATAGAGGCCTAACTTCAATACATGTAAAATAGAAAGAAGTCGAACAAGTATATGAGATCAAAAAAATTAATGTCGAAAATACCGAATCCGTTACAAAAGAAAAGAAATCATTTCCGCAACTGCGGTACCGGTACCGGTACCGGTACACCTTGCACACGAAAATCACCGGCAAACTGACAATTTTGCGAAGCGCAACCTAGTGATGGAACATTAGTTTCTGTTGGACACATGGCCCTTCTATTTGTTACATTTGACGGCTGTAGCTAAGTTTAATTCGAATTTCAATTGCAATAAAACGTATTGAACTGTTCAATTTGAAAGGCACAGTGAATGCCAATAAATATTTTCTTCGGATGTCTATGGTAATGTACGTTTAGCCGACCTTTCAACCCACTCTGACATTGCACCCATTTGTTGATTATCGAATGCCCATTTTGGGATTTTAGATGAACTTACTAAAAACTAGTTGACCTGACCTATTCGAAATTACCATATTACTTTCAAGTACGAATCACAAATTAGAAAGCAAAAACCAACCTAATTAATTAAAACTATAAAAGACTATAAGTGTCACTGAGATATGGACAAAATCACGGGTACACCCAGGACCGGATTTAGACGATGAAAAGCCCCTAAAATACTCCATGAAATCTATTATGACGGCATAATTGAAAACATTGTGTTTCCTTTATTGTCAACTTCGACTTAATATCATATTTCGATTTCTTTCCACAAGTTTCCGAGAGAATAGTCTTACGATTTCATTGAAGACACCGGAAGGCGGCACTGTTGGGTTGAAAGCAACGAAAAGTCAGTTGCGCTACAATATTCTCAAATAATCCAAGTTCAAGAGAGAAACTTTTTTTGTATTCCTTAGTAAGTAATCTGTGCAAGACTAAATTAACCATAAGCAAAATAAACACGTTCGTAAAGCACCAAGAAAAGGAGGCATCACAGAAATTTTTATTGACAAATTTTCGATGGTGCCTCAGTTTTTGATAAAATAATTCGGGGTAGTCAGAAACTCAGACCTCAATGTTGACTCGATAGGACCAAATTTCTATTTTGATAAATAATATTTTGTGTTGTTTACTGTGTTCATATTTTGAATGGCACGTATTGAGCACCAAAGTCTCAAGTGCTCAGGGTCTCTGAAAAACATGACCCGACCCTGATCTGTGGTATTTTTAACAACTCAACAGCAAAGCTTGGTATACAGATATATCATTTGCAAAGACGGGTGATTGAAGCACATTCGTGTTTTCGTCAAATCTCCGCATCCCCAAGAGTGATAATTTATTTCTTGAAGAAATAGTACCACAGATATACAGAGCGGATCAAATTAAACAAAATAATGCTTGGGCTCTCGGTTTATTCTGTCATTCTACCCTCATACAGAGTTTTTATATCATCTTATCAAATACGGACTCTCCGTTGCGTTTTTCTAGGCCTGAATCACGGACTGCTTTTTTCAATTGGACATTTCGAATCCCTCACTTCAGCTTGAATGTCCCTGTTGGAATATATTTTACTAATTTTATATTAGGTTGCTAACTTTCTAAGACCATCGCGAAGATCGCAATACTAGACAACCTAGCATTTTGTGTGTTCCCAAAATTATCACTAACACATTTCCTCCTGTGAATGTCTCACAAAAAAACACTCGACTAACAAAAGTGAAATTATAATAGAAGATTCGGTTTGAATAAGTTAGTTAATTGTAAGCAGCCTACGCCATTCGGGCACAATATAAGAAAATTTGTTGCCAAAAAGTCGGATTTACCTTGCAGTCTTGATGTACAGAATAGTATTGGATGTCCATTAAGTCTTAAAAAAATTCAAAATTGCAAAGGGAATTTTTCGATATCATATATTGTTTTGGTCATCACAGATGTATTGAATGAAGTAACAATTACTGATTAAAAACAACAAACCTGGTTAGGATATATTGAGAACTGACTTCATAACAAATTTAAAATTATAATGAGACTTTATGGTCCTGTATATCTTCGGTAAAACGCAACATATTATCCATTTGCTGATAAAGATATAAAAATAAATGAGAGAGGTAATGCAATCAATCAATGAAGTAGCGAGACTTTCAGTTAATATATTCATATAAAAAAGACACAGTAAAATTCAACTGCCTGTTGTACAGGGTTTCTATTTACTAATAGTTCTTTCTTTTGCTGGTTCTTTCGTAGATGGACAAAACACTACGAAAAATGTAATCTAAACTACCACAAAATCACTCGTATCGTTATTTTTTCCTAAAACAAGACTTATAATTCAGGCAAAATGGCAACACTACACTTAAACCAATCGCAGCTATGAACACTATTACGGCTATGACAATAAGAGCTATAATTCCTGCTGGCAAAGTTCCGCTCTCCCGTGGGCTCTTTGCGATACTGATTGTCCCAGTTTGGTTTGAAGACGCCGATAAAGTTGTAGTTTCTGGAGGATGATTGACGTACATGGCATAGGTTTTTACAAGGAATTGTACATGGGAGTACAGGTCAAATGAGGAATGTAAATCTTGTGAAACTCCGCCGATTAACACTACATCATCATACTTCATCATCTTAGCTCTAAGTATATCATCACCGATTTCCGTTGTTATCTGAAGAAATGATTAGAGTATTTTCAACCGGTAGATGAGGCAGAAACTGCATAGCTAATTATTGTGCGTTTGGATACGATCGGATTTTCATATTTATGCGAGCTTGCCCCGAGTATTCTAAAACCTTGACCCCGACTATATTTGATGATTTCGCTTCAAATCTGTCAAATATTTTTATTTTTAATTAGCTTCACACCCCCTCAAACAATTGTCTACGCCCCCCTTGTGGGTCGCGCTACATCGTTTGAGAACCACTGGTCTAAATCAATAACGGACTCGCTTAACGGGTTTGTACAAACCCACTTCTGTCCACTCCATGTCTTTAACAAATATTCCTGTACTCACTGCTCCATCCCCGAGAGACAGCGCAATTATAATTTCTTGTTGGCACTCCGTGTCGTTAGCTTTCCACCAATGTTCTTGGAGTTGTTTCGCGAAGTCTCCGATTAATTCATTTTTACGTTTGTTATCTCTGTATTATAAAAGGAAGAATCCCAGTATGAATAAGGTATAAATAGCGTGAATTATTTAGTTTTCTTGGAGGAAATAAAGTATCGTTTTGTATTACTATCACTAAGTTTCAACAAGTTATTTAGTATTTATGAGTTGGGTTGCGCAAAACCAACTCCTTATCCTTCCTCTATGCTAGTGGTTGCCAACCTTTTTTGCGTCGTGACCCGCTTGGGATAATTTCCAACAAGACGTGACCCCTTTCAAGATATATATATGCTGAAATTAAATTAGTAAATCTTGAAAAAGAACGGATATTAAGCTTTGATATGTTTCTGCAAAATAGTTATCTTGGATCAATTCAAATACTATCGATCATTTTATTATCCCGTTATCCCAAAAAATAATTTTTTTTTTGAGTGCACTATCTCTGCTATTTACTGAGTACCGTATTTCCGGCCATTACGCCAATTTTGAAGACTCATTTTTTACCCAAATTTACTGGAGTTGGATTATTTGAGTGAATTTGATCAAAAAATACCGGGAGTCAAAATTGGTCTGGGCGATACAGGAAAATACAGGGACCTCCTGGAGTATGCTCACCAAGATGGCGCACAACCTGAACTCGGGTTGTGTACCAGATTAGGGTTCAGGTTGTGCGACATCTTGGTGCGCATACTTCAGGAGTACCGAATACAGTAATGGGAATGCATAACTCGTACTTTCATGTTACTCATTTCATGGTAAGTTTACCTTCTATACTATATAGACTTTAATTTACGGATTGTCATTTGAATTGACATTGAAAGATGAACACGAGGGCCCTTACAGTTGCAAAATTTACACGCAACACTTAAAATTGAAAAAAAAAAACGAAGAGGAACATACTTAGATTAAATTTTGAAGCTGCGACCGCAAAGTTTTCCTTGAGGGCTGCATTTGGCTCGCGGGCCGCATGTTGCACACCCCTGTATAGAGCCTTGTTCTGAGCGAAAGACGTGGACAATCGTCGTAGGGAAAAATATCAAAATACACTCACGGATTTTTAATTTTGTTGACAACTGCCACAAAAATGACGACGTTCCAGGTGTAGCATTTCCCATTCATGCATGGACACACACTTTTGTTTGCTGCGGTATGCAAATCTCGGTTCAGCTTATTTGCAGCTTCTGGACCTAAATATAAACAGATTGTATAAAACTTAAAAAGGGTAGGTCCTAGAGTACTTTCGTAGTGTGTGTACCAGGTTAGGGTTAGGCCATAATTTTATTCTGATTTCTTTTGTTTTAGTTTATTACGAGTTCAGGGACAGTCTGTGTTAGCCAAAGGAATATGTCCATTCCCTAACTGGATAATTACAATTTTTTTTATTGTAAAGCGTGACGCGAAAGAAACCAAGACAACAAGCAGCAAGGGCCAATAAAAAAAAGGAAAGAACTGAGTGGAAGCATCTAGCGCCCATCAACAGTCCAAACCTAAATCTGCCCTTCTTCAAATATCCCCTCGCTTTTTTACATCAGTGGCGGGGGCTTTGTGCAGGAGATCCATTGTTTTTTAAAGCTATAAGTTTGGTATTGTTTTCTGAATGAGGAAACCCGTTGTTAATGAGTTTGATACAAAAAAGAACCCATCACTGCCTGTAATAGGTATTGTCTTCAAGTGTTGCTTGTTTTCATGATTTTAAATCAAGTGTAAGTCGAACTGCATTCACTCAGCAATGAATCATACTTATTCTCCTAATAGTATTTTAATATAAAAGTGAAAATAAATTGCACTTTTCTCTGCTCTCTTTAGACAACAGATCGATGCGCACATGATTTTCTATTTCCAAATTCAATTGACTGAATTGGTTTTTGATTGATGGAGATTAAAATTTCAAAGAAATGAATTCTAAAATTAATCTTCAACGCTGCATATTGTTCTAAGTCACCCGTTCTCAACCAGTGGGCCTGCGGGAATGGAAAAAAAAAGGTAGCAGCACAAAGGCAGCAGCACATCGCAACCAATGGACCAAGAGATTAAAAAAAATAACATTTGATTATAAAAACTTTATAATCGGGCAAAACTTTTCGGACACCCTGAACAAGTCTCTTTGAACTTGATGAATTTATATGGCATTGCTATGAAATAACATTTTTGAAGAACTATCCACCATGAAATTTAACCAATTTGATCGCAGAACGCTTTCTTGATATTCCAATCACGTCTTGTCAGTTATTTCAATTCTTATTTTAATTTTTTATCAATTTCTTGCGAATTTCATGCTTTTTAAAGATAAATGAAAGCGTCTATTTTTGAATTTATATTGCCGAAGCACAGCGTTCATTTTATACACCGAGATTAGAATAAAATCGATATTAAGCTTACAAATGTATGGGGTCAGATTTCAAAACGTGAGAGGACAATTATCGAAGAGTTACTTTTCTTGTATATGTTAACCCCTTAAATTGCTTAAAACATACATTTTTTGATTGCTTCTACGAAAATGAAAAAAATTTATTTAACACTCGAACTTCTTTCTGTGCATGATTGTACCCACAATTTTCAGTAATCTAATAGGCTACGCCTGGCACGATAGTTATGTTTTCTCTAGAATGTGTTACATATGACCTAGGTTTCTGGGCCAGCCTGTATACCATATTGGTAAATACCAAAATGTATTTTGCACACATCGTCTTGTGATATTTTAAGCAATTTTAGAGCATAAACCAAGACCCGAAACCGCCTCGGCGGACAGTGGAGTGAAATAAGTAACGCCCGGGCTATTATTATTAAACACTGATATATTACCCGATTTCTCTAGTTTATTTAATTTTATACCCCTTTTAACGAGGTAATTGACGTTGACGGGTCACAACACTTAAAAGCGATGAGATGAGAGATCATGATTTTGAGATATCAACATTTTTAGCTGCGTGCTCTGAAAGCTATTATGCCCGTGGTGCTTTAGCTTTTTTAGTTTATTTATTATCATTATTATCACTTATGAGTTAATTGCTTTATTGGACACGAAATGTATTTATGACTTTACTAAATTGTTATTGGATTTGTTAAATATTGTTAGTAATGAAATCTTTTTGAAGCGACTAGAACAGGGGTTCTCAAACTTTTGGTGTTGCGGAGCCCTTGAAAAGGTTGACTATTATTCACGGAGCCCCGAAATAAATGTTAAAATTGTTACTTTCAGATTAATATCCCTGAGCAAGTTAAACGTACTTTACTTAATTTAAATGCTGAACCTTTTTTAATAGGGTTAATGCAAGTCATAAATAAATCTCAATTTCAAAGATAAATTATATATACTCTTACTAAAGCTGTAAATTTGACACTTGACAAACATATTAAACTAGGGGTCGAATCTTTTCCCTTTTGACATTTTCGGAAGGCCGCTAATAACGTGCGCGATTGCATTTTGTCACAATCACCGATAGTTTTCGTCAGCATGGCATGTTTTTAAACATCTTTACGCCGGTGTTTATTCTCCCTAAATCAAAAATTTTCTTTGGCATAAAACATGTATTGTTCCACAATGACGACGATAATTGCTTTTTTGTTCTCGTGGGGAATTATGAGTTTTATGTGAAAAACATGTTACCATATAGTCATCGGCGACGAAGTGCTAAAAATAATAATTAATAATAAAGAGGTAAATCCGCAACCCAAATTTCTTGATTGAAAAACGGCATTCTAAAATATTAAAACTTAAAATAAAAGATCACACTATATGTTTGGTTTTAGCAGACTCACGTCAGATTAAAACGCTTTTATAGGCATTGTAAATCACAAATTTTGGTGTTATGTTAGGTTTTCTTCAGTTATTCATCGTATAGTAACTGCGAAATCGAAACAGAGTCAATTGTGTGCGCGATTTATCTTTTTTTATTCTACCGACGGAGCCGCATGCGTTAAAATAAATTTTATTCGTTCGTATTTTGCCCAGATCTTGTGAGTTTTTAAACGGCGATATCTTGCTTAATTATAATCTCAAGTGCAAAAGAACAAATCAAGTTTGACAAAGTCCAATATCGCAAAAATACGACTCCAATTTATTTATAGTTGGCAGTTTATCACGTATTTTATGTTATTTTAGAATAGTATTCTTTCATTTCAGTAATCCTGATAGTAATCTCGAATGAAACGTGAGTAACTATGAGTACAATTGAAATATTACGACAAGACACTTTAACGGCCATGCATTGAATATTTTACGCAACAGAAATCTGGTTATCCGTTTTTTTATAATCGCAAAGAATGTTGCGCGGAAATTTCCGATTCAAATCCCCACCTCTAAAGAATCCTGGCTGCGCTCCAGCTTATAAATAATGTCATTTTTTAATTCCGCATCTTTGCCATTTTTCGAGGCAATATTGTTGTCAAATTTTATCAAAGCTGTTATTGCTTCTTTGAGCAGTTACAAAATTAGCCAAGTCATTATTTTGAAAAGTAATCGAATAGCTCGCGGAGCCCCTGGGTTTCTCTCGCGGAGCCCTGGGGCTCCGTACGGAGCACTTTGAGAACCTATGGACTAGAAGACTATTTGACACAATTCTCACGGGACCCGATACACATTTTATCCAAAATTGTGCTGTTCTATTTTAACTCGTGGAAGCATTTTTGACATTACGTATAGATACATTTATATTTGGCATCTGACCTCTTCCTGTTCATAAATTTAGGCATTGCTATTTTGTTATTGTTTATGATCAAAACTCGTCTGCACTTAACGTATCCTATTTATAACCATATGAATTCGAAATAGTGCCGACTAATTCCATACCCGACTTGAACCGATAACCGTAAGACAGGCCGTGGTCCATACCCCAAGAATAAATATGTAATTCCTACGCTTTCCCTTGGCATGCGATCTCAGTGGTTTTAGTCTGACCCAACGATCGTGGGGTAGGAATTGAAATCTATTAGAATGTCCTCATGAGATTAAATCAATACCAAAGTGGCACCCTAATTGGTTGAGATCATGTTAACCAGTGAGATCACGTACCAAAGTGGCGCTCAATGTTTAGGTATTGAGGGTGTAAGATTCCCCCATTTCGATTTTGAAAAACACGAATTGAGACTTGATCCACCATATGTCTTAATTTGTAGAGCAAATTTATTCGGACAATTATTTCCTAGAAAATCTAAAGCATTTAGAATGACGGAAGCAAAAATCAATAATTCCAAGCTTCATAAAACAATTACAAAGCTGTGTATTTTATCTATATCATGAATATTAATGAGATAACGATTGTAAAAATTTCAAACAGTTTTCAGACAATTTCATCAGCTTCGCGTTTCGCTATCGTCTCGTACATATTAATCGATATATTTATATACTAAGAATATGCATAAAAATATTTTTTTTGATCCAAAAGTCTTGTCGAACACTAGCTAGGGATCTATTATAACTAGTAATAAAACCTTATTTTATATGTGGAACAAAAGGGTCTTGCTTGTCCCACTCTGCTCAGTCTACAAGTGGTCGTTACATTTACATATCTTATTACTTATCGATTTTAATCGGTAAGTATGTTGATAGGTATTTTTCTGTCTGTCTGTATGTCTGTCTGTTGGATGCACGCGATATCTCACGATTGAATCTGCTCCAGATTTTGCATGTGCATTCATCATATGTCGGACCAGAAGCCTATTGATTTTGGATGAATTATGTCGTTTAATTAGCGAGTTATTAATTAATCAGTGATGGGACACAAGGTGTCACTATGGAGCTAGAGCGTTTTGGGGATCCCCTAACTTTCGATCGATAAGTCTTCGGTCTCTGACCGATATTCTCGTTTTTATTTTGGCGTATATACGAAACTTATACAAACATCCGCTCGAATTATATCTAAAAGCACAAACATCAGAAAAGAATTAATTTGCATGTTTTGAGCAAGTACTGAAAGTATCAATTTGACCTAAACTAAATCACACGAAATAAAATATGTTTTTCCGTCATTAAAACCAAACTTTCACATCGAATTACCTTACGTGATCATTGATTAGTTTGGTCAAAAAGCGTATTATGTCAAATTTTCTGACCCACAATGATATATTGAGTCGTAAATAGAGGCGTGATTTTCGTGTTGGGGTCAAAGTTTAATTCAAAGTGGACTAAAAACATTATAATTATGTAACAGATATTCACACATTAGAATCGATGATCATTGCTGTTTTATTGATCGCGTTATCTTAACCTTCAATCTCGCTTCTGAAAAAAACTTTGGTTTGGGGTTGTAGAAATGGAAAAGCGCGAGTACTTAATCACTCATAACACTGCTTAGTGTCGATGTAATTTTGCCTGGGACATGTGGGTAAAGTGGGTGACAAATGGGACAAGTGTACAACAAGTGTGGGGCAAGGTGGACAATGGTGGGATAAATGGGACAAGTAGGAGAATGGAACAAGGGGTCAAATGTTAGATAAATGGGACACGTTGGACGAGTGTACGTACTACAAGTGTGGGATAAATGGGACCAGTGTGAGTCAAGTAAGACAAGACTCCAACAAGTGGGAGAAATAGAATGAAACAAGCGGGACTTGTTAGGATGATAAGTGGTAAAAGTGAGCGACAAAAGAAACAAGTCTTAGTTAAATAAAACCAAATTTTACGAATCTGCGGCCTAATTGGATTGTCATGGCATGTTCTAAATCAGGCATACTTCATTACATGCTTTTCAGGCAAGTAAATCTTGTTATTCCGATCATTTGATCCTATTAAGTAGTTATATCGGGCGACCGTTTTCAGGATGCAATCCGCATTTTTTACCTACCTGCCCATCATTGTGTCAAATTTGTCAAAATTGATAACGTGATATAAGAAAACGCGTCACTAAGCCGGAAATTTCAGAAATTTCGCTTTTGGTATTTTTAGTTTAGTCATAACGAATATCCAACAATCATCCATGTACTTTATCAAAGCGACGGGACTTGGTGACGAACATTTTTTACTGAATGGATCACTAGTATATTTTTATGATGGAAACAGAAGTTTGCGGGTCATAGATTTATTCAATTTTTGCATCAATGATAAACTTACTTTTTCTATTTTTTGTAGATCTTTTAATTCTAGATGAGATTGTGTAGTTTTGAGTTTGCACATGGAGCACTTATTGTTGGATTGAATTGACGCTCGGTTGTTTTGCAATTTTGTTTTCTCATTGGAATGTTGGTACGTTCTTTTACATCAACTCTCGAGTTATATCGAAATACCGAAAAAGATACTGTAGGTTTTGTGCCCCGCTGGTCAGTGGTTTGCGTTTGGACTGAAGTTTTGCTATACAAAGTTATCTGTTTCGACAGTCTGGGGTAAAAATGGCGGAGGGGTGAAGGCGTGGTGATTTTGTTTTTATGAAGACATATTTGTAAAAAACAGTGGTTTCCAAATTTTTATGTCTCCTGGCCTCCCTCCAAAGACTTTAAGCACTTATATACTCTCATACTACTCATATATGGTACGTTAAGACAAAAGTTTGGATTGTTTCGCGGAAATACGGCGAACTTTTAGGCTGTAAATATTTTGAAACTGCGTCCCATGAGAGGCGGTTTAAAAGAAACTATACTGTATAAAATATTCACAAAATTACTCGAAACCACTTGTTATTGCAAACTGTAGCCCAACAGTAATGCTTATATATTGATCGTAAATTGACTGCAGATATACGTAATCGAAATTATCTCTAAAATTCGACAAATTTAGTACTTAAACAGTCCTTATTACATTGTGTATCAAATCATGTCAAGAAAAATCAAATTTGACGATAAAAATGTGGTATTGTTTCAGTGGGCGCGGTGGCCTTGCGTCATAATTCTATATCTTGGCGTTTTAGGGTTCAATCCGAACCCGACCAGTTCATCCAGGATGTAAGAAATTTAGGAGGCACTGCCGAAATTTAGTAAACCCAGTATCTGCTTGTTTAAAGCCTTGTACGGGGTGAAGAATCTCATGGGATGGCAGTTGTAATATATGGGGTCATTTGACATTAGACCCGACGAATAAAACTGACGAAATTTCTAATACTCCAAAATTTTTCCCTCGAATCTGTGGGATGTGAAATTTTATTGTATATCTAAGGTCCTTGCTGATATTTGAAAACGTGCGTAATAATAACTGATTTAAAACAGCAAATATTTAATGATTACGGCTGAGATAACTAAGATGTACGCATTATTTTGTTATATTTCATAGCGTTTAACACAGATTATGAGCAAATAGTATAACTGAGATACGCAATATGTATGTCCCGGTGGTTGATATGATCTTCAAAGACTGACCAATAGTGCAACTAAAACTTTAAATCAATAATTAATTTTGTTTATTTTTCTCAAAAACTACAACATTTTACAACATGAAAGATCAATTTACTACTTTTAGGGTGAACAAATTCAGAATCCGATTTTTATCTTTATATCGATCTCTAAGCCTGGTACCGGCATCTCTGAGAGTTCTGTTCAACTCGATTTGAACAACAATTAACGTAATTTCAGATGAATTTAAAGTTTTTCTGAATCAAATTAAAGGCCTAAACATTGCGTAATCAAAGCGAATCGTCAAACTCGCTAGAGAGACTATTTCGCTGTATATATGCGATTCTTACATTTTCGATTTGAACCAGGCATTAAACAAACTATGAATTATATAGATCAATAGTGTCATGTATGTCATTGTGAGGCCGTCTGGGGATTCGTTAAACAGTTCAAAATCAATTATGAAATAGGTACAAAATTGTAGCAGTATACCAGGGTAATTTGAGTGTCTAATTAAGGATGGCCAAAAAAGATCGTCAGTGAGTCCAATGACATAATAAGGTCAGTGCGGGTCCAATTAGGGCTGGCGAAATATGATCAGTGAGTCCAATAGCAAAATACGGTCAGTACGTGTCCAATAGGGTCAGTGAGTCCAATGGCGAAATATGGTCAGGTGTCTAAATAGGGATGACGAAATACGGTCAGTAAGTCCAGTGGCGGGATACAGCGAAATACGGAATATCTGCCGTATACATAAATATATTACTCTTAGCTATTTATTCTCTATTTACGTAGTTCTCACACATTTCAACTCGGCTTTCTCACAAACTGCCCCTTATGCGTAGAAACAACAGTGCCTAACAGTATTAGGCTGTCTGGGGATTCGTTGTACAGTTTACAATCAATTAGGAAATAAGTACAAAATCAGCCAAAATTGTATCAGTCTGCCAGTCTAATTTGTTGGCTTTATTTTATTGAAGCGATGGCGTCGGTGACGTATTGATCGCGGTTCACGATATACGACTGAAAACCTTCGCGTTTGATATTTGAGACGTGCATGAGGTTGGTTTTTTTTAGTCCAGTGAAAATAGTATAAAAAATTAAATTGAAAACCAATACACATTTTTACTGGGGAAGTGAAGCCGCATGTAATCACAACTAGATATCGAGCAGAGATACCCAAAACCCAACGGTGGACTAATAATTACAGCATTAGTCTTATCCTAATAGCATTGTAGGCTAAAACCTCGAATTCAAACCTCATACTCACACACTTACCAATCGATCAGGGTATAGTATTTTTTTTATAAAAAGACACGCTTTTCCTTTCGAATAAGACTCTATATACAAAAAGCCACTGGAGTCTCACACGACAGGCATCGCGCCTGATGCCGAATCCAAAAAGATTACGATCATTCCGAATTATAGTAGTTTCCTACTTTGAAGTTATTGCCTATGCAGATCTTTGTTCACAGCAAAATGCGTATAAATATGTCGTTAAAAAACTCACAAAAAATTGAATGACTGCCATTTCGTTTTCACCTCGCACGTCAGGAATTTAATTTTATTCAATGATTCAACTCGATCACGCGGACCCTAATCTCTTAAATCTAATTCCGGAAACAACTCTTTTGACAAATAATATATTCATATAGAAGAAAAAAACATTTTATAACACAATTTACCAGTGACGTAATAAATGGCTCCATAATAATTGTGATGAGTTGTGTACACTGTTTGTCGCGTCGAGTACCATGAATATATTACAGGGAAATCGAAAATTTTGAAAATATACAAAACATAACCCGTGCGTTTAAATTCAGAATGCGGAGAGAGAGAACATTCGCGGACAAGCGTGGCGATGCGACCAACGTTCCCTCTAAGCTGCGAGGCTGCGCCGCCTCGCAGCTTGCCGAGAATCCCCGCGCAGTACTTTCGTTCTGCCGCGCACTTCATAAGTTTTAAAATGTTTAGAATGTTGTGTTCTTTTATATTTTTTCTAATTTTCCGCGCAAACCTTTTTTTTGGAGCTTACACGGCTTTCTATTCCGCGCAACTAAGCAAGCTTTTAGAGGGAACGTTAGGTGCAACCACCCGTAGTGGAATAAAAATCCCTTCCTAATTGGACAAATTTTGGGTGAAATATTGGGTCCCATACGACTCGAAAAAAATTAAAAAAATATACTAAACTGATAACATTTGCCAACATACTCCAACAACAACAAAAAAAGAGAATCTGAAAAAAATAACCATATGACATTTGGTGTCCAATAAACATTTTCTAAACGCATGACGTCGTTCATAATGTTGCTAACCCGACAGATTGTAATCTAATCTACATAATTGCAATGTTTTTGTGCCCAATTACTCAATAGTAAAGCTGTGTTGTCACTCAAAATCAGCTTTAGAAAATGTCAAATTAAATTACACCATGTATGCACGCACACCTGTATGACATACTGCCATCAGCAACAAAATTAGTTGACGTGACCATGAAATCAAAACCAAAACAGGCACAGCTTAGAAACCGACGTCAAAAGATGGTCCATAATACTGAAGAGCAAAAAAGGCCATTTCTGAAAAATGTGATTTGAGCAACTTTGGATTTACTGCTGCGATGTAAGGATATAAATAACATTTGTGCAAGTAGGGTGAATTTGCTATTATAGAGTTGCGGTTAGACTCATTTAAATGATAGAATACGAAATTTTTAGTCCGACTGGGGGTACTAATATATTGAGCTGTATTTCCTTTCTCCTTATCTACTTCCTACTTCGGATCCGCATGTGACCGTTGTCACAAATATGCTTGAACGAAATTATTATATTACATTTTATCAATATATCATTGCTTACATAGGAATAAGACATAAGGGAACTGTTGTACCAAACTGACTAAAATAACGCCTCCATTAAAATTAATCCTTCTTGCCTCGATTGAACTATCTGAAGCCATGAATTAAGCCAAAAAGTTGAGATAGGCAAACCGATAAAATTTGTAATATAATTATTAGTAAGAAGAGCGAACTATTCTACCAAATCGGCCTCAACAAATAATGATTTTAATAAAATGTACGCCTTTTGATCTCAACTGTGCTATCTGAAGTTTCGGATTAGGCCAAAAATGGAAATAGGCTATTCAAATATTAAATTTATATATTAATCATTAGTTACATACGTAAAGTATTCTATCAAACTGACATAATGAAATATTGCTTTCATCAAAGAGATAAATTTTAATTGCGGTATTTAGTACAACCATTTGATATATATCAATATGTTATTGTAATCATTGATAGCATAAGTGAACTATTTCATCATTCATTTGAATTATTGCTTTTATCAAAATTCATGCCCTCTGACCTCTATTGCGCAATCTGAAGTTACGACTTATAATAAAACGCTAAAATAGCGCGATCAATTAAATTTATATTATTGCACCATAAGTCAAACTGAGCATCATAGCTCACAAATTGCACCTACCAATATATCTTATGTTTACAGTAATATCCACTGAAGGGTGCTCCCGAAGTATGCGAACCAAGATGGCGGACATCGGAACGTAACATGGGTAACAGGTTAGGGTTAGGCGATAATTTTTTTCCAATTTTCCTTATTTTAGTCCTATTATCAGTTCGAAGACTAGCCAAGAGCCTCCCGTAGTATTTATACCTAAAATTATGGCCTGACCCTAACCTAGTACACATATTACATTCCGATGTCCGCCATCTTGGTTCGCATACTTCGGGAGCCCCCACTGAAGTATGATATAATAGCAGTGACTTCATATCTTAATTAAAGGTTGAACAAAAAATTCAAATTCTGAAATGATTGTTTTGATTAAAATAAAACTAATGGGATAACAAAATGACATAACTCTCGGAATAAGGAATATATTTATATATACAACGATTATTTTTGTTATAAGATATATACAGGAATTTCGCCTCGAACCTTCTTTTAAACAAACCCGTTTATAAAACAGAAATGCTTCCGCCGTCAGCGGGATAAGAAGTTCACGAGCCAGTCAACATGTCACAGGGATAAATTAGACCAATAAGTGAATAAAGCGGCGATCCAGAAGTATGTGTACCAATATCGAGGTAACTAATTTTGGTCGCCTACTCAACATCATCAAGTTGTGTAAAGGGACGGAAACCTATGTGGATATATTCACTTGGCCAACACAGAGAGTCCCCAAACTCATTATATAACTAAAATAAGAAAAATCGGAATAAGATTATGACCTAACCCTAACCGGGTACACATACTACGCGAGTACCAATGAAGCAATAAACAGTAAGACCACACTAACCTCCTCCAAATGCACGGTTTTTGAAAATACCATCTGGGTCGCATATTAATCCAGGCTCCGATATACCACAGCATTCAGGACAATATCGGGGGTCGGGCATATCCTCAGCAGTCCATCCGGTTTCGACTGTTTCCGAAATAGTTTTGTTGTCAGATGTGGAAGCTGACGACGCAGAATTGACAACCGCTGCCGCAATACAGTGATTAGTGGTAAATGTGAATATTGCGAGTAAAACGAGCGTGTTTATCCTGCCAGAGATCATTTTTATTTATATGTTAAAATTTTAGCTTGAAATATAAAACGAAAATACGATAAATAATGTTTCGATACAGAGAATATCGTTATAAATATCTTAGCTCAAAGCCCACCAGCACGCATGTTCTCCACCCTACGCGTTCATGGTTTGATAACTATTGCCTATATTTCTATATTGAAGCGAACATTGGTCCTAATACCCAGCCTCATAGTTCGAAAGTGCAAACGAATATGTGAAAACCCTACCTTTTCAAGCTCTCACTTAAGCTCTGAAGTAAACTAACTAAATAATGTTATGGATACTGATGTCGTGGATAAGGCGGTCGCAATGCGAAACGGCTGCCAAACCGCGCGAAGAGAGTTTATTTTGTTTGTCAAACAATGTAACACGCAATATATGTATACACACATAAAATATAAATAAATTAACAGATGCTTTTGGTATATGAATGGGAGGTAACGATACGACTTCTTGGTGTCATCAGAGTTTATTGTCACCAAAAGGACGTGAAGTACAACACCTCATCTCGAGATTTTAATTTTTTGGGTCGATTTTTCTATCTTTTTTCTCTCTTTCAGTATATACCTACAATCGCTATATAGACATACTAGCATTTGGAATAGGAGTCCACAATACCAATCTAAAAGTTGACTTGCTCTCTGTTCTATCCTATTCTTTCAAATGAAGAAATTTTTGCACCTAACACCCTTTGATACGCGGTTTCAATAACGCAGCCGTTCGCCTGAGGCACTTTTATGCTTTTGCTAAGGACATTACAAGTACTAATAACGGTAATTTAACATATCCATTATATCCGTATGAACCTTAAGGTCGACCAATTGTCTTTTATAAACCCGCACCGATGTAACTAAATAGGAGAGCGTTCACATTCGTACGCTATAATTTGGTTTTTACGTCTTTTTATGCTCATTTTTTTTTTCAGCGTGTCCGAAGGTAAATAGGATAAATATCGCGACCTGAATTTGCTCTGCTGGACGAGGCCAAAAGTTGTGATGGAATCATACGACCGGATGGTAGACGTCATCCGCTATATATATAAGTCTGCATTTTGCCCATTAAAAAAATTTCAAATTCTTATCCTGTCCACACGTCCAACATTTCTTCCCGTTTGAGCTGGCCTGTCTGATGAAAGCTTGTAAAATAACGTAGATGTTCGGCAGGTTTGCGAAGGTTAAGAATCACTGTACTATACTTGGTTAAATATCGACCGCCTAACTATTCAATCTTATTCTTTTAAAATTTGAATAAAGAAACTTTTACGTCTGACACACAAACTCGCATAGACGCAAAATGTTCTATTTTGGAGTTAGTGAAAATCGACCGGGCGATGCCAAAATATCATAAATAGACTACACCAGAATAGTTCTATATTAGTTCAGACTATAATGAAATATTACCATCAGTTGTGATGGCAGACTAAAATACCTGGTCTTAACAAAAGTAAACTTTCGACAACGCCATATGATTGATTAAGTCGTCATATTGGTAATTGAGTTCCGTACATTTGAACCCACGAAATTGCACCTGCATACTATTGTACATGTAAAAAAAAATTTGTTTTGCGGATATTTGAACCCATACTAACCTAACCCATGGGTTTTAGCACCCGCATATAGATTGAACCCGCGGATATACACATGGGTTCAAATGTACGAACACCTGGTGACTGAGTAAATGTCGCAAGTCTATCCCAAAGTCCCACGCTTCCTACCAATCAGGTATATAGGGCTTTGCTACCGATTAAGCTGACCTGTCTACAGAGAATAGAGCTCTGGTTATGTTGTAAAAAGGCTACCCAAGTCTTATAATTTACGCAAGGAGAGTTCTGTAATCTCGTAAAAATCCGAAAACATCTGCCTGTTTAGTTGAAACTTCCTATAACGTGATTAATCCATCGATTTGTCAGCGTAAAATTCAAGTTCGCAAAACAGTCTTTCTGACGACATAATCGCGAAGTCGATTCAGCGCGAGCGAGGTCGATTCAGCGAGCTGTCTATTTAGGTCGATTGAGCGTAGCAGACCACTTTAGTCCACTTAGATTCTGTTTTGAGCAAAATTCTGACCTCTAAAATTATTGATAAAAATATAAAGAAGTCTTTTCTCAATATTACCATCACGATGTATTCGTGTTTATGTTGTATATATATATTTTTTTGTTTATATGGGACACTTATTTAATTTGTTCTGCCGTATCTGAGTACTGTGTAAATATCCGTTTTATTATAATCATGCGATTCCGATAACCCATTACACGTACAAGAGAAAATATATCTATTACTCTCGTCTCCGACTGTTATGTCTGATGCTTTTGCTGCTTTGAGTGAGTTGCCGTATCAATGAATGACCAATCTTGGGTCTCCTGATCTAACAACCACAGTAGCAAAAACCTATCTGGGACAAATTTTAGTAAATTATCTGCTGGTCACACTGGGATAAAACAACCTTTCCTGTTCACACAGCATTGATTACAGCCATTGATGTATAGAAAATATATTTTTATAAACGCTATTTGAGTCATTATAGGCTAACGATACATAATGTCAAATTAGTATAAAGTTTTGAAACAGTGCGATCAAATCTAATGACGATATACGCTTGATAATATAAAAGATACCGGTTAACTAGTTTGGCACAAAAGCTTTAATGAAAAGCAAGAAACATGCTAACATGTATATTGATATCAAAATTGTTTTTGTAATGTTTATAGACCCAAATTGAATTTAAAAAGGTATAAAAATATACGTTATAGAATAGCTTCTTATATGGTTTCATGCCAAGCACACTGTTAGTTTATATTTCGACAAAAACTAATTCAGAATCAAAGCAGGGCATAAAATAAAAATTAAATACACATAGAAATTTGAAATTAAGTTTCATTACTAGGGTGTCTATCATATAAAATAATACTGTACTGTATTGTAATTATTAACAATACGTTTCCATCGATATGTAGGATATACAATAGTTTGGCAAATATGATCCACATGTCCCGAACTCACTACTCTATGTTTTACCATCGAGGATAAAATGAAAAATTGGTTCTTCTACAAAATAAAATTATAGTATTCACTCATTTATGCTAATGGTATGATAAAAACAGGTATTCATATCTATGTCAGGTTGTAGAATCTATATTACAATAATATAATACCGGAATATTGGTATTAAAAGATATCAATACAATTAAAAAAACAATATCATTTTCGATAAATTTTTTGCAAAAGTACTCTAAACCTCAAAAAAAGGACGCAATGAAGTGTTTGACGATATTGGCAATTCTGTTCGCCTTATAATCGAAGTCTCGCTGGATGAATATAACATTAAGCTGGAAATTTTGACGCGGGTTCTGTACAAAATGAATATCATATTTTAAATATTTTTAGTTATTGCGAAAATACCCTAAAATTCAAAAAATTAAATCGACTCGATAAAGGTCTTTGACGTTACCTTAGGATTTGAATATTTCTGTCCGTCATTGAAATCTAAGTTTTGCTTATCGAATACTTTCATAGCTATTACAAGTTTCGAAGAGGATTGGGATAAGAAGTAGCTGAGCTAGAAGTAAAACAAAGCTATTTTCAAGTCGAGCCTACAAAACGCAAAATTTCTAATAAATTTAAGCGTCACAGTGGAGATAAGAACGTGCCTTATTGGTGATAAATGAAGCTACGATAACATAACACTTCTACCGGCGCAAAGGACTATATAGTTGAGCATTTTATTGCTAGAATTTATAAACTACTACTCGGAATAAAACACATAATAAAAAGTTAAATAACGCAAATTATATCTACGTGAATTGATATAAAAAATAATTACGATTTTTAAAAAAATTGAGAAAAAAAATTCATCAGGACTTATTACAATAAAAATGGGAAGCTTAGTGTAGTCTTAAAATTCGTTGAAAAGAATTTTTTTATGTTATTTCGAAAGTGTACATTGCTGCAGTAAAACCGAAGTATAGCTGATGTCACATTTTTCAGAGATAGGCTTCTGCCAATATGGACCAAGAGCATGGGTTCAAAAGATGTACATTTTTTAGTATTATGTCTATTTTCAGGTTTGGCTGTGCAGATTTAAAAATAACACAAAATTGCGTTTTTTCTCAGAACCATAAAATGTGACATAAGCAAATTTGGTTTTACTGCAACAATATATGGGTTATGGGTAAAAGATATCAAAATATTGGTTAAAACACAAAAAAAATTAAACAAATTTTTATTGGGTATATTTTTTTAATTTAAATTACAAAACTTAAATTACTATGAAAAATTAAAAATAAATCTAATTTAAATTGTATTAAACATGTAAAAGGTGAATATAATGCTACGAAAACAGTGAGGGAGATCATTTCAAATTAGTCTACAAACAGATATAAAACATATTGAATTGTTTAAAGTCTTACATCACACCATCCTAAATTTTCTAGTGTAACGTTCAATCTGACTAATACTCAGCCTTTCTCAGACAAGTAGTTCACATTTATGATGGGAGAACAAATTTAACCATACATTGTGTCAACTAGGTAAGTCTTCTGATAATATAACGAGGCATTCCCAAACTTTCAACGCCACCAGCACCTAATAACTTTCACGAAGACAAGTATATTGACCACCGATCCTACAGTTTGTCTAATAATTAATACAGTACTAAGTAAATTCCATTCAGAAAACTATTACTTCGAAAGATTCCACCTTCCATGAGAAATATTCCACATAGTTAGAATATTTGTAGGAATAGTTTCATGGTCCCAATCGCCATTTGAATGGACTCCACGCAGGTGTATTGAACGGGCTGCCATTTGATAGCAAGTTTGATTTTAAGTGAGCTACACAATACGTTTACTGTTAATAAAGTTTATCACTTCACGGCAAAATGCAACCCTAACAATGACCATTTATATATTCTTCTTGAGAAGAATTTTCGGAAACCGCAAAATCTTTTCCAATAGCATTACTTTTTGATCGTTTAATCGACGCGTCCTTCCTTCGACAAAAATAGATTTGTTCATACACAAAGTGGCAATTATAAGTTTTAATTGTTGAACACTAATTATATATTAATTTAAAAGTCTATCTGAAAATTGACCAAAATTATTCTGTACGCGGTTATTTATTATTTTCTACCATATATCCGTTCACATATTATATTATATAAATCAAAATAACAGGTGTTGCTAAGTTAAAATATAAAACTTATTTGCTATTTGCGCTATCTGGTTGGAATTTGAGTTTGAAAGTAAAAAAAAAATCATAAGATAAACATATAAAAAGATAGCTGAACTAACTTCCTAAGCCACACTAGTATTCATATTGGGAATAATTACAGTGTCGAAAAAATATAGAAATTAAACACTACACTAGTAATATAAGGCTATGTACAAAGCTTCAGTTCAGTTACTGAAATATAAAAGTAAAAATCATCCTTAATTATCCTTATGGATTACCTACATTTACAAATACTTACTGTGTGACAATCGTAAATGCTATTCCTCAATTTCTGTATGCTAATAGAGTTTCCGATTCCGTGGGATACTGCTTTAAGTGAGCGATTGGGACTATTGCCATATTAGGAATTTCAAGTAAGAGATATAAAGTAGAAACGTGGCGTCATAAAGCATGACGACATAAAACGATGACATCATAATACCATCACTTAAGGATCATGACCCATAATTAAATACTACAGCCATTTACAGCCACACTATATTTAAAAGAAATCGCAATCAAGAAGTTCGGATAATATAAAAATAATAGAATTGTATTTAGATAATTTAAGCTTTGATATGTTTTAATTTCCACGGTATTTTTTCCGTTCTTTTGTTTGTATAGATGTGATATATTCTATTTATTCCCAAGCCATTATAATCTTGCTGAACGGAGCAAATATTCCTTTGTTTGGTGGGCTGCAAAAATAAATATCAATTATGATAGGTATAAAATTACATACAAAATACATAGGGTACGACTATCATACCTATCCCAGGTAGGATGAAATCTAATGAAACGGCTTAATGATACGGCAAACCGCGGCCTCTCACCCAGTTATCTGTAACCAAATATTCGTTTCAGATGAATGAACTTGGACGCTTTATTTTGACAAAAAAACACCATTATTATTCATTTCATTTTTGCGCTGACTAGAAATTTGGACATTGAGAGGGTTTATTTAGTGTTAACTAAAGTTTATCTCCGATAAAGTTTTGAGTTTTGAAAGAGGGCGACCTCAATCTAAAGAAATCAACGGATGCTATCGATACCAATATTTCACTTCATCGCCACAATGCAGACCACAAAGTGTCGTGCAAGAGCTAATACCATTCTAATTCAAGATGAAAATCCTGAGATACAATTGGGGGTACTCCCGTAGTATATGTACCAGGTTAGGGTTAGGCCATAATTTCATTCAGATTTTTCTTTTTTAGTACGATTACTAGTTCGGGGACTGTCTGTGTTTGCCAAGTAAATATACCCCCTGCCCATAGGTTTGAGTCTTTTTACACAAGTTGATGTAATATAGGCGAACAAAGTTAGTTACCTCAACATTGGCACACATACTTCTGGAGCGCCCAATTCGGGAAATACCAAAAAGGTAGCTCGTAATATATAACGAATATACGAACTTACCAACTGAAATACTTCGAGCCTTGAAACGTTCCACAATGCTTCCCGTCTGTAAAAAATAGAAATAAATCAGTTGATGGGATTATTGCTTGTTTTGCAGGTGTCTAGTCAGAGAGCCCAATGGCAACGACTATAACGATATTTATATATATATGAAGAGGATTTGCACTGGTGTGCCATTTGTTCTCACAGAGTCACTCACGCCCTATTTATTTCCAGGCAATTTCGTTTGATACCAGAATTAAAAACTTTGACTCAACTGTCTTTTATGAAGTTTTGTAAGACTTTTCGACGGAAATAACATTCAAGAGGTCAAGTCACTTCAAACAATTTAAATCAAGATCATTAATTGTCATGACACGAGGACTTAATCAATCAACGCTAATGGACCACCCACCAGTATATTCGTTTTTTTTTATTTTGACGTTTTTATCACAAGTACTGGTGTCTAAACACTTCTACAGCTTAGAGAGCACGCCAATGTTTATCAATGATAATATTTTCCAATCAAATAAAACATAGCTCACCAAAATTATCTGATTCAACTCCGACAAATACTTCCGATCTTCCCGGTAGATGACCGACGTATTTCACGTTGCCACGACTCACTTTTCCACCGGGCCTTGTGAATTTAATTGCATATCCTAACTTGAGATCGGATGGATTTCTTGGCGCAAATGCACGTCTTGGAAGTGACCGACTGATTTCTGGAGGATACCTGAAATTGGTAGATAAATGAAGCGTTTTAATGCAAGAGATGAGCTTTTCAGAAATGAAAAAAGAAAAGTGTAGCTGAATATATGTAGCTGTTATTCCGGAATTTGGTGTCGTATTGCCAGTTCAAGAATGTGCAAGCTGATCCATATTAGAGATGTACCGATACCACTTTTGTCGCCGATACCGATACCAATCCGATACCAGCTAAAAACGCCGATACCGATACGCCGATACTACAAAAAGGCCGATATTACCGATATTCCGATACCGATACTATGTGATTATTACTTAATTAGGTGTGCTGTGTAGGGCAGACGGGTTAAAACAATGGTCTTTGAGCGTTGTTCATGGTACACATTATTTCAGATCGAAAAAAAAGATATATCACATAATATGAAATTGATGTTTGGTGTTTGCTTCAACTGATTAAGATACATTGTACAGTAAGGCTAGTAATCTCGGTGTTCAATTGAAACTCATAAGCCGGGATATCCAATTTGAACTTGATATGAATATCGCGACCTTCGAATATCGTTATTCGAGTTTAAAAGAATATCGAATATCACCCACACATTCTAGCGCCGCCGTCCTACGTTCAAATTAAAAGCATTTTAATAATATTTTTTTTCGTGGCTAATCGTAATCGTCGACGCAATAAGTCAAAGCCAAATTGAAAGAATATCAAACAGCACCGACAAAAAGAAGGCCTACCTATAACCGTCGAGGATGTTTTTTTACTTTACTATTTTATAATATAAAATATTTTACAATTGCTATCATAAATTTTGAATTTCGAAATTTAGTTTATCGATGTCGACGGACTAAATGACACTCGTACTTGACGTCAAACAATCCAGCATTTATAGCCGTGCCAAAAGTCCTTGTGCCGTTAATAAGGACCCCAATTCCACTGTATGATTTAAAACTGGGCGCCTAGTTGCTTTTTGTTATGTGCTGTGTTGATATATTTCTTCATAATTACTATGTAATATTAAAAATGTCAATATAAAAAATTGACAGCAAAAATAGCCAAATTAGTTGAACTAGTTTGGCTGATAAATAGCTAAAAACACGTGAATCCTATTCTTTTGCGGGGGTTGGGACATGTATGTCTCATAGCGCACGATCTCTCCAGACAAAAAATAAATTAAAAAGTAGTATTCCAACTTATCTTTTAAAACATTCTGGACCATATCAAAAAGATAAATATATCGAAAATATCGGCCTTGATTCAACCGATACCCATACATGGCCGATACCGAAAAAATGGCCGATATTGCCGATACCGATACCCGATACCGATACATCGGTACATCTCTAATCCATATCACATGTTAAACCTCGTTTTATTGACTAAAGTATGCCATAATCAAACAGAAAGATTCCGGTTTTCCCAAATGATCGCACCAAAATACCCAAGTTATTGTTTAATCTGGTTGTAATAAATATGGACAAATATGGCAAACCAGGCCGATTATTTCGAACTCAGAAACTATCTGGATGCCTACCCAGAGCCTTGTTAACGACGATACACTTCGTACAACGAATGAAAAATACAACCAATTTTTTGCATAAACCAAATATCTGCCGTCGAAATGTATTATGAATTCAGATTGTATTACATATAAAGAATTCCGAAAGTCGATAGGCGCATGAAATGACTTACTCAGTTGAGCATTTAGAAGACTTCGTTTGTGACGACATATTACGTGGACTGCAGGATCTCTGTCCTCTATTGCAGGGGCTGACAGATCTCTGAGCTCTGGTCCGAGGGCTGATGGATCGATACCCGGCTGCACCAAGAGGAGGGGATGTTGATCTAGAACGAGATGTTGGAGTGATTCTTCCGCCACCAGACCTTCTTGAACAATCCCGGGATCGCCCTGGGGAACCTGAAATAAAAAGGATCTTTTGTAAGAAAGTTCGGAGTATCGTTTTTGTAATTATATATACATACGACAAAACGCCAGTGCACAGTTTATCGTTTCAAATAGTGAAATATAGAAAAGAGAACGTATTTACGATTCAAAACGTTAAATGCCGCTAGTTTTGGAACATTTTTGGGTACATTACATGCTATGAGCTATATGTGTATATCAGTCGTTTTTGCGGCATGTCCTTAAATAGTCCATAAATTTAATTTGTCAAGACTGAAATGACCCGTACGCCGTAACAACATCATACAATTACATAGTATTCCTTGTCACTCATGGTTAGTGTCTTATATTAAGACAATAAAAGGGCGAGACTTGAACGTATGTTTCGATTTTTTAATGAATTTGATATGTTGAAAAACTAATTAATATGGGGTGTTTTCACAATGTATAAAAAGGAAACCAACTTTCAACATATCAAATTATACTTCTTCTAATACCAGTTCGTTAACTTGATGATCAATTAGCAATAAATCAAAAATGGAAATATTGGATTAATTGCTTAAAAAAATTTTTTTTTTTCAATTTACCGTATTTAGTATTCAAGTAGGATAAATTGTAAAACGTATAGCTTTTCGGTTGCGCGATTTCTTAGAGTACATTAGATAAAAGATTAAAATGCCACGTCGAGCAAAACTCATCGTATTTCGCATTCGTATTGTTGGCGAGTGGACGTCGGTTAGTTAAAGAACTGACGGCCACTCAAGCTTAAAATCGTTGACAACGGCCTACATATGTAAAAATATTCATATCTGAATTCGCATTTGAACACCTGGAAATAAGCGTTAGTTATTTTAATCATTCAATTCAATTTCAAGCGCATATACTCATTTATTCAAAGGTTCAAATATAATCCATGCTTGACTTGCCAATATTGTAAAACAACTAGCAAAACTACACGCATTTTACTGTTAATCAAACTCCTGGACTCAAACTGATTCTTTCTAAATAACGTTTTCACACATTTGTCCAAACAAGGCTTTGTACACTTAGTTACAGATACTTATGGCGCTCCTATTTTGAAAACAACCTGAATCTTCAGTTTATGAGAATAATATCTTGCAAATATCCGGACATTCACGACCCAACATAATCCACAATTACCTCTGAATATCAGTAAAATATCTGACAATTCGTTATTATTTCTCGGTCATTTCAAAACTTAAAATTCCAAATACAACGTTTGGATCATTCGTCTATGTTATGTTAAGACTTTAAATCTCATTCAGATTCAACCGACAAATTTGAGAACAATGAAAAGTCAACAAATAGAACGCCGTTGTTATAATATTTGTATTTGAACAAGACGCTTCGTGTCATATATTGTTTTATTCACTAAAAACTTTTTCAAGGTGTCGATGCTAAAAAATAATAATGACCAGCAATTATCGAAAATACCGAGCGCAGTTTTTCCCAACTTTTTAGGCTCGTGGCCTCCATATGGAAGCTTTTAGCAAGCACTCATGGCCCCTTCGTTATAATTCCAGTTGTATTTATAGTGTTATCTTAATTCGTAGGTTACAAATTCCATTATGTTCGAACAATTCATGCTCAACAAAGTGGAAACATCCCGTAAAAGGACCTCATAAAGCAATGAAACTAGGAAGAACGAGGATTTTTCGTGTAAAGGGAAAAGTAAAATCAGTTTTGCATCTAGCATTGTGACCCCCCTCAACTGTTTCAACTTGGGGGACCCCGGGCCCCAATTGGAAACCGCCAGCCTTGCGGTTAAAGCGTTGGACTTGGCTATGTTGTCATCGGCTCCAAATCTGATGCCCACGACGAATTCATTCAGGTTGTAATAAATTTAGTAGGTAATGTTGAACTGGAAAGGGACCTGTCCTCTCAAAGTGCAGTAGCTCATAACCTAACACGATTCATATTTGAAGAATAAGGTGACAGCGCCTTAATTATATTATCGAATATAATATTTTTATATCAACCTCACGCCGATATAAGGCCTGCGCGTGAAATTTGTGTCTGATTAACTATGAAACCATTTATCTGTGACCGTTATTCGAAATGCAATGCCGATCATGGTTCGCCGTCGAAGGTAAATTACCACTAAAGCGGGTTTCATTAGATTGTCCATAAACTGTGAAACTGGTTTAGTGTGTTTGCACACAGTTTTGCACGCTTATATGTGTGACTGAAAGCACGAACAACGTATGATAGACACAAATCTTTAAAAACGAGCTGAGGCGTACGAACCAACAACTGACAAATGCCATTTGAAACTACATTTCAGATTTGATTAATTGTTTTTTCGATGTGTTTATGTAAAACATATAAGTAACGAAATACTAGATAAGTGGGTCACGAGAAATACTAGGTAAGTGCCAACGCAAACATTGAAAGAGCTATTGCTCCACAAAAGAATCGAATACAAACCGTATTGCCAATCACCACGATTCCAAAATAAATAGTCAAATTCTATCGTTTGGTATGTTGACAGAAACGTTTCAAGTTTGACATTCGAGCGAACAAAGCGTTTCGTGTTTAAAATAGTCGACCTTCGACTGTTAGCGGGATTAGCGGACAATTGTTATATTAAATATCGTGCGATAATGATCGTATTTCTGTTGGTATAGTTGAAGCTTGTATTGAATTTTATTACTCACGACATAAAGCCAAACTGTGGTTGAACTTTCAGATGTTTTTGGACTTGGGTGATTTTATTTAAACAAATTTTATAATATACACGTACGACTATCCTACGTGATCGATTAGATTAGTCAACTTTGAACTATATATCTCTAAAAGGGTATCCCCATGCCATAACCGTCCACTCAATAGTGGGTACTCCCGTAGTGGTTGCTCCCGGAATATTCGTACCATATCGACCTGAACATAGTATGTGTACCAAGTTAGGGTCCTTCAGGTTGTGCGTCTTCTTGGTACGAATACATCCGGAGCGCCACGTAGTGTGTGTACCAGGTTAGGCCATAATTTTATTCCGATTTTACTTATTTTAGTTCTATTACGAGTTTGGGGACTGTCTGTGTTAGCCTAGTGAATGTACCTCCGGCCCATATGCTTCAGTTCCATTACAACATTTGATGCTGAATAGGTGAACAAAATTAGTTACCTCCATATTGGTACAAATACTTCTGTAGTGTCATTTCAAATATACCCTGCATCACGGGTCATCCGAGTCGTGCGCAATCTTTGGAATCAAATTCATCTCTACTTTTTGAAAAAAACATAGACCCTCATTGTATATTTAACGTAAATGGCTTTGTTTATAAGTCATTAAACTCATAAACACCTGCAGTTATCAGCAAGTGCCCAAACCAGGAATCGCGAGTAGCCAAGTGATGGTAACTGACTCAGATGACTGTAAAAGGTCGTATCGTTACCACCAAGTCATCTACCGCGAACTTAATTTTCTTATTTTGCTATCTTGTATATTTTATGTGTTTTGTGGTTAGGCGAAAAATAAATAAATTCTCTCCTTCTCTCAAAGTTGAGTGACAAAGCATGCGAAAAGCGTCAGCTTCCATACATGGTGACATCAAATTACAGAACCAAGGTTATTTGTAACATATTCTAGAAAAAGAGTTTAAAGAGTCCTGGGTTACTTCTGGGTAGAAGGATACATAAACAGGAGTTCGGGTGTTGATTAAATTTTTCTCATCTTTGTAGAAGTAATTAAGATAATTTATGGGTTTTCGTTTTTAGATTTACCCTGTATAAGTTAACACCACTTCAGCCATTGTTGGAAGAACCAACCATTAAATAACGCAGATTCCACGACGACACGGGACGACATGCAACACCGAAAACTGTAAATATAAATTCTACCGTGTTTCTTGAGCCAATCAAGAATATCAATCTCACTCGATCGAGTCGTTCCATTCACTATTCTTGGCTTGCTTGATTCGTTGAATTCAACGTCATCGTCTTCGTCATCAACCATTAACTGACGTGCACATGATGATGACGTCATATTCTTAGATCCGTTTTCAGAACAGCTTGGCTTAAGAAGAAATTCAGTGCTGTCGCTGTCCAATGAACGAGGAGATTCTCCTGAATTAATAGGCAGAAAATCAAGTTGTTAGAAGGACAAAAATTGCTGTAAGCAAAGCTTATATAGCAGTGATGCGCCCCCTTTTTCGAAATTGTATAGTATGAATAATGAGCTACGAATATCAGATAGTAAGGCGAACGCATGTTATATAACGTTTATACTTGACACCTGTATGTTCAAAGTATATTTCATGTTATTTTTTTTAAGTTGCCATTCAAAATACCTACAATTGTCGGAAAACAAGGCTATAATCAACTTTAAAAATCTTGCAAGAGATTTACTTTTATTAGTCTACAGCGCAGAGTACCATGACAAACCACTAAAAACCTTGCAAAAACACAGGAAAACTTGAAATCCACCAAAAACCCTGCAAAACGTGCAAATACCGTGAAACATCTTGCAAAAACAGCGAAAAGCCGTAAAAAGACGTCATAAACCACCAAAAATCTTGCAAAACGGGCAAAAACAGTGAAAAACGTCAACTTATACCTTCCATATGCTTTTGATATCTGTCCATAGTTAAATCTCTCAGGTTAAGCGCAACCGATGGCGACATGTTCTTGTCTCTCATCACACGTTCTGCTGCATGCATAGTAGCCGTTACTGCCGCGAGTGCATCTCCTGCCGCGGTTCTCTCTGGTTGTGTATCGGAAAAACGGACACCCTGAAAATTAAAATTCGGAAAATAAATTTTCACTGTCACAATATCAAAACAATCAGAAATTCATAGGTTTTACGAGCATATAAGAATTATGCCAGGTATATTAAATATTGCCGAATATAAAAGTTTCAATTGGGCATTCGCTCCACTTAGTCGAAAAAAAATCTATAAGACAATTCAGAAATGAATTTTGTTGGACAAAAGACAGAAAAAACTATTTTTATGTGCTATGTGATCGTCTGAACATTTTTTCAAATACGAATTTTTCATATAAATACATAGAGAAACTAGTGATGATTGTTCTACTGGGGGCCTCGGGGTGTGGCAGATGGCACAAGGTTGTCTTTTTGCACCCTTGCCTTTAAAATCAGTTTTTTAGTTGAAGTATAGTCGTAAATTGAACATTGTAAACTGCTGATATTAGCGAATTAGATTGCTCGTCGAAGATAGAGGGGACGAAAACCCGTGACACAATATCCGCTTCATTTTAAAGGTTTTATGTGCTCTACGTAGCTCATTGATATTAAATTGACAACCTAGAACTTAGATTTCTTTGGACATCGAGATTGAAACCACATTTAATGCGTTTTACCTGGCCGTGTAAATTTTTCTCAAATATTAAATTTCTTCTTTTGAATTCCTTAAAGAAACTAGTTATTTTACTTATCTATACAAATGATTTATAGGGGGCTTATTTCACATCAAATAATGATGGGAATACATATGATTCAGAATGTCGTAAGTGCAGCGTCGCTTCTGTTTACATTTTGGAATTATACAAACATTTGCGGACGCCGACTTTTGTGCTCAAATAGAATGTTTTAAAATCTATTTAAACTAAATGATAGTTTGCATGTGTCTGATCTTCTTCTAGTCGTATACCGGTATTCCCTGAACCGTTACCGGTACCATACCGGGATGCAATCGTGTTCTTCCACTGTATTCTAAATTCGCATCGTCATTTACTCTGTATGTGCCAAGTTCTGTTTTTCACTTTCGACAACTTTTTATCATATAACCTAAATGTGAAAGAAATGCATGCTTCAGCATGCATCAGTTCATTAAGCCAGTAAAGTTCTGTCAAATTGAAATTAACGTTGCTGGGCACGCCGATCCAGTTTTCAAAGTGCTTAGTCATGTTAATAAGCGTTATTCTCGTTTAATTGTGTACATTGAGGTATATTGCATTCGCTTGATGGCGCCCTTGCGCTCGTCAAGCGGTACCGGTTTCCTTAATTAAAGTCCTCATGGCTCTTCATATTTCCGTATTTTATTTATCATCCGTTGTTGTTGTTTCTATGCTTTTTAGTACCGTATTGTACGTGATAAACCCAAGTCTTTTGCTATATCTGTTGCTGTAATCCAGCATATAGGTGTCGCTGACACGATGACTTAACTGTCTTTCGCGACTCCTCGTCAATTGCGAAACATTGTGTATTTTTGATTTATTTAAATTTATTATTATTTGTTGACAATGTTTCATGCACGACGAAATAAAATATCTGAATCTGAAATCTGCCCTTTACCCCTATATTCGATGTCATTCTTTCCTTTACTAATAACGTTAGAGCAACTATCCCAATTTGCGACCGAGCTTAACATAAATTACTTCGATTGCGACAATTTATACATAGCAAGAACATATTATCAGCAAACTATTTTTAGGGTCTGCAGTTTTAGCTGCAGTTTGTATTTGCGACTTAAAATGAGCATGTTGGAATAGTATAGGAAAGAGGAGTTCCAAATGGAGGCCCCCCTTTAAAGTGGGGTATATCATTTTTAAATATAAAAGCATGATCCACTATTCAAATATGCTATGGCATGAGTATTAATGCAGCGTCTTATTTCCATGGCACTATTTACCGCCATAAATCGATGGTATAAATTGATGGGCCATTGGTAATAATTACCTAGAACAATGTACCGATATACATATATTTACTGTGAATAAACCATATATAAAATTCAGTGGAATATTGGTCGCCTGGAACCGCTTTTAGTTGAGGAATCGATCCCTTGCTTTGAGCGACATGTATAAAGAAGTATTACAAAATTTGACGTTAATTTTCAAGACACAAGTAGGTGAGAAAGCAAAAAGTCAGAGTTTCATTAGCATCGATAACTACTAAAATTGACATCTTCATTTTGATATGTAAATAAAATAATATTAAACAAAAAATTATTTGTTGAGATATTCTGTAAAAATTTAAAAACATTTTACCATGATTGATGAAAATAACAAACATATCGCAGTCACCTGAGATGTGGCCTCGGACACAAGTTTCATGTTTTACTTGAGCGAATAAAACCGCCAAACATCGCGTTGGCTCAAGATTTATTAGTTTATTAGTTTACTAAGTCGTTTCATAACCATTTAGCGTCGGCACTACAGGACATAATATTGACTGAAGAATATTATTAGTGACAGCGCTGCATTTAAAACGCTTTGCATAGTTAGCAATATCATTCTGGGACGAACAGCAGAACAAAAATGTCAAACAATCTTATACAGTTAACAATACTTTTTCTGACGAATATTGGAGAACCAATTTTAATCAGCCTTCCTTAGCACTTGAGCGTGGCATACTATTGACATTTGTTTCATAGCTTATTATAACCACAATGCAAATATATAGCTGAAACATATCGACAAAATTGTTGAATCTATCTATTCTTACTCACAGGAATTTTTTTTTGCCATCCATAAGCCCAATCGATGTCAAAACTAGATATTGACAAAGTATTTAAAGATTGCATTAAAGACGAAAAGTGGAATAGCGGTTGGTAGTTGGTACAATACAAATTTCCCTCGACATTTAGTTATATTAAATCGAAATAATTACGATTATTTCACACGCAAAACTGAAGAACAAGTAAGAGCCTTGCTTAAAGTCTTGCTCATAGAGAATTTTACTATACGAGTCATTGTCAAACTGCGATTATAAATTTGTGCCATTGCCTGTCTTCTGCGATTGTAATGTCGTCTACTAAGCAAATATAGGTGAATTATTACATTTTCAATAATATTTTTAATTGCCAAACAAAATAAATGCATGTGAAACGAGATACTAAAACCATGACGATTTAAAACATTTCTCTCATGAATATTACGAGGCATTTCCATTGTCCACGCTTTCTGGTCGCTGCTAGATATGTTCTAAAAATTGACTTGACTAATAAAATATGGCAACCCACCTTCGACGAAGAAGAATGCTGAGATCTTGACGGTGAACTTCGTCTAGGGCTGCACGATCTATGTGGACTCGAAGATCTTTGCGGACTAGAACTTCTCAAGCAAGGACTACGAGCTCTTGGACTCCGAGGAGTGACGTCACCAAGTCTCTGCTTCAATGAACGAATCTCTTCTAGCAATCTGTCGTGTTCGGATTGGTAATAGTCGATCTTTTCAATAAGTTCTTGCCTTGGGTCTGTGACAAAAACGAAAATATGTATTTAAAGTGAAAGTATCAAAATACACTTCTGAACATTATTTAATGTTTAGTTTTAGCCCGAATTTCAAAAAAAATCCAGTGAATTTTGGCTGTTCTGAGGGATTCGGGAGTATATACTATATTTCTGTAATGTTTCGTCTCCCCAAAGTCAAGACCGTCTCATATATTTAAAGAATGAAAGATACTTTGGCAAGGTTCTCTAATATGTATGAGCTACATGGTGTGACGACAATGGCTTAGTTGTTAGAGCTCAACTATGTTGGTGTATCAAGTTAAAGATTAAATTTATTACATTTATCAAATTAAATGACCGCTAACTCCCCTGGGTATAATTATTTTGATCGATTATGGGAAACTAGGAAGATTCCCGCTTTATTCGAGTGAACGTGTGAAAACGCATTATAAAAAAAAGTTCAATCGTCTGATTTAGGAAAATCGTTATACAAGGTAAATGGCTAATAGGAAATTTTTTACAACCTCATTTCATATATAGGGTGTCAATGAAGTCTGCAAATTTTTTAAAATTATAAAGGCAATTTATTGATACCATATATTGTTTTGGCCCTCACAGATGTATTAAATGACGTAAAAATATCTGAACAATTACTGATTTAAAACAAAAAACCTGGTTAAGATATATCGAGAACTGACTTTATAACAAAAATTGAAACCGTGAGAGGACTTTATGGACACCCTGTACATGAATAAAAAACTAGGATCCCTATAAGTCTTCATCTACTGTTTAAACTTTGACTACTGTTTAGCAACGATGGTCACTAATTTAGCCAAAGTGTCTTCCCGTTCATTTACATATTATAATAAGTTAGTATTTTAATGTTGACTCACCGACATTTCGGTTTTTCGAAATGGCATCAATATGTCGTCTGAGATCTCGAACTTCCATTTTTAGGCCTCTATTATCTTCAGTAAGCTCATGACAACGATTCCGTAAATCTCTCGCCTCTTCTCTCAGCTCACACAGCTCGCCTTGCAAATCTGCGGCGTCAGACGCCAGCATAAGGTTCTCCGCCGACAATTCGTTCAATCTTTCCATCTAACAAGAAAATAGATTACAACTTAGACTAGTGCTTTTAACCTTTTCGATGGAGCGAAACCCCGATGAAACAATCCAGAGGACCAAGGAACCCCTGTACAAGAGTTTAATCGTCTCTTATTGTCTGAACGGTGTAAACAATGGATATAAATATAACAAAATGATCTTAGGTCCACCAAGTTTACTGATAGTAGCAAACCTAATAGGTATTTTATTATATCTAAACGATATACATATAATAATATAGAATAGACTCTCGCATTCGAATGGACTCTACTGACAGAACATTAGGGGGCCTCGAACGTGCAATAATGCGTTGAAGATGAAATGTGTTAAGGTGGGCGAGATGGCCCAGCGGGAAAGGCCACACTCAACTGTGTTCGTATTCCAGGTTATACTTAATGGGCAGACAATGCAGAACCGGAAAGGTTACTGTCCTAAACATGGAGTGAAATGAAAAAGACACAAAGCTTTTTCTCACAGACTCAAGGCCCAAGGTAGAGATGCAAAATCGTGAAGACTTGAAATCAAGTCTTAAATTAAAATTTTGATAACAAAAACTTTGTTGTAAGCTTATTGAACGAATGAAATTTCAAATTCGACTCCTTAATGCAGGGAATTCAGAACTTAAACTCTGACTCCGGAGAGTTCTAAATTCCGGCTCCAACTCTGGAAAACATACCGAACTCCGATTGCACATCCTATGCCTGAGGCTTATTGTAATTGATTATAACGTACTTTGTCCTTCATGACGCTGTTCTCAATTTTCATTTCAGCAACTTCCCTTTCGTATCCCCTTCTCATTGAATCGCTGCTTTGACGCAACGAGTCTATCTCTGACTCTGCACGTGCAAGCTGACGTGACCTGGTGTAGAAAAGTACAATTTTAGTTTTTCCAATCTTCACAAAGCTGAGAAATGTTTTTAAAAAGCTTCGTAATTTTAGAATTTTTAAATTAATGGAACCTAAACACGCATGCATTTGTGTTCATTTCTTATTATATATAACGAATTGTCGCTTGACAGACTTTTTTGAAAAAGCATTTATGTATCTTCACCCCAAACAAGGTTATACATAGGCAACATTTGGCATGTGGATGATAGTTTGGAGTAATCACAATCTTAAGGCAAATAAAACACTATTGGGACATTATTCGTCATAGCAGAATGACTCAAGTTTTGAACCGTTGTGACTTCAAATGAAAATATTCTTGGTTTGAAACAGGCTTCTGGACAAAAGGGTTAATAAAGAAGTGAATCTTAGGGTGGATAAATGTTAAATGAACGCGCTCTATTCTCATATTCATAAAAATCTCATATGAGCACGCTACTTACTTTGACATTTGATAATAGGAGCGGCAGACATCACTACCAACATATACCAAAAACATTCCAATATCAGTAGTAAGTTTCCAGATTCAGCTTTGCCCCTCAATTCGGATGAAATTAGGACATTGAGTAGTTCGAAAAAAATCAATCACAATTTCATTTGAAGAAACAAATAACCTTTTCGGTCGGTTCAAATCTTACACCAGCAGCTCTTTCATATGCTTCTTTGTGTAAAGTGAATTCGTGAGAACGACGAATAGAAAATCGGAAAAATTGGCGCAAAAATTATTGATTAAATTTATAAACCTACTTCGTATCATTCAAATGCTCCAATTCCTCTAATTGTTCCCGTAGACTCATAAGAACCGGTATTGATGAAACAGAGATTAGAGTTAAAAACAGCCGTGAAGGCTTATACGTTGATTATATTATCTATGCTGTAATGAAATAAGAGGATTTTCAATTTATCTCTGGGAAATATTGGTGACTTTGATCGGATTTCTGATAAACCTGATTCGTTATGTTAACACCTTCGAGAAATGAAATTTCTGTAGATTGCAATCATCCCAAATTTAGCAAATATGAAAATATTTCGACGGAAGGGAAAACAGTTTAGGTTTTATATAAGTCAACTCTTAATTTGAACACCGTTACCGGTGCATCGCGAACCTCAATATTATACAACAATATTGGGATAAATTATCCATTCAATGACAAAATATATTTTGTTAGTGCCTTCTGCGCTATTGTGGATAGTGGTTTAATTTGTTATAAACGGGTTCACTTTTGTGTCTATTATGATAAGAACGGGTTCCCTTGTTTTATAAATCACGGCGAACTCATATACCTTGTGGTGGACGAATAGCAGCTAGCTTATTGCTGAGACATAAAGATGATCCAAAATATTGCTTGAAACGCGTTATTTGTAAAACTTAAAGACATAAAAAACAAGAAGAGGTTGTCCTGACTATCGTGACATTCCAAGAACCCCCTGAATTCCACTATTGATTGTGGCTCGCTACGAAGGAGGTGATTCAAATGGCGATTCTGGTCGTATATCTATCCTTCCTGCTCGATTATGGCCGGTATTATAGGCAGAGCAGCACGATCGATAAATAGCCTGCGATATTCGGAAACTAATTTTATGGCCTCATATATTTGTAACCAATGTAAATTTGAACTATCCCCTCATTCAACTACTGATCTACGTTTAATTGCAAATTGAATAAATAACTTACGTAGCCTCTATCTTTACTTTATACTTTCACTTTCCAAACCAGTTATATCAATGAGATTTTGACTAGTTAGGAGCTTGTGGCAATGTCGAAATTTAATTTTATATTCATATAACTTGAAACATAGAAATACTATATTTGCGTATAACTTCACACCATTCCTGTTATAGAGCCATGCTCTACAATTAAATTCAATTTGACCTGGTCTTGCAGCCGACACAATACATTAGTTTTACATTCACAGGCCAAACCCTTTTGCCTACGGAGACCAGCTCGTGGCATTAAAGACATCATTTTATTAGCATATAACTTTACATATTTTTTGTTACAACGCCAGACTTTATCATAAATACAACGCGGCCATGTTTTATAGCCGGCACTGTCCGTCAATAGAACTCAAATGAGCCAATATTTTTGTCAAGGTATCAGTCAGCTCGTCGCATTGTCGTACTTTTGCTTTATAATCATATAACTTCGAAATATCTCTGGCTAATGTCAAACATTATAATTGATCAAACGCTATCCGTCGGAATGATATAAGCCAAAACTTATATCTAGACAACTGATTTCACATTTTTCCCTTCGCAAGAAAACCCGTTCTTCATAGTTTTATTGCTGCTAGATTATTAAAGGTTATTTCACAGGGTGTTTTCACTTTGAGCATGAATTGTTTGAGCATACTGAAATTTAGGATCCACCAATTAAAATAACACCATAAATACAACTAAAAAATAACCGAGGGGGCCATGAGTGCTAAAAAGTCTCCGGAAGAGGGCCACGCGCCATAAAAGGTTGGGAACCACCGATTCATAATCTTAAAACTTAACACCTACCACTTGCTCATACCAAACTATAAATTATAATTGACAAACTACAGGACGCACGCGCTTGTTAAGTGATTCCTCAGCAATGCCATGTCTTTTTATGTACACAACACCTCGTAACATTAAAACGTTACTTCATTACCATACACAAGTTACTTCACAAGTTTTCTGTTATAATAAATCGGAATAAAATTATGGCCTAAGCATAACCTGGTACACATACTACGGGAGTACTTATTTTTGTCTAGATACCAGCTCACAATATTGTCTAAATTCCAATTTATCAATAACTTCATACCTTTCTGTTGTAATGCTGAAATTTAGAAATAATCGAATGCGGGCTTATCTAGAAAATCATCTATACTTTACGTGAATATGTCAAACTTTTCATCTAGGTACCAGTCCACGCATTGCCGAAATTTTACCGGTATCTATTCATTAACCGGCTTCCACTTCACTCGACTAAGTACATGTTACGTATTGTTCTCGCACTCGAAATCCGTTTTGTCCTAAACGTGCTTGATGGATTATTACTGGAATGTTTTTCGTAGTTGAACAAATTGATCAGCCGGATTGGACCACGTGTGCCCGATGGGAGAAATATTTAAATTAATAGAAATGAGGCCCGTGAGGAGTTTTTGTGGCATCATTTTATTTCATAACATAGAAAGTACATTTATATCGTCGAAAGAGATTATGTTATGCTTCTGTATAACTCTTACACTATCTCGCACCCCTGTCACATAAGGATTCGAAGCAGTGAGCGAGCAATGAGGAAGGATCGCAGTTCAATAAGAACTACCCTGGTTGCCTAGTACCATATGTATATGTCTCGGCATCTTGGATAAATGTCAAGGATAAATAAAACACAGCCGGGGTAAAGAAAAACGATGTAATTTTTCAACGTTTCGAATTTCTATACCGAGAAACTTCCAATTGAAACTTTCCGTATCACTCCCGGATGAAGTTTTTCTAGATAGAAATTCGAACGTTGGCAAATTACATCTTTTTGCTTTACACCGGTTGTGCTTTATTTATCCGTGACATGAATATACCTGTTGGCAATCATGCGACAACTTGGATTAATTATATAACTTTGAATACATATATAACAATCGCGGATCAATATCAATTTGCTTTTGTAATATGTTGAGTAATTTTAAAACGCTAAAAAAGCCAAATTAGCCCAAATAATATTGTTGAATCCTATCAACTTCATACTGCGCCTACAACTTACGCCTGAGCAATTATGTAGCTAGCCCCTTGCTCTTATCCCCGCAGTGAAATAGCAGGGATTTCGACAAGGCAGTAAATAAGAATATAATTTCTCAAGGAGAAAGAACTAGTCCTTCCTCTGCCCTTGTCGATCAAAAGTATAATTCCATATTCATCGAAAAACAATAATAATATTCCTCAAGGTCGTCCGGGGTCTATGACGAAACAATATCAAACATAACCTCTCCTAGTTTGAATGAAGTGGGATCGTTTCAAGTCGGTCTGCTATGGTCTTCGTTTAAACTTTTAACATAAATACATTCATGAATGGCCTATGCTACTGATATATTACCTTAACGCTTAATCTACGGTATTTACAGTATCCAAAACATATATCGAGCCACCACATCTCGACCCTGTGGCAAATTGCTACAAAGGCTGAAATAGCTGAATGTAAGTTGATCGTTGAAACGCCGCCTTTCATAACAAAACGAAAGATTCCGCTTTTGTTAGTAACCGATCGCGTTTCAAACAGTGTTTATTGTGACTTAAATTGGCTCCGCTATATTAGAAAGTAAGGCCGTACATGTTGGTGTCTATCTTCTTCCGATCAAAACCACTGTTAATTAGGTTGGGTTCTATTAGATTTCGCTTACTCACTGTAATAACAATTGGGCTTATGTCATGAGTCATGACCTATGACTTGACTTACTTTATAATCATATGCTTTCAAAGGCCATACATGCTTGAAATTTACTCAAATTCTAATTTTGAAGCCCATTATGCTGAAATCCGTATGCTTGCAACTTGTGATTGACCCGTGTCCTGAATGGTCCTTATTTTTTTTTTTTTTTGAAGATTAATAGAAACAAAAAACATAAATTAGAAAATTGGCGCTAGTGCAATAACAGAAATCGTACCAAAACTAAATTGAGTTATAGTTATGATCTATAAACATAGGGTTTTATTATTTTTTCGACCCACCTCCTTATCAGTGAATATCAACTAATCTGCTGGAATGACTATCATGCGGTCAGGCAGTTTGAAATGTACCGATTCACAGCAGCTGAATTAGTTACAATAGGTAACTGGCAACTTTCCCCAACGAATTTCGGATTACACATATGTACAGTATATATTTTCGATCATATTTCTGCTTCTCTATTCTAAACTATTCGCCTACCTTGCTTACCACCGAAAACTGTTAACCTAGTCACAACTGGGACACTCCATACGGATTCCACACAGGAGGTAATCATTTGACAAATATACTTCACGATCGATAGCGCTATAATTTTGCGGCTTATCAAGTATGACACAGAAACGGTTCCGAGTAGAATTATAAGAAAGATAATAGAATTGAACATCATCGATTTTTTATGACTTTAAACCGCTGCAAACGTATCTTGTCTGTCGTCGATGTAAATTCTCAAAATCGAGAGATTATCCATTTATATTTAATCATGTATGAAGGATTGATGTACGAAGCGGCGTGGGCACTCACAATCGATGGCCATGAATAGTATCTGACTAATGATGAGTCCGGCACTTTTCATTCATGCATGGCGCGGAGATTCCTAAGTGTTTTCTTGTCATAACAATTATCAAATTTTGCCGTTTGTTTTACAACATTGTTAAACTTAGCATTTCTCAAAGACATGTGTGATATATTGCTGAAATAATCTTTTTGCATACATCGGCAAAGTTGAAAATTTACACTTTTGAAATATCAGAACCATGTCTTTCCGCCAGAGATGAGCGGGATTTTAGTATTTGATATTAATTTTGAACACACTCCTCAATGCACTTTGAGTTGATGGGTACAAAATATTTTATTCTTGCGTAATTTGATGCTGAAAATAATCTTTTTGCACACACCAGCATACGTGAAAATTACACTTTACACTTTCGGTACAAGTATGGTTGCGTTATACATTATGAAACAGGACTTCAGTTACGAACCAGAAGGCAAGCAAAAATACCAAATGTTTTCTCATATACATCTAATAAGATTTCGATTCCAAAATCCAAACATATCTCAATGCTGCAAGCACGTTCGCCGTCCCTATACCTACAGTTCTATACTTTCACTCCAATCTTACAAAAATGCAGATTTATGAGACTACCCATTGAGAATCAGGCCCAGTTGTAATATTATACTCTAAGCTGACCCTATTCGTTCATCCCATACTGCAATAAGACAATCACAGTTTGGCAGCATTGAGGCTCAAACTTCAAATAGAGAAATGACTATGATAGCTTTTTCATAAAATGTGGAAGCTAAACTCTCAAATCTTCCTTCGATAAATTTACTCTACAATTTTGCGAGTATGTAATCTCAAATACACAACGTGAAAATAGCAAGATAGCTGTATATATGCTAATAATACCTAAACTTGGAACTCCACTTCATATTTGAAACTGCTATATAAAAACGCAGCATAGCCCTCCTGTTCGAAAACCTGTATTCCCGCCTTCACCGATTTAAAAAATCGACTGTTGAATATTCGTAGTATTTGTTGACATAGAACGCCGGACATTATTCAGTTAAAAGTACGCGTTAGAACGAATGTTTACTCAGGACTCAAAAATGTACTTTACTTCAACTCCCGTGAGTTTTTTATCTATCGCATGCATGTCCGAGCTTGATTATTATACGAAGCACTCTCTAACAACATGCTTTATCAAGATATCACAGTTGGAAATACTAAAAGTGAAAATTGAAGATTTTCTCAAAAGGGCATGTCGTTACTGACTCAATTTATTTTGCTATAACAATGGCTGTAAGCTATATATCATATAAACTGTCATTTCGCTTTTTTATTGAAAAAGCCTACGTTTGGTTTGGATATTCTTCATTGCGCAATGTACAATTATTTTGCTTGTTCGCAGTTTCTAGATAGATAAAATTTGGGGTTATATGTCCAAATTCGTAAACATTCCATTTTACTAGACAAAATTCGGACCTCCTGAAGTATGCGCACCAAGATGGCGCACAACCTGAAATCAAGTTGTGTACCAGATTAGAGTTCAGGTTGTGCGACATCTTGGTGTGCTTACTTCAGGACTACCCATAATTCAGTAGTTTATAAATATTGTATATGTTGGGATTTTGTGATCCTCACTGCTTACGCATTTTACCGGATTACCGGTACAAAGATATAATTCTATTGCTGTATATACTTTTGACGTTTTTCAAGATATTCTAAATATCCTCATAATGAAAGATCCTTTTCATTGAATTCTTCAAAAAATACCCATTCCACATATTAAAACATACCATATATATTACATATTTAAGGCTTATCATTCGTTAAATCAATTCGTGCTGGAAATTCACATTAAACATTAAAAATTAACGAAATCGTGATTGCTCTAACCTAGTACGTAAGTACGGTTTAAGATGAGATCAAATTGCGCTATGTTGATTTTAACTTTATTACACTATTCCATTCCATATTCAGGATATACTGCTAGATATATTTCCTACAGCATGTATACCTCCCCTCTAATAAAATAAAGCTTTCCAGGTGATATCTCTTCGAAGGCGTCCACACCGGTACGCGGGAAAGTTGATATTCTTCATTGTTTACGGTTATAGAATCCAATTGTTCTCAAAATTATTATTGTTTCCTTTTGTTTTACAACACACTAGAGAGCCGGCAGGAGCCAATTATTATTTATTCACGTCCAGCAAGCCATAAATTTTATCTTTTCATCGGCGTAACTTTTTAACAAAAAGTAAGTTAATGAGCAGAGGTGCCCTCAATTTTTCCGCGTCGCAGCGGGCTGTCTATTATAGTGGCGCACGCTTCCTTGTTGATTATGACGCGAACAATGTAATAATAAATTTGAACAAAACTTATTAACATGTATGACCCCATATGTGACATTTAGCGAATTTTATTTCAAACAAATACAATTGAGTTACGACAAGGACTATTAAAAACAAACAATAGCACCAAAGCATTGCTAGCATCTACTTATTGCTAATAAATTACACCACAAAAATATACTATCTACCAGGGACCGGATTTATAACTCCAATTTTGGCAAAGTTTTATTTCCTGTTATTACAAGGCACTTATACACTTATTCTCCGACCAAGTAAAAACAGCTACTCAATATCCATGAGGTACTCCCATTTTTGAAAGTATTGGAAGGTTTTCCAGTTCGATTTTGCCTACTCAAATTATTAATTAAACACATTGTGGTGGGCATAGATGTCGAACCTGAAATGTGTAACCTGCGATGCTAAGAAAGTTAAGTTTTGCAGAATAGCTTTTCTTTTCTCGAGTTGCGTGGGCAGGGACACTATTAATTAATCCCCCTAAATTCCACTGACATATATTAAATAGTCCTTATTCGGTCTTGAACAGATCAAATGACATAACCAGAGCGTAGCAGGAGTGATTTGTCACCATTTCCCCATGCTGACCGAATGTTGTTCAAATAATACAAATCGGATATAGCGATGTGAGTTTCTGAATTTGCAATCTAATTGATTCGAAGCAATTTTGAAGTTACGCCGTGATTCTGATTTAAAAAGTATGATGGCAAATTGAGGTGCGTGCGTCAAACGAGACAAGTGAAGATTCGCTCTCTCATAACTATATTTGCTGGCAAATGGATTCAATTCTGTCGCCATGATGTGGTTAGCAATGAGTTTGGTATTTGGAGGCTATCTTTGAGAGTAATCATTGCTTTAGACTGTTTAGAGGAAGATATTTTTGAATAGATAAATTGAAAAGTTTAACAACAATACTTTAAGCTCTGTACAGACTCTCTCGTTATAAATAGTGCGGCGATCGGATGTGTTTGATTCGGGACTGATTCGAAAAAATATTGAAAACTTGAATCTCGATTTCACTGGTGCAATCAAATTTTTGATGCCAGAAATTCGAAATTGATTGGTAAGTTTTCTGCATATTAAAATTGTAGACATGCTGAACATTCTCATCTCCGAGTATTGCACCATACTTGACAACATAATAAATTGCTATTTAAGAAGGTATTCCCGAAGTATGTTAACCAAGATGACGGACACAGGAACGTAGTATGTGTACCAGGCTAGGGTTAGGCCAGAATTTCAGATACAAATACTAAGGGAGTCGCTTGGCTAGTCCCTGAACTCGCAATAGAACTAAAATATATATAGGAAAAATTGGAATCGTTATGAGATGAAATTGATTTTTAACAGTTACAGCTATATTCTATAATTTTTTGCTTTACTCTTTCGCTCTAAAACAAAAGAAAAAGAAACAAGAGAGGACACGGAAGTCAAAACAAAGTAGTACCGGTATGCAATATGTCACAGCGGATTACCGATACCGCAATCTTCCCTACTAAAGTGGACGCCGAACCGCCACAAGGTGCGAGGTCTTTGATGACGTCATCACACAAATCCCATAGAAATTTTAGAAATAAATAAAAGCATATGCCCTCTAGCGAAAAATTCAATCTTCAACAACTGGGAATTTTAAAGCAATTGGTCCAGTAGGTAATGAGAAAAGAGATTTATTCCTAACAATAAGTGAATCGTGTCCACGAATTCAATACAGCAAGGTTTATCTTCACTGTACTACGATATTGTATTCCTATGATCCTACATTACCTTGTGCAAATTTCTATGCTGAACAAGACGAAATTTACTAGCAGAAAGTTTGCCTATTAAGAGTCTTCTTGTTCGGGAGGGAGTTGTAAAACATCTAAGGAAAGTCTTCTCTTTACCACAGAAAAATTTGGGGATCCATGATGTTCCATAACAAGAGGACGGCCTTAGGCCAGTGCAACCTATGCGCCGGCAGTATGGGCTATCCTTGGGATTATATGGGATATCACAGGATGGGATTCGCAGTAATTTAAGATGTAAATTATCAAATTAAAACTTTGTAAATTATAATTGTGTACAAGTCTGCGTGTTTATTCAATACGTAAGATTTTTAATTTAGTTCTTGGTTAAAAGGTACTAAATTATTATGACAAGTAATTACAAATTCTTAATTTTGTGTTGTTATCATTATATCTACCCAGCGTTGGTGGAGCGCAACACTTTTGTCGTGGGGCTCCGCTATAGTTAAAGCTGACTCTGGATAGACTGCGGGGTAACAAATCTTCTTCATACAAACGAACCTTCTTTTTCAGTTGAAAATTATTTAAGGTGTCATGGAATCCAAGTTCAATGGAAACGTTGACATTGTTTTTCAATATATATCTCGTATGCATATGTAAGAAGATTTGGACAGAGCATACTGTTAGAGCAGCGTTTCCCAAACTTTTTCGGCCACGGAACATTTACACTTTTATCTCGCTTGAAAGTGTAAAACTGATAAATAAAATTGTTGTAACGCAGCGGTTCCCGAAGGGTGTTGCCAAATGCGCCACGAAAACTAACAGAATTGTGTTAAACGTAACGAAAATATGATTGAATATTTTACATATTACCTTCAACATAAATGTTTTGTTGTTTCTTAATTTGAATGCTGTGTATATGAATCAACAAATTCATTTTACCTTTCTATGTCGTTTACTTTCCATTACGTAGTGTTTGCCTCTTATGTTACGTCTAATGGAGAAAGACGTACTTGCTGCAATGTCGCGAGCTGCAGTATATTTATCTGCTGAATCAAGTTTAGCGAACATGAGTAATTTTTTCAGCATTTCAAAATAAACCCAGGCAGAAATGGCGGAAGGAGAGTTGACCATTTGCCTTTGTTCTTTAGACCTACATGTTGCCTATAGAAAACTAAACTTGATAATGAACTTAACAGTCAAAAAGCTAGGCCGATGGTTAACGAAAATGCCACTACCCTTCCTCAGTTAGTCCGCTTTAGGTTGACGGGGACGCGATATTGAACGGTCAGTTGGGTGACAACTTCACGATCCCTAGATCGCCATGGCGACCCATTTAGACGTAATTTTGATTTATTTTCCACGGAACACTCGGGAGACGATTGGGAAACGCTGTGTTAGAGCATACTCCGAAATGACAGTGGCGAATTATTCACAAGGGTTCACAACTCTTAGTCGAATCAAAATGGATGAGATTGAAAACGTTGAAGGTGGTTACAAGAAACTTAACGAACTCAAATATATATATCAGTATGGGTTACGCGAGACCAAACTGTTTTTACTTTACAGATTCGCGTTAGTGGATACATATTATATGCGCACAATGTAATGACGCTATAGCGGGGATAAATATGACTATTCTATGTAATAATTCAAGAGTCACAATTCACACAAACGTCACAATAACAAATGTATTTTTGAGATGTTTTGTCTGATCAAAGTCAAGTTTCCTCAGACAAGCGCTTTAAAACAAGCATACACTCGCGTAATATTATACGCGAGGGGTTTTCTGAACTGCTCGTTGCCGCAAGCGATCGTTCTAATATTTTCTCAACGGTTTATACCACTTGTACTATTTCTACCACTTGAACTACTCATAACTCTATTCAGCGTGTAGCACTTGTCGATAATTAGTGCGAACTCGTTTTCGTCATCAGTCTCAGTCGTGTGGATATATATTGGTAGTATTTATCGAGCAGTGGTCAAATTGATAAGTAGTAAGGATTTATATGCTTCCAAAATGTTCAGAAATGTCGCTAGATGGATGGCAATCATTTCAGTTCGATGTCTTTTGAAGCAAGCGAGCTTATCCTGAAATGTAAACACGGGAAAATCATCAACTCCGACAAGAATCGTCCTAATTAGAGCCCAATTACTGGAAAAGAGCTGACATGGTTTCCAAATTAGCTCAATAGGCAAAACAGATTTTGATTTGGATCCCGAGAAGCATGCTAACAATAAATAAATTACCTAATTTCCATACATGCTTTGTTTATAATGATGAATTTCGCAAGCAAATACCAGTGATGCCTCCCAAAACTTTTGACTGTTACCAGTTTCGGAATTACTTTAGCATTGCATTTGTAATCATTAACATCCACCTCAATTCATTCCGTATGCGGCTGTTGTGGTGTAGGATGCTATAGCCGGAGTTTATACATCTTCAATTTTTTCCCCGTGTGGCGCAGCGGCATCATGTGCAAGGGGATTGCTGAAGTGCTTTTCTCAGACACGTATACCCATTGTACTATTTATATCACTTGAGCTGCTCGTATCATTTATTCAACGTGTACCACTTGAACGACATGTCGGTACTAAGTGCGGACTTTTAGTTTAGTTTTTGCTGATCTGTGGTATTCTATCATTTACCTTGGAACACTAAGAGCGGTTGTCCGTATTATTGAGTTCAGTGGTGCATTTGAATCAGCAAGTAGTGAGTTATATGTTTCCAAAATGTTTTCAAATAATGGAAATTCGCAAATCCTGATGAATAAAGGACATTTCTTAGGCTGAAATTAGCTGCCAATATTGTTCGAAGGTTGTTGATAGAGCCCTACCCCAGTTTCACACGCCAACTTACGAAATGAACCTCTCAAAATAAGCATCGAATCTTTCCCCCAGGGTTAAAGGTCGAGTATGCACTCACGCTCCAAGCGTGTACGTTGAAGTTTCAGTGCCTTGTTTCGTGCGAACTAATACATGCATATGGAACTTCAGAACTTTTGAATATCATATTCCAGTATTCCTGTACCGGTATTCGGTGGAATGCTTTTGTTTGCTAGGGCTAGCGACATGCCATGAATGTACCTCGTTTACCTGTTTACAGTTAACTTGTTTTGTATAAATGCAGCAGGCAGGCATTGCTGCAAATAACAGAATAATGCTGCATGTCAATTATGAGCATGTGGTCGTGCACTACCGGTATTTGTAGGCGCAACTAGTCCAGTAGAGTGTTCAGACGCTTTTTTTGTATTGATCACCGCCTTATCCTTTATTTGCATACCGGTCCGTCCTTAAGGCTTATAGTCTATCTGAATAATCAGGTATTACATTTTTGTTTTTTGCTATTTTTCCAAATTTATTCTCCTAAATACTGAAATAATTCTTGCTTTCTTATTGATACATTCATGCGATTGGTGTGTGTGTGTGTAATGAGTTGAGAAATTTGACTTAGTTGAATAGATACAACACATGTTCAGTTCGAATCAAACCAACTCAATTTTCAACTAAGCAGGTAAGCTATGTCTCATGCTGCTTTAAAATGCTGAAATGAACATTTGGGTTGTATTTTTACATCACATTTTTGTTTGGCATTGGGTAAGCAGTTACGGTACGCTGTTGACTTTGCGAGACCCCAGGACTTTATAAAACTGTAAAAATGGAATAAACTCGAAATGGAATAAAAAATGGAATAAACTCGAAATAAAATTGTATTGTATTGTATTGTAACTTATACTTTTTATTGTTTTATACCATATTAATTTAAACATGTAATAAAAACAACTCACCATCATTAAATATGGGATTTACTGTACTATCTGTTGGATTTAAAATTGCTTGTTATATATCTATATGTACAGCTAATACGTAAAGCTTTAGCAAAAATGGATCTGAATAAATTCAATGGTAATGAAGTTTTGCCATCATCGCCTACAGACAGCATTTATCTGGGAGCGGAGTTCGATAGCTTTGATGATTTCGAAGTTGCTTTCAAACAGTGGTGCTTTATGAAGGATTCTAAATATTCTATTCAGCATAGCCAAACGATTACGGACATTAATAGCAGACGCATAAAACGTGACGTGCCATTATACGACTCTAAGTTTCGATATAAAACTGCTCGGTATGTTTGTGTGTGTAGCGGTTCTCCGAGAACAAAATTTCGAATAGGAGACGGAAAGACGATAAGAAGGTGACTTCATTTCACTAGTTTTACTTTGTTTTTCGTCATTGCCTACTCAATATGATTTCACTCAGTAAATAGTTGATCTCTGATATATGGTGCATCGAGCTAAGCATTAGGAATACGCTTGCCGCCGCACCTCTGCTTACCCTGTGTGGGTTTGAATCTCATGCAGGGTTAATCATGTGCCAGAGGGTTGCTGGACTCCTCGCCGTTGTAGAGTGGTTCACTACGCCGCCTCCACCATCAAGTCCATGCATCTGAAAACAAATAACTGGCTAACTAATCCCATATCCGGCATGAACTGATAAGCCGTCTTATCGACTTTTTTCTTCCCCTCTGGATTGATCCTATCCTATGTGTATTGTAGTTGAACTCAGTTCTCTGAACCCTATTCAATCATGCCCAATGAAGGTTTACTGTACAGGTTAGCCATGAATGAGAAATGCAACTTTCACATTTCCTAAGTAAATTTTTGTATATAAATTAAAATAAACTAGACTAATCTGAACTAGAAATCAAGAGGTTTCACTTAGAAAGTTTGTCATATATGGATTAGAGCATCGAAATCTCAAAATTTGATATTTCAGATCAGCAAAGCAGGGATGTCCTTCATTTTTAACAATAACTGTTGACAAATGTCGAATGGATAAACTTGTTGTTATTAAATTGAACAGAACCCATAATCACCGTGGACTCAGTGACGTGTAAGTTTGAGATTTTTTTACTTTCAAGTAGTGAATTAGCAAATCAATTAATAAAGATTTGAAGATGATCTGAAGTTTCGTGTTGTTTTTTTTTGGCCGCCTAAAAGAAATGTAATAGGCATATATATATAAGAGGTTTCTGAACTAAACAAACTCAGGACGCAATCGCTATTAATAATACGAGTCAGGAAGCACGGCACAGATTTTATTTTAGAGTTTTACATTTCATGAACATCTAACCGATGCTACTTGGGTGAAACAGTATGCAATCTATCAGATACAAAAAATACATTGAATTCTATATCATGTTTTCACATTTATTTCCTTTTTTTTCAGGAAATATTGTCTTGATGGAGTCCTTAGCATGAATAGTTTTAACAGATCATTTGATTCAAATATTGACCGATCTTTGACTCTTGGATCAGAAAAGAATATTCCATCGGTATGTATTCAGGGAAGATGTCTCATAATTTTGTGTCCCACTTGCCAAGTTTGGACAACAGTAGATAAGTGGGGGCGTGGGGCGTATATGGGACAAGTGTGTAAAAATTGTGAGACGAAATGGTACAAGTGTCGGATGAGTGAGACAAGTGTTACAAGTGGGAAATGACATTTTTGAGACATCGTCCAAATGGGCTTTTGGTGGATGATTCATTTGGTTTTTCTCTCAGAACAAGCAAGGTTTCTGAAATCATTGAAATAACAGCCTGTTTGGTATAAAAGAATAGTAATTAGACATGGCCAACAATTACAATCTGAATGGGGCCAGCATAGGCTGAGCTTTGAAGATGAAAATACTACATGCTTGGGTCAATGGGCGAACCTAAATTCTTTACCAAAATTTGTTTAATGCCAACGTTGTTAAATTCTAGTTTGTATGAAATATAATTCAAGTACAAATTGATGGAATATTTCCTCAAGACGTAAGATTCTCATATGAATACTCATACAATTTAAACTCACATATAATCGGATGGATTTTCATATTCATTCACAATTTATTTTGAGAGAAAAGGAAATCTGATCATAGGTGTAAATCAGGGGTGTGTAATATTTTTTGTTGGTGGGCGGGGCCATATAACCCATTTCATAAATTTATCTGGGCCATGCAAAAAAATTACTGTAGGATTTTCCATATACACAACAATTTGAAAAATTCTCACAATGCAAAATTTTATATATTTATTATTATCGAGACAGATTAGAGTTCGTGTTACCATTTAGTTGAAAGAAGTTAGAATTTTATATTTTATGAAGAAAAATCTGAGTTCTGACAAGGGCCGCACAAAATGTTTTTTGTGTGTCCCAGTCAAATGTCTGAAGTCAGCTAACAAAAATGTATACCTAACAAAAATATTGTATACCCCTGTATTATATTAATCAATTTTGGCCATCTTTGATGGACAGTAGCTGTGACTAGTTTTTGTTTTTTATTTAGATCAAAGAGGAAAGTGATGTCTTTGGAGCATATTCTACGTCATCATCTGAAGATGCTTTTCACCCCAGAGAAGAAATAACACAACAAAATGAAGTTTTTAACACTGGTTCAAGTACGCCATATAGTAATAATAATCCCGATATAACTTCCCAATTGAGAATAGAAAGGGTGGCACATGGAAAACAAATTTTTGAACGAGAGTCTGAAGAGTTGATTCATTCTTTGAAAAGAAAATATCCAGAAATAAATGACACTGATTTGAATTCTAATTGGACAAGGGGAACACTAGAAACGAACGTGAATCAAGCTCTTAAGTTTGTAGAAGGTAAGGTGAACACCTTTTGAAATCGACTCATTTACTCATAGTCATAGGGTGCTAGAATGTTATGTAATAAATTGTAATTTCTTCTTGTTTACTCCCTACTTCGGATTCGGTTGCCACAAGGATGCTTGAATAAGATAGTATTATATTACAAAAATCAATAAGAATAACTTAATCTCTTTCCACAAAATAGCAAGTCGTTGTTGGTTGTTCGTCAGTGGCCCATAGTGGTCTACAAATTAAAGTTTGATTAAGTAATGCAAATGCATTGTCTGAAATGCAACGGTTGTCAAAGTTATTATAATGAGACAGGATTTGATGGTGATCACAAAAAACAGAACCCAGATCATTTGTATCTTATGCTAGCTTGTTCTCAACCAGTGAGCCATGGCCCCCACTGCTGGGCCACAGGAACATTCTCAAGTGGGCCACAGACCTATTAAAAATTGCTTAGAGTTGTCGATAAAGTTAGTTGAATTTGATGGTAGTAGCAATAGATGATGCAGTTTTTTGTTACTGAGTGGTGATTTTCACTTAATTATTATTAAGCTGAAAGTGTCTATTTTCGCAGAATGAATTCTATGTTTTTCTTGAAGTTTTTCCCTCGCAAGAAAATATTAGTGGGCCACAGAATTTTTGTGCAACGAAAATGGGCCACGAAAAAAAAAGGTTGAGAACCACTAAGTAAATACAATATTACATTTGTGCAAAGCCTCCTAAATTACTGAAACTTCTGGGTACAACGAACAATCATACACAAATTCTACTGAATTAATTGAGAAATTTATGGATTTTGTTTTTTTCTTTATTTGGTGAGGGAAGCCGTTCGATGCATTTAGCTACCTAATAAAGGACCTGAAATCTTGTTAACTTATAATTTAATGACTAAAAACGGCCGCATGTGCTGTTCAAATTTCATAAAATACAAATATAAAGTATTACATACAATTGTATAATAATTACGGTAATTCATTATTACAATATGTCAAACACACAGCGTTCATTTTTGTGTTTCACAGATCAACCAAAACAAGATGAGGAAGATTTATTTTGCCGAGGTCTCGCAATGAAACTCAGAACTCTTGATCCGCTTAAAAGATCACAAATCAAACTTCAAATTCAAATGTTGCTTCATAACATACAGTTTTCAGAATGCCCAGTTTCGTTTGACAACGGAATTAATTTTGGGCTTAATTCTTGATCTTGCTTGGTTGCTGCTCAGAAAAAAACTTGCCCACTGTACAAGGATGTCATATTGGGCATTGACCATGAAATATTTGAAATCTCAGACTACTTAGTAGATCTTGTATTCGAGTGTGTGTAGCATGGCTTAGTTAGTAGCAGGGTGACCAAAACAAACATTTTATTAGTTTTTAAAATTAGTTATATTTGATATATTAAATCCCTATCTTTGAGAATATTTTAAAATCTAATTTCATTCTACTATTTTAAACTGTTGATACTTGGACCAATAGTAGTCATTTTTTGGTAACACTGGAAAAGTGTGTATCAAAAATTGGTTATATTCGATATAGCAAGTCTTTGATTTTAGTGATAGTTTGGAATATTTCAATACTAAATTTTGTTATTTTAACTATTGATACCTAATAACCAGAGACCAATAGTAGAATTTATTCACTTTTTGTCACAGTATAAAAGTGAAAGCCAATGTTTATTTTGACTGCCAGAGAATCTCCCTAATTTGCTCAAGCGCACTCTATCAGCACTGCCATCTTTGTTTCTGATGAATTAATCAGGCAAAGAAAGTCTATATGTCATTCATGGCCTATGAAAACAATATTTGACATTGATGACATAGCCTATAATGTTGACTTGCACAAATTACACCGTTCTAAAACATTTTTGTTCGGAATATTAAATATTTTGGCATCTGCCATCCCTGGTTTGTAGTAGATTTAATCATAACAGATATTTGCAATCAATGTACAATGCGGTGGTACAAGCATGACTTGTTTGAAGCTTTGTTATGAGTAAAGGTACAATTGGACATTTCAAAAATATAAACTTTGTTTTTTAAAATAACCAATATCAGCTTTAACTGTATTAATAAAGGGTGAAACTTGAAAAAGCTGCATTACGCAAATGAGTCTAAATATATTTTTGATAAACATCTAACTTTTTTTTGAAATATTGCTTCTATCTAAGATTAGATAGATACTGGGTAAAACACCAACTCCGCCATAATGTTTCCAATTTCTTTTTTTTTTTGAATTTCAGCATTCTTTTTTCTTGAAACCCTGTTATAGCATTGGCTCACTTGTTACTAATAAGGACTTTTCGTTTCACAATAAAACCTCATTCTAATGAAAGAGTACCTGACCTCTTTAGTGTTCCCAAACTTTATATTTTATTTTACCAATTTCGTTTGCACTGTATTAATTGTAACTAAAATCAGTGTTTTACTGCTTCAATAAACAATCATGTCAAAATTTTTTATCGTTTGATCAGTAAACAAATTGAAGACCATGATTGAAGATATGTAAAATCAGTAAAAGAATTGCATTTTATTCCACATGAATATGAGTTTAAAAATTGAAGAATAATTTAAAATGGAGAATTCAGGCATTTGAGGTACAGATTTTTGATTTTACATTTTATAAAATCAGATATACGAATTAGATTTCATTCAGCACCATTATGAGATTAAAAATTGAAGAATAGTTTAATCGTAGAATTAAGGCATTTGAGGTAAATGTACTTCAGATTTTGATTTCATGAGCTCCACTGGATGCTGTCGCAATGTAGAATGTCGCATTACCACTATACTTATTTGTTATGTAGTTCACTACATCTTGTACATATTTTGCATAAAGGAGAGTGACTGTGCATCCTCCAAAACCACCACCAGTCATTCTGCTTCCAAGGACCCCTTCACATTCTAATGCAGCTGCTACTAGTTCGTCAAGTTCTGCACAGCTTACTTCATAATCATTCTGTAAAGAGTTATGACTTTGCACCATTAGTTTGCCAAACTCAACATAGTTTGATTGTTGAAGGGCTTTCGCTGCTTGTTGCGTTCTTTCTATTTCACCAATAACATGTCTAGCCCGCTTAAAAACAACATCAGACATTGCGTCTTTATTTGTATTTAAGTCTTCCATAGAAGCAGATCTCAAACTTTTCTTTTTCATTATTGCAGCAGCCTCCATGCATTGTCTCTTTCGTGTTGGGTACTCGCTTCCAGTCAGTTCATGACGTATGTTAGAATTGGTGATTAGAACCACAACATTGGGGTCTGACAGGGGAACGTAGATGCCCTGCATAGATTCACAATCTATCAATAATGCTTTCCCTTGTTCAGCCATTGTGGATATAAATTGGTCCATGATACCACATGGCATTCCAGCGTAATCATGCTCAGCTTTCTGGCATGCAAGAGCTTTCTGCTTGAGATCCGTAGCCCTTACACATGTCAAGCTTTCAAGAAATGTATACATGGCAACTTCAAGTGAAGCTGAGCTTGACAAACCCCCTCCTAATGGGACAGAGCTTATGATGACAGCATTAAATGCAGGGAGTGGTTTAAAAGGAAAATTTGCCACGACGCCTTTTACGTAGTTACCCCATTTCGGTTCTCCTGGTTTGAGTTCACTTTCTATTGAAGGAGTGGTAAAAATTATTTGGCGATTACTCCCAACTGCATCTGACAGGGTGTAAACTGTGCATTTGTCGGTGACTGCAGCCTTATTGCCAATGACGACGGTCGTCATGGGCAACGCCATAGGCAAAACAAAGCCATCATTATAATCAGTGTGTTCCCCGATCAAGTTTACTCGACCTGGTGCGCTGGCTATAATTGACGGATTTTCCCCTGGAAATAATTCTTGAAATCCTGATTTTGCTTTTGAAATCAGCTCATTTTCTGTCGGGCAATCCGCAATGGCGTTCATCTTGGGCACTCAAAATTTCCGTTTTGTAAGATTTCCCACTAGAGTTGATAACAGCTGACGGACTTTCCAAAATCCGGATGCGACAAACTCGTAAACAGCTGCAACAAGGCTAAAATCGTTGATGTGAAACTTGTAGGCACGAAACGTAAAAACGGACCTCGCTGTCATTTTAAGATTCAGTTAAAATGTGTGATGTCTTATATAGTTTAGGTTTTAGACTGTTGATTAATTTTGACAATTTCATTCAGACAATTAATAAGTCAGCATGAAACGGCGAGATCAATACAGGCGATAAAATTGTCGGAAAGAACGTGTTGCGGTGTTGGTGGTTGATGAGACTGCTTTTTATCCGCACGGCGTTTTTTCAAAGAAGTGTGCGCCGTGGGATGTCGCATGGTCACCTCTAGAATTTTATTGTACTGTCTTGTACTGTACCAGTATTTGGTTGCGGTTGGGGGTCTTTCGGTTAGATACTGATAATTAACTGAGCGGATATGGACATGTGTTTGTTAATATATTATTATAGATATATAAATAATACGAAACGTACCGGTATGTATACTCTCATACTTATACAAATGTCTATAAGGTACCGGTACCGTATAGATCCGGTATGTCAGTAGTAGATGATAATAATTGGAAAAACTTGTTTTTACGTTTTTTATCTTAAACATAATAATATTGTGATGATGATGATTTTGGAAATTATGAAAAAATGCATGATGACAAATTCTTCCTTTGATGTAGGCTACGGTAATTCTTTTTTATAATATTTTATTTATGTTATTTCATTTCATTATTGGAAAGTAAAAAAAAAAAAAGTCTACAAAACGCTAAAACGATGCATGACAAAACGGAATAGTTTCGGTACCAGGTCTAATTCAGATGTAGTCTATTATTCTGTTATTGGATAGGATTTACATATTCATCCCGGAGTCTGGGAGTGAAGTAAGCCGACAGGTCTAATTCAGATCTGCAAATACTGAAATACATTCATTTTTAATGTAGTCTATTATTCCGTTATTGGATACAGGGATAGGATTTACATAATAATTCTGGAGTCTCGGAGTGAGGAAAGCCGACAGGACCAATGTCGAACCACGGTCGGTTACCAGTTCATACAGGGATGGAATTAGATTATTTATAGTAACCACTTATCAGGTATTGTCAGACGCAGACTGTCTGACTGTATGAGGAGCCCAGAAAACTTTGTGCCTATTTTGAAATACCGATAATTATCCCCATGATGATGGGGTTATAGGTGCAAGGGCATGCATGTTCATAATGCTGTAATGCTTAATGAATAACGAAGTCTGGGATTACTGAATTAGGTGTTTTTAAATATCTGAAACATTTTAAAACAGTCTTGATGCTGCTACTAGTTAAGTAGTTATTTTCATAGGATTCAAATACAGAAATATGAAGAGCTGAATTATTTTTAATCTATTTTCAGATTCAACTAATACTGGAATATAGTATTACTGCGATAACAAAATGTCATCAGAAGTACTTTGTTACAATAAAGGATGTGGAAATAAATTTAATCCAAGTGCTAATGAGGATGAAAATGCTTGTGTCCACCACCCTGGCGTTCCTGTTTTTCACGATGCTTTAAAAGGTTGGAGCTGTTGTAAACGTAGAACAACAGATTTTTCTGATTTTTTGAACATTCCTGGTTGTTCCAAAGGTCGCCATAGCAGCGTAAAACCAGCAGAACCTGTTGCTCCTAAAGTGACATCATCAAAAAATAAAGTGGATGATAAAATTACGCCTGAGCCAGCGAGTGTTACGCCAAAACTTTTACAAACTGAGCCAATTCCAAGACCAAGGGTCTCTGAACCCATGATACCTTTGCCAATTAAAACTACATCATCGCTACAAAAGGCTTTACAAAAATTATCATTGGAAGCAAAAAATGAAGACCCTTCTAAGCAAATTAAAATATGCAAGTTTCTTTCTTGCAGAACTACTTACTCTCCTGGAGTAAGTGAAACATGTATTCATCATCCCGGTGCTCCTGTTTTCCACGAAGGGATGAAATATTGGTCATGTTGTCAGAGAAAAACTAGTGACTTTACTGCGTTTTTAGCGCAAGTAGGGTGTGTCACTGGTACACATGAATGGAAAGTGAAATCATTAGCAGAAGCAGCGCCATGTCGGTACGATTGGCATCAAACTGGATCCATTGTAGTCATTTCTATTTTTGCGAAAATGACTGTGGAAGAAAACTCGTCCGTCAAAGTTAATCAGATCGCAACAGAAATTGATCTAGAATTCGAAGGTGGAAAAGGGAATTTCAAACTTGATCTTGAATTTGATGGAGTTATTGATCCTGCTCAAAGTTTCGTTACGCTATTCGGTACCAAAGTTGAAATATCGCTTAAAAAAGGTGATGCTAGTCACTGGAAAAAGTTGAATATGCCAAAAACTATACAAGAGCCGGAAAAGGATGAAATTGGGCAACCAACGGAAGAAAAGATTAAAGTTAAAATTGAAGATAAGCAAGCAAATGGTGATAAGATAGAACAGGATGAGGATGATAGTGATTTATCTGGAATTGATGATGTTGAATTTGATTGATTATTGATAAAATATTTTTATATCTTTATACAAACTGTTTAGGAAATTTTTGTATATTTGTGAATAATAATTGACGATCTGATGGTGCTTAATTGATTCTGTATTTCAATAGCCTATGGAATTCTCTGTCAATGATGAAATTTGTCGAATATTTTGGTTCTGACAGAAATTTGGAAATTGTGTATATCTATCTTTTTAAAATTAAGTGACAATGCAGTGCAAACAAAGAATTCAAATTGGCACAATGTGTAGTTGGAAAATTTCACCAAAATAACTATCAGAAATTTTTTTTTTTTCATGTCTGACTCATGAATTTATGCTCGAGCTTTGAAAGTATTAGCAAAGTGAAGCTGATTTGAATGTCTGTAAAGTAAACCATATACATTGTATCAAATCAAAGTTGATCCACAGCCGAATCTAAATGGCCCAAAATATTTATTGACTTTTTTAATTAATTTAATATATTCTTACCATACAAAATAATCAATTCTTCTTGAATTCTTTCACCCATGTGTGTTGCGTATCGAGAGAATTATCAGAAATGATGTTATATGTTTTGATAGTACAATACAACTTAATAATTTGTCCAAAAATGGTTGCTCATTGTTCATTGTTGCTCATAATATATAGGCTATATGGGATTTCAAAACTATATTGGGTTTCATAGTCCTTGATAATGTATAATCACTGGTTTTATCTTATGAAGACTTCATAATTAAATGGTATTTCCGAGTACATTTTTCCGCTCAGCATTGACTCATTTTAATCATAATTCTGCACTTTTTTGAGCATTTTGAATATAATCTGTTTATTGAGTATTGACCTGTTTCAGTCTGTTCATTCGGGGTGCCCGTAAAAACAGAACCTAGATTCATTTGGAAATTATTATAAAGAGAACACAACTTTTTTACGATGTGTCCTAGATTCCTAAAAACTTTTGGGTACAATCACACACAAACAGAAGTTCAAGCGTTAAATGAATATTATTCATTTTTGTAGAGGTGATTGAGAATTTTATGGGTTCTTCTTCATGTGGCTCACCCTATACATATGCTTGAAATAATAATTATTTCATGTTCAAGTAATTTACCACTTTGCAGTAATCTTGTTAAAAACACTTCCTAGTTAATTCTTCGTTCCAAGCTATGAGAGATATATTACAATTTTCTCTCATTCTCTTCATGAAACCACGACACTCCAAAATTCCTCATAAAAATCTCCCCTAAATGAATTTATATCTTCCCTAAAAGCAAATTCATATATTTTATCAAAATATGTAGGCTATTGGAGTTGTCCGAGATGTCTATCAAGTCTATGCATCTGAAATGAAAAACTGGTCAATTATTCAAAAACTCAACATGGACTGGTAACCAGATGAGAGGCTGTTGTTCACAATATGATTTAACTGATCTGATCGCCTTCCTTCTTACCTAGAATAAATATGAAATTCCTATCTTTTAGTATCATTACCATTTTTTTTTTTAAATCATAATCATCATTGGGTCCTCCATAACAAATAGTTTGGTATTTCAACTAAAATTCTGCTCTTCTATTAACTTGAATTGTTCGAAGTTTGCAGCTAAATCGTGAATTTTAAAATACCGCAAAAATTAATTGCTGAAAAATATTTGTAAATATGAAAAATTCATAAAATACATTTTTGAATTGCATTAATTTGTATTTCATTTGAACTAGAGTCCAGGTCATCACCAGTTCACATTCATTATATTCCATCCATTTTTTGCATGCAATTATAAATATCAAATTGTGCTTCTTTGACAGTTAATAATACATGAAATCATGCTAAAGACACAGAATCTAATTGGGCTTACTATACGGATATACACTCGAACTATTGCTTCCAACTGTCGTCTGGGAAATATTGCACCAAAAAGGAAAGACATTGAAAATGAACCAGAAATGATTGAAATTAGGACAAATTCAGAAAATGTTGACAAACATGAATTTGAAAATGATTTAAAAAATGAAAAAGATTTGGACTCAAATTTAGCGATTTCAAAAATGCATGAAAATGTCATTTCAAAGCACTCAGACTTGCCTGTTGAGGCTCCAAAAAGTGCTGTTGGGTTCTGGAACAGTGAACGAGGTCTTGCTATCAAAGAATCTGCATTGATTGGAGTGGGGAGAGTTTTACGAATGTATTTCAATAAAGAGCGATATGATAATCTATATGAAGCAGCTCTCGGTGTAGAAAAGAATCTGTGAGTGGTTTGTGATTTATTATCTGTGATATTAGGGACATGAAACCAGGAGTTTTACATAAATAATTTTTGAATTCTATGGGGTAGGAGTTGGGCTTTTCGACTTAAAAGTGTTAGGTTAACAAAGTAGTCTCAACAGACAATTAAGTAAGACCCACATACCAAGTTTTTATCAAAATTTGATTTCATCTGAGCTGAAGCCTGAGTCTATAATTCCCTTCAATCGGAAGTCGGAATTATAAGTCCGGGGTAAATTTATCCTCACTTTATAGCCCTGGGTGAAATAATAAAAAAAAATGGTTGAATCGTTTTTGGAGGTTTTATTATAATTTTGCTTAATACAAGACTGCACCTATATTGGTCCAATTCTTTATATTAGATTGACTTGGTCGTGGACATTTCCCTAATAAATATCTGTATTGAATCATGGCCAATGTGGATTATCTCTATGTATACAGAAAGAATTTATAAATGAGTTTTGAGATTTTGAAAATCTGACCATATAATATTTCTGATTTAAAGGAAAATTTGCATATATGCCTACATTTTATTTTTTTCACAGTCTAATAGTCAAAGAAGAATTACTGGAATCGTTTTGACTTGTTCTTTCTATATTTTCTGCAAAATTTTCGGTGCTCCAGAAGCATGCACACCAAGATGTCACACAACCTGAATTCTAACCGGTACACACATACCGTACTATGTTCAGGTTGTGGGACATCTTGGTGAGCATACTTCTTGAGGTCCAAATTTTCATTATTTTATATTCATATAATTTGATATAAGATTTTTTGTCCCAGCTTATTCAAACTAAATGAAGGAGATGAGGATATACAGCTCAAGCATGGGCCGGAGTGGGCTCTTGGTGACATAGTCTTCAGTCTTGGTGGAGCAGTGAAACTAAGATATGATGATAGATGGGTCGATGATCCTAGATGTCTGAGGTAACTATTTTGGGTGATATCATAACTAATTTTTTTCGCCTACGTTACATCAAGTTGTGTAAAGAGATTGAAACCTATGGGCTGGGTGTATTCACTTGGCTAACATACCTCTTAATAGAACTGAAAAAAGAAAAATCAGAATCAGAAAAAAATTATGCCCTAACCCTAACCTTGTTCACACACTACGGTAGCACTGGTATCATTTTATATTGTAAGATATGTCTCAATCTAATACTAAACTAAAACGCGAGGTCTACCTGCATTTCAGCCCCTGATACTTATCATCAATTTTTATGTACTGTATTTTATTTAGTAGTAAACGCTTAGTTTGTACATATCCAAGGACTGACTTAAATAGATAAATGAACATTTTATTTTATGGTATACAATAGACTGCATTTATTTAGGAATGGACAACCTTGATTAAGTTGAAAGCAGTGATGACAAAATTGAATAATCTATTATTCTGAATAAATATGTTCTAAAATATTTTTTTCAAATATAATTCCTGTCATCTCGTGTATCGAGTTTATTTTGGGGGCTCCCGAAGTATGCGAACCAAGATGGCGGACATCGGAATGTAATATGTGTACTAGGTTAGGGTTAGGCCATAATTTTAGATATAAATACTACGGGAGGCTCTTGGCTAGTCTTCGAACTGATAATAGGACTAAAATAAGGAAAATTGGAAAAAAATTATCGCCTAACCCTAACCTGTTACCCATGTTACGTTTCGATGTCCGCCATCTTGGTTCGCATACTTCGGGAGCACCTTAATTTGTATTTATTTTTTGTATTCATCTATGAATGTTTTTGTCAACAGGACACCAAAGAGAAAAGACTTCCGACTGGAAGGAATCGATCTAAGAAAATCAGCCATAACGTGGAGAGGATTGAGGTTTTTGGAAAAGTCACAATTTGTAAGGTGAGCTACCAATCTTCAGTCGACTTGTTTCTCATGTAAAGGGTGATTGGGCTGCTATGTGCTGCACCATATTATGCCTGGGGTGTCATTCACCTGCAGCCCTGGGACAATGCTCCATAACTTTGCACATTCATCATTGGTTCCACACACTTCACCAGATAGCGTAAATAAAGTATATTACGCTGAACCAACTCTTAGAAATGATAGTTATCATGTGAAATTAATTTGAGTGATTGCTTGGCATGTACCGGTAATTATCGCAATCGAATACCACTTGTTGCAGAAATAGGATGTGTTATTACTGCCTAGCAAAATTCATGGTTAAACCCTGGTTTGATTTTCAATGTAATATTGGTTCAATGCAAAATGGAGATTTCAATTCTCAATGTCAATTTGACTCATATTTATTAATTTCACCGTTGTTTATGAAATCCACTATGACTTGAATTGTGGGTCAATATGGTACTTGATCATCTAGACTCGACTCTGGTAAGCCATAACTCAGGATAACTCATTTGCACTTTCAATACTCAAGTAACCTTTGAGATTGTGGGTTCGATATGTCCTGTGGTCTGAGGCAGTGGTTCGAAATCTTTTTTTTTCTTTTGCCTACTCTGGATCTCTTTCACTGTGCATGGAAACTATGTTTGCCATATTTGTGACTAAAAGAAATCTTTAGCTAGATTTAAGCTCATCTCGCCAATGTATAAATAACTACGTATTTACAATAATATTAATAGAACTGCATTGAATCTGAATTAATAGGCGCTCCAGAAGTGTGTGTACCAATATGAAGGTAACTAATTTTGTTCGCCTGCTTCAAATCAAGCTGTGTGAAAGGACGGAAACCTGTGGGCAGGGGTATATTTACCTGGCTAACACAGACAGTCCCCGAACTCTTAATAGAACTTAACTAAAGAAAATTGGAATAAAATTATGCCTTTACCCTAACCTGGTACACACACTACGGAAGTACTCATCAATGATCTGTATTTTTCCCCCTGTTGAGAAACGCTGGTATCCATCCCATCCTATCCAGTAATAATTATAAAATATATATTCATTGTCTTTCAAGGTACGTCAATGTCGGTGACGCGAAATACTTTGACGATACTTGTATGTCGACTTTGCATCCGACTGCTGATAGTTTAGAATTCCTAGACGTGAGTGGGACAGCAGTGACAGAAAAAGGACTTTCGTATTTAAGAATGTTTCCCAAGCTCAAATATCTGAATTTGAGTCGATTGCATGTAGGTTGTAGTCTTTTATATTTTAAAGCAGGGGTGTGCAAAGTGCGGCTCGCGGGCCAAATGCGGCCCGCGAGGGGAAATCGTGCGGCCCGCGGAGAAGTGCCAATTTTGAAGGGTGTGCGGCCAGCTAAACTAGTTTTTAATTTAGTTTGATCTGTTTCCTTTGCGCTGCAAAGATTATATTCGAGTCCAATTTATTATCTATGTCTATGACTTTACAACGTCGTAACATCGAAGCGAACAACATGATTCACAAAGCTGTCACTTGCCGAGCAGCGAACATATGAAAATACGGAGCAGACGCTAATGAATTTATTACAACGGGCAATTGATGATTAGGCAACTGGAAAGCAGTTTGAAAAAGTTCAATATTAAGAGAAAAATGAGATACAAAAGCTAAATGAGTTTTGGTTCCAGCCTATCAGTTAATTTTGTTTAAATCTAATCTAGAATAAGATTTGACAGCAAAGTATTTGGAAATAAATCTTGGCGTATTTTACTGAAAACATCTCAACCAAGATAACTATCCACACTTGAAAAAAGTCATGGCTTCAAACATGGCACTTTTGGGTTACATATTTTTTTACTAAAATGGACGTTATATCAAATTGCTAGCACTTCTATTTAAGCAAATTTGGATAAAAGTAGTCGGGAAAAGAATCCAGCAGCAAATTTCTCACTGAATATGTTTAAATTGGGTGTGACAATATATTTGAATTATAGTTTCAAGAAATTAATGCGTTTTAACTCATTATTCCTGCAAGAACCCTTTATGATGACAACATGAGTTCAATAACAAAAAGACTCTATTTCGTGCGTGCAACTAATAGAAAGCCCACGTTAAGTGAAGGTGCGCCCCGCGGTTTTACCCAGTTATTGATATTTGGCCCGCCTGCGAAAAAGGTTGCACACCCCTGTTTTAAATGATAACATTGTTTAAGTGTTGGCCAAGGTTATGGATCCAGGGTTCACAAAGAGGGTGTAATGAAGAAACAGGCAATGCCAAACTCGAAAGAGTCTTGGCTTATTATAATACAAGGTGTCCACAAAGTCCCTTTACAATTTAGTTATGAAATCAGTTTTCAATATATATTAACCAGGTTTGTTGTTTTTTATTCAGTAATTGTGTTAGTATTTTTACTTCATTTAATACATTTGTGAGGGCCAATACAATATATGGTATCGATAAATTCCCTTTGCAATATTGGAAAATTTGAGGACTTCATGGACACCCTATATGTTGTAGCTCTTCACTACAATATCATTGGAAGCTTGTAAAAACCTTTTTTTTTAGATTTAAAGGTGTTTAAAAAGCCATAAATTTGTATTATTTTTATAGAAAGCTAAAGATCTGGATCAACTCCTACCTTTTCTGTTTGAAATATTGCCGGAGAATTGTGCGATAATAGCAGATGACGAAACGTCATCTGATATGTACGGTTCACTGATACCTTACAGATCGCCGTACAATCCCAAGAAAGATCAACGCGTCATTGAAGGAAATAAGAACATAGGTAAGAGATTGTCAGCTTTTGTGGGATTCAGGTCTATACCACGCGGAAATCTTCACAAAAACTTCTATATCCATATCAAGCCACCTGACTTCGAGTTTAGGGTTATTTATGAAAAGACCTTTTGTGTTTAATGCTTCGTCATGAATCTACTCACTAGTCACTACATTATTATTACTCAAGCCATGTAAGTTTTACAGCCCTCATGAGCAAATCAGCTGGGTGTGCTTAATTCTGTATCTTCATATTTGGCCTAGGCTGGCTGTTTTGACAATTTGCTTGAAATAGTTTTATTGGATGATTTTATACATATTGAGATAAGTAGCAAAATCGTTGTATGCGGAGTCAAAGAATACTAGTTGGAACACATATATACAATACACAAATGAAAATTGTGTTCTTTTTTGTGTATTCATTTTTGTTGGCTCTATGTAACTTCATGTTTTTAAGCTTCAGTCCAAGAGAGAACTCCATATTTGTACCCTATTTTTGTCTTGGACAATTGTATATCAATGTGGTTGCAGATCGAAAATGCTAAGTTTTGTTAATTTTAATTTTTTTCAGGTGACCTTGTTTCTTATGACAAAGACATGGGAGCAGTAGATTTTTATCGACCAGAAACAATCCACGAATTGTGGATGACACCTAAGATGAGTCAGGAAAGAAAACTCCGAGTATCCATGCAACCAAAATGCGAAAATAATTTGTATCATAGAATGACTCGATATATTTTAAAAGCGCATGATTATAAACCTTTGTTATGAATTATTTTTTGCTAACTTTTTTCAATTAAAATTTCAAACTCCGATGTTTTGTTCGGTCTTCTTGTAGCTTAACCTAAATTTTTTAAGGGACATTCTTTGACTGAAGAAGGCCCCATACTGGCTCGACAGTTGGCAATTTTGGGAATATGCTTGCCATTGCAGCCCTTGACTTTACACATAATCATCCTGCGGGAAATGAATATGTCACCATCGTAGGATGATTTACGTAAGATGTGGTCGTTTGCAACTTCCTACACCATTAGTCCATACAACTTAGACAAATAACTGGCTAACTAATCCTGTACCAGAAATGGTCTGGTAGTTTGTTTGCCGTGGTTTGACATATAGTTGAGCTGTCTTATCTACTTTCTCTTGGGATAAATACGAAAAATACTCTGAGCAGCCTGATGCCTCAGCTGCTACTATTTTTGGAACGGCCGGAATCTATCAAGTATGGCATTGCATGCCCAATTTTTTTAAACCCAAAGTAAGACGGTGATCAATGTATTAAACCTGCAGCATAGGTTTTCTCTAACTACTTAAGCTCTTCGGTTTTCTATATTGGATCAGTATTCCATCTCTTTTTCATTTACCGATTTATTGTATGCTGAAGGGCTAATAATAATAGCATCTGGCACCAGTGTCCTTCCAATTGGGCATACTACTACTCTTCCACTTGGGGGATTGAGAACGAGGAATTCTTATATTCTTTTGGGGAAAGATGATGAGCTAATTTGAGATGATAAATAATAAGCTATCTGAAAACAGCAACCCCAAGGAATCGTTCCAGATTGTAGACCGCTTTCACTTTGGAACCTGACACTACAAGAAAACAGCTGCCTTCCTTTGCTTGCTATTTATAGGGACCAAAACATTGAAGAAATCAACTGGTTAATCTGCAAAATACTGCATTGGATCACAGTCTAAGAAAACACTCTCATCTGCTGTGCTACCTATATTCTGGATGTTGATAGAGTAGATAGAACGCTTTATCATGGTTTCGTTTAAAATTAATAATGTAAAAAAGCGATTCAATTGAACTCTGAGCAGTGGTAAATATACTTGTAAAAGTTTGCTAATAATATTTCAATATAAAATGGGCTATATAGACAACACAACAAAGAGTAGTATAATTACTGGTTTATATGACAAAAAGGAAGATAAGAAATAAAAATTCCTATAGGATTCTTTCATGACAGCTCTGCAGGATCACATATAATATGATAAATTTCCCTCTGGTTCCTTCAACATTTCTCAATGCATTATGAAAAGTAGGTTAAAAAACAACGATTAGACTAATAGTAATGAAGCAGAACATAAATACATTTGAAGTCAATTACAAAATTACTAAACAAAAGAAGAAACAAAAATATTTTGAATGCAACTTGTGGAGATTACAGATCAGATGGTTTGGTTTGAGTTAAAATTTCATCAATTTTTTCCATGAATTTTGCTCGCTCTGATGCACTTTCACGTGTCCAAGCAAGAGGTAGATGCAGAGCTTGAGATTTACGGTCCTGAAAAATAAGACAAGAAAAAAAGGCTAAAATATGAAAGGCACAAATGTCATAAAAAGTAGCAGCCTTCTTGCATATTTAAGTATTGAATAGCTGAGGAGCATAGCGATTTTTCACGACAAAAAGAATTCAGCAACGATCCATATGTACACTTTGTGTCCAACAAGCAATTATATAATGGTTTAAGCAAGTGCATTGAATATATCTGTTTTGTGGCCTATGAAACAAATTATATTTGTTACTCAGTAAAATTTCAAGCAGAAAATAAGAACTGATCACAGCATTTACAGTTTCACATCTGCATTAAAATGATCTCTGTTAGAATTTTATAAACTCACAAAATAGAGTAGACTTTTTTCTAATGCTTTAATCACTAAGCCCAAACAAAAAATTACCTATCCAACTATTTCAATATGAACATCATGGTATTGGCATCCCACAGATGTTTTTAAATCATCAATTAGAAATATTCATGTAAAAGGTTAAAAAATAATCTCAATTTTGTTTTCTCTTACCAGAAAAAATTGGCCACTCTTTTGTTCCAATGCCATATTTGACAAAGCCAGCCAAACAATGGTATCAGCACCTTGTTCAGGCGATCGCAATCTGCTGCCCATCTGTCGATGAAAATCTGGCATTGAGCTTCTAACTGCAGGTGTATCTGCCCATCCTGGGTGCATTGTTGAGAAGTGAACGTCAGGGTGCAGTTTAGCCAGCTCTTCTGTGAGTATAACCTGCAATGTGATGCGGTATCATATAAATAAGCTAAAAGAGTGCCAGAGATAGTTTTTATTAACATAATGAGAGTCATTCTTTTACCTGCTAAACTGACTGCATGTCAGAATCAAAATACATCAATTTATAGTTATACCTACATATAGCTCTTGCAATGCACTTCATCTCTCCAAGTATTATTCGAAAATTGGTGTATAAAGTATAAATGCTTTTCAATATATGAAATAAAGAAATACCTAGTATCTTGCAAAAAGAATGAATTAATTTTGAAAAAATCTGTGCAAATGCTTTCTTTCTTACCTGTTGCCTCTTGTTATGAGCATATGCCAGTTCACCCGAAAAGTTGTGCTCTGATTGTAGATTCTTGACGTTCAATTTTTGTATGTACATCCCACCCGATGATACTGTAATAACTCTTGGTTTGGAAGCTTTTTTTAAAAGAGGCAAAAGTGAAATAGTCAACACATAGGTTCCCATTGTATTTGTGGCAAAATTCATTTCTAAATTATCAGAAGTCATTGTCCTATCATTGACCATACAACCAGCATTGTTTATGAGGGTGTCAAGCTTTTCCTGTTTTGTTGAAAACTCATGAGCAAACTTGTGGACTTCGGAAAGCTTAGACATATCAAGAATATGTACATGTACATCCTGATTTCCACTTGCAGTTACGATTTCATCTTTCGCTTTATCTGCTCTTTCAGAATTCCGACAGACCATGTGAATAGTACCGCCTTTCTTTGCAATTTCTATTGCAGCACTTTTGCCAATTCCACTATTTGAACCAGTTATCATATACGACCGTCCTTTCACATCTACTCCCAAATCTTTTGCATTGAATGACTTCTCCGCAGCAATGTATCCACTTTTTGTGAATTCTCGGAGCCCTTTTACCAAGAAAACACCTTTTTGATAAAGTGACATGTTGATGATTTTAACAAAAACTGAGATAACTTCCAATAACTGAATAATAAAATTGACAAGTTAAATTTTTAATACAAACAAATTTTCAAAATATGCTCAATTTATTTTAGGTTACTATTCAAAATTAATTTTTATATGACTTGATCATATGGTGAACGATCCTGCATGCAATAATGCATAACTACAGACCTGCTTTAGACTGAGTACCGGTACAATAACGTTCTGTTTTAAATACGTACTACGGTACCGGTAATGATTTAATTCGAGAACTGTCTGACAGTATGACTGCATTTTGGTTTTGTCTGTTGTGAGCCGCGACCAACATCTGACATTCTTGCACTCTCAGACTCTACACGCAGACACAGCTGCTATATATGCTAACAACTACCGGTACCCGATAACTTCTGTAGTTTTGTAGTGTTCATCGTTCATCGTGTGTAGTGTTCATCGTTCACTCTCAGACTCTGCACGCAGACACAGCTGCTATATATGCTAACAACTACCGGTACCCGCTAACTTCTGTAGTTTTGTAGTGTTCATCGTGACATTTATAAATAATATATGCGCTCTATTGAACAGTAATAATGACGCATACGCCCTTGCAGCTTTACTTTTCGAACTACGCAGCTCGCCTGTCATCGTTATGCAACAGCAATAAAATATTGTTATGTAACAGCTTTACTCGAGCGTAACATCAGCTGGTGGTTATGAAATATTTATTTTTACCAGGAGTTGAAAGGTTCATCTTCGTGTTTTCGCGACCGGAAATCCGTTCCGCGGAGTACACATAAGTAGTGTAAGCATATTTTAAATACATAATCCTGTTAGAAGCGACATATAATTGACAAAAATAAAATAATGCAGTACAAGATCTACCCAAATAAACGGGGGAGTAACATTTTAGAATTATATTATATCTCCCCACCACTAATTCTATCATCTGTTTTCTTCGAGACATTCCAGTTATATTAGACTATGAAAACCGATATCCATTTACTTATAACTAACACATTTAAAAAAAATGCTAAACATAGATTATTTAAAAATGGAATAACTTGCAAGTCACTAGATTCATAAATTTCATGCTTTCTGGAGTATTTTTGCTATCGACTACGTCAAAAAACATTTGGCGCTATCCTGGGTCCTATTTTAAAAGAAGAGCTTATATTAAAATCATTTTTAAAATCCAAACTAGGTCTTATTTTCAGACTGGTCTTATTTTCGAGAAAACACGGTAGTAGTTTTCCATATTGGTCGCCCAAGACTATCTGGAGTGACATTGGTTCGGGTTCGCACGAGAAATCCGTGCTATGTTAAGAGTAGGGCTGGGCATTTTCGAATACCTGATGATTTCAGAATCGAATCGAATAATTTTTTCGAATCGAATCGAATCTCGAATACTTGGAAAGTATGATAATGTATGTAACTTTCTTATCATTTTAGGTCCTCCAGACACCTAAATTACTGAAAACATAGAATACATCACTGACAATAAAAAAAAAAGTTTTCATCAATACCTCAATGCAGAAAAGAGTCATATGTCAGAATTGTGTTGGAAAAATATGTTTTCAATGAAAAAAAAAATTGAGAAATTTACCTCGACCATTGGCGAAAAGAGTAAAACAAGATGGCGGCGATTCGAAAATTTGCTCTTAACCGATTCGAATAATTTACTATTCGATTCGATTCGAATATTCGATTCGAAATGCCCAGCCCTAGTTAAGAGTGGTTAATTACCTCGACTTCCTTGCAACGAGTAACGAAAAAAACATTTTTCAAAGTTCAATTTTATGCCCAAAAAATTGTCTTGAAATTTTTTTTTTATTCATTTTTTTAAAACAATTCAAGGAGGGCAACGTGTACGCAATGAGGTGATTTATAGACAAAGTTACGAGCGGGCTTTTGGTACACCAAGAGCTACTCACAAACAGTAGACTATAAAATCTATAACGGCGTATAACTATAATTATAATTATGCATTTATGAAAATCTCCATCGATAAAAAAAGATATGTATTTAATTAATACATTTCGTCGGAATTGCTGTAGAATTCTTCGGGAGCTGATTTTCGATGAAATAATGTTAACAACAATTCAATAGTATATACTGTATTCGCACTTAATATCATCACAAGAAACTTTATCTATCAGTCCTCTTACATTTAGTCAGTGGGCGTTTAGGTAAAATTCAGCGATAGAATATCAGAATGGCCGAGGAAATGTCCTTCTGTGAATGGGCAAGTCCGCTCGGTACATCATCATCGATGACGTATTTTCCATTTCCAGCCCAACCTGAAACAAAAGAAAAATTGTTTCAACTTTGAAAGATTATCTGGCATTTCTAGTTGGGCAAGAATCACCAGTTGTTAAAAGTAAGATCGATCGAAACAGTCTCGGATCAAGTAATATTTAATTTCCCTATATTGCAGTCAACACACACAACTTATGGTTTTCAGGCGAATTGTTTGGGATAGATGCCTCATCGAATGAGCAATAACTAACCAGACAACATTAAAAATACCGTACATTAAAAAGCCAAATTTGAGTGGGTCTACTCATTGGGGCATTTTCCTATATATACATAGACATCACTCTCCCACACTTGCAAATAGGCCTACACAACCCAAAACCAATAGATTTGTTATTCGCACATGGATTCCTTTATGTACAGGTGCAAAAAAAAGTCGCAAAATTTGGGTAAAAATTGGCCAATCCGAGCAGCCTAGAAAACAATTTTGATCTTCCGTAAAAAGTCCCCGCCATTAGTGCAAAAATGTGAAGTTTGAGAAAAACACCATCGCCACGTTTTCAAATAACAAATAGTAATTTTCCTGTTGGAGTTAGGGTTAAGAATGATTTCAATTTCCAGCGCTATCTACAATCTTAATCTTAACTGGATAATTAATAATTTTCTTATTTTAAGCGTTGGCAGGTTTTTTTTTTGGCGAGGTCTTTTCACAAAATATCCAACATTTTCAACATCAACGACATTATTTGTAGTGACCCATTAGAGTGTTGCTTGTTTATATTCATGTCAGTATGCTAGACCAGCCATGTGAATCAACCTGTTTGGCTTTGTCTATAATAGTGCAAAGTTGGTGGCAAGTTTGTTTACAGTTGCCTAACAAAATAATTTAATGAACTTCTAATATATTGAAAATATTTGGCCAATTTAAAATGTAAGTGTGTGCAATCTGCATAATTGCGATTTGCGAATTTTTATTTTCGAGGGAACAAATCAACAATCATGTATTTGAATTATCATTCGGGCTGAAGGAAGAATTTGGTACGAATTATAAGTTCTTACCGGCAAAATCTCCACATCGACCGTGTTCTCCTAATTCTGACGATAATCCTCCAATGCAGACATATTCTGGGTCGCTTGATGTCACCCTGACAGAAGTACAGTCAGTCAATAATTAAATTTTCACCGTGCTGGAAATACACTCTGCACGAACATTGGGTAGGTAATATGACTTTTAAGGGAATGGAGAAGCAAAAAAACAATATATACTGGTTATCAAGCAGCACCTGTGGTTACGTCCAATATTGATACAGCGGGAATAGAAAAAATCACAATAAATATATTTAAAACGTTTTACGTCAAAGAACCTAATCTGTTAGAAAGTGAAGAAAAAGACACCGAACACCGGTAAGTAACGGGGTTTTAAGATGAAACCGTGAATTGGAACGGTTATTTCGCGACGTGACTTATTTTTTACAGGTTAAGTGTAAGGTAATAAACACGGAATAATTTTGTTCGAGCTCCAATATCTTCACGAAAACCCAAAGCCGAAAATATTTTTTACATATCAAAAAAGGCATCTGCAAACGCGCTAACGTAATTAAAGCACTATAACTCTGATCGCCGAAAAATATTACGGTAAATGCAAGAAGCATTGAAACCCGTAATTGGACTTGAGAAATTAAACTTAATGACTGCATCTAAACGTAGTTTCTAAATTGTTAAACAACTCGCAGCTTATTTTGTTTTAGTTTCTCATTTCTAATTTTTGCAAAAAGTATACTGGCGCTCCAGAAGCATACGTATCAAAATGGAGGTACGGTAATTAAATTTTTTTCGCCTATTTTACATGTTGTGTAAAGGGACGGATATTCACTTGGTTAACACAAACAGTCCCCGAACGTGTAATAGAACTAAACTAAGGAAAATTAGAATATAATTATGCCCTAATCCTAACCCTAACGTGTGGTACAGGGTATTGGGAGTGCCAATATACTTTTGGTTCAGATTCATCTTTTTGGTTCAGATTTTGGTTCATCTATGAAGAAGATATTTATGTAACGAACAATAAAGTGACTAACTTCACGCCCGGACACATTGCGTTTGGATATCCATTTTTGTTGTAAGCTCGGAATTGTAGGAATCCAGGTTCAACAAATGGTTTGAAGTTTTCGGGAATACTCTTCAGGATTATTGCGGTACTACCTTTATCGAACTCTATAGGTACAACTAGTCCATCTTGCTCTTTATTTTCTGAATTAAAAATAAAAGTTAAGATTCAAAATTTTATGACCAGGTTATCTTTTGTATCGTGCCCACTGACAATAAGTTCCCACTATTCCAGAAATCATGCTGAATTTATAGCTCTATATCAATACAACAACGTGACGTAAGTTTACATTAGAAAACAACATGGGCTTTCAGTCCATGTGGGATACAGGAATAGGTAACAGTTATTTGTTTCAGATGCATTAACTTGGTGGTTGGATGAAGACGTAACCGACCACCGGTTACGTGAACAACCCTACGACATCAAGTAGCCCTCTCACACATAATTAACCCCCACAAAATTTGATCTGCAAACCCGCTTGGGTAATCAGGAGTGCGATGTCGAGCGTATTCCTAACGCTTACCATGATGCGCCAACCGCCAGGTCAGGGAAGGCTTATTTTTTAAAAAGCACAGCCTACCATATCTTAGTTCTTCTATTTAATTATCAGATGTTTCAAAGTGAATTAACCTAAACGACTCCAATCCAACTTGCTTGGATTCCTAACAGCACCCAGTTTTGTGGAGACTCGGGTTTTACCCATATAATTAAACCGTCTTATCGGCTTTCCTCTCCTCTATACCAATTTGAAAATTTTAATTATGGATTGCAATGATTTCGATATACTTACCCGTATTGAATAAATTTGGAATCTCAGACACTGTTCTTAAAATGACATTTGACACTTCGTCCAACTGATCTAAAGTTATGTTGTTACCCGCGGTTCTGAAAATAAGTAAACTAATTATAAAATAATATACTTATTAACCTAATTATTCACCAATATGTAACTATAGCCTATATCAGTATTGAGGAAGCCCGATGAACCATTTATCGAAGTCCTGATTTGACTTGCGTCTAAATTAAATAACTCGGATCTACCCTCGAAAAAACCAACAGTGAAATTTAATTTAGTGATTCACTCGACTCGATAATCGAATGGATCGTGACCCGACTTTCGTAGCTTGAAACGCTTTTTAGACCCATCTAGGCCAGGGCTGGGCAAGGTATTTGGATAAGGGGCCAAAATTTTCGCCCACCTAGACTGGCGGGCCATGTAAGTGTGACGTTAAAAGTTACAGTTTTACAAAAGCATGAGTAGCAAACAATATGTCTCATTCCAAAACTAAATTTAATCGCAATCTCAACAAACTCCTTGAGCCGGATTTGACCCGGGCCGCAGTTTGCCTATGTCAGATTTAGACTCTATAAACCAGGGGTTCCCAAACTTATTTGGCCGTGGGCCAAAATTTCAAGGCGAGGATACTCGCGGGCCAGTAAAGCAGAATGACCAAAAAATCGCGTAAAGGCTGGAGTTTTGAAAATTTTGAAAAATAGGCACCAAAATAGGCTGCAAGATTGATTTTAGATACAACCAGTATCGCAGTTTGTTATGTAATAAAATTCATAAGTATAATAGTTAGGTGATAGAATGAATACCCGAGGAATACCAAACACGACTTTCAAGAAGGATTTGTAACTGATAGCGACTAATGAAGTTACTTGCTCATCTGGAGTACGCCTTCGTATGAACGTCTACTCATATCATAGTCAAGTTTATTTTTTCCATCCAGTAAAAATAAGAAACGAAATTATGAAAAAAGTAAAATTGACACACGTTTTACTGGGAAGGGAAATCGCTGGGAACTGATTATCAGGCAGCGACACCCAAGGTTTGATATCTAATTAAATTTGTAGTTGTGCCATTTATCCGAAAAACGCCTGTTTTCAGTGTCTAGTTTTCGTTTTTGTGACATCTTCAAGCTTCCTTAATATAGGGCGGATACGTGATACCTAAAAGACTGCCGTACGCAATCCTAATACCGGTACGTAAGTTAAGATACCGGTATAATTGAATTGTTACGATATACACGTGCTTAAATTGTGATAATGACGTAACAATTGGCGGCATCTACGACGTAAAAGGATGAACACATTTAAATTTTAAACGTGTTAGTATTTATTCACGATTATAGTTTCACTAATGTTCGGCGGGCCATTTGAAATCGTCTCGCGGGCCGTAATTGGCCCGCGGGCCGCGGTTTGGGAACCCCTGCTATAAACCCACGCCCTTTAGCTGAACAGGCAATTAGAAATTTAAGAACCCCCAAATTTCAAAATTCCTGATTAAACCAACTCGGACCTGCCATAAACTAACCAGCAATGAAATTTAATTTTGTGTTTGACACGATACTATAGGATGGACCATGAATCGACTTGACTCAACGTTTAGTAGAGAATTCCACCTACCCACTAGTACTTATATATTTGTATACAAGAAAGCTCAATGGCCCAGATGACTGAGCTATATTAGAGAATTGTTTACAACATCGTACGGTAAGCGTTTCTGGATATATATATGAGATAATATATAATTGTATGTAAATACGCTCAGTGGCTACAGGATAAATTATTTTAATGTTTCGTTATCAAAACAACCAAGTACGTGTTGCTGGATTATTGCACGGTTTATTATTTGGTACTCCTGAGGCGTGTGTACCAGGTCAGCGTTAGGCCATAATTTTACTCCGATTTTTCTTATTTTAGTTTTATTACGAGTTCGGTGACTGTATGTGTTAGCCAAATAAATATACCTCTTGCCGATAGGTTTCAGTCCCTTTACACAGCTTGATGTAAAGTAAGCGAACAAAATTAGTTACGTTAATATTGGTGCACACACTTCTGGAGCGCCCTTATTTTGATTCTCCGCTTCGTTACCAAAGCAACTAAGTAAGTGTTGATGGATAATGCAATGGTACTCGAGGAACCCTCGCACGGTTCATTATTTAGCAATTAATATTTGTGATGTACGTCGGATAATAAATTTTATAAATTATAATTGTTATTTGTTTTATTTGTATATATTTTCATAGATTAATTTTCATTGGTGCATCGTTGTTTTAAAGTAAGTCATACGATCCAGACATCACTTTGCCTATTTTTTTCTTTCTAAAGTATAAATAATCATAACTTGGCCTTTAATCAGTATTGAATACCAAAACTTCTTTGCCGTATTTAACTTCAGAAAACACTAGTTTCATCAATATTATAATTATATATAGGGCCCAGGGCCCAAAACAAACATGATCCGGCACTGCTTGTTGGTTGTGATAAATTTCTTTTAGAAATATATGAAAGATCAAGTATAGCTAAACAAAGCTCAAATAACTAATTACTTTGCCTACCTTGTCAGCAACATGTATCCCATAATAAAGTTGGACGGGCTTCCACTTACGCGATAACTCGCTTCATATCTTGGTTTGATATACGTATTCTCAAATGTTGTTGGTTTATTCGAGATCCAGTTCTGATAGTTTTAAATAAAATACATACTTGAGAAATAAATTGTTTTTTTTGAAAAGAAATGGCTGAAGCCTGGCTTCCTTGAGTTAATGTCACAGACCATCTTTAATGTCCGTGTTGATGTTGTAATATGTATAGTTTATGAACACATTATGCTATTAGGACCCCCTTTTCAGCGCGTTTTTGGCGGGTCTGGCCACTGTGCTATCATTAGAATTTGCATTTCGAGACTTTGATCACCAACGAGATAATAATATCTTTTTTCCGTAATCTCAGCTATTATCTCAGCTCGGGGCTATATTCACTTGACTAACACAGGCAGTCCCCGAACTCGTAATAGAACTAAAATGAGGAAAGTCGGAATGAAATTATGACCTAACCCTAACCTTGTACACATACTACGGGAGTGTCGAATGATTGGCGCGGAGTTTGCACTCAGACCCTACAAAAAAACGTAAATAACATTGATACAATGACTCACTTTTTCATTAAATATAACAAAATGAAATTCACAAGCTGTTGGATGTGCTTCACTGGAATACTGAACGGCTCGATATTGCAACTCAAAGTCACGGAGCGTGATCTCGTTTCTCAGATGCGATACAATATTGCTACGATGAATGAATGAAGAAATCTGTTTGGAAAGAAATATATACTAGATTAGTAATCAATAATTAGACACTAAGTGGACTTACGGATTGTTTTGTTTATTTGTTGTTGAAAGAAAAAGTTTTTCTTTGGAATTGATGGTCCGATTAATTTCAATTAATTAGTACTTGAAGACAGAAACGTCTCTGGTATGCTATTGTTTTATTTCATCCTAAATTTTGCTGATTCATTAATTTACTAATCCTTACATTAATCCTTACATAGGATTACCATTTCCCAATCAACTTACCTTTGTCTCTACATATGTTATCGCTCCATCATGATTTTTAATCGCACTCAGCATCATAAAAGGTATTAATTCATTCCTAAAGTTGGTTACAATCGTCTCGGATCCGGTAAGTCTGGATAAAAAGGATATTTGATACTGATTTAATCTAGAGTTACCCAATCGGGAAGAAATTTCCAGGGTGGAATTTTATTGTCCTATCAGCCGGATGCCGGAAAAAGGTAGTTTTCAAGAGTCTTGGAAATCTAAAAAGCGATTAAAACTACGAAAAATTGCTTTGTATGATACAGAAAAATGCTTTTTTAAATTTCAACAGGGGGAGTTCCGAGCCGCAACTCCCTCAAATTTCGTGTACGCCCATGGACTATACTCCTACTGCATAAATTTATTTTTAAATTCATGTTAAAGTATATTGTATATCTTGGAGTGAACATACGAAATGATTCAAGAAAATATTGATTAGAAATGTTTGAAAATAAGATAAAAACTTTAAAACCAGAACTGGTATAGCAACATAGCTCTACACACAAAAATGGTCATACTTCATCGTTCTGCCATAAAACACACGGGACACGCCGTCCTCGTTAGTATTCACTGATATCTGCAAACAATAATTTATGATTACATAGGTGCGTAAGTGTTATTTATTCATCACCATGTGAAGATTAAATACATATTAACAAACAGAACCAAAACAATGTTATTCACAGGTGAAGGAAATCACAATAAACCTCCAGAGGTTATCTGTCTGTGACATCATATGAAGTATAACAAACTGTTATTAAAAAGATGACTAATAAACAATATAAACAATGAACAGTATGACAATAAAAAAAAACTACATTAGTCAATTGTTTATAGTGGGGTATCGTTTTTATATTTCGAATGTTGCAAGGCTGTCGCGGGCAGTTTGTTTTCATAGTATATTCAAGGCTGATATAGGCAGAAGCGAGATTCAAAATTATAGGAACGGGTTCTCTTTTGCATCAAACTCACTAACAACGGGTTCCCTAATTTCAGAAAATTTATGTATTTCACTACGTAAGCTACGATAACATGACCGTTTTACATAAATCTAATACATAACTTTTGTCACCAGAAATATAACGGTAGTTGTCATCTACACTGCTCGTAACCCATTTCTAAAGTTTAAAAGATTGGTTCTAAAAGTGAGGTCCGGGTCGCTTAGGGGCCTGCAACGTAATTTTAGGGGAATCGCGAAGCGACTTTGATTGGGATATGTAGGCATGCGCACCTCCCGAAGTAGTGGGTTGATTTTAGAAATTTAAGCTAAGTATTGAGATTAGAAAGTAGTTCGCATAATATGCGTACGCACCGATCTTCCGCTTGTTTTCTGAAATATGCAAAGACAGCAATTCCTGATTCAAATCTATATTGTTGCTACGTCCGATTACCAGTCCATGTTGAGTAGTTGCCAAGTATTGTATTAGATGCATGGACTTAATGATGGAGGAGGAAGTAGTAACCGGCCAGTGATTACGTGAATCACACTATGTCGGCGAAGAGTCCAGCAATTCTCTCATACCTGATTTTTTTTGCCACGCATATGAATCCGCGCGAGATAAACCATGATCCCAATTGTGTTCTATTCGTTTCGCACAATGTTCCAACCAGTGTTTTTTAAGACTTGTTCGGAGTGAACGAGAGAACATCTATTATAAATTTAAATTTCATCACAGAGTTCAAAGTTTATGTTCTCACCTGGTTCCCGTAGGAGTAGAACAAACCAGGATCGAACAGTTGGATAATACTATTTGAAAGATCGTACATGTACCAGTTTGGAATTTGCATTCTAATTTCAAAGAATTTCTGGAACAGAGACTCTTTCACAATGGCCGTAGTGCTGGACATATGTTTTTGCCTCTCCTGGTATTCTGAAAAGATTGATTAATATACCGTATTTGCTCGTTTTGTAGCCCGGTCCCATATTTTTTTCAACCAACTTACTAACCGGGCTCTTATTCAAGCACGGGCGCTTGTTATTTTCGATCGTTACAATAATAATTAATATATTGTTATTTCCAGTTCTCAAGTATGATTTAAACGAGAATAACGAAAATTTTGACTTTTCTACGCACCGCAGATACAAATTCCCCGTAGAAGAAAAGTTTTGCGACGCCCTATCAATATTGAAACGACGCACTTGGGCGTCGCGACGCCCAGTTTGAGAACCATAGTGTTACGTAATCAATGCTATCTGGAATGTACTTGGACGCCTAAGACGTCAGTGTTATCTACCGGCGCTTAAAATTCAACAGCGTTGTGACAAAAGCGCTTCTTATTTCCTATTGTTCCCTACCACCAAAAATCAGCTTTTACATCGGGCGGATATTCAAGCACAGGCCCTTATTTATTTTTATGTTCTGTTCACACGGGCGGCTATTCAAACGGGCCCTTAATCAAGATCGGGCGGTAAAACGAGCATATACGGTATGTAGCACGGAATTAAAAATTTTACTTAAACATACTAATAACACGCAGTGTCATTCCAGATAACCAAACTTACAGCTGTAGCACTGCATGTCCAGGGGCGTAGGCAATAATTTTTAATGGGAGTTTCTGATTTGTAATTGCCAAGTTGTACCGAAACAGCTAGCGGGGTTTTCAAAAGAACCCAAAACAATCTAGAACTTAAAAGAAATGAAAATGTATCGAAAAAGAAATAAGTGAGCAAGCATTCTATTCCTGATCTCGTCTGACCTTTAAACTTTCTGCTTTTCTAGCAACCACGCTGCAAGAACATTACGCACTTCACATATGTTTATTACATAACTTTTGAAACCACACACACACACATATATGTATAACGGTAACCGTACATTTGAACCCATGTGCATATCCGCGGGTTCGATCTATATGCGGGTGCTAAAACCCATGGGTTAGGGTTAGTATGGGTTCAAATATCCGTAAAACTAAAAAAATTTCCATAGGTGCAATAGTATGCAGGTGCAACCTAACTGGATACTTACTAATTTTCTTATTTTAAGCGTTGACCGGAGGTGCTTTTGGCGAGGGGCTTTTATACAAAACATCCAACTCAGGAATAGAAAAAGAGTATTCGAGCGTATAGGCGCTTAGTATAGCAAACCTCTGGGAAATAAGGACATTCTATCATTATTCATAAAATAAATAAAAACTTACCTGGTTTACGCTGAAGCGGATAATTTTTTTCAAACATTGCTTTTAAGTTCCCTCCGTGTTTTTGTAAGAAATGGTTTGTTGTTCTGTAGCGTAGTGTTGACTTCACTTTCAAATTTTCATCAGATGTCTCAGTAGAAACGTGCCATATCATTATGTTTTTGGCCTGTAAAGCAAAGATGAGGTCAATTATTTTCTTTGGATTTGTTCTTGTTTTGGACACCACAGATGGCGGACGACTAGCGTTATATTTGGCTTTCAAAAGTTACGATCAGACATATGCGAAGCGTGACGCGTTAATGCAGCTTACATAGTGACATACATATTATACAGGGTGTTCATAAAGTTTCTTTACAATTTCGATTTTGTTATTAAGTCAGTTCTCAATATATCTTAACCAGGTTTGTTGTTTTTTAGTAAATAATTGTTCAAGTATAGCACTTCGTTTAATACATCTGTGCGAGCCCAAGCAATATATATATGATATCGATAAACTTCCTTTGTAATTTTAAATATTTTCAAGATTTTATGGACACCTCATATATTTTCTGATTGAGGGAAAGTGGTGTTAGTGAATTTGATATAGACCAGAAAACGTTCTTTGAATTTCCAATCCCACTGCTACTTGTAACATTGGATTTTCTTACATTCAGATTGTAGTAAGCAGAATTCTTGTAATCGTCATCTGTAGCATTCCGAGCTTTTCCAAATACTTTTTCATTTTCCCAGTTGGTTGGTTCTGGGAATTATGAACATTGTTGTGATTATTCATCAGAAATTGTGAGGTATTTTAAACACCGTTTCAGTGCTTTTACGTATTTGTTTGTTACCGGCAACGCAAATAGGCTGAAATTCGCTCTGGTCTGAACTTTGAGTTAAAACTTTTGATCGGAAAGTACTGTGTATTTATTCATACTATGATTGTCATATGAAGGCAAATTACTTTGAAAATATTCCGACGAAGTAAACTTAGCCCAAAGATCTTTTGAGTCGCATTTCTTTCTGATATCTGATTCGTGAATGCTCGCTACAAGAGTCCAACCGCCCCCGTCTGTTTCCATGTCGCAGTAAGTCTTTGAAATAAACAAATATCGGGAATTTATTCACTGGGAAATATTTGGACAATGAATCACAATTATCGATATACGAATGGAGAGCAAAATAATTTTAAATTTTTTTTCGTAATTAATTGATTTATTTACGTCTGACATTTGAAATAAGCGTACATAACAAAAGGACAATGCACACATGCATGAATACAAAGATACCGTTACAGTATGAGGTTATAGGTTGGGCAGGACTCGAATTCAATCAGCGGAAATCCGCTTTATGGCGCATTTTTTTAAAACCACCATGATTTAAGAAAACAGAATAGCCGTTTGACGATAAATTCCCCACTTTTAGTTGAAGCCTTATTTTGAGCCAACTGGTATAAAAATGTAAAAAAGGTTATCTTTCATCATAAATTTGGGTTAAATAGCGATCTGTTCGTGTCGAATTTTAGGTATCGCTATTGTATCATGTATTTTGCTTTAAAACAGAAATAATAAAATTAGTGCAAAACATAAATCTCACGATTTCGAAAGAATACATAAAATCAGAGAAGCGGCGCGCTTGCATAACAATGCCAACTTTAACAGAGGTCGCGGAAAATTTTATTATATTGAAAGGGGTTATGGGATTAAAAGTTTGATAATCCATGCTACACTATATTCAATGCTAGTAACAAAACATCTTCAAACACGATCATAATACCTCATATTTTTCGAATTTACTTTCAAGTTTTATAAAATAAAAACCATCCGATGTCTTCCCTTGATCTCGCAAATCTTTGCACGATTTTGCGTCATCGAAATCCGTCTGGGAAAGAATATAGATATCATTTTTATGAGGCGTTTCCATGTCTTCGCTTTAAACAAATTTCTGTTCAAGCAACCAATGATTTGTATAGAGCTGACATGAGCAAATTACGGCCCGCGGGCCAAATCCGACAAGCTGGGTATTTTAATCTGGCCCACCTGATGCATGCACAACCAAACTAAATCCATATTTTGATATTTTAGCTGAAAAAAATGCCCAAGAAATTTGTTAAAATTGCAATTAAATGTAGTTTTAGTACGAAGCCCATTATTTTCCACTTTTGTGCTTTTGTAGCACTGTAAATATAGTACATGAATGTAACATTTTACGGCATACTTATATGGCCCGTTAGTCTAGATGGGCAAACATTTTCCCATCGTTCGAAAGCCCATCCCTGTTTTAAAGCTACTTTTCTTGAATGGGTTGGAATCTTTTCGGTTCAACACTATCCAATTTAAATAAGGGGAGGATCATTCGACTCCAAATTCGTTTGACGTCAACAGCTGACCTAGTTTCCCTTGTGGTAGTTGAGTACAGCGTTCCTACCAGCAGCCATCGCAACCACATATTTTCCGCAACCAATTTAAATACAAAGACAAGCAGGTATGGTAGTGAAAGAATTCAAAAGGTATAGTAATGATGAATGGATGTCGTGAGTGGTGTGCCATTTTTATTACAAATCGAGCAATTAAACAAATTTACGGAATCATTTCCAAATTTGAAATGTTCCGGAAAATCTTGCGACCGTTAGGTTGAATCCTCTTTGCCTTTCTAATAGTGTTTCTCGTACTTCAGGGTACACCCATCAACCGTTAAAATCTACGTGTATCCGGATGTAGCTTTTGTTGTGTCAATGATCACTTGCAAAGCTCTATTATGCATTGGCTTTTATGTGAGAAATCGCTTGAATCTTGATTTTACAACTTATGAGTATAATTCTCAAAGCATGGACACACACTTAGTCAGGAAGAAAACAAATACTCAACTCCAAGCAAAGTCAAGGGTGACCACTGAAAGGCCAACAGTTGCTGGATTTTAATAAATATGATGATGAATTATGTACCGAAAATTTCGGTTGTGGTGAGACAAATAGACGTTTAGGTTTACATAAGAACACCGCTGATGGGATTCTAAATTACAAAAAGGAGTTCTCTTCTGTATCGAACTCGCCAACAACAGATCTTCTCATTTATTAAAATGTATGTACGTCACGGGTAGGGCTGGGCATTTCGAATCGAATATTCGAATCGAATCGAATAGTAAATTATTCGAATCGGTTAAGAGCAAATTTTCGAATCGCCGCCATCTTGTTTTACTCTTTTCGCCAATGGTCGAGGTAAATTTCTCAATTTTTTTTTTCATTGAAAACATATTTTTCCAACACAATTCTGACATATGACTCTTTTCTGCATTGAGGTATTGATGAAAACTTTTTTTTTTATTGTCAGTGATGTATTCTATGTTTTCAGTAATTTAGGTGTCTGGAGGACCTAAAATGATAAGAAAGTTACATACATTATCATACTTTCCAAGTATTCGAGATTCGATTCGATTCGAAAAAATTATTCGATTCGATTCTGAAATCATCAGGTATTCGAAAATGCCCAGCCCTAGTCACGGGTCAAGAACGGGTTTGCTGACTATCATTACGTTTAATAGCGCTCCAGAAGTATGTGTATCAATATGGAGGTAACTAATTTTGTTCGCCTATTTTACATCAAGTTGTGTAAAGGGACTGAGACTTAAAGGCAGGGGGTATATTCACTTGATCAACACAGACAGTTCCCAAATTCGTAAAAGAACTAAAATGAGGAAAATCGGAATAAAATTATGGTCTAACCCTAACCTGTACATACACTGCGGGAGTACCCATTTCGATAACGGATGACCCCTTGAACCCAACCACTGGGAGTAACCATAATATGAGTACGTACTTTTTGAGATAACGTGTACTTTTGCAAAATCAGAACAACCAGAAGAGCTACGATTAAGATGTTGAAAACAAGATCCACGATCAGTCTTAGATTTTCCTTCACGCTTTTCTTTGTTTTCCGGTGGCATTTTTCACAAGTTTTAGTCTGTCGGGTTGACGCTGTTGTGGATATCTTCACTATCAATATGAAAAATTAGGTTATTTCTTGGTGCTAAGCCAGAAAAACGGAAAATTAGCTAATTATTTTTACAAAGAATAACTTTTACAAAGCTTTTTTCAAAGGCATAAATCACACAGAATATTACAGACATCAAATAGAACCGATAAGGTATCAACCTAAAACAACCTAGAACTAAAAAAATAATAAAAGCGTAAAGAAAAAGAAATGAGTAGAAACGCATTTTATTCGTGATCTCATCTGCCCTTCAAGTTTTCTGCTTTTCTAGCGACCTCCCCATATCCAAATATGATTGATAAAATCGAATTCTTCCTAAATGTGATGAACTTATTGTAGATTACTAAGGGTATATCATTCTCTGCTTCTGAAGGTCGTGTTCTTTGTCGTTTAGTGTAGAGCGTAAAAGAAAGTCTAGCCATTGCGTATTACATCTCGCATGGGTTGTAAGATTGAAGTCTAGCGAGAGGGATTATGTGTGGTAGTATCTCCAGACCCTCCTGCTTTTATATAATGGCTTGTGTAACCACTGACTGGCTATCGTAAGTTTTCGTTCATAAAAATTTTTCAAACGAGTATTTGGTAAGTTACTCCCATTGTCGACATTTACTGTTGAATAGGCAAGAGGCCAGAGTCTGCCATATATTTCAAGTTTTCCTAGTGTGTTTTTTGTCTCTAAGAGTGGATAAGAATTTTTTTTCCCTTCGCCACCAATCTCACCTTGATCTGATGCGAAACGTACAATGGGTTCACGTCGAAGAGAAGACGATGATTGAGCACTTTCAATTTCAAACGATTCGTTTAAGGAAAAGCCGATACTGTTGTTTGAAGGTTCCTTATTTAATGTTCTAGAGCTGTCGTTGATTGGAATTTCAGGTAGAAGTTCCTTACGATCTACTGAAGAAACCTGAAAATGGTTTTCGGCATTTTAGAAGGGTTTAAGTATTGTAGTAGCGGTCCTCGCAGATATCTATCTAGCGCTTCTCAATTCACAGCATTGTACAAATATTTTGAAGATTTTAAAAACTGTTGGAGCTTACCAATAGTAATTACTGCATACTAGAATCACAGACATGAAACAGGTCATGTCAATACGAATACTAGCCAACTCTATTTGTCCTTTCATAATCAGCCTTGATCAATCTTTAAACATATTTTTGAACGGTTTAACTATTGTAATCGCGGTCCTCGCAGAATTCTATTTAGTTACAGCATTGTACAAATGGTTTTAGGATTTAAACAAATGTTAATAACTACCGTATACTATAAATCAGGGGTGTGCAACATTTATTACAGAACGGCCAAATACAAATAATCGGGTGAAACCTCTGACCACACCTCCAACATCGGCTTCAAGTAATTGAACTTATGGCATGCGTTGTTCGCATCGCACAAGCTAGCTGTCAGAGCATAGAACGTCATCAGCAATGATAATAAACTGAACTCAGATATTGGCTTTTCAACGCAAAGGGGTTGGAAATACTCGCATGAATCAGATTAAATAAAAACTCGTATCGCGGGTCGCCAACCAATCGAAATTGACACTTCTTCGCGGGCCACATTTGGCCTGCGGGTCGCAGGTTGCACAACCTTGCTATAAATAATCACAAACATGAAATCGTTCATGTGAATACGAGAGAGTAATCAATTATGCTGTAGTAAATTCCACATAAAACTTTTGGCATAAATATTCTTGATTCTAAAATTTTTATAAATTTTTCATGGAATATAGTGGCGGTTAAAACGCTTATGATAGTAACCTACCGTCTGTGTTTGCTCAGGAGTAGTGGGTTGATTTTCAACATCGTTGAATGAATCATTGAATTGAGGATTTGGAGCGGGATTCGTGAAATCCTCAGATGAATTATCAACCTCATTCACCGCTTCTTTAGAAAGTTTTTCTCCATTCACAACACTTGAACTATACGATTTACATTCAACCTTTGGTTTCTTTCCCATAATGAAAATTAAAAATCGTTTTCAATCTGATAAATATCCAAAAAACAGAAAATGTATAGAGCATAGGCTCTCAAATTGCTACATACGTCAGAGGAACCTAGTGGCTCTCATGGTAACGCAAACATGTTGACCAACAAACTAAAATCATATCACCCCTCCCCCCCCAATTATTTTCTTGATATTACTATCGCGTGAGGTCTACCACAAGATAATATGCCCCAGAAGTATGTGTACCAATATGGGGTAACTAATATTTTGTTCGCCTACTTTACATCTGTTTGTGTAAAGGAACTGAAACCTATGGGTAGGGGATATATTCACTCGGCTAACACAGACTGTCCTTGAACTCGTAATAGAGCTAAAGTAAGGTAAATCATAATGAAATTATTGTCTAACCCTAACATGGTACACGAACTACGGGAGTACCCCAAATAGTTTTATAGCGTGAACTCTAACGCTGCATTTCCATCCGTAATGGATATCACAAATTTTCAACCCTAACCATAGCCTCAAAAACTACATCTGTGTGCAAAATATGGCGTTAGTACCCGCGCTATAATGGACCAATTTTCTTATTTTTCTCTATTTGTAAATCACGCTATTTAATGTAACTGTTAAATGTTTCGAATTAAACAAAATTATATTCCGCAATTTCATTACTTTAACAGAATTTGTCAACGATTTCTTACGGAAAATATATTTAATGTTACATTTATCAACGCTTCAATGCACAAATATTTTTAAAGTTTTGTTATAGTTAGCCCATTATTTCTAAACATATGGGTGATGACACGTTGCCTGTTCTAGTTTCATTTTTGAAAGTGACCAGGAGGGGTTAGAAGTTTTGAATTTTCCTGACAAACACCAATTGCTAAATATAACTTATTGGTTGAGCGGTTATGCCGATGAGCTGCCTCGGCTTTCGAAGAATTTATGCGAATTTGGGCAAATAAGTAATGTAATTACACTGACTAGGCACAAATTTTGATTAATTTTTAAACATTGTAAATTTGCCATACCCACGATAAGTTAGGACGAAAGTAGTTCCAGATTGCCACTCACGAAAAATTTCCTAACCTCTACTTTCGAAGAATTTATTTGAATTCGAGCTAATATTTATGCTGACTGAGCAGAAATTTTGATTACTTCCTGAACATTGTAAATTTGTCGAGTTGTCATACTCACAGTAAGTCTGAATGAAAGTAGTTCCAGGTTGTTATGAGAAATTTCACAGAATGCACGATTCAAATGTGATAAACACAGCTATTCTGACGGTCACAAAATTCAACCGAAATATTTTTTGTATTCTATTCAGTGATAACGAATAATTTTACTTAGTTGTTTCAACTTGGAAGTATTCGATAGTTTGCTATTTATCTAAACCCTCATATTTTAATAAATCACGAAGATTTGCTCTCTCATTCCTTGTCCTATTCATTAGGATGATGCGATTAACAAAAATGAATACTCTTGTTCAGCCAGCGTTCTTCTTTCGTAACTTCACAATTCTGATATTATTTCCAGCAGTTTGCGGAATATCATTTTTCCCAAAGTGACAAAATCTGCCATTGCGTTGGGTGACTAATTTACTACTAATTTATACACTGAAGTTAACTAACACTAAACTTCAAGTCCCTGTCGCATTATTGAAAATAAGAAATCTCGTCCACGCAGTGAGGGCCAGCCTCGGGTTATTGCAACCTATGCAGCCCAGTGGGACCCGCATTTCCATTTATTCCGCGCTGAAGTCATTCCATTTATTCCGCGCTGAAGTCAATAAATTGAATTTAATAATTTAAATCATGCTCATATACAGTGTTTCCCCATAAAAGAGACCTGAATCTCAAAAATTATTGTATTATAAGCCCTCGCTTCAAAATAAGACCTAATCTAGTCGAAATCGCAAATTTATTTTTTGACTCAGTCGATAGCGAGTAATTTCTACTACACGTATTAAATGAATAATAATTTATTTTAAGCAGTTATTTTAAATAAAAACGTGTTATTGATGTCAAGTAAATTGATATCGTTAATTCTCTACTTTGTAATTTGGTTTTTGATAAATGAAAATAAAGGACATCCCTGAAAAATAAGCCCTAGTGTTATTTTTCAAATGAAAATTGTGATTTTCGTGGAAACACGGTAGGTCAGTGTGTTTATTTTGTATAGGCAAAATTGTGAATAGAAATTACTTTAATTGTAATTTTGGACTTTCTTAAAATTATAAACAGCAAATACGAATCCCTTTTGTATCAAAAAACATCATTATAAGTTATGATTCATATATCTACATGGAGTGGGCCGGCCGATCCTAAGTTTAATGTTCCCCGCGTGTTCCTTTTCGCTAAGATTCACGTTTATGGAAAAGCCACGAAAGTCCATTTCTCAGCAAATATACACAGCAAGAAGCAGTAGTTGAAAATAAAATGAACATAAAATGTATCAACAAAAACAGAATAGCAGGCTAATTTAAGGATTCTAGGCTAGGATTATTATTATTATTATTATTATTAAAAGTTATGGCGCTTTTAATTACCAGGATTATGTGCGCCAGACTGAAAATAATTTTCTGACAAAAAACAGGTCCACAAAAGCCGTACACCATAGTGTAAGTAACACGCTACTTCAAAATAAATTTCAAAATTCCCTACGATACGGAATTAGTGTAAAATATAAGCCACGCGGAAAATTATATACGTATATAAGCTATGTCTATATTAACCTGCGGGTTGAATAAACAAACCTAATTACATAAGGAATAACTTTTGGATCAGACAGTAGGTATTTAATTCGAAATGGAATATTTAAACTACGTGCATGATTTATTAAAATATTTCTTTCATTAATATACTTTGGACAAAATAGTAAAAAATGGGCTACAGTTTCTTGTACAGAGCAAGTATCGCATTCGCCATGTGGGTGACAGCCTATTTTTAAAAGATGGTGGGAGAGCCTGCAGTGTCCAGTCTGAAGTCTGAATATAATTGATTGGGGATATCGCGTTAGAGAAAGGCTAGGATTCGTTATTCCCTTAGCCATAAGGCGAGTTGACGGTGTGCCGAACACTCTAGAAACTTTAATTATTATCGGGGTAATCAACGCCGCGTCGATGACGATGCGCGTTGTGTCAGCCAGCTTGTCGTGCTTGTGCTGTATGGTTGTGATGAAGATGCGGCGTTTGTTATTGTTTATACAGTCTCTCTAAAGCAATGGTATATATGTAATAAGCTAGTATTTAGAGATGGGTCGAAAAGTAGAACGTTTTTCTATGTTAATATGTCGTACAGAATTCCTTTCAGATATTACTTATGCTGAATAAAAGTTATTTGCGATGTTTAGCGGGCAATATTGGAATGAATTTAGCTTTTGAAATTTAAAATAGTTATTGTTGGAAAGGATCTAAGTGAGGATAAAAATATAATCTCGCACCGTTTCGTATTTTGTAAGTTCGATCGTATTTTTCTGAGGTAACAGCCTGTTTGCATACGCTGCTTGATACAAGTGGGATTTGCGTTTTGTATGTTTTAATCGTCGCTTTTAGGAGATAATACGATTGAGCACCCAATAATCTGGGAAGCACTCCACTGTACGGATAAACCGAATTTCAAATCTACATTCTGTATGTTATGTAATTTATGTTGAATCAAAGCTTTTGGACGAAAAAGGCTGATGGTTTTGGTTGGCCCTAAATAGATGTTTCCCGAGCATCTACTCCCTTGCTTAAAACGATTACAGAAGCCAATCATAAATAACTTAATGAAGACGTAACAGCCGTCCAACTTTTGCACTCGGGACCGTTTTTTTTTTACCACGGTTGCCAGCATTGACTGTTCTTTATAGTTTCGACTAGCATCTGTCACTATTTTAGTCATGTCTCAATAATAAAAAATTTGTTTTTAAAAATTTAAATGGATATGACAAAAATAAACTGCCGTCACGTCACCACTTTTCAAATGCCGAGATGTTGGGATGGTTTGAAACAAAATGGTCTTATTGCAAATTTAGGTTGTGAGCGCCAAGTACGAAAACACCCAAAATATTCTTGTGCTGATAGACAAACTTTTCTGGGATCAAAGGTCTGAAAAACCTTCATTGCGTGTGAATGATACACGTCATCAAGGTGTCATTTCGTAATATCGAACGCGCCCCTGCTCTCGGCTTTTGTCAGCCCTGGGTAATTAACGCGCGCATGGACGGGCGTTCCTGATTGGACCGTTTTTATCGGATTGCGCAAGCCATCGATATTGCGGGCGACGCCCAGTGCAAGTATTGCGACTGTAACAGCTATTCCACGGTAACTTATGCATTGAGTGGTGTACACAAAGCAACTGATAGTAATTGATCAACTATGTTGGTCTAGTCTAGTGCATTCATTTAACATCTCATTTTCTTGTTCCAGCTTAATATACATGGCATAGGCCTATATAGCATATTGTAAACTCATCGGTATCAGAAGAGGTTGAATATTGGGAAGAAAAAGCAATCGACTCATTCATTCTACACAAACGTGCCAAACAATTTGCAGGTTTTATCAATTTTATATCTAGATTATGATTTTCCATTCAACCGTTGCACACCATGCTAAGCGTAAAAAATTCATACCATCTCACTGCGTATTCCTCACCCCCGGGATAAATATGTGCATCCCATCCTATTGTTACTCCTCCTGAAACTCTTTTTCGAATTCCATGAGCACTGTTGATTTTGACCTATAGTCACTGGCGTATCTAGGATATGACGTCCATGGCTCGTGCCATGAGAGCCGTCTGAATAGAGGCGCAAAAAGAAGAAATGTTTGGCCGTAAAATGTTTCATCAAATAATTTCAAGTTGAAAATATTTGAAACTAGTGTTTTTACTTAAATAGTAACATACACGTATCTCAATTCAATAACAGTCGTTAAAAATTGTTAGTGAACGATGAAGGGGCGAATTTGAAAAATTTGCCATGGGAGCCATTTTACGTAGGTCGCTGCCTGTATCATTGCTGAATTTACGTGTTTGTATGTGGTGGTTCAAGCGGATGCATGTCGGTGATAACTCGCCATCAGGTTAATGCATTTGGCACTACATAGTTGAAACACCAGTCGACAAGGCCCCCCCTCCGGAATCCAGATCGTTTGTACAAAGCCCCCGCCACTGATGCGAAATTGTTAGATTTGAGAAAACAGCACCGCTACTTCAAAATGAAAAATGAGTAATTATCTAGTTGGGGTCAGAGGGTTCGGGTTAGCAATGGTTTGGAAATTTGAATATCCAGCGAAATCTTCGTTCCTCGCGCTAACCCTAACTGGATAATTGTATACTTTTTTATTTTTAACAACGGCGGAGGTGTTTCTTTAAGTTTTTTTTTATAAAATACCCAAGGAATCTTATATTTATTGAAAATATTGCAAAATACATTTAATTAATTTTCAAATGTATATTTTCAATTCGAAATTAGCCTTAAATCAAAACTTCTATTTGTGTTCCTTCGCGCACTTCAAGCATAAAAAAAGTTAATGTTTTTTGGTGAATAATAATAACGGGGTCTTCAAATGTTTCACAGATACCGAAAAAGAATCAAAACTCAAGACGACGAATCTCAAAGCAAAAATCTTGCAAATTTCTTCAGAGATCGCCAACTTCAACTTTTTAAAGGTAAGGTGGTTCATACAGATGCAGGTCGATGATAGCTTTCAACCAGGTTCATGCAATTATAAATTTGGTTTGAAAGGCCAACATTGGAGGCTGTAGTTTGCATTGTGATCTAGGTCGAATTATTGGTTTCATTCTCTTACGAATAAATTAAAATACAAATTACAAATATTTATTAGCAAAATTGCTAAATACATAAATTTTATTATGCAGAGTTATTTTGAATATGTGAACTTGCGTCCAAATCCTAAAGAAGTTTGATTTGGCATCTTCATCGGATAATATTATAGTTATTAATTATGACACTAAGTTCTTAAATATTTAACAGATACTGAAGAAAGTATATATTACGACCAGTCTCAAACCTGATTTGAAATTCTTGTCATGCTCGTTTGTTATCATGGGCTGACATGTTGTTGAGAAGATCGTCAAATACGTCATCCACTTTGAAAAGGTAATTGTTGGAAATATAAGTCCTTTTATTCAATTGTTTCTCATGCTGTTATTGTTTTGGTCAAAACGATCCAACAGCCGAGATAAATTAATATTTCGCATGCTCATCAAATAAATCAAAATTGATCGATTTCTTATTTCCAGACAAAACTCCCTAATATTCGAATATCTGAGGAGACCGGCGACGATAACCGACTAAGGTGAAATACAGAATTTACTATCCATAGCAATCTGTGTCTTAAAAATTATTAATTTATTGCGGAAATGCTTCTACAATATTAGGAAGTAATATCTTTAATTGGCGCTTTCTTGCTATTGTTCAGAACGAGGTTTTAAAAAACACCAACAGAATATTAGATACCCGAGTCACGAAAGTTTATAAGGGCATTGGCCTTGTTCATTCCCATTTGAGCCTTACTAGATATTTTTTTTAATCGCTGCTCATGCGGTTATTATTTGATCAAAAAAGTTGAGTATGTTACCAATGTATAATGTACCAATAGTTGAAATAATTATACTAATTGTTCTGTTATAATTTACAGGCAAAGAAAAGTCGTTAATATTCAGGTTTCAAGAAGACCACGGCGACATCAAGCGGCTAAGGTTAGATAAATACATTGCTCAGTCTTTCATTCATAGTGGATAAGTTTCCAGAATCTTAGAACATGATTTTCGAGATATAATTTTACGTCATTGCTGGAAACTAGACTTTTAAAACAGCCCCCTAATGCTAGATAAAGACTCACTGGAATTCGGAATGCCCGTTTTGATCGATGGGCCCATTTCCTACTCAAATTGCTTTTATATATTCGAATATAATACTCAATGTTTTCATTTTTTTCAGGTCAACCGACGAAAAGACGGTTAGACAGTTTAGGCTAAGTTCAGTTTATGTTAGTTAGTAGTACGACCAGTTCGTGCATGTTTGAGCCAGGGCCGAAGATGTTAGATTTGACTCTTCGCTAGAGGATTCTTTATTTGTGCGGTATTATGAATACATTCGTCTGTCAATTTATTAGCTAGTCAGCAAGGAATTACTAGATTAGGGATCGACAGACGAATTTGGAGCTAGGTGTTTAAATGGCAGTTAGTAAGACTGTCTGGTAGGGAAGCAACCCAGTCCGGCGGGTAATATATTTTAAAAAACAATTTTTTTCCGTAATGATAATCTGCTCTTCATGGGCGTGCACATAGTGCATAGATTGATAAGTATAAATTGATATTGGCAATTGGCCATAAATAATAATTGAGATAGTGCAAACTAACCATGTTTTTCTTTTAATAATGCCGAAACCTTTCTATGATCAATTGATTATGTAACTTGTGTTTTGAACTGCGAATTTGCAGCAGAACTGGTTCTTCAAATTTGACCGACCAAACCTAAAGAAGGGTTTCGGCTACGCTGAGCAATTTATTGTGAGCAATTTATTATGTACATTATCCCCTTTAGCTTTGTACCACCCAATCAATTTATACCCACAATGCTGCGTCAAAGAAACCTTTGGGAATCGACTCATTTCTAAGAAATTTTGCTTTCGATGAGCAATACTTAACTTATATAAGTCGTTTCAGCGTTATTAATGTCCTCCAATGTAAACCTAACTGCGGGTGCAAGCTCATAAGCGCCAGAGCTGCCGCTTGGGCACTTAGTGCCATAACGGCCGTCTCACAAATTGTGCAAACAAACCTCAACGAAACTAACACCCAACACTCTGAGGTGTTCTTGGGTTATACAAATGGGTTTTTTCACTTCTTGCCATAATATTCCAACTGGCAAGTTTGAACATATTAAACTGTTTGTTTTTTCAGGTGCTGGTAGAATTGGATGATCTGTACGGAGAACCGGGAGATAACCCCATTACCGTACGCAAATTGGTTTCACAATAGTACATGGTTTTCCGATTGACAACTTCTCAAGCCGCAAAGTGACAGATTTGAGCGAAGTCTGTGCAACGAGACATGCGATGGTATGGCCAAATTTTATGTAAATAAACGGTAACACTCTGTATCATCCCATTTCATGTTTGTTGACGCCACACATAACTGTTCACTTTCCGGCTTACGACTTTTGGCAGGAACTGCTACATGGAGAATATCACCGACGATTTTGACATCGGGTTTCATCTCTTCTCCATCTAGCAAAGTTATATCGTCCAAGCAAACCTCTTCGTATTAACCACGAACTGTTTTCGGAACGTGCGCTAGCCCTTTATGATTCAATTCAGTTAATATGGCAGACATTCTCTTATTTAATTTATACCCTGTTATATAAAACAAAACAATTTATTTTCATAGAATTTTAATGTTATTCTAACATGTGTGATGTTTAGCTTACATACTTTGGTTGTTTGATAGATATGACAATAGACCAAAAAGGTAATAAAAAACATTTGACCATTTTTGTTAACATATAATGAAATTTAAAGTTCGCCTAAAAAGCAATTCAATACATTATAGCGGTCATCCTATATCTTTTAAACGCTATCTGCAGCGAAAAAAACGGGAATTAATAATATCCGACTGCGACTATATTTCAAAAAAACAAATATCAATTTAAAAGCGACATATCAACAACAGCAAAAACAGACGCGGACATCGATAAATCTTATCAGGCTTTCCAGACATAAGTGTCGTGTTAATTTATAATGCTTAAATAAAGCAAGCACGCAAATTATACAAGTTAACTTAATATTCTATTAGAGTACATCCAGCGAGAGACATGTTTTCGCGACCAGCTTTACTATCCGAATGTCCTTCAAGAATGTCCGCAGCGCAACGTGCTTGACAATGACGTCATAGCTCTTGATCACAACATTCAGATTGCCAATAAAACCTCTCAAGAGGCCCGCAATAGGCAAAAATCACTAGACCATGACTGGGGGCTAGCAGAAAAAATATTCATCTAAAAATCATGCAACTAACTTTTCCGACCGTGCGAATGCCTTCAGATTCCCAATAACACCTCTCAGAGGCCCGCAATAGGCAAAAAGCACTAGACCATGACTAAGGGCTGGCAGAAAAAAAAATTCATCTAAAAATCATGCAACTAACTTTTCCGACCGTGCGAATGCATTCAGATTCCCAATAAGACCCCTCAGAGGCCCGCAATAAGCCAAAATCACTAGACCATGACTGGGGGTTATCAGATAAAAAAAAAATTTTCAACTATTTTTTTCGACCGTGCCCATGCCTCCAGATTCCCAATAAGACCTCTCGGAGGCCCGCAATAGGCAAAAATCATTACTGAAGATAATTTGGAAGATTTAATATTTTATTTCAAATCGTACACAATACCAAATAAAACAGTTGAAATGAAACATTTATATGAAAATGTATAAGATGTTGATGGCTGTTGATGGAATTTATTCTTCTTCCGCTTCTTACGGCACACTCTCTGTGGACACATTCTCTGTGGCGACAAGTTCATGGTATTCCGATTCCGGGAAATTTTGTCCAATGTATGTTGATGGTTCATCGGTTCTTTTTTTTTTTTTTATGGGGGATTCACATTCTTCCGGCACGGTCTCTGTGGTTACATGTGTGGCGACAGATTCGTGTCCGAATTCCAGTAATTTTGATCCCATTATTACCAAATCGCTTATATGCAGTTTGAATTTGCATGTGCCCGTGTCGGAAAAACGTTTCTCGGGCCGAAACCAACCTAATATCCGGTAGCCTTGTGTTGACGTAGTGACATTTTTAAGAATCCCAACATTTTTCGGTAATCGATTGTTTTCGCAGGCGATACATTCAGCAACTGCCGTTTGAAAACGGCCAACGTCAGTTTCCTGCTGCTGTAGGGCTCCCATTTAACTTGCATGCCGGGTATATGTATTTTGATTTGAGCCACCAGCATTCTACTCTCGACATAACTGGCTGGACACTTGGACAGTCAATTCCATATCGGCCATCGCAATAATTATGTATACATCTTTCGATGAAATTTGAACTTGTCACTTTTATGTTTTCAGCATTAAATCTGAATGCAGTCATGTCTGTTGAGGATAATTGCCCAACAGCTATATCGGATATAATCGGGACTGGAGGGGCGCGAGCGGGCAAAATTGGATGATTAGTGGTTATCACCGGTATTCCTCTCCACTCATTCTCGCAGGTCGGATCCACTACAACAATATGCTGTCCTATCTGCTACATGTTCTCCGTCCATGTTAATACCAACAATGAGGACAGCCATTTTCAGGCCGAACCTCAAATGCAACATTCGGTAATAATTTACCGATATATTACCAGTTTTTTTGCCCCTTGGCTGTACCATAGCCGTTGACAATGTTTTGCTTGGCTTCTTTGCATGGAGCAACTCCCCTATTATTTTGAACCCTTCCTCCATGGGCTCATCACATTTCTCTATATCTGCTATATGCTTTTCTTTTTACTCGGTAATCGGTATCAATGATACGCTGTAGATATGCAAAATTATGCATATCTAATTCCCTAATTAGTATAGACATACCGGTAGTTGAGATCTATAAGTACAAATAAACATTTTCATTAACGTACTACGAGAGATGCATTAGGGGATGCTAAAGCTAAAATCATTCAAAACATTGATCGATACCAATGCTTACCTACCCATTGTAATTCGCGGACCAGTGACATTAAATATAATGACGTCACGAACTGACGTTTTATTATAAAAAGCAATGAATACCACCAAATTATACAATACAGCGGTCACCCTTCATCTTTTAAACGCTATCTGCAGCGATAAAATCGGGAATTAATAATATCCGAATGCTACTGTATTAGAAAATAACATATATCAATTTAAAAGCGACGTAACATATATCAACAATAGCAAAAAGAGACGCGGTCATCGATAAATCTTAACCAGACTGTCCAGACGTAAGCGTCGTGTTAATTTATAATGCTTAAATAAAGCAAGCACGAAAATTATACAAGTTAACTAAATATCCTATTAGAGTACACCCAGCGAGAGACATGTTTTCGCGACCAGCTTCACTATCCGAATGTCCTTCAAGAATGTCCGCAGCGCAACGTGCTTGACAATGATGTCATAGCTCTTGATCACCATATAATGACAATTCACAAACACAACATTTCCCTCAAAAACATAGTTATTCAAATAAGTTGGTTGTCGTCTACTGCGCCGAGGTCTTGTATTAACAGGAGAGAAAAAATCCTGCAAAAAAAACATTAATTAACTAATTTGTCACATCGTCTCCTTTACTTCGCTTTCGAGGCGCGCCACTTTCGAACTCACTGGAGTGTCTGGGAGTGGAATTCCCCTTTTAACGGTGTCTAAACTTTCAATTAATTATCCTCTTCGAGAATTGAGCAACACATCGCCTAAATACCCCTTCAAAGGTCCCCGAATTATTAAAAAAAAAAACAAAGCCCAAGTGGGCGGGGATTCACACGCTTTTTCTCGCCACTGTGGACGACTCATCTCGGTCTTCGCTTAGCATAGCCTATAGTCAGCCAAAAGTAAATAAACATACCATTCGTAGTTTTTATTAGTTATTTCTTTGATTTTTCCCTTCTACGTGTGAAATACACTCTTTTGCAACTATAAAATAAATAAAGAAGGTAATATATACAATAATTTGATTCCGATGTCGACTGAACTGTGAAAATGGTCAGTGTCGCTTCAGAATATTGATTACGAGAATCTTGGCCGACTATCAATACCGTTCTGACTCAGAAACACTGACGTATGGCGCATCATACTATTAATGCCGTCTTTACTTGAAACTATGATCAGTGGATTAAGGCATTAACAGTGATTTCTCATCTTGCGTACATGCTTACTTTGTGAAGATTGTTGTAATACAAGACACGAGCTATTATTAGTTAATGTGCTATATGTAAATGGACTCTTGGTTGGTTTTGTAGAACTCTGTATTGTCAATATTATGTGAAATTTAATGTTACGTATTTTGAATCTGTACGATATTTGATTTTTAAGCAGAGTGCAAATACCTATGTTTTTGCTTTATGGTTAACGCTTTACCATTTTTGTGGTTCCGCTGTTGTTCAAAATTGCTGTAGGGTTGGGGTGGGCTTTGTACACGGAGCTGGATCGTAATATCCAGCTCTGTGTATGGTTTACAGCAATTTTTCTGCCTATTGGTTAACCTTTGAAATAATTACATTAGCGATCGTGTATATTTTTGTGCCAACGTTTTGCATTCTTTTAATATTATGGGAAATTAATTTTATATTTCTTTAATCTATAATGCGAAAACGATAATTTAGCTTTATGTTTTTCATTGTACAATTTTAAGTTTTCGTAATTTTCAAAATTGCTGTCGGGTGGTGGTGGGCTTTCTACCCGAAGCTAGATTGTAATATTCAGCTCTGTGTATGATTTACAGCAATTTTATTTGTCTATCGATCCACGTTTACCTTCGAAATAGTTAAAAGCAACGACTATGTGGGTTTAATCCGATAAATTATTTCAATTTATATTTTTGATAATCTTTGCTTTAGCGATCGTTCATATTTCGTGCTGTTTATTGATTGGTATGGTATTATCTAGATTGCGTACTTCCTTAATCTTTAATCATAGCGTGGCAGTCATTTCTTTAATTATCCAAGTTATGAATTTTTCGCTATGAGTAATAAAACTACGTTGTGTTGGAATGATACAATTATTCTTTTGTTTCATCGCATTGGATGTAGGGATGAGTTGGGCTTTTGTTTTATACACACAGCTTGAAACAGTAGTATACGGTGTAAATACATGAAAAGTTGGCGACTTATATTCATTCAGATAGTTTTCTTGCGTAATGGTCCTTTCAATGGTTATCTGTAAACATTTCATTAATGAGTTATGTACATTTGATGCATATTATCATTTGAAAAAAGACTGATTTGTTTTATTTTGACTGCTAAGGTTTGTGGGTCTGATATATATCAAAGAATAGACAATAATGGTCGTGGTGCACCAAAGGCCATCAGTATTGTGCATTGAAACTATAAAAACCTAATTTGAGAATCATCCAGTAGGCCGAAAATTGTAATATCAAAACGAGGAGTTTTATGTCTCCTATTCCTGGTGACCTCAGGCGAATTTGCGTCACGTTTGCAAATCAAGTTGCAGTATATCTAACCGTTAGTGGGCAATGGTGATCTGTTAAATGGCAAACTGGTTCTTGGCACAAGGTGCGATCATCCAGAAACGGAGGTGTGCAACAGTTGGCCCGGGGCCACAACCCGGCTTTAGTGTGGCCCTTGTCAACACTAGGGATAGATTTTTATCAAGCATAAAATCCGAATCCAACAGTCCATGTTCAAAAGGTCGCTCACGTAGGCAAAAAGTATACCGGTAAGTTTTTTGTTCTTGTCGCTGCATTAAATCGTTCTCCGTTTTGCCCGGTGTCTTTTTTACTGGAAGGCTATACTAAAGCTGAATTCACTTTATCGCCTTTTCCGCATGAAAAACAGAATTTTTTGTGTGACCCGGCTAGATGTCGGTATATGGCTCCCCGACAAAAATGTTGCACACCCCTGATCTAGAAACTTGTTAAAATATTTTTATTAGGTGAAGAATACACTAAATCTAGTGAGAGAAAAACGAGCAATGCTGTCAAGTTTTCATAAAAAAGAATGAATATGAAAAATAAGAATAAAAGGAATATTTGAATAACTGAATAGATACATGAGGTAAAATATTAATGTTCTATCAATTCTATCAAAAGTAGAGCTTTAAATGAAGAAATTGCGTTTCAGGTTTAAACGAATCAGATTGTATCTTAAATTTATATCCGAAACTTTCATGGTCCTTTCCGTGCAACATTTTGTAAAAAATATCAGCGGGTTTGGATTCAACGTGTTGTTTTCACACTGACTTAAAAATCTGCTCTGCTGACTTTACGTCGCGGAGTAACGGATCTTTAAAGATTATCAAAATTTAGTAGATGCTATTTATTTTTTACCTTGTAATCTCAAAACCTAAGAAATGTGGCAACTAGTCAAACTATGTTAAACAAAACTTTCATAATCCTCAATATTCAAAAACTATAAACCTAATAATAAACAGGCATTTGATCCACGCTATCTGAAAATAGTTTCTGTAACAGTGCCAACAACAAATAGCCTGAAATTACCCCGTAAATCAATACAGCAGGAAGCAAAGCGAAATCTAGTTTAGCGTGGCGTAAGTATCTTAACAGCTCCAAAGTAATCCCCCTTTCCATTTTCCGTCCGAATAATGTTGAAATTGAAAATGTTGTTAAATTTTTTAAGCGTTAATATTTGTTATTGGCTCAATCTTTAGAATATACTAAAACCCGCTACTGGCCCTGTGCATTCGTCAGTTTAATGTTGTGGTACAATCACTAGATAATTTTGTTCTGGAACCTTGTAAAGTTTCTCGGGGTTCAAGTTGCTGATGTTTTGTATACAAAATGAATGAAATCCTTTTTTTTTGTATTGCAACTTTAATACCTACCAAGCTTTTCTTTCTTATGATTATTTTTACTGATTGGAATATAAATTTTATTTTAATTGTAAGTAGTGATGAAAATACTGTTTTGTAATCATTAACCCTGCCTATATGGAAGAAATCTATCTAAATTATACATATAAGCCCGCATAATTTATTAGTAAAATATTGAAATCACATGTACACAATATATTATCTAATAGCCTACTCTAGTTTCAATATATTAACAGTAATTATAGTCATAAAATAGGGATCGTAATGGGAGTAGTAGCATATGTTTGGAAACATTTCTTGATATAATTTTTTTTAAACAAATAATTTCGATTTTTGTAAAAATCTTTCAAATGTGCTGAATTAGGAAAATTAAAAGACATAAAACTCAGGAAATGTCATTTACGGTAAACCTGACATTGGTCTTAAATTAAAAAAAAATATCATCAGGCATAGGCTACACGATAGATCCCAATCTTCTATTTTAAACAGGTTATATTGCAAAATTCTATATATTTATTAAACTAAATCAAAATAAGAAGTGATTTGGAAATGAGATAGGTTATTGATTAAAACGAAAAAAGAAAAAACTAAGCCAGGAGCACAACAAAACCGCTACAATTTGTAGTCAATTTTAACTTGAGAAAAAAAATCTACAATTGAGAAGGTAAAATTTACATGCAATACATTTTTCCTTCAGGAATCATAGGCTAGTTAGCATCCTAGAGGAGAACATATTAGTAGAAATATTCGCATTACACGAAAAGTTCGAAAAATGCTGGAATCTATTAAATAGCAACGATGATACAAACAACAAGAGTTTTATTCTAGTTTTTCTTTTGAGAGACAGATATTCATCAATCAAATCAATCACTAAACGCTATAAAAAGTCGAGTTCAAATTGAATTTGCCTGACCACCTAAAGCAGGAAATGGCATTTGTAGATATGCATTCGTGCCTATAGTCGACATGTAATGTGTTGTCGCATACAGAGTTGGGGATGCAATTTTAAATTCCACATGTTTAATTACCCGCTAATGGTCCTATATCCCCAAGTCGGCGTCGAAAACTTCAACTAAAACTAGGAATGGAATACAAACGCCAAATTGTTCAAAATTGAATCTTTTTAAAACACGACTCGGGAGAAGAACAAGGATTCGGAGTTTTTAACAGAGATTAAAAGTCTTGAGTCGAGTTTTGATCAATCTGGAGCCGGTTGTTGCTGAATTTTTTTGAAGTAGCAAAAATATATGACTTTACAGTGACTTAATACTCATGATCGCTATATGCTACACTCAAAAGTAGCACAGCACGTCATTAGTTCTATTCATACGATTTTTTGTTTCACAAAATATATTTAAACTGTAACTCTGCCATGAAGATGGCAAAGTATTAGCATAAATATCAAATCATTTCACATTAATGAACAATCAAACGTCAGGTACAAATCATTAACACTTAGATATTAATCACAAATTTCATAATATTAGGCGGTAAATTAAAATATTATATCTGAAACCTGAATTTCTTTCATCTTAACTATCGATAAAATATAAGAATAACAGAAGATATATCACTCATCGAGTGAGCATTGCCACTGGGGCTGCCTGGCTGTATGGTGTCGCCTTGATTTCCTGCCCAACCTGAAACAAAAGAAAAAGATATCATCGTATAAGCTCCGTATATTATAAGAGCTAATTTCAATTCACCATTGGTTAGGAAAAAAACTACATACAAGAACCCACTAAGCCGATTTAGAATAAAAAAATCCTCGAAACATTTCAGATATTACATATCAAAAGTTTTTTACAACCTTATGTAGATTGCACCTTTTTGTTATGATAACTCAAATGAAAGCATTTCATGGAACGCTTCATAGATAACATAAGTTTAAAAGTCATCTTTTCCCCCTTTTATTATTTCAATATCTCTAAAATGAAGATTTGTGATAAGAATCATATTCAGGCTTATCAGATATAACTGATAGATATAACTCACCAGCAAAGTCCCCACAAGTTCCATAGTGTCCCATATCTTCCGACAATCCTCCAACACAGAAGTATTCTGGTTCAAACGATCTCATTCTGAAATATATATTTAAATTGCGTATTTCTAAGTGTGATATATTGAAGAATATTAATTGGTAATATGTACGAAATGTTATCTAAACCTTCAAACACTTGTGTGTTTGTCATTATTGGACACAGAGTGTACATATTAATCGCTTTGGTAAATTGTTGTTATTGCTACTGTTGTTATTTGGGGTGGTTTGAAAAATCGCAATTCTCTGCAAATATTTGTACAATCAATTTGAAATTTGCAGATCTAGAGATTAAGGATGTCAATATGAGGCGAAGCCTTTTATTTATATTTTGATAAGTCACCCAATATTTTGGTATTTTCGGGATTATTGCTCCTCCACGTGACAATACATGAGACCTGCCCGCCACCCTTTAGACCAGGGGTTCCCAAACTTTATTGGCCGCGGGCCAAAATTAGAATCGGAAGGTTGTTCGCGGGCCGGAAGAGCGCAGTGCGCGATGATTTAGTCATGACATTTTTCTAAAACATGTTTGTTAACTTATAATGGTGCTTTATAACGTATTCCTTCAGAATTGGGATGGTTTGCTGACAAAGAAGACAAATCTCTAAAGTTTGATTTTTGCCAATACAGAAATACGAACGCTGCCATTTCTTTATTTAAGATTTAAATAAAATCCGTTTCCAGAGTTTAGTTTATGTTTGCTATTTGACATCTCAAGCTTTCTTAATGGTTATTATCTGAATTACTGCCCTATGTTATCCTAATACCTAATACGTATAATTGAGAGCCGGGTGTGCTTAAACTGTGATAATGACATAACAATTGGCAGTGTCTACAGATCACAAAAAGTAAAAACAAAGTCTGTTAAACACTATTTCACTTAAGCTCGACGGGCCATTTAAAATTGTTATGCGGGGCGGATTTGGCCCGCGGGCCGCGTTTTGGGAACCTCTGCTTTAGACAAACCGGCATGTAAGTCGCATAAGCTAGTCATTGGCCTTTGATGCTCACATGTTTAAGCACTACTCTCTCGTTATATTTTATTACCTTAGTCCAGGGCATAGTGCATTGGGAAATCCTGTCAGATTGTAAGCACGGAACTGAAGAAATCCCGGTTCTACTGATGACTGAAATTTTGGTGGAACCATTTGCAATATTGTTTCTGCGTTTCCTTTGTCGAACGTGACCGGCGTCACAAATCCTTGTTCACTGGTATTTTCTATTATTTTAAGTATTGAATGTTTAGTCAATTAGTGAAAGATTTACGTCTTCATTTCAAACTTAAATAATGTGGATCATAGGTCATAATATCATATGTGGATAATGTGGATCACATTAATGCGGAATGCAGATACTGTTACAAAGAGGTCGATGAATTCCGAATGAAAGATTAAAATGTGGCAATCTATAAAAAGTAACAGAATGGAACAAGACAAGATAGATTGAAAGATATTAAATAACTTTCAAATATATCCAATGGTCAATTTCAAGATAGAATGTTAGAAGTTTAGTTCATCATACTAGTTCATCACACTAAAATATTAACTCAGGATCACATGCATACGCAATACAATGCTCAAGTAGTTGAGCAGGTATTTCCTCCAATGCCATTTTTGTTTCAAGAATTGAATTGAAAATTATTGTACCTATAAAAAAATCAGGCATCTTAGATAAACTTCCCAGTACAATGTTTGCGACGATGTCTGCTTCGCTCTTGTCAAACGTCCAGTTAGGTAACCTGTAAAGTTTATACAGTGTAAACGACAATGCCTGATTTAATCGCTAATACAGATTTTTTTGAGTCAGGCTCTACTTTATTCATACGAGCAGTGGCGTAGCATCCGGCCCCGCAACCCCCGCGGTCGCAGCGCAAAGGGGCCCCAAGCGGTTAGAATTTAGAAATTTAAGCCGAAAAACCAAAAGCTGCATTGCAAAACCAGTAATGCACATCTAATTATAATGTTGATTTTAGTTCAGCTCAAATCGTATTGTTACGTAATAATAGTGGAGTCGATTTTCGGCGTCATGTGGTTTGATCTAGAGATGTACCGATGTATCGGTATCGGGTATCGGCAATATCGGCCATTTTTTCTGTATCGGCCAAGTATCGGTATCGGTTAGATTAAGGCCGATGTTTCCGATATATTTATCTTTTTGATATGATCCAGAATGTTTTAAAAGATAAGTTGGAATACTACTTTTGAATTTATTTTTTGTCTGGAGAGATCGTGAGCTATGAGCCATACATGTCCCCACCCCTGCGAGAGAATAGGATGCACGTGTTTTTAGCTATTTATCACCAATCTAGCCCAACTAATTTGGCTATTTTTGATGTCAACTTTTTATATTGACATTTATAATATTACATAGTAATTATGAAGAAATATATCAACACAGCACATAACAAAAAGCAACTAGGCGCCCAGTTTTATATCATACAGTGGAATTAGGGTTCTTATTAACGGCACATGGACTTTTGGCATGGGTATAAATTCAGACTGTTTGTCGTCGAGTGTCATTTAATCCGTCGACATCGATAAACTAAATTCCGACACAATTATCCCTCTACGCAGGTATTAATTTTAATTTTGTTTAACTACACAATATCTTTATAGATATAGTGACATGACCGCTTAGCCCTAGACTGTCTCAAAATATATGATGGCAATTGTATAATAATATAAAATAGTAAAATAAAAAAACATCCTCGACGGTTATAGGTAGGCCTTCTTTTGGTCGGTGCTGATTGATATTCTTTCATGTTGGCTTTGACTTATCGCGTCGACGATTTCGATTAGCCACGGAATAAAATATTTGTAAAATGCTTTTAATTTGAACGTAGGACGGCGACGCTAGGATGTGTGGGTGATATTCGATATTCTTTTAAACACGAATAACGATATTCGAAGGTCGCGATATTTACATTAAATTCAAATTGGACATCCCGGCTTATGAGTTTTCTAATTGAACACCGAGATTACTAGCGTTACTGTACAATGTATCTTAATCAGTTAAAGCATATGTATACCAAACATTAATTTCATATTATGTGATATATCTTTTTTCGATCTGAAATATTGTGTACTATGAACAACGCTCAAAAACCATTGTTTTAACCCGCCTGCCTTACACAGCACAACTAAAGAAGTATTATTTTTACATAGTATCGGTATCGGAATATTGGTAATATCGGCCTTGTTGTAGTATCGGCGTATCGGTATCGGAGTTTTTAGCTAGTATCGGATCGGTATCGGTATCGACGACAAAAGTGGTATCGTTACATGGGGGGGGGGGGGGGGGGCTCCCACGAGAGTCTTGCTACGCCACTGCATACGAGCTTACATAATTTCTAGAATCACCTCGTGAGAAGCATATATCCCATTACTATGTTTGTTGGGCTTCCTGTAACGCGATATGTTGAACCCTTAGAGTCTTGAGATTCTAACTTGAAAGTCTTTGGTGGAACAGATTTCCAAATCTGCAAAGTAACAGCATACTTCATTGCAATAGTTAACATAAGTATATATAAATATTTACATTTGATTATGGCAACCTAATCACACACTGAGTTCGCTGAGTTGTCACGCACAATTAAAAAAACATGTTTCATTAATAACTCACTATTAGGAAATTATGGCAGAACTGCAAGTTAAATTATGGCTTTATTAAAAGGAATTGAGGAATTCGCATCGACCTCCGGAGGCAAAACAACGGGATGGCCGGCGATTCTAATAATTTACTATTTAAATCGAAATGGTCGGTCTTAATCATTACATAACGTTGCAGATTGTATGCAGTGATGGGTGGAAAATTACTAACAACAGGTTCCCTCATTACAGAAACCCACGATGAACTTGCAGTTATAAACTCTCAGCTGAACTTCTACTAAAGCTATGTAACATCGTCTCTTCTTTTATTGTGCTTAAAACATATCAATTAAAATTGAATATGTGCATACCTTTTGACTGTGAGCAACAAAATGGAATTCATAGATTGTGGGAGAAGTGTCACTTGAACGCTGAATTGCTCTGTACTCCAACTGAAAATCATCTGCAGATACTTGACTTTCGAAAGGTTCTCCTTCTTTGATGCGGTATCCGTCTGTGCTTCCAGCACCAGGGCTTGAATAAATCTTCAACAAATAAAATAAGTATCTATCATGTTTAAAATAATTGAAAAACGCAGAAGGGTGGATAAAAGTGATTTAATGAAATAAATCAGCTAAATGTTGAATTTAGATAAGCGTAACAAATAAAGTTTATTCATATTTCATAAAAAAATGACCATATGAAGTAAAGTTGTAACAAATTTCGAGTTCAATTCAAAAACAAATAATAGCGTTCTTGTGGATTTCAACTACCCCGAAGTATTAAACATTTGGAATTGATTGATCTATTAGTCGCGAATGAATTGGTATTCCCAGCCATAGCACTAACAAAAACAACAAAACAAAGAGTTTGCCATTGCACACTTTGTTTAAATTGATCGCACTTACAGTTGTTTCGAAGTAGCTGCTATGATTCTTGTGATTATAAATTGCAGTTGCCATAATGAAAGGTTGAGATTTTTCTGAGTTAACAATAATTTCTTCTCCAGACAAACTGAAATAGGAAACAAAAAAAAAGTAGTTCCGCAAAATAATAATAAATGTTTCTTGTTCGGCTTCTGGGTGTCCGAATGTGGTTTATGTATTTTTCAAAATTTTTCTAATAATGGGTGTTGAGAAGGCTTAGGAATAATTTACCCGGCTTCAGTTGGACTAGAGTTTGCACAGAGGCGGACGCACCTCAATATATCATAATATCTCAATATATGATATTTGTTTTCTTACAAACATACACACGAGAGCGCTATCAGAGCACCAAACTACTTTGTAAATATGCGCGGCCACATGGGTCTTCATAGCATATTCATATACCATAGCATATACTATGTAAAAACGCTCATCCGACGTTTCAGACCGCAGAAACGACCCGCAAAGGATAACCATTTTCGTGTTTTGAGATATGAAATAATCGTGGATTCCACCACTCTTTGGCGAAGAAGTGCAATTTGATAAATTTGATGAAGGTTTTATTAAATTTCATTGCAGAAGTGTTTAGACTACCACGCGTTTTGAACGATTACTGGCGTGATTTCAAGTCGCAAGAGTGGGCAACATAGAATGTTTCTATCGGAACGAATAATTTAAATATTTTAAACGAATTGTCGAATAACTGTCTTTTTAATATATATATATATATATATAACAGGCATCCAGAACGCTAGACAGTCTAATGTTGGTATGTGGCATTTAAGCCGGTCTTCATTTTTTCCACATGGACCAATTCTTACGCAACGGCGAACGTCAAAGTTTGGTTTTATATTCCTGGATCATTTCTGACAAAGGAATGCGTATATTTATGAAGACGATAGTTGACCTTTTTGTTTATTTTCTTTTTCTTTCTAGTCTGTTTTATTTTCGTGTTAAATAATAAACGAGAATATCGGTCAGAGACCGAAGACTTATCGATCGAAAGTTAGGGGATCCCCCAAAACAGCGTTCTTACTCCATAGTGACATTTTGTGCCCCGTCACTAATTAATTAATAACTCGCTAATTATACGACATAATTCATCCAAAATTAATAAGCTCCTGGTCCCACATATGATGAATGCACATGCAACATCTGGAGCAGATTCAATCTCGCTTTCGTGAGATATCGCATGCATCTAACAGACAAATAAATACCTACCAACATACTTACCGATTAAAATCAATAAGTAATAAAAACCCTGTAAAGTTGTCATTGCGTAAATCCTGAATATTTAGAGTTTAAATGATGAATTAATAAATCGCGGAAATACTGGCAATTCTACTGGTCAAATATTACTTTCTTGGTAAAATTTTGTACAATAACTTGTAATCTTGTTTGACATTTTTAATTTTACGCAACGGTGTTGGTACTTTTTATGCAAAACCGGGAATTGAAACAATACCCAAGTACGACTCCGTAAATTTGTTGTTTCTGTTAGTGGGCAAGAGCCTTGGGCTAATTCTCGCGGGATTCAGGGGTTCAGTTGTGTACGCGCGAGTTCTGTTACAAGCAAAGCGGCCTAGGTACTGGATATATGAGTAGTAAGATGACATGCTAATACTTAAAGAGAATGGCATCGAAAGATTATTGTTACGTAACAACAACCCCCCCTCCAAAAAATAAATAAAAATAAAATAAAAATAAAAAAAGGAAATTGTCCACTACTGAGTTTGCATTTATTGATGACTCAAAGCAACACGAGTCATCTGTATGGAATGACTTGGACTCGTCACCAAACAACCGCCAGTGAGACTTAATGATTGAATTCGGAGCTCGGAATCTGCTCAAAGCTCGGATGACACGTGACTGAGCTGAACTCCCGACTCGGGGTTTAGAGACTTCCGCCCAATACTGCTAATTATTATCGCTTATGATACATACCTGTATTTTTGGCCATACGTCATGTATGGTGTACTCTCCGTGTCGCTGCTAAACTTCACCTATAAATAAACAGTAGATTGATGTTGAAAATTAATAATAAACTTGTATTAGTAGTTTCACGAACTATTCTTCAAGCGTTATATTTATTGTTATTTTGAATGTTGATATGTTCACTTTCGGTACACGTGCAGGATGACACAGAAAATTTAGGATCTATAAATTTCCAAATTTATTTAACAAAATGGATAAATTTGAACTTTATTTTTTTATAGGATTGCACCCCAATCTTCTAGAAATTCAGCACGCTTTGCACAAAAGTTATGATCTCTCTAAAATATGGTACCAACATTATTCAGAATATGACACCAATACCTGATTGCCTTGTGAATAGTATAGTTTGGTGTCATTTATTGAACCCGTGTCTCCAATGGGATACTGGTAAGTGTACCAGTTTGGTATGCTTGCTATGATTTCAGCAGAATGACTGATTAGGGTTTTCATCACATCGTTAGTCCTCTGATCTGGAAGAGCCTTGTCCGCCTCCCGATATTCTAAAAAGAAAAAAAAATGGGGTTAACTAATTCCTGTTTTGTTCTGATAGTTTGTATAGGTTGTTTTACAAAAAAAAAAAAAAAATTGATAAACTTATGAGGACGTCTGGTTTAACAAATTTTGCATTAGTTTTTGCTAGCGACTTCACTCATGAGTACGATGGGTTGGTTCTTCGTATCCTTTCTCTATATATAACATTTAGAGTGTAGATGTAGACCTTCAGTATTTTGTTTATATTAGCGAAGTTTGTTTAATTCATACAACACTCATTCGTCTCACCAGGAATCCAAGATGAGCAAGTACCTGGCAAGCTGAGCTGTTGCATAAAATTCAATAGAATAATCCAAAATATTATTTTCAAAAAAAAATGGGTCCAGAAATTTTTGGCTGGGCTACGCCTTTGATGTATTTGAATAATCATCGCTGACTTAACTTGAATAATCTCCATCATTACCTTTGTCTAATATCAATGGATAACTTTCGTCAAACAAAGTCTTCAAATTTCCTCCACTTTTCTGAAGAAAATGGTTTGTTGTCCGGTAGCGAAGTTTTGCCCGTACTTTCATCTCAGTCAATGGTGTTTCGACTGGAACGTGCCAAATCATGACATCATTTGTCTGAAAAATTAGAATATATTTAGAGTTAATTATGAACTGATTTAGTGTTTTCCGGGAACATTTCATGCAGTTTAGGCATAACTTATATAATGGAAGTCTTCAATTTTTTTATTTTTTATGATCAACATTGTTCTAATGAATTATCAAAGTTCCCCTTATGAGTGTCCTTTCTTTTTTGTTTGATCAAAAGTAACACTATAAGTGCACTTCAGATACATAAAGACACTAAATATTGGTTTCTTCAAAATTTCACGACTCTGAGAAAAATTATAAGATATTGAAAGATATTTCTTCGCTGGAAAAACATACAATAATCTCAATGAACATAAGATGATTTCGTACTTCGCCGATAAACAGTAACTTTTATTTTTAAAGCCCGTGATCGAAGTGAATGTGCCAAATAACTTTTTAAAACCAGATTTTTTAAGTAAAGAGTCACGTTCTTGCAATACATTAGGAATAGTTCAGAGTTCACATATTTTTTTGATTAATCTTTCATTATTGAAAAATTGAATTGAATGCAGTATACTGAATTTACATTTAAAGCAAAGTATCCCATATTCTTGTAATCATCTTCTGTACATGTTTGAACTTCACCAAAAATTCTTTCGTTTTCCCAGTTAGTTTTATCTGCAAACAATATATATAAAATAATAGGATTAAATAAATAGGAACTAAACTTTATTTGCGCGACGAATTTTGTCGGCATAAAAATAAAAATAACATATTGATAACATGATATTATAATTTCATACCCTTTATAAGTTCTATACACAATATGAATCGATTGGTTCGCATAAAATATTGAATACGTGTAAAATTCAGTAGTTTTCATTAATTTCAGTGCCAGTTTTAAGAATTAGAGTACTAGCTGATCGTCTGGGAAGTTTTTAGTGTTTTGGATCTTTCGAAGAACTGAAAATGATATTCATAATTAAAAACCAGATGTCTTACGATGCACCTCAAAAGTGTTGTTATTAATTTGTATTGAAAAATATTAATGTCTTGACCTTTAGCTACATCAAATGATGCGTAATGGGCCCATCGGTCATATACATCACATTTCTTGTTAATATCTGACTCGTGTATGCTTGCAACGAGTGTCCAACCACCTCCATCTGTTTCCATATCGCAGTATGTCTGAGTGAGAATAAAATAAATATACACTTTTAAAATATATGCTTACAGATTAGACACTAAAATATCCACGAACTCGCTGTTAAAACAATTGAAGTGAAAGCTCAAAATCATAATGGAACTTTGCAGAGATTCAATTAATTTCATGTTGTTGTTGAACAAACAAGAATAATGTATTAAAGAATTTTATTAATCACCATTAGTCAAATTCACCTTAAATTCATCAAAGTTTTCCTTCGGTCTAATGAGATATATTCCACTGGCGTTTATGTTGACTTTTTGCTGTAACAGGTCAAAGCAAGAACTCATCTGGGGTCCTGTTTGACTTGTTTCCACATTCTCAAAAAAAGTAATGTACATTAGCATTAGAATATAAGTAATGGCGAAGTCAGCCAAATCCCATACTGTTATAGTTTCGAAAGAAAGTTAAAGTACTTTCTTTTTAACCAAACCAGCAACTAACAAGCTCTATGCTTGATAAATTATTGTGCCAGCATGTTGCATCTGAATGTTTTATAATAACATAACAGCATATGCTAATTTCAAACCTAACATATTTTCAAGTATTTCAACTTATATTATTCAAGATTCTCATAAGGTGAAGCAACAAATACGATTGATCATTAATAAGATTGACAGAAAAACATTTTTCCACAGCATACTAAATCGAAACCGCGACTGCGAATTCGATCTAAAAAGGAACATTACCCCCAAGTGCAAATATATTTATAAATATACTGCAGATATTACTAACTATAAAACCCCTTTTCACTGAAAAACTCCTCGTGGCGTTGTTGGAAGTCTTAAATATTGATTGCCTTCTCTGAGAATTTCTAAACCTAAGTCTCAAGTAAAGACAGATTTAAAAATACGAATTTGATCGTCGAGTCACAGTGTTAAGAGAAATAGCTAAAAATTTATTTGTTAAGAAGCTTTTAACCTATTATGCAATTACCTTATTTATTTTGGGAAGGTAAAAGACCAAAACTACTCCAATAGATAGGAAACCGACAGTAAGCAGGAAGTAGATTCCACCGAAAAGTTTGCAATATTTTGAATGTTTCTCTCTAGCATCTGTTTGTTGAATATAAAAGTAAAATTAATTTTTCAAACGCTGGTTAGTCTTTCGTTGTATACATTAAATATTTGTTTACATGGCGCTGCTACTTCTACTATTATGAAATGTTTCACACCTACGCACAATAGGTTCTCGCAAACTTCACTTCTGGAAAAATTAATTATCCTGTTCTTTGCGCGATGCTACTTATTTGGGTAATCATATATGATTCTAATTTGAATGATTAATATGAGTTAATATATTATACGTATACGCGTTATCGTGAACGTCTATATTAATAAACACAATCAATAAAACGCTTTTACGTCGTCAGAAACTGTCCGAAGTATGAATAGCATGGATTTGAATGATATGACAATGGTTGTGTTATTGTTTTGATGGAAAATAACACAAGAAAACGATCAAATTCAAGTTAATCAGTGCTTAACCCTCTATCAGAAGCAATAACATTCAAGTTAAAAGTTGTTTTCTACAAATTCTTAAGTACTCCCGTCGTATGTGAACCAAGATGTAAAATAATATTATGCACACGACCTTTCGCGCAAACTTCTGTGAAAGAACACTAGCATACACTCAAAAAAAGCCACAGGTGCCGTTCTAGGGCCTAATGGTTGTCGATAATTAAAAATGCGAAAGAAACCATACAAAATGTTCCCAGGTTACTAGGCTAGACAGCAATATTTATAAGTGTAAATTAGTTTCTTGGTGAACATGTCGAATATATATTGACGATATTTTTATCATTTACCATACACGCACAAGCCTGGATTATAAAATGTAAGTTTGGTTGTATCAGTTCGCAAATTAGTGATGAAAAAGTTGTAAAAATTTGACCTCACTTAAAATGCCGCAAAAACGCTTTTCGAAAAAAAAAAAAAAAAAAAAAAAATTTGGGGAGGAGACGTGGACATGCCCCCTCGATCCTCACTTACAATCCTCCAGGCTACGCTCGTGAATGTATTTATAGACAATTTGTACTGGTAACGTTTAGTCGTTGTTGTTCACTTGCCTGAATAATCGATTAGTGGCTCATTTCCGCCAGTTGGGCTATTGGGATACGTTAGCCAATTTATACTAATACAAACAGTCTGATAGAAACTAAAGTGTCATTGATGATTACAAATTTACGTTATTATCATGACTTTATGCATGTGTTGGAATCTGTAATGCCAATTTTAAGTTTAAAATTGTATAAAAACTTCAGCGTTGCAGTCAGGTTGAAGAAAAACAATGCATCGAAAATGTAATTTTAAGCATGGAAATAGATCACCCAAAATTAGATCTAATCATAACTACGTTGTTATTGGCAACAATGACACGAGTCTGGAGTCTATGTTTTGCCGTCCAATGAAACCAGCCTTGATCGGACAAAAAGTATGAATATTGCCTGTATATGATAAATCTAGACCGAGATTCTTGCAAATGGAACAAAAATATGAAAGTCGAATTAAAGCGTTGCAGACAAACAATGTTGCAAATAGAGGTTGGAATAAAATTAAACATACAAGTTTTAGAAACGATTGAAACAGTTTGCGTACTGTCAAACATTGTTATCTTGAAAAAGCAATCAAGGTATGTAGAATAATAATAATAGCCACTATATAGGAATGCAAAATCAGTGCTAATAACCAGTAATTGACTAAATTCATATCATTCATAGCAAAAATTGAAGAAATAGATAAAGTTTACCACTAACCCATATTCGCAGCCGGTATTCCATTAAAAAGGTCTGCAATTAAATTATTACCTCCTTCATCCGTCATATTACATGGATGTGGTGAAACTTTGACTGAATTCTAGCAACCTAGAACCACGAAAATAATTGCAAAATAAAAATATTAGTAAAATGAAACTAATATTTTGTATAAAACTATCTTGAGAAAAATAACAACAAAAATTGGGCATTCAACCGGGTGTTACTTGTTTAAAACAGATGAAGAAATACCAAAAAACGAATACTGACTGATATCTAGAAATCTCATTGAAATAAATATTGAGTGAATATTAAGTGGAGTGTATAAGTGGATAAATCTTGACTATATATATATTCAGTCCGACGCGATGGCCTGGCGATTAAAGCGTTAAAATTGACGCAGATTATACACCTGGGATTCCAATGCCAATCTTCTACTTCACCCAGGGGTTAATAAATTGAGCAGGCGATGCTAAATAGAAAAGTTTCCGGTCCTTTCAAGTAACAGTAGCTTCCTACATATAGGTAGATATTGGAGGGTGCTTTTCAATGCCTTGTCCGGAGTGGGATTTGTGAAAAAAGCTTTGTATTATCAAGAGGTTTGCCACTCAGCGGATGGCCTACATGACTGGAGTCCGAGTGAAAGTGTCAAATTTCGTTCAACCCGAGGTAAAGGTTTTAAAAAAAAGCCAATAGCTGAAGGGAAGTCAGGTCCGTAGTTGATTTTAAAACATCTATCTAATTATTGTGGTACTTCCATTTTGCATAAAGAATTTAGCCCAGCATGGCCAAGGCCACACACAACCTCGTATTTGAGTAAATTGTAAATAATACTGATTGAAGCAATTAATGTCGGCACGATCTGGAAAAGAGCTATCGTACAATGTGCACAGAAATGTACGTAAGTGAAGTTCACTAAACGAATTTGTCCTAAATTTCTTTTCATTTGAGTGAGAACTTTGATGAAACATTAAATTGTTGTTTGCTTCGTGCATAACATTAAGCCTGATTGAACCCGACCCAAAAACTTATCTCTTGGTTTTATATTGTCCAAACAAAAGAATCTCATTAAACTTGAACGTCGAAAAGCCCACGAGAAATATTTTTCAAAACCCAGTACAACACACCTTCTGACACTAATAAAGCGAACTGGTTCAATGTACTGTGGATTTACAATGCGAAATGAATATTTAATAAAATCATTACAGTAAACAGACTTTTTTGCATCTATACATTTCTCAACTCCATATTTTAAACTAATCCGTCTGAGAGTTGCCAGATTATTGGCGCAGAAATTAAAATTTTCATCAAACATTGCAATCGCATATTTACTATAGAAACCATATAAAAGCGCATAAATATTTCTACCATCACTATCGCCTGTATGGGCATCTTGCTAAGATGCTTGCGTTAATATTAACTACAACTTGGTCGATGAAACAGGTACCAGGTGTCATATTTGCACTACTCTTAGACGAGACCCAAATCCTACGTAGTGACGTAATTGGTTTGCATATCTTATCGTATGAACCTCGGCAAACAAACAGGAGCATGTGATAAAAAGTTAATTATGTTTTCAGATATTTACTCTTGAGCATTCCATATCCCGAGGCGTGGATTAAAAAGATTTAGCTTTGAACAGTTTGGCGTTTGTATTCTCTTTTTAGTTTTAGTTGGAGTTTTCGACGTCAACTTGGGAATATAGAACCCTTATCGGGTAATTAAGCATGCTGAATCCATTGCATTGTTGCAAATTGTATCCCCCACTCTGCATGCGACTCCAAATTCCATGTCGACTAGGCGCCCATCAATATCTACAAATACCCTTTCCTGGTTACGGTGGTCGACCTAATTCAATTTGCACTAGGCTGATTATAGCATTGTGCAGTAATTAATCTGATTGATGATTATTTGTCCCACTCTCAGATGAAAAATAAAAATAAATAACCTTAAAAATGTTTGTATCATCGTTGGCGTTTTATCGATCCCAGCATTTTGTCGAACTTTTCGTGTATTGTGAGTATTTCTACTGGTATGTCTTACTCTAAGATGCTAGCTAGCCTATGAATCTTGAAGTAACGATTTATCGCATGTAACTTTTACATTTTCAAATGTAGATTTTCTTGGAAAACTGCACATTGAAGCGGTTTTGTCGTGTTAATCGATAATTGACAATCTAATATCCTAATCAAGTTATACTTTTCCGTGTGCTTGATCTAGTTTAATGAATATACTGACATTTTGTCATATACCGTAACCTATTTATAACAAAAGAATGAGATCTTTCATATAGGTCAGATGGTATTCACTTCTTTAGGATTAATGCCAGGTTGACCGGGAATGCCATTTCGTATAGTTTTATGTCTTTTGATTTTTCTAACTCAGCACATTCAATAGATTTTTACAAAAATCGATTAGATTTGTTTAACTAAAATTACATCAACAAAAAAAGTTTGCATGCAATCATAGGCTTCTACTCCCATTACGGTCCCCGTTTTATGGCCATGATTACTAGTAATAAATATATTGAAAAATATAGTATTGCATAATATATTGTGTGTTTGTGATTTCATTTGTTACGAATAAATTATGCAGGCTTATGTGTATTATTTAGGAAGATATCTTTCATATAGCAGGGTTGATGATTACAAATCTCATCACTATTTACAATTCGAGTAGTTTTTTTTAATCAGTGAAAGTAATCATGGAAAAGTTAAAAAAGAAAAGGTCGGTAGATATTATAAGTTGAAATATCGAAAAACGAATTTTATTTAATTTGTGTTTAAAACATCAGCAACTTGGACCCCGGGAAAGTTTCTGAACAAAATAATCTTGTGATTGTACCACAACATTAAACTTACGACAACACATGCTTTAACGGTGATTAGTATATTCTACAGATTGATCCGATAACTATCAGTTTTGCTTAAAAAATTTAACATACTATAAAACGGTGCAAGGGAAGTGAGTAACAGATTGGAAGTGTTTGGTCATTACAGCGTACTTCAACCTTAAAATTATTTAGACGGAAATTTGTAAGGAGGCTTACTTTGCAGCTGCCCAGAGATTGATATTCAGGGAATTTGAGGGTGACACTGTCACAAAGAGTATTTTCATCTTGCGTGGATCAGATGCCTGTTCATTATTAGGTTCAAAATTTTGAATATCAAGAACCCTGAAAATTTTGTTTTAAGTTTATATAACATAATTTTCCTAGTTGTCTATACTTCTTAGTATTTGAGTAATAAGTTGAAAGATGAGTAGATTCAACTGAATGTTGATATAAATGTGATTTATGATCCCTTAGTGGGCGACGTGAAGTCGTCTGATCAGATTCATGTCAGGTGTAAAAAAACAACCGCGTTAAAGCAAAGATTTCTTGACCTGCAAACACCGCTTGTAATTTACAAAAAAAAAAATTACACGGCAAGGATTAAGAAAGTTTTGGGTACAATTTGAAGATACAATCTGATTTGTAGAAGCCTGAAACGCAATTTCTTAATTTGAAGCTCCAACTTTGATAGATCATTAATACCATTTGCGACCATAACGACATACGTGGTGATGGTACGATAAAATAATATGATTTATTAACAGTATTAAAATTGATTCAATCCTGGTTGTCGAGTACAACAGTCACACTCGATTTCCTATATTCCGTTTTAATTCCTTCTGTAGTGTTCGATTTCATCTGAACAACGAGAAATTGCTGTAATGAAGGAAATTAATGAATTAAATAGAATAAAGCTCGCCATTAGCTCAAGTCGTCCCCTGATTCATCTTTGTGTATCATGGTTTTAACAATATTAGAACGCAATAGTCTTTTTCTATTTCTATTATTTTAAAGCTGAATTGATTACATTTATAACTAAAAAATGTTGTGTATATATTTTTTAAAAAATTACGCAATTAGCAACAGCCGATTTAATAGTCAAAATTCCACCTATATCGGCACCAATATTACGAATCATTTTATTCAATTAAATTAAACCATTTCACGAATTTATAAAATGTCAAAGAAATTATTACCTAAAACGCATTCCAATGCAAATAGACGTTTTTGTTATGCCATGAATAGAGTCTATGTCAGAAATAACGGCATTCTTTTCTGCACACGCTTCGTACGTTTCAGTAGCGTTGATCCTTTATTTGATCCATCAGTGGAACTTAAGTTTAGAACAATCGTATAAAGAATAGTTTTCCATTATATATCTGTTAAATGACTAGTGACGGATATCAAAGATTCGGTGGTAAGTGTTTACTCGTATATACATTTTGCTACTCATTGTGGCTTCACTTATCGAAAACCCATTTATAACTTGGGCGAGTAATCAAGCTTGGATGACTTCTTGATGTAAGCTTTACCTATAATTTTAATATTAAAATTACTTTCCAGCTCATATAAATATATGCCATATACAAATTTTATGCATAGGTTCTCAAAGTGCTCCGCGCTGAGCCCCAGGGTTCCCTAATAGAAACCTAGGGGCCCGCGCGCTATTCGTTTACTTATTTAAATACTAAATTGGCTAATCCTCATAACATCAAAAGAAACAACGAGATAGCGATCGGAGGCCGCCGACTTATCGATCTAGCGGCGTGTATCATTCGCTTTGACTCAATAGCGACACCGCGTGTCCCATCACTGATCAATTAATAACTCGCTAATTATACGACATAATTCATTCAAAATCAATAGGCTGCTGGTCCGAGATATGATAAATGCACATGCAAAGTTGGACATACTTACCGATCAAGATCGATAATTAATACCGCCAATAATAAAATTCGACAAGTAGCAAATACATACGAGTCATTAAATTGATTAATTTACTCCAGAACATTAATCGGTGTTTGTTAATGTTTTTTATTTACAATTTTTATAAATTCATTGCAGGGCTCCGTTATTAATAATCAACCTTCTCGCGGGCTACGTGACACCAAAAGTTTGAGAACCCCTGGCATAGAGTTTTCTGAGTCTGGGCATGAATGTAGAACTCACTTTTTTTAATGAAAATTCAATTTTTGAAAATTTGAAATCCGTCTTTACCGTCGCTCAACATACTTAAAGTTTAATGTTTAGGTAAATGTATTAGAGTATTTTATTATACAGCAAATATCAAACAATATTTTTCCGCACTTTAAATATAATCGACTTTACATATTATGTACTTGACTCTGCCATAAGCACTTGTTTTACAAAAAGTAAAATGAAGCCTATTCTTTTGAGCGTAAATGTCGTTAATAACCAAAACAGTTATTTTTATTAAAACACACGTTTTATTCTCTATTATGTTACTGAATTTGTTTACTCGAATATAATACTTTTTTAACATATAATTGAAATACCTTATCAGTGGGACTATACAAAAATTATATATTCACTTTAGGCTTTTCACAATAAAAATACACGACCAGCAATATCCATTCCCTCTTTTTGATTTCATGCTTGCTAAAACTAACAAGAGGACTGCACAGCAATGCTGTTCTAAAATAAGTTAGAGATTTACATGAAGAACAACTTGAGTTTCTTTTTTCTATATACGTTTTTACTGCCGCCCAACATACTTAAAGTTTAATGTTTGAGCAATATACATATATAGCAATATCACTGATATTATAAAGCAGTGGTGGTTAAAGATGTTTGACCAGAGCTCAAAATTAGAAGCGGAAAGATATTCGCGGGCGGAAGAAAAACTTTTAACTTGAATACTGCCCTATGTAATTTTGATACCAATACGCATAATTAAGATACTGGTATTACTGAAATTTTACGAATATACGTGCTTAAACTGTGATAACGACGAAAAAAGTTAAAAAATGGTTTAGCTTATTTTTTTCTTGACCCTAGTTCGTTTCAAGCCACAAAAAATCATAACGAATCTAGTTGATGTGGATGGTAGAAATTCTGAACTAACGTTTACGAATACGGAAAAGCGTGAGTATTTGAGTTTTATTTTACTCCAATCTAATTCTTCAATTGATGACCAATTATGAGCGAGAGCGGAAAAACAAAATTTGGTGTTCTTCGGAGTCGTCAGGTTTAAGGGTCAGGTTTTTCAAGAAAGTTGGTTCGGCTGTTTTCATACCTAAAAATCATTTCGTCTTGAGTTTCGAGACTTGGGTAGCAAGTGAGATATCACATTGCAATGAATAAAATAAAAAAATTTTGCACCCTACCTACACGGAAATTAAAAACTTAATTGATGGTAAATGCAAATACTTGGATATTCTTGCAAGGGTTTCGTTTGAATTTAATCAGCTACCGGCCTTTTGCATTTTTATCACGGTAATCGAAATGGTATCAATTATTATTTCACGCTATAATTATTATTCGCGATAGAGTTTGGCACCCAGTCGCATGATTTTTATTTATTTATTTCATACAACTTTAGAGTGTCGATCAAATGGGAAAGTTTATAGTCATTTTTATCTATTAAATTTGTTCAACTGAATGCCATTTTAATGTAATTGAAATATTGCTATAATCCATATCAGTGGGACAATAAAAATCCGCATATTTACTTCAAACAAGTCTTTGGAATTTTCACATTAATAAAAACCAGAAACATGATCAAAAATATTCATTTTTTGATTTCATGTTTGTTAAAATTATTGAAGCGGGGACAAGTGGACAACGACACGGCGAAACAGCCCCAAAGAAAGTTGCAGATTTTCATGCAGGTCAGTTTGATTTTAGATTTTTTATATACAGACTAGATTAAAAATATTTTCTCAATTCCCATAATATATTGATAGTTTGATAAACTGACAACTGGAAGCTCCAGAAGTATGTGCACAAAAATGGCGCACAATCTGAAAATAGTATGTGTACTGGGTTAGAGTTCAGGTTATGCGCCATCTTGGTGCACATACTTATGGAAACATAACACATTTGTCGTCGTTTCTGCTTTTCAACTCAAATCAATATAAGAGTCAAGTTTTTCTAAAAAGTTGGTTGGCTGTTTTCATACCTCAAATTCATTCCGTATTGAGTTTCGAACCTTGCGTAACAAGAGAGATATAACATTGTAATGAATGAAATGAAATTTATTTGCACCCACTTACACGAAAGTTAAAAAATTAAATAATGATGAATTCAAAAAATGAATATTCTTGCATGCCGTATCCTGAATTTTATCAGCTACAGCTTTTTGCACTCTTATCATGGTATTTAAAATAGTATCAATTATTATTTTACGTTATAAATATTATTCGCGATAGAGTTTGACACCCTGTCGTATGGTTTTTATTAATTACTTCACACGACTTTAGAGTTTCGATCAAATGGGAAAGTTCATATTTATTTTATAATATTAAATTTGTTCAATTGAACATTGTGTTAATGTAATTAAAATTTGCTATAATCCATATTAATGGGGATATAAAAAATTACTATATTGACTCCAAACAAGTTTTTGGAATTTTCACATTAATAAAAAAAACATAATTAGCAATATTTATTTCCCTATATCATTTCATGTTTGTTAAAATTGTCGAAGCGAGGACAAGTGAACAACAACACGGCGAAACAGCCCCAAAGAAAGTTGCAGATTCTCATGCAGGTCGATTGGGTAGGTAGGGTTAAACTATTTGCACTCAGCATCAAATTTTTTACGTTTTGTTGCCATTTGTCTAAGTATAATCAATTATAGGCTCATTAAACGAGTGATTGTGAAATATATTATTTTTAGATCATATAATTTAGTGTCTCAAAACAAATCCTGTCACGTAAAGAATATAATCGTCATTGCAGCTGTTTTGGTCTGGATCGCTGACGTTAATATGCCATAAAAGTTATGCAATGATCTTAACTTCAGTGTATAATGTATATACTTGGAAACACAACGTAATTCAGAAGTAATGAATTTTATTTTGCGTGAAAATATTCAAGAAGGAAATAATTTGCAAACGAATTTTTATGTTAAATTGATAAAAATGAAAAAAATAGTTTTGTTACTGCAGACGGAAAATTAACACAGGTCACACACGAAAAGCTTACTCAAATTTGCCTTTTTTTGGAATTAGGTAGCGTTTTTTAATTCCAACAATTTTCCAAACTAGTGAGTGTTGGAATTCTTGAAATAACCTATTTGATATTAATTAAATTTATCATATATTTATCTATCATTATCGTAGATAGTATAGAAAGTAAATAATAATATTAGTATAGTATATAACAAAACTAATAAGTATTGGAAGTGGAGCTTAAACAATTATCACTACACAATATATTCACAAAGAAAATTTCGAAATGACAAAATCAAGGTACGGAAGTCGAGTAATCTATATTGTAAGCTCAATTTAAACAAATTTAGAAGATCAAATTATTTAAAATCATAGAAATAAAAAAATGTAAATTTAAAAGTTTCACTCATCGACGTGCAAATAAAAATCATGTAAATAAAACATAATTACTATTTGTGTCATGGTGTCATAACATCTTGTCATTGTGAAACCATATTTCCGAGAAAATTTAGTAATCCTTTTATTTCAATCCTTTTAGAGAATTTCGAACTACCCACCTAGCCTTTTTGGTAATTTTATGATTTATAATTTACAAAATATTAAATATCAGAAAGCAAGAAACATTCAATAGTTTACAGGTGCTATAATAGAAATGCATTACTTCAATGTAGCAGTAGAACATGAGATTTTATAAATTTAGTGAAAGCTAAAATAGCATAATATCATGATATTCAATATCTCAAAAAATGCTCTCAGTAGTTAAATTTAAAATCAAGAAGTAAGACTTATGGACTCTTTATTATTAATGAGATATATTTACTATTAAAGGTAAAATGTTGATAAAATTATTTTATCATCGTATAATCATATTTGTGAGCAAATAATTTTTTCTAGTTTTTATTTATTATCAGATTTCGCATGAAGCTATTTTAAGTTCTTTTGCGCTTTATAATTCAAATAATCGAAGTCAATTGAAGAAAACAAAAAAACGTTTGATAAATTAAGGATAATATATTATTTTACACAATAAAATATTCTAGCAGCAGAAATGAGGAAAATTATGTCAATTTGGGAAATGAGATAAAGAAAACAAAAAACTTTTAATAAATTACGGATAATATATTATTTTACACAATATTTTAGAAGCAGAAATAGGGAAAATTATGTCAATTTAGGATATGAGAATTTAGTTTTAAATATCGGAGTTTATAATAATAGTACATGACTGTTACTCTACTTCTGGCCCACCCTGCGTAACTCAAAACTCCAAAGAAAAATTAAATACAGGAACGACAATGAATTGTAAATAAGATATATTTACTATTACCGATAAAGCTAAAAAAATATGATGATGTCATAACATCGTGTGAGCAACGAATACTTTTTTTCTCTATTAATTTACGAATTTTCCGCACAGCTTCTTTAAATTATTTTGTGATATTTTAATTTTAATAAGCAATGCAGATCTAAGAAGGTAAAAAGAAATTCAATAAATGACGGGTTAATAATAATTTGCAGATCATAACAAAGAGCATAAAAAATTGCACTTTGTCAACTTAACGATAAAAAATGAGAATGGTAGAAGAGATGTCTTTTTGGGAGTGAGCATTCCCACTTGCATATTCACGATTGACGACATCCTTGCTTTTACCGGCCCAACCTGATAAATGGAAGACATTTCTTTAATGCAACGGCAATGATAGTTATCAACACAAACACACACAGATCAATCCTTATATATAAAAAATGTTTAATATTTCCCAGTTGGAATTTATACTTCGAGATTTTTACCATCAATTGTGAACTAGCCTGTTTTTTTTAACTTCTGTTGTATTCATTAAGGTTTTAATGTTTTTATTTATATTTTCTGATACGTAGCAGCATACGAATAATTCATTCTGTAATTAGCCATAACACTTGTTGAGCGTTTGAATTCCTATTTGAAATACAAAGATTTAAACACCTGCAAAATCCCCACAAGTTCCATCATCTTCAATTTGTTCAGATATTCCACCAATGCAAACAAATTCTGGCCAGAATGATTTCACTCTGAAAACATAATTGATGGTTAAAGAACTTCGATCAGTTTATCAATCTTATAAAAAACATCGCAAATTAATCAAAGTCGATTCGTTATTTTTAATAGATTGTCGTGAATTCTGTATCTTTATTCTATATATTACAACACTAAATTCCAAACATCTTTTTTTTTACAAAATGCAATCGACGTATTAAACAAACATTTCAAAACATTATTCAAATCTGACCTCGACTTTGATATTTCTAATCATTAATTTCAAATGGCATATATTTATTTTTTCGTATATTAATATAAGCTTTGCTAGATTTTTTGGCTACGTTTAAAGCAATAGCAATAGACGTCTGAAACAAAACTTCAAGTTATATTAGGCTAATTAACCCTATTAATTAAGTCAAAGATACTCACTTGATGCCTGGACACATTGCATTCGGATATCCAGTCACATTGTACGCTCGAAACTCCAAATAACCTGCTTCAACTTTTGACCTGAAGTTTGGTGGAATAGTTTCTAAAATTGCATTGGTGCTTCCTTTGTCAAATGTTACTGGGGCAACAAGTCCTTCGCCATCAGGAATTTCTGGAATGTTAATCATGAAAAATTGTACAACATTTCCAATAGCCTAAGACTTCGCTTATTGGAAGTTAACGCATGAAATTAGATTGCATTCATCACATCTTATTTGGATCAGAAAGCATAAGATAAAAACATTGAGAAGAGAAATTCGGTTAACAAATGTTACCTTGAAAAGGATTATGGGTGGATATAAAAGCTCGGATAATCTCATCCGCAACACCATCTGCCTGTGATAAAGTAATTTTTCTCCCTTTAGTTCTGAGAAATAAGAAATAGATAGACAGATAAAAAAATCGAGATTTTAAATAGGATATGATTTTATCATAATGCTAATAATAAATTATTACACTGTCGCTCTTTGCTGATTATAACCTTGGTGTTATACAAATTTGGAAATTGGAGAGTACGTACAAGAGTTATTAAATATTTCTTCCATTTTAGTTCAGTGTCAATTAAAAACCCACGAGGAAAATGGTCTGCTTTGCGTATTAACTTATCGAAAAATAAACCTGGTGAGAAGCAAATATCCCATCACGATGTTCGAAGGACTCCCATTAACTCGAAATCTGTTTGCTCGCCAAGTAGCACCTGATAATGCATAGTGATAAGTTCTTTCAAAAGATGTCGGGGGCCTGGACATCCAATCCTAGAAACATATAATAAGTACGAATCATATCTTTGAATAGCAAATGATACTGAAAGCAAACTTAGACTCTACTAACTAATTGAAACTGAATTAAAAAATAAGGGGTATGTTCTTTTTATGGCCAATCTTGTTTACTTCATTTTATAAATATTTGTTTTCTGAACTAGTAATTGAAAATGATCTGCGGTTTATTTAGTATACGCTGAAATAAAATCTGGTGTAACTGCAAGACATAGTAGTATAAATAATATAAAATTACAACATAGAAATATTAGGACACTTACTTCTGTGTTGCTTATTACAAAATAGAATTCACAAACAGTTGCATACGAAGGTTGGCTGTACTGTACTGCTTTGTATTGCAATTTGTAATCCCCATTTGTTCTATTATTTTGTATCAGTTCGATGGTGTCGCCTGTATAGCGATAGCTTTCAATCTAAATAAATATAGGCTTCAGGTGATGACAATCACTAGTAATATTTAGATTTTGCACCGACATTTACATTTTTTATTTTCATTTTATCATTAAATTTGCGAATGAGAACATATATAAGAAGCTTTTGCTCTATCAAAATCCAAAAGATGTTGAAAACTAAATAAACATTGATATGAATTAAAATTTTTCTTGTTCAAGAAACAAACCTTTATTAGAATTTTCCTAATTCAACCTTGACGCGTTTTGTACAATTGCAAAATATTTTGAATAGAATATCCGTCATTAGCCTTGTTGCTATTTATTTTTAACAAGTCAACAATACAAATAAGATTAAAGCTAAACTTAATTTACTTGAATGTAGAAGTATTGGCAGAATGAATTTTCGTTTGATATAGCAGTAACCAATATGAAAGGTTGTGATGCTTTCAAGCAAACCATCGTATGTCTCCAGTGTGTTCTGTTAATATAGGAGTTTAAAAAAGTTGCATGCGTAAATTACATAGATATAATACAATTGTACGCCAATTTTTGTTCATTTGTAAAGTTCATATTAATTCAATTTTATAATTTGAAATGAAATTTTAGTAATGCACAAATATTATTTTTATTCCGAATTGATGTAATAGAGTCATATTTTTTGTCTGTGTTAAATAATTTTACAGAGCTGAACCATGGACTAGCATTGTCTATTCCTTTTTAAAATTAGGGTACTATACTATCTGATGCTGTGTTATACTATCGGCAATGTGTTCAATAACAAGGAAAATTAGTTAAAATATGAAGTCAACAGCGTACATTTTACTATAGAGAGGTAAAGTTTACAAAGGTTTAAGAAAAAATTTCCTCTTTTGAAAACAGAAAATCCAAGTGTTGACGTAATTTTTAAATAGAAAAATTCAAGGTGAAAACGGGAACTTAAAAAAAACCTGAAAAAAAGAACTCTCATAAAAGTATTTAAAAAAAGGAATTATCTCCTATTTATATCTCAAATTATGAAATGGGTTGGTACGGGACAAAACATTAAATAACTTTTAGATTTAAAAACAATGTAAAAAATAACATGCAAATTACAATTCAAAACAACGATCCATAGGTCAACCCTCGGATCAATAGTGTAAATACGTCAGTTATAAATATATTAGCTGTATGAAATTCAAACGTATATGTAGGAATGTAAATCAAATGCAGAATTCAATTCACATTTATTGCACTCACTCAAATTCATGTTTTTTGTCGTATTGCAGATTACCTCTCCCAATTCTTGAATTAGTAAATTGAATCTGCAAAAATATGTGAGAAATATGATATTCTTGGAATTTCCAAAATTTGCAAATTACCTTTAGTAAACACGATGCTGAACAAAAAGGATTTATTTTCAAATATTGCTTTTTAAATTGTTCGTATCTTTCTAATGAAATATTAGAAGTTACTAAAAATGTATACAAAAAATCTTAAAAGATTTAATATCTAAATTTTTGTAGTGAAAGTTTGCACATCTCATCGAAGAAAAAATTACCGAATCCTTCTGCATAAATTCAACATGCAGCCTTATAAAAGTTTACTACACCTTTGATTGATAGAATACTTATTTGTTATTACTGCGTCTAAAACATTAGGATATAAAATAATTTTTGAACATGGGTGAAAGAATGAGAAACATTTCTCAGTGAAAACTAGATTTCAACCTTGAATTTGCGTTCTAGTTATGCTGATTTAGAAAATTGCAGAATTGTTTGTATCTTAATTCAGTATACTTTATTGAATGAGGTATAACTTAAACCTTACCCTATTTCCATTGGAGTTATACATTTCTCTGTCTTCTATTTGGTATCGGGTATTTCCTGTATAGGTGTCTGAATACGTATACCAATCTGGAATGTTGGTTCTAATTTTTGCAGAATTTTTAACTAAAGCATTCAACACCAACTCGCTTCGCTTAGACAAAATTTCCTTGAATTTTCCTGTTAAACCAATTACAAATAAATGTTCAATTGCAAAACCAAATATTGTCTATACTGCAGAATGTTTATTGAGATATTGAACTCAAGGAATGAATTAGAATGGACAAAAAACTAAGAAGCGTGCGTGGAGTCAACTTTATATAAAAAGTACATATCGGCTGTGATGAGTTAGTTGCAAAGGTTATTTTAAGATGCAAGATAGCAATTATTATTTAGGGCAAATGAGAAAAAAAAATCGGCACAATCATATAACAATACATCCTTTTGTTGTTATAACTTTGGATCTCTTTGTGTCTAGTGATATGCCACATATTTATTACTTGTATATTACATAAACATTTCTTCGCAGAATTACACATATTTTTTCCGTTTTCTGTACAATGAAATGCCGCGAACGGCTTTTATTATGTCACATATTCATTACTTGTATATTACATAAGTACTTCTTTGCAGAATTACACCTATTTTTCTTCGTATTTTGTACCATGGAAAGCCGAAAAGGGGCCGTTCAATTTTACTTGCCTACAGCCGTCTTAATATATCTAGATTCAAAAGTTGTCCCCTAAATCGAACCAGGATTAACTTTTAAAGGATATATCTCTTCGAACATCTTTTGTAAATTTCCCACATTGTTTTGTAAGAAATGATTCGTTGTTCTGTAACGGAAATTTGCCTTTTCTTTCATAGTCATGATTGGGGTGTAGGATGGTACGTGCCATACCATGACGTCTTTTGCCTAAAATTAAAGTAATAAAAAGAAGACAAAGATTTTTCAAATAACTCAAACTTGTTCAATTTAAATATAAGTGAAAGAGAATATTTGTTTTGAAACCTATGATCTGTGTAACACAATTGTATTTAATATCAGGTAATGCTGCTAAACATGGAAACATGAAAATAAATATATAAAAAGGAATATTGTGGGATAGACCAATGGGCAATGAGACAATGAGTGAAAACTTACAAATATTTGCTCATTATTCGAATGTACCTTGCATTTTTACGTCGTTGAGCTAAATGGTTCGTTGCATATTAAGAAAACATATTGCTCGCTGAAAAAATTCCCTGCTTCGGCCGAGCCGGGTGTGAAATTGGCCGTATTGAGGTCTTTAATTCTTCAATTCATCTTTGGTTTTCGGTTTCAAAGTATGCTACGCAAAAAGTATACTAACTATGAGCATATGCTTATTGGGAATGCATATCTATTAGGCAGAAAACGTAGCTACAGAACAGAATATGAACCAGTTGCCAAGTGGGGTGCGGTTATTTCTGTATTTATTAATTGATATAACATGAAATTTACATATTTATCTGAGGGGAGAGGAAAGCCGATAAGTTGGCCTAAATATATGGCGAACCACGGCTTCTTTTCATCATACACTGTGCTCCACAACTGCGAGCCATTCGTTTACTTAGTAAAATACTTATTTTAACTATAAATTACTCTGGGATATCTTGCCATTGATAACAAAGTCAGAAATTAGAACAAAATCAGGGAATGAAATGTGTTTATTGTGTAATGGAGAACCTGACTTTGTTTTACATATTTTCATTTCTTGTAAATTTACAAAAAAAACAATGATTTTGTTTGTTTAGTTATATTAAAATTAATTAGAATATATTTTGTTATCAATTATGATTCTTGTATATTATTTAATTTTAACGATCCTTTATATAGTCATATAGGTAATGTTGATTTGCATGCAATTATACTTACTCAAAAATGTATTTATTTACAGTATTTATTTTGTTCAATTACAGTATTAATCCATACCATAATTAGGTTATTTTAATAAATACATTGATATAACACAATAAAAATGAAAAAAATTACCAAAAATAAAATACATATCATAAACAAACAATTTTCTTTTGAAAAATAATGCTTCACATAAATTTTTCAATTCCCTTCAGCTGTATTGACGAATATATTTTTTACGTGACACAATTTGTTTCAAGAAACTAAATTATAGTATACCTAACAAGTATATAATTCACAATCACTCGTTTAATGACGTTATGATTGATTATAAATAAACAAATGGCAACAGAACGTAAAAAGTTGAAGCTGAGTGCAAATGGTTAAATGACGCAGAAAATATTCAAATGATCAGTCTTCACGCACTGCTTAAAATTAAACTAAAATCTATGTGAAAATATGTTTTCCATTGGCCATTCTTTCGGTTTTTAACTTTCTAAAAATATGTGCGGCCCGCCAATGATTTGCAACCTTAAATTTCGGCCCGCGAACGACAAAAGTTTGCCGACCCCTGATCTATAGGTTCTAATAGATAGTGCGATATGTTGCCACTTTTTGACACTACTTTATTAATATGTTTGTCAAATTTGTGGGGCACCGTAAATAATAGTCAATGTGTTCACAGGCTCCATAACGCTAAAAGTTGGACAACCCATGCTCCAAATCAGTGGGGCGTGAAGCTAATTAAAACTTATTGCTTCCACTGCATGAGTTACGTAAATAGCAATGGCATGAAAATTGCCTGCTATTGATCGAATGTAAAATTGTAAGGCATGTGTAGCTGCTGAATTTTCATGTTTCCACTGACTTGGACAGAAGGCAACATTTCCCTGATTGCTAAATTGTTTGTTAATTTTTTTTCACTGTGATGCACAAATATTTAATATGTCTGCTGCTAACTATTTCTTCTGTAATGCTAAATATTTTCTATGAATGCTATTAACTATGTGAGCTATTTTTTTTCTTGCAATGCAAAATATTTCCTGTGTCTGCTATTTACTATGTGAATTAATTTTCTGTAATATCAAATATTTCCAAAACTGCTTTTACTATGTGAGCTATTTTTTCGGTACTCTCGTAGTATGTGTACCAGGTTAGGATTCAAATTTTCCTCATTTTTGTTCTATTAAAAAATCGGAATTTGTCTGGGTCACCGAGGTGAATATCCCTCTACCCATTGAATTCAGTCCCTTCACACAACTTGATATAAAATAGACGAAAAAAATTAGTTATTATAGAAAGTATAACCTGTTCAGTTTTCAACCTTCTAAAAATATGTGCGACCCGCCAATGACTTACAACCCTTAATATCGCCCCCCCCCCCCTTCTCGAATTCATATTCTGTGATGTAGCTACGTTTTCTGTCTAGAAAATACGCATTCGCACCCGGTCCAGCTGAAGCAAGGGATTTTTGCAGCGAGCGATATGCTTTCTCCATATCCAACGAACCATTTAGCTGGACGACGTAAAAATGAAGAGCACAATGGATTAATGAGCAAGTATTGGGAAGTTTCCACTCATTGTATATACGGTATTCTCATTGGATAGATTGAGATTCATGAGACATTTATTTTCCCTCTTTGTAGATGTGACAAAAATAGTTTGAACGCAATTATTACTGCTAAATAATCTATCAAATGGGCAAATTCAAACAAAGCGGCAGTGGGGACGGGGAAGCCCTGGATTAGGAGATATATCAAACTTAAGGATCATAACATTATGGTCCTATAAACAGCCAAGACCGGGAACATGATATTATTATATTGCCGCGACTGAAACGGCAAGGAGGGATTTGAGATGCATTCAGTGACTTTGATTTTAAAAAACACACAGACAAATTTATTTGCTTATATATGGATACATATGCTGTTTAATCATCACCTATTAAAAATATTTAAAGCAAACGTTCTCACGTTCAAAGAGTAGTAGGCAGAATTTTTGTAGTCATCTTCCGTACATTTGCTAACGTCACCGAAAACTTTCTTGTTTTCCCAGTTTGTTTTCTCTGTCGACATGAAAATAGGCAGGAAATATTAGTTCTCATATTTTTAGTAAAATATTCGACTTTGAAGGATGATATCGCATTTTTATTTGGAAAGAGTTGCGTTGCAAATTTAATCAAACTTTTTGTACGTCACAAATTTACATATTCAAATGTATCAAACAGTTGACGGTGTTCAACTATCAGTTGACAGTATGTAGATGTAAATTACCAAAAAAAACTTAAAGAGATTCCACTGTATAAAAACAGTTTCAACGACCAAAGAATGGATTCATTAGACGTTACTTTCTATAATAGTAAATGTTAATGGAACTAAATGAAAATGCGTACCTGCAGAGGCAATATACTTTTCTGGTACGTAATTTGCCCACCTATCATTTTCATCACACTTTCGGGTAATATTAGATTCGTGCACGCTAGCTACAAGTGTCCACCCACCGCCGTCTGTTTTCATATCGCAGAATGTCTATAGCAGTAATAAATCATTAAGAATATATAACATTCGCCAGGGTAAATATATTTTTTGCAAGAATCGGCAGCCGTCGGTTTGTTGGATAACACTAAGTAATTGGGTATTATAATTAATATTTTTTAGTATTCTGATCTCATTCATATATGGTCATTTAAAATATGTTTAAATTTGTATGATTGTATACATAGCAAATGTTTTTATTTTTTTGAACCGTTATACTGATATACTTACCATATCTGTCTATGAATATGCTTGTGCAAAAATTGGTTCATTTGCTTACCCCCAGTTAATGAATACTATGCTAAGTCGTTAGGTCAAGTTACGAGCTGTTCACGGTTTTGCTTTGTGTTTTCAATTTAACAAAGGCCTGTTTGTAAACATTGCGAAAGCATGTCAAGTAATTTTTAGTAAAACCTATTAATAGCTCCGAGTTGGATTGAAAGTTTTGTCCACTCAAAAATTATGATGATTAGAATAATGAGTTTATGTGATAAGTTTAGTTTTTTTAGTGCTTAGTGCTGAGCTTTTTTGAATATTCTTGAATAAAACATGAATAATTCTACCCCTCACAAAAATATATCATCATCTTAGATGATATACATATTATACATATTTTTTCCTTCTTATTTAAAAAAAGCTTACCGCAAATTGCATAAAATCATTTTCCGGCTTTATGGAATAAATTCCATCAATCTCGATTCCAAGTTGCTTTAGTTCGTAGCATGATTTGGCCGAGTGAGAAACTTGTTGTTGGTTGTTCATGTTTAACACATTTGTTTCGTTGATCTGATAAAAAATTAAATGCTAAATTAAAATGTTGTTCAAAGTTATATTGATTATCTGTATTGACATATAAAAGATATTGTTATTCTCTTTGTGACCAGTCCACTAGATATAAATCTGTGTTAGTGCTGGCGGCAGTTAATAAATATATAAAGTTGGAAGACGTAAACTTCTTTGTAAAACTTTTAATAGTTATAAAAAACTTGATTAATATATTTTAACGCATTGTCTGTTGATTGCATCATATTCATGATCCTATTACGCCACCGAAACCTAATTTTTGTATACAGTATAAGCAAACCTACGTTATGACATTCCGTTATTGCAACACAACATGATGACTGGTTAATTTGTCAATGGTTTAATAGTGCTACCACTCACAACATAAACTTTGCATCATGTAAAAATACTCAAGTTCAAATTACAAATAAGAATACACTATGGTATGATTGCACGGAAAATTATGTACATATCATTTCAAATTGAACCAAACCGTATTTTCCTTTGCTGGGAAAAGATAGTAAATTTATTTGTGCGCAGCATATAGTGCTATAAAAATTTTTACTTTTAATTTTGAATTCTATTTTAAGTACAAAAAATTAAAAAGCTAGTGTCTAAAACCATCCTATATCAATGAACCTGGGCCACATGAGCAAATGTTTAGTTCATATTTTAATATTTTATTCGAGAGACTCATAATTTTCATTTTGACCTTCCAATCTGCCCTTTGATATAATTTGGTAACTAAATCAATCTTTTGTTTCAAAATTTAATTTCTCTCATAGTGCACATAGCTTTTTGTGACCTTCCATCTCTAGCTTTTGGGTTGGTTCTTATAAAGTACGTTGTTCAACATTTATTCAGGGTCAATTATATTGCTTTTATTGGCTGAAATATACCCGGATGTTATAAAGTGTTATCAATTTTGTATTCGATAGTATGACAACATTAGATATTCATTCTTAAATTTTTAGAATCACTTTTGACCTTCACCCTTGCATTGCAAACGAGAGCCCTCAAAATTTGAGCGACGTCCGGAAAACAAACACATTTTGCTTCATTTATGAAAATGTATTAGTTTAACACACATAAATAAAATATAAAAAAATAAAAATATAAAAACATAAAAAAAAAAATATAATAATGCTATATATACACAAAAAATTATAAAATATTTTTAATATACAAAAATTACTGGTGGCTTTTTAAAGGTCATTAGGCCTGAATGTGTAAATGATGTATGTCATATTGAAGCAAAAGGGCCTTTGCTCATTTTTCCCTGGTATAATCATATCACACAAAGTGAGAGAAATTGAGGAGAAGATGTTAAAGAGAATTTTTTTCATTCTTCCATACATAACAGTTTTTGCCGTATAAGTGACTGATGTGGACAATAAATGTGTTGCTTTGTTTCGATATTATTTTTGCACCAGAAAAATGTTTCTAAAAATTGAAACTGATTTGAAATTTGTTTTTATTGTTGTCAACTGAGTCAATTTTAATTTAATATTTTATTGTATTTACTTCTATTAAAGAGTCAAACTATACTTGTAATTACGCTGCTTGTTGTATTTTAATTCTTACCTTAGGCTTTGGAATATTCAGTTGGACTAGCACAGTGGTTAACAAAGTAGTAGTAATCAATCCGAACGCGATCAAAAGTATCAATACTGCCTTCATATTTGGAAGGTTTCTGACTGTAGGATTCTCTTGGCTTTTTATTTTGGGATTTGCATGCGATTTTATGGAAGGAAGTGGTCTTGAAGACATTGTAACTGAAACAGAGTTATAATATAATATAACAACGGAAATAATAAATTTGGTTATGTGTGCAAATAAATTGTATCGAAAAAAACTGATTTGCCAATGATATTCACTTTAAATATGTTCAAATATTTTAATGCGAAACCATGCAAATTCAATAAACTATTATTATGTTAAAAAGTAAGCATATACCAATCCAATTAACACATTGGCGCCGACTTACCTTCATTATTTTCATATCTCATCGCATGCTCGTATGGATTTTCATAGTTTTCGTCGTCGCTGTGTCGTTGCATTTTTGTAATTTATAGTATATTCAATAATTAGACATATTCTTCACTTGAGTAACTAAAAATAAAACTGAACAGTCTCGTTTTAATATTACTTTCTAATGACTTTTTGAACAAATATTTCAGTATAGTCCAGCAACTTTCTCCAATACTGCGTGAAGCAGTAGAGCTGGAATTTTCAAAATGTAGGATTAGCGATGCCGAAAAAATTAAAACTGTTGCTTCAGCCACTAAGTCAGCACTTCAGAAATATAGCACAAATTTTTAGTTAGAATTTAATCCAACCCCATATTGAATTAAATGCCGATGTAGGACTTTAAATAGTGATTCTAAATCCCGATACGATCTAGTAAATGGCAAACTAAAATTAAATTCCTGGTTATCATTTTAAGCCAGCCATAAGCCCATCATGTTTTGGTATACGTTCTAGTACAAATTTTATCGTTCCTCCAAAAGGCTGAACTTCTCTTATAGACAGCACTACAAAACTAAAGATCATAATCTAATGCCTAGTCTTCAAAAAGCAACAATAGAACCTGTTATTATAAACCTATGATGAAGCGTTCAAATTACTTTGCCCACGCCGGGCTGACTTCCTTGAAAGCCATGTAGGACGTACTTAATCAGATACCACAACAATGTATACGTTTTGTGACATGACGTCCTATTATTTCATTTTAATATAAAAGTATCCATATTCTAATGTTGCTGGAATATATTTGGATTAATACCTTATTAATTTATCTGAGACTAGAAGAGTTCAAGTTCACTGAAGTGGCATACCCGTATCAATGACATAGGAAGTTGATTAAATCATTCCTAGACAATATATGCCCGCTGCAAACATTTGGGACTGCTCATACTTGAGTTATACATTTTTGAATTGGCATAAATACTTCGCATTAAATTATTTAATATACGAAGTAAAGCTGTTGTTTTTATTTATTTATGAAACTATCGATTAACGCTCAAATATATAAACACAAAGTACAAATATCCAATAAAAGTGATCCAATATGTCTCATAAATTCATTTCAATTCATTAGATTAAAACAGAATATTTTTTGCAAAATATAAAGTTTTATGTCCAGGATTCAGAGGAAATTTCAAACTGTAACAATAGCTATTTTTGCTCCACCCCTTTACTGAAAATTTCAGCGACTGCTAAAATTAGATATAAAATGCAAATATAATGTATATTTTATTAAAAAATCATGTTACCTTATTCAATGAAAAAAGTAAGTGACAAAACAAAAGAAAACGATTTTAAACGAAAAAATAAAAATACACTGCACACTGCAACCTAGTCCTAGGCAAATGTAAATCAATCCATTATTAGGCAGTCTTTTTCAATCAGGAAGCGAACCCGAAGTATAAATTCTTTGTATGTGATTACTGAGTTTGTTTTTACATCTATAAGTGACACCAATTTCTTCATTTATTTTGTGTAATGTACAGGTAATATTTATCAATATATGTATATACCAGACCAATGCCTATGAAAAACAATGAGCGTTATAAATTATATGCAAGGCACAAATTTTGAAGGAAAAAATCACTAGAGAGGGCTTTTATAATGAAATAATTCAACGAAATTTTCTACACAAGCAACTTTAAAAACAAGAGGTTAAGTTAATCAACTTCTAATAAAACAAATTTACTATTCATTTTAAAAGTATAATGTCGTCATGAATTCATTTTTTCATCGAAAAATTCGATGAACAAAAACTTATCTTTTCACGATATGCCTAATTAATCTTTAAATTACTCAGCTGGCTGTTTAAACTATTTTGATAATTTATAATTTATATAATCAATGCCAATACAGGAAATTAAAACTTATTTTTTAATAATTGACAGATGCTAAAATATTTTACACAATATTGCGAAAAGCAAAAATACTGCAAAATAACAAACGAAATATACCAAACAAAATAAGAGATGCCATAATATTAAAGTCGATTTCCATTATAAAAATATTGAATTATCCAATTCAGCGATAGAATATCAGAATGCGAGTGAGCATTTCCACTGGCATATTCACGATTGATGACATCATCATTTTTACCGGCCCAACCTGTTTAAAATAAAAAAAATTTCCAATATTTCAACAACAACGAAAATCATAACGTTTTTGGGTACAATTTTTTTTTAATATTTCCCAATTGAAAATTCATATTTGTATGATAGTTTTTAATCAAAAATTAGTCTGACCTAGCCGATTTCTTTTAATTTGTTTTTTCATATTCGTCATTTGTCAAAGTTTCGAATTTGATTTATTGTTTCGAGTGTATACCAATCGTACTAATTCAATCTACTCTAAGTAATACCACACTATGAGTCTTGAATTCTTATTTATGATTTAAAAATCTAAACATCTGCGAAATCTCCACAAGTACCATCATTCCCAATATCATCAGAGATTCCACCGAGACAAACAAACTCTGGATGGAACGATTTACTCTGAAAAAAATATGCTTACATTTAATTTTGAAGTTTTTAGGATTTCGTTCAGATTTAAAATCTAATAACAAAATTGCAACATAATCCAAAATTTACCTTAACTTCGGTATTTTTAATTAATTTGTGTCAATTCTATATAAAACGTAATGCAAAACTTTTAATAAGACGGATACCTAAAACTAATTCAAAGTTAAACTTACTTGATGCCTGGGCACATTGCATTTGGATATCCAGTCAGATTGTACGCTCGAAACTCCAAATAACCTGTTTCAACTGTCGATCTGAATGAAGTTTGGTGGAATAGTTTCTAGAATCGCATTGTTGCTTCCTTTGTAGAATGTGACTGGAGCAACAAGGGCTTCACTTTCTGAAATAACAACAACACTATTTTATCATAAAAATTTTGAAATTAATTTTTTAAGAGCTTATAATGTTGTAACCTAATGTTATAGCCTGTAAGGGAAGTTTACATCAGTATTGGAGAGCATCATTTCATTGAATCTAGTTCGAGTGTGGTCAACATTTACAAAAAAAAAACTTTTGAGCTGATTGCATTTATGTAAATGAGAATACTTGAACTAACTAAAACTAATTGCTAGTGATACTTAACCACAGTTATTGACTCGAATTCAGTGCGCCCCTTTTTTGTTAGTTTTATTCATCAGTAATCTAAACATGAAAACATAGGCACTCCCGTAGTATGTGTACCAGGTTAGGGTCGGTCATAATTTTATTCAGACCGATTTTTCTTATTCTAGTTCTATTACGAGGTTCGAGACTGTTTGTGTTAGCCTAGTCAATATCCCTATTTCCATCGGTTTCAGTGCCTTCACACAACTTGATGTAAAATAGACGAATAAAATTATTTACCTCCATATTGGTACACATATTTCTATACGACATACATTGCATTTATCATATCCTATTTCACTATGACGATTTCAAATAAAAAAAGCAACAGTTATAAAACATTGTGTGTGTGTGATTGTTATTGCATTTTTTTATTGTTAAACAATGCCAGTGCGTAGTGACAAATTTATTTCTGTTCTGCTTTCAATGAAGTGTATAGTTAAGCTATGCATGTAGTTATTGACACGTAATAACAAATAATGTTAACTTGGGAAAGATTTTGGATAACATCATCCGTGATACCATCGGCTTGCGATGCAGTAGTTTTTCTTCATTTAGTTCTGAAAAAATAAAGTTGGTTAAACAATAACCACCACAAATAATACACTATCACTAAGTTCATATTCATTTATTATAAATTAGTTTGGTCCTATGATTATTCAAGGAAACTACCAAAAAGTGCGGGAATACGCAAAAAAACAAGGCAGCGGAAAAGGCCAATACAAAACCCGGAAGTGCCCATCTAGCGCCCATCAGAGCCCAAACCTTCGTAGAATGCAATTTAGAAATTGTTCAAAAATATACAAAAGCGTAAAAAATTTCATTTTTTTATTATGATAATTTTCAGTTTTTAAGACAAAGGTGAAAGTAACACAATAAATGTGTTTTATTTATGCACAGACCTGGCAAGAAGAATATAACCCATCACAATGTTGGAAGGACTTCCCTCAGCTCGAAATTGGTTATGTCGATATGCGGAACTTGATGATACAAAATGACAAGTTCTTCTAAAAAATCTCGAGGGCCTAGACATCCAGTCCTAGGAATAGATGAATCGAAATAAATATGTAGTTCTTATCGCGGAACACAAGAACATACATACACGTAACAAAGAAACAAATTAAAAAAGATCTACTGGTCTTATCACTTCACAATCACATTTGATTATTGATTGCATCATTTTTGTCTATTAGGCTATTTCTAAACATGCATGCACATCTTGCACATCTTGAATAAGATGATGCGTTTGTCGTTCAACATAAGATTAGACTCAAGTACATGAAGTGCATGTATAAATATTATAAAGTTACTAACTTATTATAATTGGACACTTACTTTTTTTGTATTGCTTTTAACAATAGAATTCGCAAACGGAGGCATAAGAAGGTTGACTAAACTGTATAGCCTTATATTACAAATTATAATTCCCGTTTGTTCTGTTTACCGAGCGTGTCAGTTGTATCATTCCTAAACAATATTTGGCATTTTCAAACAATTTGGGGCTGCCTATACTTGACTTGACGAATATCAAATAAAGTGATCCAATATGTCTTGATATGATATGATATTCGCATTCATTATATCATTCAGTAAAACGATCCACATGCACATTTCGAATCTAATAAACCTGTTATAAATACGCTATGAAGGAAAATTATATTATCTAAACTTAATATCAGGTAACCATTTTCGACGTTGCCAAAAGAAACAGGAAGTAATATAAGTAAAACGAGGCCGCGTAGGCGCAATGTTGTCAGACCATTAATATTGAAATCATTTGAGACGACGACAAATGTATTGTGTAAGACTATGTATTTACAGTATTTAGTTTAAATTCATGATTACTAATAAAATATTTTATGCAGACTTTTAATTTGATATGCGAATTTAAATCACATCGGCAGAACTGATGATGTTCCGACTAGGACTCAAATACCCTATTTTCCCGCAATTTGATGTACAGATACTCTTACTGAACTTTGATTCAACTTAAATCAATACTCAGACACGTTAATGTTATCATAATACATTTATTGAATAATTATAATAGCTATTTAAAGATTTAAAATACACAGATAGTCACAATTTCGTACTCAAAAATGTAAGAAAAGCATTTATTATCAGCGATAGGATGATATAATTGTAAAAAATATATCATTTTGCGATCGGTATTAATTGTTTTTCCCCCGAGTCTTGACCCAACAAAAAAAGTCTTTCTACAGTTTGGCATTGCAAAGTTTTTATATTCATTTCCAATACTCTATTTGCGCTATGTCGGATGATTGAAAACTTATTTTTTTGTTAAATACTTGAAAACTTACTCCGATAGATATTTTGCTACTGCCAAAATTAGATATGAAACACAAATATATTATATTTAAAATCTATGTTACTTTATTAAAAAATTTTGAAATTGATGAAATGAGAAACGATTTCAAACGACAAAATAAAATTACACTGCTCCCTACAAGTTCACTAGCAAAGTGTAAATCAATTTGTTCAAATTAGGCATACGTTTTAATTGTGTATCGATCGATCGAGTATTATGACTTCGTATGTGATTACTGAGGTTTGTCGTACACATTTTCTAACACATTTGTCTTTTATGTCGGAATTCTTATAATTATGAGTGGAACCAATTTATTTAATTTTATGACGTGTACAGTTATGAAAATATTTATCCATAGATTTGTGAACCAGACCAATGCCCGTAAAAACAATGGGCGTTATAAATTTAATGCACGACAAAAATGTTTCAAGTCCAGTATCACTTTAGAGAGATTTTATATTGAAATAATCAAACAAAATTTCCTACACAAGTAACTTTAAAAACAGGAAGTTAGGTTAATCAACTTCTGATAAAACAAATTTACTATTCATGTTAGAAGTTTTACAATTTCATAAATTCATTTTTTCATCATAAAATCATATTTAAAAAAATTTTTTTTTACATAATGCCTATTTAATTTTCAAATTACTCAACTAGCTGTCTGTACTATTTTTATGATTTATAATTCATATAATCAGTGCCAATGAAAGATATTGTATAACCTCAAATAAGTGACAGATGCAAAAATATGTTACACAATATTGAGAATAGCAATAAAATGAAAGGAAGAATCAAAAATACCAAACATGATAACGAATGCTATAATATTCAATACGATTTCTATCATGAAAACATAAAATTAGTTAATTCAGCGATAGAATATCAGAATAGTAGAAGAGATGTCTTTTTGCGAGTGAGAATTTCCACTGGCATAATCACGATTGATGACATCATCATTCTTACCGGCCCAACCTATTTAATAGGAGAATATCTTTTATTTTATGATTTTGTTTAATATTTGCGTGCTGAAAAACCATATTTATATGATAGCCTTTTTTTTTTATCAAAAATTGAGTCTAAACTAGCCGATTTAGATGTGTCATTTTCCAAGTTTCGAATTTTTTGTAATGTTTCGAATGTGTACAAATCATACTAATCGTACCACACTAAGTAATACCACTCTATGAGTTTTGAATATTTATTTATCATTCAAAAATTTAAATACCTGCGAAATCTCCACAAGTACCATCATCTCCAATATCTCCAGAGATTCCACCAAGACAAACAAACTCTGGATGGAACGATTTCACTCTAAACAAAATTTATTAAAAGTCAATTTTTCAAACATCGCTAAATAATCAAAACTTATTCGGTATTTATAATCGCCATAATCACCAAATGGAATTGAATTTTGTTATTTCTAATCAATTTTTGTGACATGCTTATTTTTTTTGTTATATGTTAGTGATTAGTGAAGCTCTCTATTAAATATATAACGCCATCGCGTATAAAACACAAATTTGAGTTATATAAGAACCATGAAACTGATTTAATATTGAGTAGACTTACTTGATGCCTGGACACATTGCATTTGGATATCCAGTCAGATTGTACGCACGAAACTCCAAATAACCTGCTTCAACTGTCGACCTGAAGTTTGTTGGGATAGTTTTTAGAATCGCATTGGTGCTTCCTTTGTCAAATGTTACTGGAGCAACAAGTCCTTCGCTCTCTGAAAGAACAACAGCACTATTTCATCAAAATAATCAGAACATTTAAAGCATAGGACATTGCTTAGCATATGCCATCATATGACTCGAGTTAGAGTCAAATCATCAACAAAATTTCGAAGTACTCGAGTCATTGGAAATAAAAATACTGTGATTCGTACTCAACTCCCAGTGAAACTTAACTTAATAAATTACTCGACTTCGAAATCATGCGGCGTTTGAAGAATTCTACGTAATCCTGGGCCACATATTAGACAATAAAGGGCCTTCATTGTACATTCATATCATTTCAGAATTTAATGGGTTGAAATAAAAACAACTATAAAAGAAATTTTGTGTAATTTAAAGACTATTTTTTTTGGTGTTATACAATGTCAACGTCAACTGACACATTCATCTCTGTTCATATATTTACTGCTACTGACTAGTTTAACTCACCAATACCTCTTTTTATTAAGACGAAGAGAACAATGATGTGATTTGCGTCAAAGGTTCTTGGATTATCGTTATAATCATCGAAATCGTTATTCATAGTTTCAGAAGTTAGACAACTGCAGCCAATGCTTTGCATGCACGGCATCTGACAGCTAGCGATATTTGACGTTTCGAAAGTTATGTATTAGATTCAAGTAAAGCGTGTCATATTAATGCAGCTCTTTTGAAATGAGAGAACCTGTTGTTAGTGAGTTCAAAACATAAGAGAACTCGTTACCAGAATTTTGAATCCCACCACTGGTAATAAACGAAAGGTGAATAAATGTTACCTTGGAAAAGGTTATGGATGGATGCAACTGCTTGAATAATATTATCCGCAACACCATCGGCTTGTGATACAGTTATTTTTTCCCCTTTATTTCTGAGAATTAAATTTCGTAGCTCAAATCAACAACTTAAATAAAAAATTGTCTCTATGTTCATAGTAAATTATTAGAACTTCGTAAACTAGTGATGATTAATTTAGGAAAAAACATTTGGCATTTGTTTTTAGAGAGTATAGACAATTACCAATTTCTATACATTTCCGATATCATCATATCTTGAGTTTCTAGGTTAATTAAGTGAAATTGGTCAATAGCAAGCAATACGAAGAAAAACATTTTAATTTGACAAACCTGGTAAGAAGCATATATCCCATTACAATGTTGGAAGGACTTCCGTCAACTTGAAATTGGTTTCGTCGAACGGTAGACGATGAATAGTGATTGTTTCTCTCAAAAGATGTTGGGGGCCTGGACATCCAATCCTATCAAAATAAACATCAATATAATCATCAAAATAAACCAATTGTTGTTATACATATCAACTTTCTTCTCATTGTGGAAACGGTTATCTGCTACAGTTCCATGTCCTATATTGTTCAAATTTAAAATATGCTGTAGTAGTTACTGTTACCTGCATTTTGTTTAATGACTGTTCAATCCTTTGAAAAGAATCGTTAATTTTTTTTTAATATCTTTACGGTGATCAGCTTTAACTCAAGCACCGAGAAATATGAATTAAATAGTTACCATTCCATCCGTACATGCTCTACACAAATTATAACTTATGAATCCTGCAAAATACAAATCTGTCTCGGTAACTGTACGCTAACTTGCTGCCTGTGCCTCAGCTGAGCAGTTGCCGTGGTTACCTCGCTTGATGGTGCTTGGAGTCTATCTTTATATTAACGAGAGTCTCTGGATTTCCCAAAAATCCTCTGAATACTTGGAACGTTTCCAACATACAAATTTATTAGTGTGAATATTTTGCTTCTATATTATATTCATTTTAAGCTTTCTATATTATCTTGTTTTTCTTTATGTTGTGTTAGACCCCTTCTAGGGTGTCGCTGCTCGATAACCAGTACAGGTTTTTCGGCGTTTCCCTCCACCCTGAAATGCTATTCTTCTTTTATTGTATTCCTTATATGTATCTTACGTATTTTCAATATTGGTGGAAAAATAAATTACTGATTACTGATTACATGAATTCATATCCTCGGGTACCAATTTATACTGACAGCAAACTTGGACTCTAATAATTTGAAAAATAAAAAAAAAAGAACTAGGAATATGTATCCTTTTCGTAGCCCTCTATTTTGTGAATTAATTCATTTTCTGATTTTTGGTCCTAAACTCAGAATTAGCGATGATCTAAAGTATTTTAGGTACCATATAGTCTCTATATGAAAATATCAATTAAACTCTTACTTTTGTGTTGCTTATTACAAAATGGAATTCGCAAACAGTTGCATACGAACGTTGTCTGAACTGCACAGCTTTGTATTGCAATTTGAAGTTCCCGTTTGTTCTGGTATTTTGTATCAGTTCGGTAAAATCACCTTTGTAGCGTTGGGTTTCAACCTGAGTAAACATAAACTTAAATGGATTAAGATTACTGCAAATAGAGAGTTTTCATAAACTATCAACTAAAGATTGCGGTCATTTAATACTGTTACAATGTACAAAACTTTAATCCGATTTGCTTTGACGAGTTCCTGTATTTTTTATCTGACATATCTGCTATAACAATAATATTTGAAAAAATTACTTGTTTTAAAGTAAATATTACCTAAAGTTCGGAATCAAACTTACTTTAATATAGAAGTATTGACTGAAAGAATTTTCGTTTGATATAGCAGTAACCAGTATAAAAGGCTGTGATGCTTTCATGCGAACTATTGTATGTTCCCAATACGTTCTGTAAACATTGGGGTTGGAAAGGTAGAAAATAAGTAAGTAAATAAGTCATTAAAGAAAAGTTTTTCGTTAATTAAATTTAAAATTTATTAACTCATCTATGTAGTCTACTAGCCTATCCTCATACTCACATATTGGTTCGGTTCATTCAGAATTATTAATTTGTTGTAGAACTTTTTAAAGAATGCACCGTGTTCGTTGACAAGAAACTCGACGGCCAGAAATCACAATCAGGCAGTAAAATAACTCTCATCATATAGCAAAATTGTGGATATAAATTGGCTTTGGTATAACTAATAACAATTTGGACATGAATGTTAGTGTTATTGAAAAGCTAAAAGCTATTGATCTACCTGTTGTAATATTGGCAAGTTTGTTATGAACAATAACAAAAAATACATGAATAACAACGCTTCCACAAAATAATTCATAGGGTGCAAAAATATAGTCATGTCGAAGTCAAATAATTGCATTTAAATCTAAAATACAAAATTTAAAATCAAGTGCATTGTACTCACTCGTCGCGATAAATTCTGTTGTAATACAGATGACTTTGTAATATTCTGGAATTACCAAAACTAACCTAAAAAAAAAATTTCTACATTATAAGCATAACTACTTATAAGCATTAACTACAGATATAGTGATACTCAAAAGTTTAGATTGGTTAATTGCAAAATCATGTTTTGATGTTATGTTAGCGATATTGTAATAAGAAAGATTATATGTGAATTTTATTTAAAGATTGTATATAGAAAATTGGCACAATGTAATTGTGGAATGAATTATCGAAGCTTGTTGTATTTTTCTGGTATGAATTTGCTCGAAAAATGTCATGTATTTTCATGTGACTGAGTTGTACATATTTTGTCTCTCGACTCAGCATTCTCTTTTATTAAATAAACTCGATACAAACTAATTTTTACCCTATTGCCATATGAGCTGTACATTTTGCTGTCTTGTATTATGTTGACGTTGTTTCCAGTATAGTTATACGTGTACCAGTTTGGTACGTTAGCTCTTATTTCTGCAGAATTCTTCTCTAGAGCCTTTAGCACCAATTTGCTTCGTTGAGACCACATTGTTTTGAATTTTCCTGTAAAATCAATCATAAAAAAGTTTGATTTTTTTGCATGAATCAAATGTTGTCGATTTTAAAATTTTATCTTTCATTGAGAAATTACTCTCGATGGAGCTAAGGTAGAAGAAAAAGTGCAGTGCGATGAGTCAACTTTATTATAAACATTCATGCACATGCATGCCAGTAGCGATGCATTTGATGCTTGGGTGGGGTTGATTCCTGCTACCATAGTTAGTGTGAATAGACTGAATGTGGATGAATGTGATCGTGGATGAATGTGTTTTTGCGTACAATTAACGTCTAGTTACTATTAATTCGGAACTTTTAAATGCTACATACGAAGCTTATATATATACGCATACGCACATATTTATACTAATATAACACTTCTATATAAACGTGCATACACAGACATTCAAAAATATATTTAATTTTTTCTCTACCCTACGCAATAAGACGTTGCCATAAGAAGTCGGTAAATTTTGATAGCTATGGGTCATCGTAATAGAAATAATCGTTTTTCGATCTCGTACCCGGATAAACTTTCAATGGATATCTCTCCTCAAACATCTTTTGTAGATTTCCACCATTGTTTTGCAAGAAATGATTTGTTGTTCTGTAACGAAAACTCGCTTTTTCCTTCATAGACATGGTTGGTGTGTTGGATGGTACGTGCCAGACCATGACGTCGTTGGCCTAAAATTGAAGTGATAAAAAAGACTATGCAAACTATTTATGATTACTGCTATTATTTCAAACATCAGCTAACCTCAATCAAATAAACTTTAGTTCTAGTCCTTCCAATTATTCCCTCGCACCCAGCATATGGGCCACTGAGAGGTTCATTGAGAACCCCGACCAAATGCATTAACTTGATTCCATACGCAATGTCTACATAAATTTTAAATAAATTGACTTTGCTTTTATTTCTTTGAATCCTTTGATTTTTTTTTGTATTTTTCAAAACACGTATGTACATCTTTAATTATTTCATACGGTTAAATGTTAAATAAGCGAAATGAATTATTCTTACGTTCAAAGAGTAGTAAGCGGAATTTTTGTAATCACCTTCCGTGCATTTGCTAACGTCACCGAAAACTTTCTTGTTTTCCCAGTTTGTTTTCTCTGTCAACATACAATAGTACATAAAAAATAATATTTGAAATTTTCCACTTAATCAACTTTGAGTAATGCTGACGAGTTTAATTTGGAATGTGTTGAGTTGCATATTTGCTCGAAGATTTCGAATGTCATGCTTTCGTTGATTTAGGGTACAAAATGTCACATCTGTAACAGTAAAGATGGGAAATACATGACAAGAAACTGTTTTCTTTGTTTCAACATAATAGTTGCAATGATCAAAAATTTAGATTTAACATGAAAAACTTTGTAACAATATCAAACTTTAAATAAAACAGAATTTTACAATGATATAGCTTTTTATTAGAAGAAAATACAATAAGTACCTGTCGAGGCAATATACTTTTCTGGTACGTAATTTGTCCATCTATCTTTTGCATCACACTTTTGGGTAATATCCGATTCGTGTACGCTAGCTACAAGTGTCCAGCCACCCCCGTCTGTTTGCATATCGCAGAATGTCTAAAAGTAACGAACATTAAATAATGAAGTAATCAATTAACAGTAATAAATTATTGAAAAGAAGGAAATCATTAACATTTGTCAGGGTAAATATATTTTTTGCAAGAATCTGCAGCTATCGTTCTGTTGGGGAACCCTAAGTCATATAGATACTATACTAACTAAGTCTGTTTGAGTCACGTTATCTCATTCACAGTCATTTATATGTTAACTGATTTCAATTTGTTGGCTTGTAAACATTGCAAAAGTTATTATTTGTTCAACCTGAAATCGGATTTCAAAAGCTGAGTCAGTCTTGGATAAGAGTTGAATGGAATTTATTACTCACTGCACGGTCATGTGGCAGGAAAAATATATCACTAGATCTCAGTTGACCTAAACATTATTAATTAACCGTTTTGAGTTTATGTCAAATATCTTACCGCAAATTGCATAAAATCATTCTCCGGTTTTATGGAATAAATGCCATCAATCTTGATTCCAAGTTGTTTTAGGTCGTAACATGATTTGGATGAATGAGAAACTTGCTGATGGTTATTGATATTCAATGGATTTGAAGAGTTGCTCTGATTAGAAATTAAATGCCGAAGTTATTAATATTAACATAAACGTTCGCACCTTCAAACAATATATATTACTTTGTCGCTTGAACATATACATAGTTGAGTTTGCTGTTGAATGTTTGGCATAAAGTTTGATATCGCGAATGTTAAATTCACATATCGTAACTAATATTCAAGTTTTTAGCGTTTTGGATTAGCACATATATTATTCTTTACCTGAACTCGACTGCTATTTAAAAAAAATGTTTTGCGTCTTACTTCAGCATAAGCAAAATGTATATTGAATTTTGTCACAAATATGCCTGATTCGGAATTCACCATGTATTTTATTGTGTATTTAGCCAATGATGGCCAATATGATTAAGAATAGTCTCATTTTATAGTTATTGTTTTCCTTATATTACCTTAGTTAATGCTATATTCAG